>CAWUFW010009049.1:0-600000 GCA_963921515.1 Calotriton arnoldi | reverse complement strand
GGTTTGGGGACGGGAGTGTCCTTGGATGGGGCGGATTTGGATGCATGTGAGACTGAGGCCTGCTTCTTGGCCTGATGGCCCGGAATGTCACCTGAAGGGCTTATGCCTTTGCGCTCCTGTGTGCCTGGTTTTTGTTTTGGGGATGGTGTCTGTGATCTGGGCCGCTTGGAGTACTGCTGTTGTGTGCTCCGTGTTGAGTACTTGGAGCCTGAGGGCTGTGGTGTGTGGTCACTCTCGTCATATGTTGCCACTGGCAAGGTGGTTGCCGAATGGACTGGAGCTGGACTCTGAGCCTGTGACAACTGAATGGCTGCCGTCACTGTGGAGGACAAAGACTGGACAGTTCTGTGTAGCCCACCCACGTCAGAATGAATCCCCTCCATGAAGGCAACTACCTGTGCCAACTTCTTGTCATGATCCTGGAATGCATTCAGGAGAGTAGTTTGACCCACACACAGCTGGCGCAAAAGGTCCACCGCCTCAACACTGAGGGCAGCAGGAGAGACAGGGGCAGGGCCAGGGGCAGTGGTGCCTGGGGGGAAGGACACTCTACCCTTCTTACTGCTGCGGGCACGGACAGCACTAGTGGTAGTAGCCGGGAGGGTGGGCACTGGACGATGTGTGGTGGAAGAAGAGGCAGATTTTCCACTCCCTGTGTCCGCCAACATCGAGGAGTCACCGCTGGAGTCAGATGATGTTGAGGTTGATGTTTCTGGGCGTGATTCTTCAAGAGCATTCCTGTCCCCCTCCGAGGCGCTGGTCACATCAGTGTCAGTGTGGTCATGTGTAGCAGTCGTGCCAGATGCCTCACCACTGGTGTCTGTCCCCTGGCCTTCTGTGCCCTCGGTAGATGCTGCAAAAGACAGAGACGTAGGTTCAGTATGGTGCCATACTCACAAACATCACATGTAAGCAAAGCACAAAACTAGAACATGATACCCCCATGTTGCACACCACCCTTTGCAGTCTGCAGGTGCAACCTCAATGCAAAACTCAGAAGATGCATGGAAACATGCATAGTTGGCATCAATGACCCAGGTGACTTTCACACAGGCAAATAGCTGGCCCGTGCCTCCTGGTAACCTGACATACTGATTACTGTAAGCATACCTACGTGTCTGTAGGTGAGATAGATGTACATCTCAACATGTTGTCACAGTCACATACGGAGTCACTTTAAGGGGCCAACACAGATACTGACTCAAGAATGTCCTCATACCATGGCCATGAGCTACAGATGTCCACCATGTTGTGCCTTGAAGCACAACGACCATTGCACATTGGTGTCAGATGTGTAGTCCTCACAATTTCGAAGTCAGGCACTGCACACATCGAAGAAAGCACACTAAGATGAGGTACACTGTTGTACACTTCCCGGTGAAGTCTATGACACCCATAATGCGGCAGATGTCAGAAGGCCACATCTCATCTTGCAATGACAAGGGCCATTATCCAAAACACATGAGAAAGTATACATAGCAAAAATGCATGACAGCTGCACTCAACACAGAGGCCACTTACAAGCCATTGCATCACACTAGAAACATCACAGAGCTCCGCACTGGCTCAGGGTTGGGATACATGCAGTCACTCACACCCAAAGTCACCCTTCACCGAATACTCATCCCCAACTTGCTGCTGATGGGCCCTCAAACGTCCATCCAACTCTGGCTGTGTCACTGCCAAGATGCGGGCCATTAGTGGTGTCATGCTCCTGCGCACCAACCTGACAGTCCGAGGGAGCAGCCCCAGCGTCATCTCTGCCACGTTTTTGCTCAGCCGGCAGATGTCATCCCACCTCTTGTGACAGTGTGTGTGCCGTCGGTTGGAGACACCCAGAGCCCGCACCTTGCTTGCAATGGCACTCCATAAGGCCTTACGCTGGTGGACTTTAAGCTTCAGGCATGGGAGACAAGAAGAGGAAGTTTCAGTGTCACTGGGTTATGTACCACTGTGTCTCAGTACAGGAGCATGCACAAACTTAGCAGAGCTATACAGTTATGTTCAGATCACTGTGTCATGGAGGTCACATTTAGGGACATGATCTTATATTCTCACACCCTTCTCATAAGGTCTGTCTTGTGCAATCCACAGGCCTAAGATAGAACATTGATGAATCGGGTGGCAGACAACACATATGTCTCACTCTGTCCATTTACTGATGTGCCCCAGGCAAATTGGGCAGTATCTGTGCAGGCCAGGGGGACTCACACTGAGGTTAAACGTGGGCCATCAGAACATTCACATGCATGTACAATATGAGAGGGCAAACAGTGCCTACACATGCGGGTCAGTACACATAATGAAAACAAGGGAAGGAGGATGTTTCAGGAGTACATTAATATGATGTGTCATAGGTGCATTTCCACCAAGAGTGTCACCCTCAGGCATTTCAATCTTGTGCATGATGCAGACATATCCATGGTGGCAATATTAAAAATGGACACACATCCTTCAGTACCCTCTGGATGATACACACTTGTAATGTCACAAATGAACATGTGAAAAGCTCATGGACTCTGACATCCATTAGCACAGGCAATGTCTGTTCTGACTTCCACTTTCCAAACCAGCAGTGTGACTGTATGGCTGCAAAAAAACTGCATGTCCCTCCCATCCTGAAATGCAGCCACGGATCTGTGGAAAATAGGCTACAAAATACATTGACATGAAGTCAGCATGCTAGGCAGTGTATCACACAAACTTGCGCTCACAGGCACATACTACAGCAGATCAACTTCATGTGTGCACTCTTTGCACTCGCCAACTTTCATTCTGAAACACTTACCATTACATCAGGAGCACCATATAGCCTCCCATACTGTGAAAGCACCTCGTCCACCAGGACCTCCAGCTCCTCTGTGGTGAAGGGACGGGCCCTGATGTTCTCAGTTCTTGCCATCACTGGGTCCAGGAGACAGGAACAGCAGCAGTTGAGGATGAAGAATGGCAGGCAGCAGTGTCTGGATGCAGTGGAAATATGTGGCTCTCTCACAGACATATATAGCCCCCTGGGGTTGTTTCAGTGGTAGTCAGATGCTGCAATTGGTGTTCCAGATCAGCTTTTTCCAAATGTAACCAATGACCGGCCCCGCGGTAGCAGAGCACGCCTACCGCGATTTTCGAAATTGTATTTCACTACCGCGAATGCGGTTCCCATTGGCTGAATGGGCATGGGTATTGTCGGTGTCACCCCGCGGGGTCCAGGCCGTCGCTACCGCAATCGTGCATCTTTCAATTGCATCCAATGACCGGCCCCGTGGTAGGGAAGCACGCCTACCGTGATTTTCAAAAATGCATTTGTCTACCGTGATTGCGGTTCCCATTGGCTGTAGAGGCATGGGCATTGGCGGTGGCACACCGCAGGCTCCAGGCGGTTGCTACCGAGATTTGTCATCTTTACATTGATGCCAATGGCCGTGATTGCGGTGGCGGTGCACGCCTACTGCGGGTTTCAAAAGTGCATTTCACTACCACGATTGCGGTTCCCATTGTGTTGTAGGTGCATGGGCATGGGCGGTACCACACCGCAGGGGCCAGGCGGTTGCTACCGCAATTTGTCATCTTTACATTGGTGCCAATGGGTGTGATTGAGGTGGCGGCGCATGCCTACCGCGGGTTTCAAAAGTGCATTTCACTAGCGCGATTGCGGTTCCCATTGGCTGTAGGGGCATGGGCATTGGCGGTGCCACACCGCAGGGGCCAGGCGGTCACTACCTCGATTTGGCATCTTTACCTTGTTGCCTATGGCCGTGATTGCGGTGGCGGTGCACGCTTATGGAACCTATGGACACATCATGCTGTAGCAATGGCAATGGCCAGTTCTCAGCATTGAACAGTAGACACTTACTATGAATCATGCCACCAGATAGTGTAATTCAATGCTAGTGTGACATTTAGCTCACTGATGATTATACATGCCATGACAGTGCAGAGGATTACATGCATTGGCATGTAGTCCCTCATATGTCACTTATGATGTTGTTGTGCATGTACACAGATCTGTTGTGTGATGGACTCTCAAATATGTACACATGTCAATGTGTGAGATGGCTAAGCAACCCACAGTAATGAAGGACTGACTACATAATGTGTATATTTCACTGTGTAGATTGCTGAACTCATGTTGATACTTGATCTTTATGCACACACTGTGCTCATTGTGTTGGTAATATGTGCCCTGTCCGAATTACGCAAGAAGGTGTGGCAGGTACAGCAGCTACGTAGAAGCCAGCAGTGTTGCTGTTTCAGACATGTGCTGTGTCAACTACTCTCAGGGCTGGTGACACAAGATGTAGGAATGTGCCTTTTGGCATTCACATAGTCTGAATCTGTTTTGGGGGTACTCACTGTGTAAATACTGGACACGTGTACAACTACTTTAGATCAAGGTGTCTCTACATGTGACTTGTGCTGTAAGCTGTAGTTTCAGGCCATTCATTGTTGGCGCTGTGTCAGTCAAAACGTAAGATGTTGGACACATCTCAGAGGGGAATTAAATTGACATGTGTCCCCTTTCATCCTACCTAGGAGGCGACCAAGTGTGCATCGTCTATTCACATTGCTTGCGGACATGGAGGATGAGGACATCATACGGAAATTCTGTTTAGATCGACCTACCCTTCAGGACCTATGTGCTCAGTTGGAGCCCCATCTGAGGCCTCGCAGAAGCTATCCAACTGCTTTGACACCAACATGTAAAGTGATGGCGGCCCTGCATTTTTTTGCAACTGGTTCATTCCAGTACATGATGGCCAGCGCAGGTGGGATGTCTCAACCAATGTTCAGCATGGTGCTACGTGATGTCCTGTCCGCTATGATGACCTACAAGGACAGCTACATCCATTTCCCCAGGAGACATGAATTGGCAGCTGTGAAGGGTGATTTTTATGACCTTGCCCACATCCCTAATGTTGTTGGTGCCATTGACTGCACACATGTTGGCCTGGTTCCACCACAGGCACGTGAGCACATCTACAGGAACAGGAAGCATTCCCATTCCATCAATGTGCAAGTGGTATGCCAGGCGGATATGATAATCTCCCATGTCTGTGCCAAATTCCTGGGATCAGCCCTACTCATACATCCTGCGTAACAGCATCGTACCACAGCTGATGGCAAATCTGCATCCGGAGCGTGCGTGGATTGTGGGTGAGTACGCAGAGTCAAGTAGCGTGCTGTATGTGTGACATGCTGTCCTCTGCCACAGTTATATTACTAAGTTGGTCTGTGTATCTCACACCTAGGTGACTCTGCATATCCCAACCGGCCTTGGTTGCTGAGCCCACTGAGGAATCCCAGGACCCCGGGTGAAGTCAGCTACAATGAGGCCCATGGGAGGACACGTCGTGTGGTGGAGCGTACGTTTGGGCTTCTGAAGTCTCGATTTCGGTGCCTGGACAGGACCGGAGGTGCACTGATGTACTCTCCCTAAAAGGTGTGTCAGATCGTAGTTGCATGCTGCATGCTCCACAACCTGGCATTGCGCAAGGAGATCCCCCCTGATCCTGGACGATGATGAGCAGGAGATGCCCCCGCCTGCAAACCCACACATGTCCAGTGAGGAGGATAGTGGAGAGGAGGAAGGTGGCGACCTGCGTCAACAGCTCATCAACCACTACTTCCCTTGAGTGTGAGTGACATTGTACAACAGTGCCGTTGTCTGCTGTCTTTGATGGTAGGGAAAATGCCTAGGGGACCTTTTTAAATGCTGCCTGTTGTTGACTCTTTGCTGATGGCTGATGTTTGTGGCACAGTGTAGTCATGACCAGCCACATGATGTCTATGTTGGTGTTGTTTCTCATTGTAATGTGTGCTGGGTTGTGTAGCTTGATGACTAGTGTTGTGTACTGGCTGTGATGGCATCACCTGACAAGTAAATGTCGTTCTCTTGTGTCTTTCTAGGTCCCTTCACCCTCTCAATGCCTCGTCACAATCAGAGCTTCTGGTACATTGGAATCAGAGTCAACATTGTACATCCTGTGATAAACATGGAGCTGACACAAAGACATAGGTGTGTAAGAAGTGTTTATTTACAAAGGGTGTTTGTGACAGACAAGTGATGTATGAGAAAATGGTGATAGGTGAATTAATGAGTTGTCAGTGATGGTAAACGAGACAAAAGAGTAGTCACAACATTGATGAGGAGACACAGTCCAACAGACACCTGCCATCAACATGGCAGAGTGGGTAAGGATTGTCCACAAAGTCAATGTCGAGGTGAAGAGAGGTGCCACCATGGGAGTCTCTTTGCCCTGCGTTTGGCTGGTGGTTTGCCACAGGATCCTCCCGTGGTGTTTCTCGGACGGCCCCTTTTGCCTTTTCCAGGAGGGGCCTTTGCTGCGAGCTCAGCGGGGTCTGAGGTGTCATCCAGTTCCAGCTCACCCCTCTCTGTGGCCGCAGATGAGGTGGTGGGAGTATCAACCTGCGGGCCACTGGAGGGAGGTTGAGCTGTCCTTTGGGCCACAAGACTGTCCCTCAGAACCCCCACAAGCTGGCCCATGAGGTCCACGATTTGGCCCATACGTGTGTCCAAGGACCTCACCAGCAGGCGGAGCTCACGCAGATCTTCCAGACCCTGGCCCATGTGTTTCTGGGTTTGTTCATATGCCCCAAGGACTCTGGAGATGTTGGCCATGGCTTCAGTCCCAGTGCCCTGTCGATTTTGTCCCCCAGTTGACCTACCACCAGCCCTGCTGTCCCGGACCTGTGGCGTTATCACTCGATGCACCCGCAGACTCTCCCTGCCCTCCTCTGATTGTGGGATGGTATTGGTATCCTCTGAGGCAGGGAGAGTGTTGCAGGCAGCACCGGTGGTAGTGGTGGTTGAGGCGGCACAGGTTGTTGCAGCAGGGGTCAGCGTGGTTGTTGTTGTTGCTGAGGTGGTGGTGGTGGGGACAGTGGGGGCCTGGGACGTGGTACACCCTGGCAGTCCTGATGGGCCAGGTTCGGCCTCCGCATCCGATGAACTTGGTGAGTCTGCATCCGAGGGTCCATGTTCCGGGGGGGAGACTGGCTCTGCAGGTCGGTGTTGACATCTGCAACTGTCAATTGTTGATCTCCTGTTGAACAGAGGTGAAATGGTCAGCCCACACACTGGGTGTTAGACTTTTGGATGTTACATGTGATACACCACACAGTTTACATTGCAATCACGTGGTATGGCTGTAAGATACTGAGCATCATGACATGATGTTGATGTACATACATTACTTGTCCATGGTGTGATATGTCAATAGATTCCATGTTCCAAGTACAGATTGTGTCATTACAGGGACATGTCCTCATCTGACAACTAGCAGCACAACAACTTTACGTGAAGCGTCTTTTCGGTTTGCTCTGCATGGTAGATGTTACATCTGAGCATGAACTAGCCATTGTAATCTGAAGCATACCTTTGTCATTACATGTACTTTACTTTCTTTTTACAACTGACCATGCATGTTTTGTGTTCATTTGTACCTTGATGCTCTGCCCCCATGGCACTTACACATAGCATTCAGTGCTGTGCATGATTGTGCCCTGAATTTCTTTAACATGTGATTTGGTGAGTCAAACTGAAATTACTGTGACAGTTACATACACATTTCTGTCTGCACACTGGAAGTGGCTATTGGATCTATGCCAAGTTGGCTGACATGTGAGGGTTAGTGTGGTAATTTGCTCCATGCTTTTTGAGAGTAATGGCAGGGTGCATGCACTGTCTACCTACCTGTTCTGTGACACAGTTGAGGGGAAATGCTGCCACATGTTGGGGGGTGTTCCATACTGCTCTGCTTTGGGACAAGAGGGCCTGGTGGGAGTTGTAGTGCTGGCTTCCAAAGCACAAACCACCCTCCCTGTTAAGATTGCTGCCTCCCTGTGAAGTGGAGCAGAGGAAGGCAATGGGCTGCACATGGCTCTTGGATGGGGGGAGTTTTACATCCTGCTCAGGGGTGGGACAAGAGAGCATAAGATGGCTACCTACCTGTGAGTTTGATGGGGCTATGCAATGGCTGCCACATGGTTGTGGGTGTGGGGAGTGCTCCATCCTGCTCAGCTGTGGGACAGGGGGGCCTGGTGGGAGTTGTAGTGCTGGCTTCCTACCCACATACCCCCTCCCTGTTAAGATGGCTGCCTCCCTGTGAGTTTGTTGTGAGCAGCCGCCCCCTCCCTGTTAAGATATCTACCTACCTGTAAGTTTGTTGTGAGCAAACCCCCCTCCCTGTTGGGATGGCTACCTACCTGTTAGTTTGTTGTGTGCAAACCCCCCTCCCTGTTGAGATGGCTGCCTACCTGTAAGTTTGAAGAGAGCAATGCAATGTCTGGCACATGGTTGTGGGTGTGTGGAGTGCTCCATCTTGCTCAGCTGTGGGACAAGGGTGCCTGGTGGGAGTTGTAGTGCAGGCTTCCCACCCACAAACCCCCCTCCCTGTTGAGATGTCTGCCTCCCTGTGAAGTGGAGCAGAGGAAGGGAATGGCTACACATGGCTCTTGGATGGGGAAGTGTTCCATCCTGCTCAGGGGTGGGACAAGAGAGCATAAGATGGCTACCTACCTGTAAGTTTGATGAGTGAAATACAATGGCTGCCATATGGTTGTGGGTATGGGGTGGAGTGTGCCATCCGGCTCAGCTTTGGGACAGGGGGGCCTGGTGGGAATTGTAGTGCTGGCTGCCTATCCACAAACACCCCTCCCTGTGAAGATGGCTACCTACCTGTTAGTTTGATGAGTGAAATGCAATGGCTGCCACATGGTTGGAGGGGAGTGTTCCATCCTGCTGGGCTGTGGGACAA
Organism: Calotriton arnoldi; assembly: GCA_963921515.1. Lineage (NCBI taxonomy): Eukaryota > Metazoa > Chordata > Amphibia > Caudata > Salamandridae > Calotriton > Calotriton arnoldi. The sequence continues at coordinate 591,226 of CAWUFW010009049.1, read as the reverse complement.
GGGTGCCTGGTGGGAGTTGTAGTGCTGGCTGCCTATCCACAAACCCCCCTCCCTGTTGAGATGGCTGCCTCCCTGTGAAGTGGAACAGAGGAAGGGAATGGCTACACATGGCTCTTGTATGGGGGAGTGTTCCATCCTGCTCAGGGGCGGGACAAGAGAGCATAAGATGGCTACCTACCTGTACGTTTGATGAGTGAAATACAATTGCTGCCACGTGGTTGTGGATGTGGGGTGGAGTGTACCATCCGGCTCAGCTTTGGGACAGGGGGGCCTGGTGGGAGTTGTAGTGCTGGCTGCCTGTACACATGCCCCATGGTAATGTTGCTAGCTACCTTTGGGGTGAATCAGAGGGAGTGAATGTTGGATCTGTGAGACAACTGTTGGGGAGAGTATGGTGCACATGAATGCATTTGGGCCTAGGAGGTGTCGCTTTGTAGTTGTGCAAGACAGTATATGGCATTGTAATGGTAGACACTTGTTGGTACTTACCAGCCTCCACTCCCCCGGGTATTCCTGGGAGACTCTCTGGATGCAGTATGCCAAGCACCTCCTCCTCCCATACGGTGAATGTTCGTGGTGGAATGGGAGGGCCACCACCAGTCCTCTGAGCCAGCTCACGGTTCTTGTTGTTCTTCTCTTTCACCTTGCTCTTGAGGTCATGCCACCGCTTCATGATCTCCTTCTTGGAGCGCGGGATGGTCCCTACTGCATTGACCTTGCTGACTATCCTTGCCCACATTTGCGTTCTGGTGGCTAATGGTGTCTGTTGGAACAGGTTTCCAAACAAATGTGGTTCTACTCTGATTACCTCATCTACCATCACTGACAACTCATTGTCAGTGAATTTGGGCATTTTCTTCTGTGACATGGTGTGCAAATGTGTGAAAGGTGCAGTTGTGAAGGTGGTGGTGGTGATGTGTGTTGTGTGTGTGTGTGGTTGTGCTGGTGAGATGTGTGGTGATTTGCCTCTCCTTTGTGCTGTGGGGTTGGTTCCTTCAGTAGTGGAGTTGAGCAAAGGATTCTGGTCAGGGAAGGGGCTGGTTTTATACTCAGCTATGTGGGTGTGTCTAAATGTCAGGTGTGTAGTGTGGGTTGACCTGGGATTTGTATTTTTTTACTTGCCATGGGGATGTGTCATTGGGGTGTGTTAGGTGTTTTTTTGAGGCTGAGGTAGGTTAATGGGTACACTTGGTAGCCTTGTTGTGTGTTTTTTTTGTCTACCGCCATTACTGTTCCGGAGAGACCGCGGCGGTCGAAATACAACAGCCCTTCCGCCGGCTCTCCCATTCATAAATAGTTGCGATTGCGGCGGTCGGATACAGTGGATTATTCCGCTGTCACCACAATGGTATCCTAATTTAACGGGCGGTCAATCTGCTGGCCGTGCGGCAGTTTTGGGTCTTTCCGCAGCAAATCCGACCGCCGCGAACGGATTTTCACCTGCTGCGCATGCTCCCGGCGGTCTTTCGTGGAATCCGTCCGCCGCGGTCGGAGTTTTCTGGCGGTTCATCCTAATCTGGCCGCCGGTTTTCCCGCGGTACATGTGGACGGTTAATTTCCGCTAACACGGCGGTTGAGATGGTTTTCCGCCCGCCATCGTAATCAGCCCCTATATTTCTACATTTGGCAAACCACATTAAGGACTCACCTTCTCCTACCTTGCTTGCATGGTCCCTCTCCCCTGATGAAGCCTGGCTGTCACTAAAGAATGTGGCCATGGTTATACAAAGAATTGTGGATGTCCCCCTAAAGACTTGCTTACTCTTTCTCTATTTCTGTTGCTCACCATGATTTCAATGAGGAACCTTTGCATTGTATTTCAGATTTTACCTAAACTGAAAAAGTGACAAGGCAGAATGAATCCGAACCATATCATGGCCCTTTGATGGTCTTTGAGACCATGTGCCAGTAAATGTGTAAGATCTCAGCTCATCTCCTTCACAGTAGACCTGTATAGCATTGAAATCGCATTTAAACATGTAAAATTATCTCTGTTGCATCTGACTAAGGAACACAGATTCACCTTCCTTTTAACTTTTTTCATCCACTCTCAGGGATTAGGAATGACAGCCTAACACAGGAAGCCAACTTTTCTCACTTTTCACCTTCATCTACTTGCGAATAATCCCTAGTAACAGGGAAAGAGACTGCATTATCTGCTCACTCTGATAGCATTCTTCGCAGACTTGTGCAAACTAGCCTACTGAAGAGATGTGATGCGCTATCTGAGAACCCATTGCCTTCAATTCATTTTAGAAATTAGTTCCATGGAAAAGTGCGTAACTAATTTTCTGAAAAATTGTGATAGACCCAAGATATTACTTTTTGGGCCAGATATGTAGAAAGCTCTCCTAATCACATTTTGACATCTATTACTAATTTGTCACACTGTGTTAAAACATAATTCAGTTTAGTTTATATTGGATTGTTCAAGTGTGCTTGTTCATTGTCATTATATTTAAATACCCATTTAGCTGGGTGAAATCATGGTATCATAAACCAAAACCCATTTCAAACCTATTGAGGTAGCTTGGTAAGCTAAGTGTGCTCTACTGAAATCTGAACTTAATATACAAACAACAGGGTCAAATCCTGCCAGAGCTCACTCACCCCGTCATCCATTCAAAGTTGATAAAATCATCACCACTGAATAGGGTGTGTTATTAATAGATCAACACAAATGTAAACCATTGGTAGCAAGTAATATATCAAAGACAAATGTTTCTTTACTGTATCCAGAGTGTTCAACATAACAACACAGAACTGATCTGAACGGAGTGGTAGTTTTCAAATTGTTCATCCTGAACTATTTCAAAATCAGCAGAGTACTTGCTTAAGTGTCTTTCTGGCTCTTTAATATGAATCTTCATCGACCCCTCCCACCCCCCAGTGTACAACACACTTGAACAAGGTTCCTCACTCACTACACTTTTACATTGAGGGGACTCCTTTCCACCCTTTGAATGCCACATATCAGAGAAAAGTACTCGCTTTTATGGTGAGCTTGTTCTCAAAACCTTGACTGCAGTGCACATAGAGCCTTCATTGCTGCACACAGAGAAAAATATTTAGAGGGAATTTAGTTGGCACCTCGCTACATGTACAATATGATACATACTTGGACAGGAGAAGTGGGTATTTCTGGATAAAATTAGCAATAGGGGACTGTAAGAAAGAGGATTATTAATTAGGGTGGATGGAAGTCCATCACAGCTAATAAAGTCACTAACATGTTAGGTCCAGTCAAATGTTTCAATAATTTAAACCTGAGCACAGCCCATCGTACCTTTGGTGCAGAGCAGAAAAACCTATCTTAAAGAAAATGAGTACAGCATTTTGAAGTACCAAAAGAGTTCAAAAGTCAAATACGCAACACAATAAAAATTTCACAGGAGTTTAGAAAAATAGAGAAAAATCTAATAAACAAATGACACCAAATCCACTAAGAGGAATTGGAGATATGAATTTTATAAGATTCAAGGTAAAAAGTACAGAGAAAAAGTAAAGCACCAATGATAGTCTATGGTTGCGGTTGACCAGGACCTAGCTGTGATTTTTGGCCAGTCTTGGTGGAGCATGATTTGGCTATTCCAAGCAAGTTCATCACAGTCAGGGATTTTGCCTCCAAAATGGAAGTTCAAATACTCTAGTGGGGCAAGGCTGCAGGCTGAATCCAACAATGAGTTCCACAAGGCAGGATACTTTCTTTTTGAGAGCCCACTGAAATGGGTTTGTTGCTGTGGAGAAACTGCAAGTGAGAGAAAACTGTTTCTTCAGCCCAGCAAAGTCCTGCCTTGGCTGGATCTGCTGGAATGTTTGGGCCCAGTCTTCTGACTCCTGGAAGTCAAAAAATCTTTCTAAGTCCTATAGTTTTTCAGTGATTTACAAGAAGTCCAGTTAGACATAGCCAACGGTCTCAGGATCTTAAGGACAGCACTTAGGGGTCAATACTCACTCCAGCAGGGCCACCAGCACGGTCCAGTCCAGGTTCATTTTAGCCCTGGGGGGAGCTCACAGAGTTTCACTCCACAGAATTCAACGGAGTTACCAATAAACTCTTCCAAATTCCGTGGAGTTCCACGCATGGGCAGAGTAGAACGAGGTGAGAGTGGGTTGTTCTAAAGTGATGGTTTCTGATTTTTTGTTAAAGGTTGTTGAGCTGAAACCGAGTTATGCTATTAATTCTAAAGAGCAGCGGAGAACTGTTTCTCTAACCATCCTAGCCACCATTGTAAGGCTGCACTTCTGCAGTTGTTGTGGCATGGGGTGCCTTCAATTCACCTATACTGTTACCACCGGTGAGATCCTCTAATGCCGCTCAATGTGACCTTCCTGAACCACCTTCATTTACCAGCCTGTCTTTCACACACTTCAAAGGATTTGGGCGGCACCACCACTACATCACTATGAATTCCTCCCGGGCACAAGATATAGTCTACTTAAATGAAATCTGAAATGTCAGCAATGCAGTTGTAATCACTATATGAAGGCAAATGAATCCGGCAGGAGAATCCCCATTTCTGACCAGCACAGCAGCAATTATGAAGAAAGCTTTTAAGTGCATACAGTGCTCTCCTTATCAGTCTACATGGCTGAACTTTCCCCACACCGAAACAACTATCGTGATTCACACTCACCACATGCAGGGCAGAGATGGTAAGGTGGTCGAGATGTACCTTCCAGGCAGGAGTGAACCACAAAGAGTGTAACCCACACCAATGGCACTAAAAAGGGCCTAGTCCCAGGCGGGGAACAGCCGTGAAGTGAAATGGGGGAGGCGTGGCCCAAGGAGATGACAATGATGACAGCATGAGGCACAAAGGTGCCGGATGAGTCTCGACAACAGAGGGTATCACTGCAGCTGCTGAGGGGCGGAGTCCAGGCCTGCTGCCTGTGAAGAAGAGTCTACTCTAACTGGTGAGCGGCGCGTGCCGGTAAAGTCCGCTCCACCAGCGGTTGGAGGAGATTTTGCCAATCTCCGCGCTGCTAGTGGAGCGCAGATTGGCAAAACTCTGTGAACTCCGCAAGTGGAGCGGAGTTTACCACTCACCCCTAGTCCATTTGCAGCGGGTCAGGGAAAAGGCCTCTTGCAGCTTCTTGTGTCCCTTCAGCCACATAGCAGATCAGCCAACTGACCCTTTTTGTCTTTGGTACAAGTGAGAGCAAGTCTTGCCTCTTAAGTCTCCTAACAGGTCTCAAACAGCAGGTGCAGTCCTTCTGTTCTTCCACGGGTTCAGAAAGTGTTCTGAGGATGATGCCTTGGGGTGCCTTATTTATGGTTGACACTAACAAATGGGTTGGCATGGCTCCTGGTTCTCCTCTACCAGTGGAATAAGAGTTCCAAGGGGCAACCTTATCCACTTCTGTAGCTGTTCCTGCTTGCCCTATTGCATTCAATCCTACAGTGTACCTTGATCCCTTGTGCAAAGCCTGTCTGCCCACTAATAGGTGTGGCCAGAGAAATTAGCAGACCCCCTCCTCTGTGGTTACTCAAATTGGTTCTGGGGGTAGCTCTCCAACCACTGGGTCTAGAGCCGGCCTGTCTGGAAAAACAAAGTTTTGCCTTCTCCCGGTCTCACCTTTCACTTATTTGCAAGAGGGCAGCCCTTTTACAAATTACTTAAGTTTCTGTGTCTATCCTAACTGGTCTTTCTCCAAGGGGGAGAAAAAACTTCCTCACACCTAGGCCATTGTCTCTGATCTGGGAGCAGTTTTTACACCTCATTAAGGTCATGTATTCGCTGGGCAGTTGCTGGAGAGCTAATGCAAATTAGCCCCAAGGAGCTTCAGGCAGGGAAAAACTAAGTTCTTAAAAGTTACTTTTCCCTATTATGTATTACAAGTACAACTTCACCTTTTTTTCAGTTTTATATAGTGAAAACTCGACCTTAAGGTATCAGAGCACTTTATATGAGCACCAGTTTTGTTACAGATTGACACATTCATTTTGCTAGGCACATGGAGATTAAGTTATTTGCCCAGAACCACAGGATGTTGAGCTTCCCTGCCGAGACTCGAACCCAGTTCCCCAGCTTCGAGGGCAACTGCTCTGGCCATTAGGCCACATCCTCGGAATTGGGCTTTAAATAAATACTAAAAATAGTGTTTTAATCACTTTTCTAGCTGGTTCCAAAACTTGAGATGGTAGAACTAATATTTTAATCTGCAATTTAGTTTTCCAAACAGGACAGCCATAGCCTTCAACAGTAAAAATAGCTTTTAAGGGTTTGTCACTATATAGACATGGCAACATTAAATTTCTACATGTCCAATTTTTAAATACTATGGGGCAGATTTACTAGCCCCTTGCGGCACTTTTGCGCTGCTGTTGTGTCACTTTTTGTGATGCAGCGTCAGTGTAAACAATGCGCCACGTTGCGCCCCATTTACAACGTGATACATCTAAGGAGATGCATTATGTTGTAAAGCCCTGCGTCACATTATACCTGCGTCAGGTATAATGTATGCAGGGTGGACGTTCCCACGCAGGAAAGCCTCGTAGAAGTGATGCAGTGAAATCGACAAGATTTCACTGCGCCACTTCTAGGATGCCACTGCGTCAAAACCTTACGCCTGCTTGAAGCAGGCGTAAGGAGTGATGCAGTACAATAAGTATAGGCCCCCCATGCATTGCTGGAGTTGCGTCGTGCTTGAGACACGACTCCAGCAATGCGTGACTTTTGTGGCAACAGATGCATCAGAATTTCTGACACATCTATCAATCCTTGCGCCGTATTGTAAATACGGCGCATCCATGGCGGCACAAGGGTATCGCAGGCTGGCGCAGGGAAACTGACGCATCTCTACAGATGCGTCAGTTTCTTGTAAATCTGCCCCTATGTATCCTACAATGTGAGCTATGAGGCCTTCCTTGGGATGTCTTGTTAATATTTAAAATGAAGGTTTTTGCTCTGTTAAAATAGTTTATTTTTATAGTTTATAGTTATTTTGACAGGTCGAGCTGCAGATTGAAACTGCAGCAGTCAGAGTCAGGCTACAGTGGTAGTCCTGAAGTCATGTTTTTCTTGGCACATTAGTGGATGGCATAAAAGGTGCTACAGTCCACAGGTGACATTTGCCTTTCCATGCCATGGGTTTTGCTTCTACACCATATACTTTGTATTTACAGGAGAATTAATTATGCTAATCAGGGATTAGCCAATTTCTACATGTTTCAGGGTCACATTACATACTCTGGACACTAAATAGCAGTAGCTCAGTGTGCAGAGTCAAACAACTGGCAAGAAAATTCCACAAAAGATGGGATGAGATTGCAAAAAAGACATTTTCTCAGAGATACTTGAAGGTGAGCTTGTGGAACCCACAAAGGGAAACCTGGGAAATGGAAGCCTCTCTACAGGTGTCTTGGAAAATCAAGGGGTGATGTGTAATGGGAGTGATTTTACCAGGAAGTGCTTCAAAAGTTAAATGGGGATTGGAAAGGAGACTTACATTTGGAATTTCCATCTCAGAGGTGAATTGGAATGTGGTTCACCAATTTGGTAGTAATGATGCCATTGAGCATAATTCAAGCGCATTAAATGGACGTCCTACCTCCGGATGGGTAGTGGAAGTAAGACATAATTGCAATGTTTTCTCCCTGGTAGCAGTGCATCTATTGCACTAAATATAGCTTTTCCCAAGGTTCTCGCAAACTGTAAATAAATCTGCTTTTGCATTAGGCAGAGCTTAAAAACGCAGTTAAAATCGATGTTAGGACCGTGGGCTGGGAAGGCGAAGACGGACCACATAAGGACCCCCGATGAATGCCTACCAAGGGTGGGGGCCAGCAGGAGCTGGAGGAAAAGCCCGTGAAAATGCACGCCAGTGATTGGGTGGCATGCTGTGAATCGCCCAGTGCGGTAGCAGGGGAGGGGAAAAGAGACAAGAGGTCATAAGTAAGGACACAGTAACCCTATAGCACAATTGACCTCTGCACAAGAAAGCCCACCCACCCACACCGGAATGGGGGCGTCGTAGCCGCAAGGAAATTGGGAGACGGGGCAGCGGAGACAGCACGCAAAGGCAAACACAATGAGATCAGTAGCCCAGTAGAAAGAGTGGCTCAAACAGTGTCCTTTGGATCCCTCACAGCAAGGGCACTGGGAGCACGTGATTGGCCAGTGTCCTGGGGATGCCGAATGGCAGGGGCATAGGGACCAGGCGATTGGTCAGCAAGGGTCAGGTTCAGGTGGACACGGCACTTGCAGTGCGGGTGGACCTGATGGCCACCCACACATATCACAGTAGCTAGGGAAACCTAGAAGCCGCAAACCCTAGACACCTGCTAAGGGGCCATCATGCAGAGCTGGGAAAAGTTATGCTGGTAAAGTAGCAGCGGGACAATGACTGTGAAATATTGTCCAATTATGATTTATGGTTACAATGGCAAGTAAGATGTTTATGATAAACCATGTGTTATGCGAATGTAATAAACTGCGTGTTTTCTATAAGTAGGAGGGGATCAGGTCGGCCGGGAGGGACAAGGACCACTCGCACGTCTGGGAGGGGTTAAAAGGATGTGCCCCAGCCAATAATTTTCAGTTTAACAGCTGTGATTCTCTCCAGATCCGGTTGCCTCTTTTCAAAACATAATTAATCTGCAGACTCCTTGTTTAATACCCTCAGGCCCTGAAATAAAGTGGGGGAGCCCATAGTTGTCTGCAGGGGCATCTTAAGGATTTTGGGGGCCCTGGGCCAAACATATTTCAGGGCCCCTATTGGGAACAGCTTTGGATTTATGATCCAGTTTCACCTCTTTCATGCCCTCTTTGGCTATGTCACTGACAGTGCACAGGCACATTGTTCCAAATTCTAAACGTGTTTACATCTAATATTGAGGGAAAGTGACGTGTTTTTAATAATGTAGCACAGTAGCAGCTTACTGATATTATTGCAAATAATATCAGTGACCCCTTCCATTTCTCCTAGGAGTGGTCCTGTTTTGTTCTAAGAGAAACTTTTCATATGGATGTTGCTCAAAACATTAACACAACATTTCTCTGCAAAATATCTGGAAGATAGTCCCACATTTCAATCAATAAATCAGGGAATTGTGAAGCGCGCTACTCACCCATGAGGGTCTCAAGGCGCTGGGGGATACACGCATTGAAAATAATAAAGGAACATTGTATTTAAAATAATTTGTTGAAGAATTATTCAAGGTCATTAGGGCATTAGGGCAAGATTCTTTGCAGAACAGAGCTGTCTCTATTAGGAGGGGGGGGGGGCCTGAAAGGCTGGGGCCCTGGGACAGAGCCCACTTTGCCCATGCTTTAAAACGTTTCTGTTCAGGGGATATTTCCAGTAGAACTCTGGCTTGGTTTTCTCTCCCTCTTACCCACGCCTCAGCCGATAGATGACTTTGATTTCCGCCACTTACTCTTCTGTGACAAATGATACATCGGGTTCTTCATTTTCTCCATGAGGCTTCACAGATAATCAACCGCCTCCACCCGGCGTTCCCTCACAATAACAACGCAAAGGCATTCAGCCCGCTCCCCCTGCTTTTCAGAGAAATACTTACATAAATCACCCGAGACAGAAGTGACGTGTTGTCTTCAAATTAAAGAGAGTATTGGAAAGCATTTATCAGTTTGCTGTGGCTGCCTCCGGAAGTCAGGCGAGTAAACTCGTTCTCTACGTGATGTCTGAATATGTCTATGAGACAGTCCATGCCACGTTTCCCATCTTTCTCTCAACTGCCTTCGAACGGCACGTGAGATGAGGAGTACTTTCCTTTTCCATAACCTTAAGCCCTTGAGGGCATCCAGCTCTGCCAACTCCATGCCGAGTTTTCCATTTCACCATCCACTATGAGTAAAATTCTCCCGTGACGGTTTTACCGGTCACTCCCACCAACAAAGTTGCTGAGCGAATAGCCGGCGCGAGGCAAAGTGCAGAAATGTCAATAGTGCCAGAGCGGCGCGTGCAGATACTTTGCTAAAGCCACTCTGGTCTCTGCATAGGAGCCTTATCTAATCCCCTTTTCAAAACTGCAGAACTAATGGGCGTCCTGGCTTATGGGCACAGGGAGAGCAATTCTGAACAAATCACGAGTGCCACTGGATCGTGCGGGTGCTTTCCACGCGGTTGCCTGCGGGCTTCCACGAACACCCTCTCGAGCTTACGTGGGGACCAGTCTCCTGTCGTCTCTGTGCCTCCAGGCCAGCAGAGGCTGCTGCTGAATTGAAGTCATCGGGCCTGGCGCGCGCTGGAATGACATCAGCACTTGGACAGCGGCAGGCAAACTCTGCCCAGCTCCGCACACAGTGAGGCTTCCAGCGAGGGCACCGGCCACTTATTATAATACAGAAGGCGCGCTGCAACAAAATAAGCTGTTGGAGAATACGAGCGAGACTCAAATATTCTGAAATTAACTCGCCTTCAGTATGCTCTGCCGCTGACAGAGAAATAAAACTTTGCAGCTGAGGGCTGGAGACAGAAGACGCAACCTGCGAGGCGTGTTTGGTTTATTTTGCCGGAACGGAGAGGGATGATGACCACGGGAGGATGTGCACCAGCGGCCAGGTCATCGGCAGTCTCCTGGCGCTCTCGGTGCTGGAGATAGGGCTGGGGGTGTCCAGCGTGGCCGTGGGGGCGGTCACCTTCATCAAGGTGCGGTCGGAGCAGAAGGCTCAGCTGGGAGACTCCTCTCCGGTATGGAGCGGGCTGTGTGTACGTTCGCCATTTCATTATTTTTAACTCTTGACAGTGTGCCATTGTCTAGTACGAAATACCGCTCCGGGCAGTCCCCGAGGTTCCAAACTGCATGCCCTGCTTGGGACGGGTGCCTCCTGTGTGCATGTGACTCCAATGTTCTTTTACAGCTTACATTCTTCTCGTGTGTGGTTTCTTAAGTCTAACTTTATTTCAGTCATACGTGCAAAAGTGTCCTCGAGCAAAATATTTTATATCAAATATGTATTGGCACTCTGAAACAGTGTTCAGGGCATGCCCCCTATACTCGTTGGGGGCATTTATTCATCTTTCATTCTGCCAGATATTGATGTTTACCATGTTTCGGTGCATTATCTTACACCAAGGGTGTAGCAGTAATCGAACCCTGGCTCGATTTGAATATACGTGCCCAAATGGAGTGCTTAATTTGTGGCAGGGTTGCATATGGCAGTAACGACACTTATTTCTTTGGACTGGGATTCATTTTTCATCATCAGACTTTGGCCCAGCGCAAGAGAGATACAGACGGAAAAGGGAAAAAAAGGAGGAAGAAAAAGATAGAAAAGAGACAGAGAGAAGGAAGAGATGTGAAAGAACATGTAAGAGAGAAATAAAGAGACAGGAAGTGTAGGGTGGTGGATAAAAGGTATGCAGTAGAATTAGGACGAGGCTATCTTTGTTGAGTCCCCCCCACTCCCTCAATATTCAGCAGCTCCTGTGGAATGCTTTTAAGAAAAACCTTAGACTTTTAACCGTATTTTTTTTTTTTTTTTACAACTTAAGCACTGAATGAGAAAAGCATGTAATATTAATCTTTTGGATTAGTTTCTGCTTGTCAAATCTATATGCAGCCGAGGGGAGGGGGGGAGGGGGAGGAGAGGTGCAAGGGGGGGGGGATCACACAGGGCTGAGAAAAGGCAAAATCTACTCACCTGGTAATTTTACCTGAGACCTGAATTGTCTGTTGCCATCATTGGTAGGTGGACCAAAGAAGGATACAGCCTATTGGGCCCCATGTAGCATTCCTATTCGAACCAGGGAGGTGTGGTTTGTGAAGGGAAATGTCATTTGTGATGCAGCCTATTTACTAATAGGTCACATCGCAAAGTTTCTAATCACAGAGAGTCACAAAACAGCCTACCTAATGAATATTAACTAGGCTGGTTACAATTTGCAACCCAATATGAATGGAGGTATTCAGGCTGCAGGGAGCAATCAATCAATCCGCATTTATAGAGTGTGAAACTGACACCCCTTGGGGTATCTGGGTGCCTGGGTGCGAGGTCTCCGTTGAAAAGCCAGGTCTTGAGGAAACTGAGGGAAGAAACGAGTAGAAAAAGGTAAAACAGCTGGCAGGAAAACGAGTGAGCAGAAAAGGCAAAACAGAGGGCAGAAAAATGAGCAGAAAGCCAAAACAGAGCAGAAGAGGGAAAAACAGAGGGCAGAAAAATGAGCAGAAAAGACAAAACAGAGGACAGAGAAAGAGGCAAAAAAGGCAAAACAGAGGGCAGAAAAACAAGCAGGAAAGGCAAAACAGAGAAAGAAACGAGCAGAGGAGGCACAAACAGAGGGTAGTATGTAGACAGGCAGGAGAGGGTAGCGGACTGTGAACAAGCTGGACAGGGGAAATGTCGCAGGGGGAGCTGGCATGAGGACAACTAAGCTCCATCCTTGCATTTGTTTTCTGAAACAGTGAGCGTTTCTTTAAAAGCTGTTTATGTTCATTAAGGGCACAGGTGCTGTTTTTTAAAAGCAAACATATGTTTCCTTTTGGGAAGATATCAGGGGTAGCAGGCAGTGGGCCTCTACAGTGGACCTGCAGTGGAGAGTCTGACATGATTCACAAAGGGATTCCCCTTTGTGAATCCCAACTCACAAACCACTAATACATTCTTTTCCAAATCTCAAACAGGAGGAAGATGCCTCTTTCATGCCCCCTCATTTTTCCAATTCAGACATGATCACAACAGCCATTTTATGTCACCCAGAATGTTCTGATTTGTAAAAGAAAAGTGCTTTTGTATATTAAGAAAAGTCATTTTGCAGTAGCAATCCCTGAGAATGTGTGATTTGTAGGCTTTGCGACCACAGAGTGATTTGTACATTGAGCCCCTAGAACAACACTAGAGTAATAATGTCATGCACAAATAGTTGCTTATATTGCTTACACTAAAATATAAACTCAGAAATGTATCCTACATAGTTATTTTTTTTCATTTAGTTACTTTTTAAGCACAACTGTGCTTTCTGGTATTGCAAGGCAAGAACATGATTCAAACAATGTCACATGCTCTGTATTTCTACTGTCAGTGGCAGTTGTCCTGGCTTGTTTAGCAGTAACAGATGTTTCAACTTCATACAGTTACGAGTGAATGAATCACACCAATAAATTGTAGACTGTGTGGAATCCAGGATATTTACACATCTCACTGATTTTCAGAATACTTAGGATTCCGACTTTCAATTTTGGTCTGGCCCCACCAGGATTTGGTCATCTGTGTCCCATTTTAGACAACTTGATTTGAGAGATCAGACTTGCTGTCTGAAATCCAGCTTTCCCAATCAGGGTGTTTAGTGATTGTTAGAAATGGGGTTTCTGAATAGAAAGCTGCATCAGTGCTTCACTTCTGCCTCTGGTTACAGGTGGTGTGCACCGGCGCTCATTCTGGGGGGCCTGGGAAATATCATGCTCAGATCAGCCCCACTTTGCTAGAATGGAGTTAAGAGGGCTTGCATGGTTGGGTCATTAGCAGCCCATGCAGCTTTAAATGCTGCCCCTTACCCTGCAGTATGCCGGAAAAATGTGAGTGTAGCAGAATGACCAGTTTGTAGGGCTTAGTTTGTGCCAGTGGTCGCAGTTGGTGGGCATGGGCACTCATTTTTAGGGATCCAGACAATTTTTTCATTATTAGACCTTGGCCCAGGACATGAGAGGAAAGGAGAACAAAGAGGGAAGGGAAGGATAGGACAATAGTGACAAATGGCGATAGTGGGAGATATACACGAGTGCGGTAAAGAGGCAGGAAGTGGAGGATAGTGCAAGAAAGAGACATGAGATGGGATAAAGTCTAGCAGCCTTAAAGGCCAGATACTCCCTGCATTGGGCAGTGCCAGCGGTAGGAACCTAAGAAAAACCTAAGAAATACATCTATTTTTTCCCAAAGTAAGCAATGGCAAGTTATGAAAGCAGCAGTGCGTAATTTTCAACAAAAAAGTAACAAAATAGCAAACTGTGCCACTTCTGTCCGCGGTGCAAATGAGATCAGCTTCACACAGCAATATTTTATAAAATATCTAGTTGAAATGAACCAGAAACAATTTTGAAACATTTACTTTTCTGTTACCCATACTTATGGTGAAAATATCTCCATCCAACCCAGGCATTGATGGAATTGCTTACAAAAGTACCCCAAATCAAAAATGCCTCCTCTCACGAAGATACTTTGACAGGGAAGCCTCTATCATCACGGGGGAAAACGGAAAATGGATCTATGACAAACATCCGCCATACTGGTGAATGGAATATCTGCTGTTCAACCTTTTAAGACCAGATGTAATGGCCTTTATGTGGAGTTGAGTAGAAACAGAAAATCCACTGATTTGTGGAAGAAGTTTTCACTCGACATGAGAATCCACCAGTAGAATTTACACCACTTAACCACGCCTACGGTGGAAGAAATTCCACTACTAGTTTCCTCTTCTGATTTAGCACTTCCTCCAAAAAGATTGAGCTCTAAACTAGACACTTACCATCTGTTTAAAACTGAGTCCTGTCCTCAATTCCAGAATGAGTCATTAACAAACTTTAATCAAATCTACGGTATTTTATTTGTTGTTCATAACTTCGTGTGAACGTTTAAAATTGCATTGGGTGGACTATAACGATGGTGATCCATTCTTGCATTTAATGCACAAAACATGTGATGTGGAGAAAGGAGCAGTCGTTAGTTAATCTAGCCATAAGGAGGAGAATGCCTTGCTAGTGCCGTGATCAACAGCCCTTACATTGTTGAGCTTGGCTTAGAAGGTCCCGAAGTCAGGACTATGAAGCAACGTTGCAGAGCCGCAACTTCCCCGTACCGGATGCATTTATCAGGCCTGAGGGAAAACACTGAAGTGTGTCCTATAAATATCCCTTACCGGCACTGCAGTGAAAGTGCTTTCTGCTGAGACATGGAGTCTGCAGAGAATAGCAGACCTCCAGCTCAGCAGAATCCAATGGGCGCCAATGTGACTCCTGTCCTTCAATGGGAGAACTCTCAGGCAGGAAGGAGGGCACGTGCACCCCAGGTGGCCGGAAGTCAGGCCTGCAGGACCTACGCGCAGGTAATACTGAAATGCCTGCTTCATGCATCTACCACACAAAGAGCAGAGCATCAAACTCAGACACTTTCATTCTTACTGCAACAACGGGCAGGACGCAATGGAAGGTTTGCCTTTTGCACTGGCAGCTCACAAAGTGCAAGAACAATCCGTTTATCCCCCGTTAGCATGACCATGACATACATGTTCTTGAATAAGTCATAAGAACTGCCACTGGACATTTTATGAGTTGCAGTGACCTTTATGGCATGAAAGTCTGCATTTAAAATTGTGAATGGAGTCCATGGAATACACAGTGGGCAAATTTGAACTTCTCTGGTGTTGCCACATATTGCACAATTTCTTGTTCTGGCTCGTTCTGTTTTATGAATGCATGTTAGTTATTTAAAGCTAATCATGAATCACACTTAGGGCCCGATTATGATGCGGGCAATGGCTCCGACCGTTGGTCGGAGCCCTTCAGACCGCATCGTAATCGAATGGTCGGATTCCTTTCCGACTGACCCATTTTGATGGGGTCGGTCGGAAGGGAATCCAAATCGGATTTCCAAATGGCCTCCGACAGGCTCGGAGAGCCCGTCCGCCATTCGGAAAGCCTTCAGTAATCCCTCTGCCGGCTCCTTCCGGCTGAGGGATTATGATGGCAGATTCCCACAGCCTTTCTGTGCCGACCTTTCTGACATAGAAAGACTTTGGGAATCTGTCTATGGGGGCCCCCAGCAGGGCCCCCATGGGTGCAAGGCCCCCGAATGGCAGCGAAGGGGTCACCTATGGTGCCCCCCTGTTGATCCCTGCACCTGGTGAGGGTGCACAGATGAACTGCACCTCTGCTCTTTACAATGAGAGCATGCATTCCGTTTGGAATGCATGCTCCCATTGTAAAGTATATGATTCACATCCTACTTGCGGGGCTACGACAGGAGGTCATTCGGTTCCAGTTCCCAAACAATGTCGGACGGACTCCGGTCCGTCCGCATCGTAATCAGGCCCTTAGACGGAGCTACCTTAGAGGTAAGGACAACAGTGGCTTCAAGGGCCCCTTAACTGATCTCAGCAGGTTCGAAGGTCATAGAGCCTCATTTTTTCATGTCTCTGATCGTCCTGCATGCTTTCAATGTATATCGTCAACGTGTTTAACTAGGTGAAACAGGATACCCCCAAGAAATTGCAGAGAAATGTGTGCAAAAGGTTGTTGGTCACCCCATGGCAAACATTACTAGAACGGCAAAGCCAATAAGTTTGGAGTTGGCTGCCAGCCTACTGCACAACTATTGTTTTGTTTTTCCATGGTTTTTGCAAAACTTTATTGTTTGTGAAAATGTCGGGCCCTCATAAATAAAAAATAAAAAATGCTACAAGCAAAAACGTTTTTTCGATCTAAAAAAAACTTCCCATTACCATAGTAGTCCATGTCGCTGAAGGGAACTACTTAAAAAGTCAATCATTCTGGTATTGGCTGCAAGAATAAAAGGAAAGAAAAGACAAAAACAAGAAAGAAAGAATGGAAAGAGAAAGAGAATGAACAAAATAAATTAGAAAAGAGAAAGAAGGAAAGAGAGCGAAGGAAAGAAAGAAGGAAAGAAAAAAGTGGAAAGAAGGCAAGAATGAAAGAAAGAAAGAAAAAAAGAAAGAACCAAAGAAAGAAAAAGAGAGAAAGAAAGAAAGAAGGAAGGAAAAAGAGAAGGAATGAGAGAAACAAAAAGAATGAAAGAATGAAAGGAGTAAAGAGAAAGAAGGAATGAAAGAAGGAAAAAAAGGAGGAAAGAGAGAAAGAAAGAAAAGAAGAAAGAAACAAAAAAGAAGAAAGAAATAAAGAAAGAAAGTAAGGAAGGAAGAAAGGAAGGAAGAAAGAAAGAACAGTTTAAAATGGACACAATATGTTATGATGTGGAATAGCAGCAGTCAGAAAAGAACAGCACTGGCAGGAGACAGAATCTGAAAAAGATGGAATGTGCATCAGAAGCATCCTTCTATCACGCCAGCCTCTAAACACAAAGGCAACACTAAAGTAATTATAAAGTAAAAACAAAAAAACTGGCACTGAATGGAACTAGCTTGTTTGCAGGTGTGTTCCTTGTGAGAGACCAAAATGCAGTCACTCAAAGTGAAGTTAACAATTGGCTTAAGTAGGCTGACCCACTTCCCCATGTTATATAATGTACTGGGCGGAAGCAAAATGTGAATGGCTCAACAACAGACCAATAGATGAAGAGAGGTGGCTGAAAACCCTTACATTCTTATCGGGGTGAAGTCACAAGCAAACCCTAAATTAACCTGTGCTCAACCCTTGCATAGCTTGGCTCAGAGCAGTCAGGCTTAACTCAGAGATAATGTATAAAGCATTTGTACAACACTTCAAACAGTAACACAATGAAATCACACCACAAAAGGACCCTACACCAGTTGAGAAAAATAAAACAACACCTAATAAATATAACAAGACTAAAATGGCAAAAACCCAATCAGTAGAACCAACCGGAGTTATGAATTTTTAAGATTTTTGGTAAAAATAGCATCACAAAGTGGCAACTGTGGTCATCTGGTCGTGCTAAACTGGGTTAAAGTCACAAGTTCAGGCTGACCGTGATGGAGCGCAGGTCGGTTAGTCACCAGGTTAAGCAGGCTGAAGTTTACCTTCTCAAACTCCATGGCAAGAGTCCTGTTTGCGCTGGAGGGGGCTGCGAGGAGCAGGGAGAGCATCATGGGAGGCTGCCGGTGTAGCGCGAAGAGCTGGCCAGGTGTCATGGGTGGCTGTTGCTGGAGCTTTGCATTGACGGTCCCCGTGGTTGTCGATACTGTC
This sequence comes from Calotriton arnoldi, assembly GCA_963921515.1. Classification (NCBI taxonomy): domain Eukaryota; kingdom Metazoa; phylum Chordata; class Amphibia; order Caudata; family Salamandridae; genus Calotriton; species Calotriton arnoldi. Next base: position 573,423 of record CAWUFW010009049.1, on the reverse strand, counting down.
GTGCAAAGAGTCGGGCTGACAGAGCTTCACCCTTAATCGTGGTGCGAGCGGCGAGGTCTCAGTGCAAACGGGCCTGCTCGCTGTCTCAAAGAGCCCAAAAGCTAGATTTTAGCTCACTGAGCCACATCAAGGGTTCAGGACCTAAGGGGCACCACTTGGGGTCAGGAACTCACTGCAGCTGGGTCCAGGGGCTGTTACAGGATGTAAAGGAGCCTTTTATGACCCTGAGACTCAGATCAGAATGCCAGCAGACTAGCACTTGGAGTCATTCTGGTATCCTGCGTTCAAGGGTGAAGTTGCAGGTCAAGTTCTCCTTCTACAGGCGAGAGGACAGCAGGCAGCAGTACAGCAGGGCAGCAGCTCCTAATAAAGAGGTGGGGGCAGGTAGAGGGGGTGCAGGGGAGCGTGGGAGGGGGAGCATAAAGGGGGGTATAATAAAAAAAAGAAAAAAAAGAAAAACTTACCAGAAGCTGCCTCCTGCGTCACGCTTGGCCTTGTTCTTTCTGGTCCCAGAAAGCACAGGGGCCACGTCACGGACTCCCTGCAATCCCTGCTCTGCACGGGGATTGGTCTGAGCAGGCAGGAAAGACGCCCTGCTCAGACCAGGGAGTCTGTGAGGGTTTCTCCAGCTAGGCTGCTCAATGTAGCTGCGCTGGAGAAACCTAAGTGCGCATTTGTGTTTTGGTCAGCCTGAGACGGCCGGCCAATCACATATGCGCACTTAAGGAGTGCACATAGCACTCCTCCTCCCCATGCCCTGCCCCTCCCTGCGCAAGTTGGCCCAGACATGTAAAATGAAAAATAAAACAATGACATTGTTTTATTTGTCATTTACTGGCTCTGAGCCAGGCAGAGGGCCCACGCTCCTCCGCCATTGCGGAGGAGCCGCCCCTGAATGCTAGTGTTTCACGTCTGCGGTTCACACTTATCTCAACTTTCATGCTCGTCACTGGAATGCATTTATAGTTGCATTTTTAAAGTTCAATTTGCAGATGTCTGCTTGCGGTAATTTTAAAATCTTTTCTGATTTTTGGTGGAATTATTTTCCTTTAACAAATGGGATTCTGAATTCCCTGTATAAATGCAAGTCTCTAATTTCTTTATAATCAGGGACTTCTAACGCACACAGTCGCCAATTATAAAGAAAAGTAATAACTTATTACAGTTGAGTTATTACATCACAAAGCCTGCTGCCTGAGTCACGAGTCGAGGAGAAAGGCAGATCACTGAGAAGGTGTTTAAAGCAATGAAGGTTGCTTTTCTGACTTCTGCTCTGTTTTTTTAAAAACTCTACAGTACCAAGCAGAAAGTAGATATTTATGGTAACGTTAATTTTTTGCATTACTTGGGAAATTATAGAAAAGTTATAATCTTTCTGCTGTGCATTTTTGTTTAAAAAGAAATAAACTGACTTCTATTGAGCTGCTTCTAATATAGTTTGTGAACAACTAGCTAACAATGGCCAAGCTTTGTAACACAAAGAATTTGGAGGCCAGAAACAAAGCCAGTCCCGGTCACCAGATAAAAAGTCATCACACTTGTGCATGATTTCCCAAATACTGAAAGATGTGCAAAACTGAATCCAGTTTAATAATTTATCAAAATAATATGCATGCAACATTCACATAAGCCGCTTACCAATACCAACACGTTTGTAATTATGCACATTACTATCAACTTCACAATTGAGCTTTTAGTCTCAGTGAAAGTAAACTGTCATTTTGTCTACCAAAGTTGTCATGCTACCCCAGCTCTGCATCTTTATCAATTGTCACTCTTGTTTTTCTTTGCCCAAATGTCCGAAGTGGCTCTCCAGGAACTTTCACCTAGGGCTGGACTGGCCATTGTGCAACTCTGGCACTTTCCCAGGTGACTATAAGCAGGATGATGTTTCACGTTCTAAACTTCTCATGTTATGTTATGTTGTTTTGAATAGTGCACTAATCACCAGAGAGGGTATCCAGGCACCTGCACAGATGCGTAGGTGTTTGAGCACCAAGGAGTTTATATGAAGAGTCAGGTCTTCAACTTCGTCCCTGATGTGTTGAGGGAGGTTGTCCATGTCTTGGGTGCGATGTAGGAGAATGAGCAACAATGAAAGTCACCATTGCCCATTTCTAGTCACAGCCTTCTTCAGACATTGCTGCGGTCTGGTTTGTGTTTCCAGTCTGGCCATGCTTCACTTCAGCTTTATAAGTAATTTCCTGAACAGTACTTGAACTCTTTCACAAGTTATGTAGACTCCAAGTACCCAAAAGCAGTTTCAGTCTCAACAGGGTCGGCTTTAGTGCTGGCGGCGGCCATTGCGACAATCTTTTTTAGCACCTCCCCCCATAACCCCCTCCTCAGATTTCCTAACTACCGCCTGGCAAAAGGACCCCTCATGTCTCCATAGCCTTTCTCTCGCATACATTCCATTTGCTTTATAGAGCTGGTAAAGGCTGGCTTTACTAATCCACTCAGGTATCCACTTTAAATAAATACAGATCTGTTCTTTGCAGCAAGCATATTAATCCTCTGCGCTACTTTATGGCGAAACCAAACTGCCACTAGCCAAAACTCCGATCTCTCTCTCTAGCAGGAATATTAATCACAAGAGTTATCTGACATTTTTATTGCTGCCTGAAATCTGAACGCACAAGGAGCTCTGTATCAGCTGCTTTTAAATCGTAAGTTATTGCTAAACACAGAGCCCCCCCTCCTGGTCAGCGCCCAGTGCGGCCTCACGGGCCTCACTGCCCTAAAGCCGCTCTGAGTTTCAATCAGCACTGTCACCATCCAGAATTCTTTATTAATCCTTGGATCTTCTGTTAACTTTCATCACACTGGTGAAAACCCCTTATTGATGAAACCTAGTCTTGTCTTTTTGTAGGAGGCTGCCTACCCTTAGTACCATTTCTGGTCTGAAGACCGCAGCCAATGTAGCAGGTTCCCATGCTTTATATACGGGATTAAATGAGGGATGAGGTCAAGATATTGACATTCAGACTGTGTTGACTAGCAGACCTTTTAGCTAGCATGATTCAGACAGGCTTATGCTTTTTTGAAAGATGTAAATGACATGACAATTGGTAGCAGAAGAAGCAGCAGTTTCGATTCTGGAGGCAGGTCAAAAATAGACTGAAGAGGGAAAGCTTAGTTTTACTGAGAGGCTGCCAGCCCACTCGGCCAGTAGAGGGCAGAAATTCTGTTCCAATCGAGGAGGACCGTCCGTCACAGAGATTCCATCTGCCCAGTGGCGTAATATTGGCCCCTGCACACCCTGCTGTGCTGGGGGCCTGTACTCCAGGAGGCCCCCTCTGGCACTGTGCGCGGGTGGCGGGCGGCGGGCTCCGGCCTGAGAGCTCCTGAATGGGACTGGAGCATGGGGGCCCCCCATGTACTTTGCAAGGGGGCCCCCTCAAGTTTTGTTACGCCACTGCCTCTGCCTAGGTTGGATCTCTATGCCTTCAGTGGATCAGCTGGTGATTCAAATACACTGAAGGCAGAAGAGATTGCAGAGTGATTGACATCTTTTTAGCTCTGCTTAGCATACTTTTTAGCTGAAGTGAAGCAAACTCCCAAAGTTGGAATTGATTTTAGTAAAACAGACAACGCACAACCACCGTGATGCACAAGCTGTTTTCTCCCTGCTTGTCAGTGACATTCCCTTTTCCATGCCTGGGTTTCACATTGCCTCAGCTGGAAGACTTCGGCAGGGAAAGGGTAACCACCACTGTATCCTGAATGTCCATTGGTGAATGGACCACTGGGTCAAGGGTTTCCCACGGTGGAACCAGCTGAGCCTCTGCTGTTGAAAACCCTGCAGTCCCCTTCTCCTCCAAATCCCAATAACTAATGGAACTGTGGTTGTTTTGGGGGGAGAAACACTACCAGTGTATGTCAGTGCTCATGTCCTGCCAAACAAGAAAAGAAGCTCTTAACTCAAGGAAACAATCTTGGGGGTGTGGACCAGATTTTAGGTGAATGGAATTAATTCATATTTTATATAAACTGAGGTCTCATTTGTCATGTGGCAGTGCCAAAAATATCTTAAGACTGTCACACGGCCTTCCAAATCGGAGCTGACAACCACTTTGCTCAATACATGAACATGAAGAGAGATTAAATTAACATAGCAGATGCAGCACTTTTCTGTCTGCCAAAATTCATTGTAGATGTCAAACAGTAATTCATATTGTCATTGTTCCGAGTGGTCTATTCATTGCATGAAAGCCCTTGGGGAGAAGCCATAAATCCGGATATTGATTCTTTGATACATTTTAATAGAACATCTTTGCGAAGCCTGTTTATGAAAAGTCTCAAACTACTTTCGATTTTGCTTTGCATGTGGACTGTAAAGTCTGTGCACTGTCAGTTTGCACATACGGAATTACATTAAGAGTCAATTCACAAACATCGAGATTTAGATGTTTCAATAATGACTTGTGTTGTGTAACCTCAAAAAGGTGAATATTTAACTGCTGTTTGGGGGTTTCCTTTCAAAGCCTGCGCTAAGTGCACAATGGTGCATGTATGCATGTTTATACTATTTACACAGACATTAGAGATTTGGGTCTGTTTCCATAACCCTATGACTTATGCCATATAGTATGTAAATTTAGTAAAATTCAGATTTAAAAAAAAAAAAAACAATATTGTTGCACTATATTTTTATTGTAGCAGAAAATAGTTTCCATGAATGGCCCTCCTTCCTCCATATCTTCTGGCTGCAGTTGCTACTTAGGGTACTTTCAACTACTTTCTCCCTTACTTGCACCAGAATCATGTGACCTGCGAGTCATTTTGCCATATGAATGAGTGAATGGCCTAACGGCTAGAGCAGCCGACCTCAGAGCTGGGAAACCCGGTTCGAGTCTTGACAGGGACGATCAACATCCTGTGCCTACCAAAAATAAAAGTGTTAATCTGTAGTACAAATGGTGTTCATGTAACGTCCTCTGATACCTTCGGGTCTAATTCGTGCTATATAGAGCTCTCCAAGTAATATGTGCTGTTGAGCATAGCTGGTCTCACATACCATCTGACAGAAAGTGTTCTCGCTTGTTTGTTAGCAAAGCAGTCTATTCTAATGAACTGGTTAGCCTGCACAACCTTTAATATGAAAAACATTAACTTAATGGTTGAACTTACTTGAAAGATGTGCACCTGAGTTACTTTGGTATTACAGAAGGGACCGCAGGCGATTGTGCGGCCCCATCTGTAATACAGATAGGGCTGGCGCACATGTTGCACCAGCGCTGTCTCAAGAGGGTGTTCCCTCATTTGCATGGGGGCGTGGCCCTATACAAATGAGGCCATCTCTTTACCGCTGCGCCCGTGCTATATTATGGACGCAGTGGTAAAGAAGCTGTCAGGAGGCGCACTCAGTGCTTTAAATGGGCCGGTACTCACCGGTACTGAGTACCGGCACTTTCAAATTTTCTAGCCGTCGGTACCGGCACTTTTCTTTAGTCAGGGAGAGTACCGGTACCCTGATTGATGGCACAGCAGGCTCGGGTTCGGTATCTCCTCCAACGCAGGACAGATGCCGCTCTGCTTCCCTATCTTGCCATCGTACTGAGCCTCAAGTAGACTTTTGCAGGGACGCTGCTAAAGTCCAGAGGCGCCTCTTTGAATTTCCCCACACTGCAGGGGTTTGAGAGGGCTTGCATCACGCTGTGATTAACAGGACAGGGTCTAGGCAGACCCTGCACTGTTAATTAGGCGTGCAACGACCATTCAGGTGAAAGTGCTTTAGCTCCCGCCCCCTCTCCATCAAGTGCGTGAAATGGCCTGGGCTGGGGCTGCGGTCAGTAATCCAGTCCCATTTAGGGTATTGCACTGGCCTTACTAAAGCGAGTGGCAGTGCAGCACAACCCTACACCTTTCGCAAAGCCGGTTTTCTTTTCATGTTTGTTTTTTTCAGCACAGGAGCTTTTGTGTGCTCCTCCAACACTAATGGCTGCATTTACATAACCGCGACGGATCCATGGGTGTGAAGGCAGCCCTGCCCAAAGAGCAATGAATAGCAGGGAACGCTGCAGCGCTCCAGGAATGAGCTCCCATGACAACTGGCAATGGGTCTGGTTGGGGAAAACGAGATGAACATAGAAGGAAGCGGGAGAGAGGAATGTATAAAAGTGAGGTGACAGGTGAAGTTAGGACTGACACTTTTTTCAGATTAAAAATACCAGATATTTGTTCAGTTCTGAAATCGGGGCTTAGAAATTGCATTTTAACACACATTTGTGTAAAGTTAAAAATGTGTATTTCTTAACTTTAATAATTGGCTTTCAGGTTGTGTAATGAGTTAACCTGTTTTGTTTGCATAAACACATTTCTCGTGTTTTAATATGTGCTGCAACTGGTGTAGAAGTCATTATGTATCATTATGTCTTGCCCTTAGCCCCGCCCCTAGCCCCGCCCACTTGCCACACCTCTAGCTCATTTTAATGAGTACCTGCACTTATTTTTTCCCATTTAAAGCACTGGGCGCACTGACAGTGAGCCACAAAAAGGTGGTGTATTGTCAGTGCGCCCCCTGATGGCAGCCCTCTGGAAGGGGTCAAGGGGGTCCTATGGACCACACAGACATACACTTGGTGTCTGCAGTCACTCACTGCACCTGTCTGCAAGGGGATCTTGCTCCCCTCTTTAAAGTGCAGGCGGGTGCCGCCTGCACATTGAAACACGGAGCAGCTTTGAAACAGCTGCTCTGTATTTCACTTGAATGCGAGTTTGCAGCTGCCGTGAGGGTAGCCAATCAACCTTATAAGGTGTACTTTCCCTGTTTGTGTTTGTGCATGGCACACCTGTTTGATGGTGCGCCATGGCACAAACAGGGAAAGTGCGAGCTATACATAATAGGGCCCTGTTTTTCCAGTGAATGCACCTAGAAAGTGTATGTGTCTTGTGTTAATGATAGGTGTAGAAACAAGCAAGGCAGCAGTATGTAATCTTTGTGATATAGAAGAGCCTGCACAGGCCACGGAGGCCTCACACTATAATGTAAGAGTGCACTCCAAAAGCATTTTGGGGGTTAGTTTCACCTTACAACTCCACAATCCGATCTTTTCAATCTTAAATATTTGCTGATTCCTTAAGTGTTCTGGTGGCCCTATCAATACCACTGTGTAGCTGGTGGGTTGGGGTACCAGCAGGCTACCTTATGACTGGGGCATTTTGGGACCTCCCAATACCCCTTATTCTCATCACTATCATAAAATGTGTATCCAGAATAACCCTTTAAACAAGGGCTTAGCTTCCTTTGTGCAGGAGTTCCGGTGGCACCGGGGCTAAGTACCTAAGGGGCCCATTGAACCCTGGTTATAGCTGTATCTATAAGTCATACAGTAGTCAGGGGGCCCATTTCCTTCCTTGCACTAGGACCCAGGACACACTTGCTATGCTACTGCTTCAAATATATCAAAACATAAAACTACAGGTAAAAAATATACTTCAGAATTATGCATTCAAATTATTTTCAGAAAGTGAATGGTAAGTAACATCAATGGAACGAAACAGAAAGCACGATAATGCAGCTGTTATCAGAAGTGTGGCAAGGATGACATCGACCCTAGGACAGGCAAACAGAATGGGCCCTTGCCCCTTGGTTTAGATGCTGAAATACACCTATATTTAGAGTGTGTTTGACCACACAAACGTCTGGGCCCGTGCCAGTGCATCTGCTGCACTATTGAGAGCTACGCCTTTGAGCCTCACCGCCATTTCCCCAGCACACTGACCTTGGACTGTAAGTAAACTCTCCTACATGCACAGCATTTGAGACCCTAACGACGATCTACCCGATCAGTGGTGTGGTTCTTCCAAGCCTGTGCTTAGATAGCATTTGAGAAGCTATCTTGGCTATTTCTGGTGCACTGGTCCCCTAACACTGAAAGAACACTATGCAAATTCACACACAATAACACTATTATCCAGCTCTGACCAATATATTTGTTATGTTATGTTATTTTTCGTAATGCTATGTTTTGTTATATGTTTATTTGAAATTCTCACTATCACCTGCATGGATTTCCTGGTGCTGAGCAGGTGTGTGTGTGTCTAACCATGTCTAGGGTAGGTTGGTTAATTTAAAACCTCAAACTTCACCTTCTTGCATATTCAAGAAAAGGGGAGGTGGTCCTGATGTGTAGTGGGAGGTTGTTCCATGCTTTAGGAGCTATGTAAGAGAAGTTTGTCTTCCTGTTCTGGTTCTGTGTATACGTGGGATGTGTGTGAGTAGGAGTCTTGTGGAGGGCAGGTGTCTGGGTGGTTATTAGAAGGAGATGCTACTGTTCAGGTAGGTGGGGCCTAAATTGTGTAGTGCCTTCGGTGTGTGAGTGAGGAGTTTGAAATCAGCATGTTTGTGTATTGGGAGCCAGTGGACCTCCCTGAAGAGTGGTGTGATGTGAATTCTGTTTGCAAGCTTTGGATGGGAGGTTGAGGATGAGTCTGGATGCCATTTCTGGATGGTGTGTAGTCTTCTGGTGAGTTGCTTGGTACTCCCGTCATAGAGAGAATTCCCATAGTACAACATGCTGGTGAGTAGGGTGTGAGTGACAGTTTTTTGGTGTTGCTTGGTAGCCATTTGGAGATCTTCCTCAGCATCTTGAGTGTTTTGAAGCTGGATGCAGTGACGGCGTTGACTTGTGCAGTCATGTCCAGTTTGTTGTCAATGATGATTCCAAAGTTCCTGGCGTAGAGTGTTGGTCTGAGTTTGGCCGGCCACCAGTTGGGAGTCCCATGATGAGGTGTTCTTCCTAAAGATCATTACCTCTGTCTTTTCAGTGTTGAGCAAGAGACAGTTGGTTTCATCCAGTTGGCTACTTCGGTCATGGAGCGGTGAACTTATTCCTTGTGTTGGGGGTCTTGTCTGAGAGAGAGAGTATGAGTTGAGTGTCATCGGCATGGGTAAGGATGTTGATGGTGCATGCATGGAGGACGATGGTCAGACGGATCATGTATTGGTGGAAGTGGGTCGGGATGAGCAGTGAACCTTCAGGCCTTCTGCAGATGAGTTTACAGGCTTTGAGGAGTAAAGTGCCAGACTGACCGCTTATGTTCTATCCATTAAGAAGGAACAGATCAAGGGCAGAGCAGGTCTTTGGATGCCAATGTCGTGCAGACACCTAATAAGGATGGGGTTTGAAATTGTGTCAAATGCTGCAGGGAGGTCCTGGAAAATGAGGACTGCCATATCTCCTCTGTGTTTCTGGAGCATGGGCATGACAGTGAAGTGTTTCTAGGTGTCCAGGAATGTGGCTGAGTCAATGGAGGCATTGAGGATGGGTGTTAGTGCTTCACTGATCAATAGCAGTCATTTAGTGAAGGCAGAAGAGGAGCAAGGGTCAGATTGGGCCCTCGAGTGAATGGTCTTCATGGTAGCAGTTGGTTATACGGTGGTGATAGTGGGCCATGAGGTCAGGGTTTGTCCTCCGGCCGTGATGGGAAGTTGAGTTGCAACAGTAATGGGGTCCTGTTGAAGGTCAAATTTGCCATTATGGAGGTAATTTTGTTACAGAAGCATTCTGAGAGCTAGTTACAACTGTCTTGTGAGGGGGTGATGTTGTTGGAGGTGGCAGGAGGCACAGTGAAATCTCTGATGATGGTGAAGATTTCCTTGGTGTTGTTTGTGCAGGCATCAATGCGATCTGCAAGATCGGTCCGCTTGGTGTTCTGTATTTGCTGGCAGTAGAGTCTTCGGGTGGATTTGAAGATGTCATTATTTGTGGTGTCTTGACTTTTTCCCCATTTGTGCTCTAGTTGCTTGCAGTGGCATTTTGACGGCCTGTGTTCCTCTGTATGTGAGCAGGCCTTTGGTCAGCCTCTTACTGGTTGCACTTGAGGGGAGCCAGGATGTCAGCACATGGAGACATCAAGCTGCTGAGGTTCTTGATTGCTTTTTGAAAGTTACTGGTGTGATCGGGACAATGCATAAAGAGAGAGGTAACCCAGTCCTCTTCTGTGAGGCTTTTCCAGCAGCAGAGAAGGTGTCCAGTGGTGGTAGGTCTGTGGTGGTGCAGGATGGATATGCTGAAACTGACAAGGGCATGGCATGTCCAAGCCATAGTTGCTGGCTTGTCAACTGTGATGTTGCTAATTTAGGAGAAAATTGTACCCAATAGGTTTCTGGTGCTGTGAGTGGGTTCAGTAATGTGCTGGGTGAGGATGGGTAAGTAAGTAAATCTTTATTGCTTGATTAATAAAAATCTTAGCAAACAACTGCATAATAAAACATTTATATATAGTAAAACAGCACTTGTTCCGATAAAAGTTACAGTGCTTCTATAAAATACAGAAGTATAGAAACTTACATTTGATATAAAAGATAAAAATATGATTATGTGTATTATGTTAGGTGCTCAATGTCTGCTGGGAGACCATCCTCCTTGGAGTTCGCCTCAGTTCGGATGTTTATGGAATTAGATGTAAAATCCATACCAGTTTGGTGGTGAGTCTAAAATTGATAATTCCCAGTGAGTAAATAACAGTGAGTTACCAGCAGCCTTGATTACTAGCCAGTTTGTTGGGAGGCTGCCAAGATTAATTTTGCTTTTACTAAATTCATAAATCGAACAAAGCTGCAGGCTAACCGGACATTGCCCCCCTCGAAGCAAGCCCTCACGCCTGTCTGCATGTTCATATCTGATTTTCGTTCAGGCGCGGCTTTAGAAGCTGTCTTCGTTCCAGGTCTAAACTCTTACAAGCGCAAAGTAGATGTAAAACGTCCTCTTTGGGGTTACCGCATAATCTGCAGTGGGTAGTTGGATGTGTGCATTTCCACAGCGGTAAGTGCGGTTTTGCCGGTAAAATTCCCAGTCTCATCGCCAAAAGGCTTTCCTTCATTCTTCTCGAGAAGCTTGTACCTAAATATGACTGTGGTGTGCATTTCGAATAGCTCTGAATCACAAACCAGCTGTGAGCCCTCTTGTTTAAGTCTGTTTTATCTTCTTCGAGGGAAACGATCTTTACCGATTTGTTCACCAAGGCCTTAAAACTGTTGTAAGGAAGACCGGATTGCCACAAATCCTGTAAAGCGAGCAACCTAATTCCTGACTGAAGATAAACCATAGCAGGGCAGTCGTTTTTCCTTATCATCTCTTTCCACAAGTATGAGTTTAATGAACCAGACTTAGCACTCTTTATTTTATACCAGCTTTTGGCATAGATGCCCTTCCGTGTTATTTGCTGCTTTTGTAGGCCTAGCTCCAGCCTTATTTGTGCTGGAGAGGTGTATTGTGGAAGATTGAATATTATTCTAGCAGCTTTAGCAACCACCTTATCCAAAATTATTTTGTCTTTCCCTTTCATTGACTCGCTACCATACGTAATTGTTGGTAGAAGCTTTGCTCGAAGTACTTCCAATACAGGGATAAGATTAGGACCAGTTATTTTGGGCTTGATGTTTTTTAGCGTAACAGCCAGTAGGGTTCCTCTTCCTTGGATGGCCACTTTTTGTTTGTGATACGTACCCATACTGTCAAAAATTATTCCCAAATATTTATAACTTATAACTGTCTCCAGCTGCCTGCCCTCCAGCAGCCATCTGAATTGATTCTTGGTGCTTCGCTGATTGAATACCATAATTTTGGACTTCTCATGGTTTATGCTTAATACGTTCTTTTTGGCGAAATTGCTCGTAACGTTTATCAGATGCTGTAGGCCGCCTGGGGTTTGGCTGATCAGTATCAGGTCGTTGGCGTATAGTAAGTTTGAAAGTGTCAGACCACCCAAGTTCGGGGCATGGTGATGACAATTATCCAACTCAGTTGAGAGGTCTGACACAAAAAGGTTAAACAACGTTGGAGCAAGAACACACCCCTGTTTTAACCCTTTAGTGGTTGGGATCCTTCTCGACAGGCTGTTGCCGCTCCCCAGCTTGATTTGGACCCATGTATTAGAGTGAAGTAAAATTAACTCGTTCAAAAGGGTTGGGGCTATTTTCCACCCAGCTAGTTTAGCCCACAATTTCCCTCTGTTAACGCTATCAAAAGCAGCTTTATAGTCTACAAAATAGACAAATAGTGGTTTATTGATTGCTTTTGTGGCATCAATTAAAAGTGAAAGAGTGATAATGTTTGTAGTTGTCCCCAGGTTTTTTTGAAAACCTGTTTGATTGATTGGAATTAGATCGTTTTCGTCTGCCCACTCGGTAAAATCAGCCAGTAGTAGGCCGGCGTAATATTTGGCCTCAATGTCAATGAGTGCTATGAGCCTATAGTTCTTCAGTTCGTTCTTGCTGCCTTTCTTGTGGATAGGCGAGATGATCGATCCTTTCCAAGAATCTGTGATTCTTCCGGTTTCCAAAATGTTGTTAAAGAGTGGTAGTAATGCTCCAGCCCAGTAGGCTGGGTCTTGCTTGTATATAATTGGGGGAAGGCCATTTGGGCCGGGCGCTCCTTCATTTCGGCTTTTTGAAATTCTATTCGCAATCGTTTTAATTGAGAAGAAGGGTGCGGGCTCTGGACCTTGATGTTTTAGGGACTGCCGTTCGCTCTGACATACTTCTATGTCTTGTCTGTTTTCACCAGCTTCCAGGTTGAAATGACTCTGTAAGTATTTTACCCAGACATCCTCCATTATGTGTGAGTTAATTCCTGGTGCCATTGGATTCTCTATACTCTTGACTGTATGCCAAAACCTGGTGCTGTTGTTTGATTTTGCGTCATATAACAATTTTGCCCATTGTGTTTCAGCGGTTTCCTTTTTTGCTAGCCAAATGATTTTATTTTTCCGGACCCTGAGCTTCCTTAGTTCCAGCTGTGTGTTGTCGACGGGGCGATTCTGATGGAGGCTACGCATTGCTATGTTTATTTCGCCCCTTATTTGTCTTAATTCAGCGTGATTGATTGCCGATAGATGAATTCTTTGATTATTTGCTGGCCTGCTAAATAGATCCTGTTGGATTTTTTGCTCAGCTTTCGTTAAGTTTGCTTTAGGGCTAGGTGGGACAAAGCTTTCAATAAAGCTTTCCCAAGCTGTTAAGATGTTATCATACAGTAGTTTGTTATCCTCCCACCGTTTTTTTGACACTGCCAAGAGTTTTCCTGGGTCACGTGTATTACATTTTATTCTCCTGTGGTTAAATGTGACATTTGTGCATGAGTCAGCAGTTGAGTAAGTGAGCGCTGTTCCTTGCGTGGCAAGTATGAACTCTTGTGGTTGGTGATCACTGTAATCTAGCATGCTGATCCTGAAATCTTTTATCAAATTGTAAAGTGGTAAGGATGAAAAAGTATAGTCTATTGCGGTGTCGGCAAACGGCGTGGAAAGCTGCAGCTTGGGGACGATCCCCCGTCAACCGACCATTTAGTGCTACCAAGGACAAGCTTTCTAGATTCTTCAGCAGTTCTTTGGAGATTTTAGTTGGCTTGCCCCACTTACACTTACCCTGAAGTGGGATCCCCCATGCTGTTTGTTGGTCTCCTGCTGGCCTATCTGAATCTCCACTCCCTGTAAGGAACATATTAAAGTCGCCTGAGACAATATAGTTTGAAGTTGGAGAGGTGTGGTGCAGCGGCCAGGGCAGCTGACGTCGGAGCACAGGGTTCACGGTTTGATCCCTGGCTCCGGCGGCAGCTGAGCTCAGCACCATGTGACTCTGGGCAATAGCTCACTTAATTTCCACGAGGGCCCCCAGCGCCTTGAGACCTGTAAGGGTGAGTAGTTCGCGCTTTACAAATACGGATTTAGATTTTAGATTTAGAAGTTGCCTTCTCAGTAATTAGTTTCGTTAGTTCTGTTACCAGTTGTTTCGCCCCGTTTCTTTTGTTCCGGGGGTGTAAATAGGTGTTAACAAGTATTAACTGCTGTTTGTCTTTAGGACCAGCTATGTCCAGCTGAATAGTTTTTATCTCATTTGTTGGAGTGCTTTTGCTTGTTAGTTACTTGACAGTCGTGATGGATTTGATTGAGGCGTAAGTCATGAGGCCTCCTTTAAAGTGGCCGAAGTTTGAGTTTCTGGTTGCTGGGAGGTGATATGATTTGAAACCTAGTAGGTGGAACGGATCCACCAGCCACGTTTCTTGAAGCAAAATTAGGTCAAATTGTTGAAAATACGTCAGCAAAGCACTGTCCATTGTTTTAGTTCCAAGGTCGTTTATATTCCAGGAGCAGAATTTTAGATTTGAAGTGTTTGCTTCCTGTTCTGATCTCTGTCAAGGGAACTCCCTTTTTGTGTTTATGGTTTTTGCTATCCATGACCAATCCTGTAGTGTGGCGGTTCCTCCTTGACCCCGGATATCATGATTGATGGAGCTATTTCTCTCCGAGGTCTCTGCAGAGGTACTGCGTGCCCCCTTGAGCACAGAATTGACAGGCCCAGAACTTCTCCTTCTACTTGGTCTGCTGTTGTTGGCCTCTTGGTGTTGGTGGAGTAGTGGGTCTGGATACCCGACTGCTTGATGGAGATGCAGTCAGATCCCCCAAGTTTCTAGTTGATGCTTTTCCTTGAGGATTTTCTCCACTTTTTCTCCAGTTGCCCAAACTGTCTTGGTTGCTTCTTGCTCCGAGAGGTGTTTAAAAATTTCAAATTCTACTGATTCCAGATCGTGTGAGCCGATCCCTGCCAGACTGCTAATAGCAGTTAGTATTCTGAGAATATTATCTCTATTTAGGGTATCTCCTTGTCCTTTGGATTTGTATTCCGGAATGAACAGAATTGCCTTGGGGGTCTCCCTTCGGGGATCGTTCGGGGGAGGCCCACTGCATACGAATTTGCCACTTCTCCCTGCGCTTAAGGGTGTCACGTTTTGTTGTTTTACCCTTTCTGCGGTGTCCGGGCTTCTAGCAGGGACTTTCCTCTCTCCAAGCTGGAGCTCTCCAAGCTGGGCGGCAAGGAAAGTTTGTGGTTTGTGGTTTTGGTGAGGACTTGGCGGCGTGGAGCAGGGAGCAAGCGGGGAGCAAGCCGAGCCGTGAGGGGCAGGGGAGGGGAGGGGTTTCCTCGCTTACGCCCACTCGCCCGGGAACTTCAGCCTCTCCCCACCTCCCTGCCTCTCTCCGTTCTCACCGTTCTGCTCCGTATTGTCTGTTCCGTTTCGCCCCACTCCTGCTCCACTCGCTCGCTGGGTCTATCGGCTCCGCACAGCCATCACAGCTGTCAGCTGCTTGCTCTCTCACAGCCGCAGCCACAGCCGGAATCACGTGAGGATGGGGTTTCTGAGGTTTCTGAGGTTTTCTAAAAGGGCTGTAGAATGTGGGTCAGTGCAATCTTTTCAGTGAAAGTTAAGGTCTCTGAGGAGAATGAAGGTGCTGGCGTTGATGATGAGGGGTGCGACAAAATCTATGATGTCACTTGTGAAATTGGTCTGAAGTCCTTGTGGTCTGTATACAAGGGTTCTGCCCAGAGAGAAGTTGGCTGTGATGTGTATCTTGAACGTGAGGTGTTCTATGTAGATGGTGGGAGTATCCATGTAGGTGGTGCAGCTGATGGTGTCTTTGAATCTGATGGTGCCTCTGCACCGGGCTTGTATTGATGATCTTGTCTGGTGATCTTGTTGCCAGCAAAAAAGGCTGTAGTGATGTCCAGTGCAGAGGTTGTGTTTAGCCATGTTTCTGTGAGAAAGAGCAGGTACGGAGCACAGTTGTGCAGTCAGTCCTATATCTCAGTGGCATGTTTTGTAAGCAAGCGGGCGTTAAGGAGCACACATTCAAATGTTGCGTTCTTTATGTGAGTGGTGGTTGGTCTGTGTGAGCATGTGGCTAGTTTGTGTGAGTTTGAGCAAGTGGGGTGCTGATGCTGTTGTTGTGGGTGTGGTGGGCGTAGTGTGTTGGAGAGTGCATGAGAACCTGCATGATGCGCATGGATATAAGGTGAATGAGGCCAGTCTAGCATTCTTCTCAATCATGATTACCAGACGTACAGGACCTTTCTTTCCTTAAACCATGTCCCTTTTTTGTCTTCTATGTTTCCTGCTGAATATTCTCTTCTTTGAGTTTCCACTGTTTATTGATCCTTCTGTAAATTGCCTTCCACACCATCTTTCTGTGAGCTCATTCATCTGCTTTGTTTTCCCAGAACCTTTCTGCAAGTCTCTAATTTCTCTTCATTATTGCACCAATAAGCCCTCTCATTTAGATTGACAAACTGCTGGATGCTCAATTCACTTTCCCAACAAGGCTGTGCTTGCCGTCTTTCTAAGACCCTTCTCATGTTGCCTAATGAAGAGAATCTTTACTTTCTAGGTAATGGTATACTGTTCCAAACCTGCCCAACAAGATGCAACCTAATATTCAGTCCCGCTAAAGTTGTTTCATGCTGAACAGTGAGGCATCATACTAGCAGAATCATAACATTAATGTACCAGAAGATGTAAACGATATAAGACAAGATGATGCAAAATGAATGAGAGATTCACAGTGAAGGGTTGTGAAAGCTACTCATCCTTTACAATGAGTGGAAAGAGGGGAAATAGTTTGGTTACACATGAGCTCTGGCTGCTGGCAACATTGTTAGCGGCATTTTCATGTTGTAAGAGGGGCATTGAACCACTCTGCTCCTGTGCACACCCTCACTAGACCTACCTGTTACCTTCTCTACTCAAACTATTAAGTCATTTTACATTGCAATATCCCGCAAATTGAACACCATTGATGTGATAGTTGAAGATTTAAAAGATAATGAAGCATGCAGCAGAAGGCAGTATTTAACAGCCAATACAGGATGTTATCAAAGGATCATCCCTCAAGTGATTTCGAATCCTGGAGAAAGAGGAGGGCAGAGATGTTGAAATGATTTTCCTGAGCTACTTTTCTTTTGAAATTCAATGTGATCCTAGAATGCTGTTGCACATAAAATTCAAGGTTAAGTTTCCCCATCCAATAATTACATACATTAGGTATCATTTTCTTGCTCATTTCTGTTGCTGTTCATACCCTTTTTTATAAGAGGGTATAAAACGATTTCTCCCAGCATAATCACAATCTAGATACTTGTAAGGAAGATGTATCCTCAAAATAGCAAAAAGTGCCCTTGCAGTATCTATACTAATACCTGAGATGGTTCCACCAGGGCAGGACATTTTAAAGTTTTTGCTCTGAGATTTGCTACAATCTACTCAACAAACAATCTTAACACAAAGAGACAGACTCATCGAGTCAACCGGGGAGCAGTACATTTTCTGATCAAACAGAGTTGAGTTCAAAGTGTAGCTTTGGTCTTTGGAAAAAATGTATTTTTCAATGTCTTTTGATACTAATAGGAATCACCTAAGTGATTGACACGTGCCCAAGCATGGTGTATTATTTGATTTATCATGTACTTGCACTGAAATAGGCTAGCATTCTTCCTGGTTTTTTTTAATAAAGAAATTGGCGATGATAAACAAGACTGGGAGGAAGTCTTGGATGCTGGTGGCTTGTACTGGTCCACCATGCACTTTCATTCCAGGACCAGTGAGCAAGTGACCCATGTACTAGAGAAGAAGAAGTGGGCGTGATTAGGAAGGTGGTGCAGGTAATTGAAGAGTGGGTGAGGTACCAACATGATGAAGCATAAAAAATGTACATTATTTTGTTTTTTTGTCAATGACTGACACATTGGGAACACTGTTGGTTTAATTTCTTACAACTTTGAGAGACCCAAGATTTGCTTGTGGTGTAGGTAAATAGCCGCAATTAACTTCTTTCATCCTTTAAAAGGATAGAAGTCATCTCTTCTGTATTTATTTTAGGGATGAACTCTTGAAATTGTTGATAATGATTGGCAGCCTCCCAAATTATACTAATAAGTAAAGCAATGGCAGTTGCATGAATCATGTCACTCATGGCATTGCATGTCTTTCTGAAACTCTTATTAATTTCAAAAACTTTACATGTTACCAAACCACAATTTGTGTTTAGCAATTTAATATTTGAAACGGGCGTGTTTAGGGCATCTCAGTGGAATGAAGCAAATATTAGAGTGAAAAAATAAATCATGCAGCAAATTCATCTAAAGAGCTATTTAGAACTGTTCAACTTAATACAAATTCTACTCCCTCAATTCGCTCCTGGCCAAGCCAGCTTTTTTGTGATAAATTGGCTACTTTTTTTAAAGACTAAGGGGTCGATTCCGATTCGGGCCGGAAAAAGCACCGACCGACTCGGATCCGGAAAAAATACCGACCGACACGTACTGTGGCGCACGACACGCCAAGTACGATGCAAGGCGCGAAAAATCCGACCGACACGTACCGAAACAAAGTCGACCGACCGAGCCGCACGGAAAGCAGCAATCCGGCCGGAAAAACACGCGAATCCAACCGACCGACACGCACCCGGAACAAATCCGACCGAAACGTACACGCGAACTCCAAACCGCAAAGTACGATGCAAGGCGCGAAAACCACGACCGAGTAGGACGGAGGACAAGCCGTACGACCGACACGCATACAAAACCGAGCCGAAGCAACACAAAACACCGCGACCGACGCGTACGCAGCATAGAAAACTGCACAAACACAGCGTGAACGAAACGGAGAACACCGTACGAGACCAATGCAGGGTCCGACTCGGTCACAAGAACGTTTCCAACATACACAAACAGCACAAAGGAAAAATCACCCAAAAAAGGCCAAACAAGCAATTACCAAGCCAATAAATACTGGGCGGGGTGGGGACAGAGAACAAAGACACACCCACAACTCCACCTATATAAAGGACACAAATCACTACCATGAGCCTTTGCAAATGCCATTCCACTGCCAGCACCCAAGAGAAAGCAACCACACACCCACAGCTCATCCCTCACACAAGCCACACACCATCAGCACACCAACAAATACCTACCTCACATACACCCAGCAAAACACACACTCACACACCCTCACCTGCACACCAACACACACATCACCCACCATCACCACCCATCACCATGCCCCCAAGAAGAATCCCAAGTTCCTAGATAGTGAATTGGAAGTCATGGTAGACGAGATCCTCAGGGTGGAGCCACAGCTGTTTGGCACACTGGTCCAACAGATCCCCATGTCGCAGAAAACCAAGATGTGGGAGAGGATCATCAACAGGGTGAACGCCCAATCACCATGTCGGCGCACAAAGACCGACATCCAGAACAGGTGGTATGACATGCGCAGGAGGGTACGGAAAATGCTGACGAAAGACTACATCAACAGCCAACACACCGGCAGTGGCCCTCCTGCCAAGTCAATATACCTCAGGCCCTGGGAGGAGAAGGTGCGGGCCATCCTTCCGCCAGTGAGCGTATATGGACTAGAGGACATCCCAGAGCCTGGTGAGTACACAACAAATGTACACAATATACTGCCACAAAACACACATCACTGTCAAGGGGAGAGTCAAACCATGCACTCATAGCAATTACACAGCAACTAGAACAGAATCATCCCAAAATGTGTATGTCAGTCAGATAAACACAACACATGCCATCAAAAAAGTCACATCCAACTGTGCCAACACATGTACAAACACAACCACAACTACAGCTAGGCAGTGGCACAAATAGAACTAACAAACACATCCACACATGTAGCCACCACAACAACACCAACACACAGTGAAGACCACTCAAAGGAAGGAATTCTGTGTATGCTGGCCAAGTCAGTGTAGCCAATAGCATCATGGGAGTCGCAGTCACACATATTGCCCCCCACAACTGTCCCGTCAACACCACCATGAACCATGCGCACATCACAGGGAGTGGAGAAGGACTCACAAGATGGCTGACACTGGCTACTGCTGTGGGAGCACAAGGCCCTGCTGGCAACTGTGCACCAACAAACAGCAGGACACCACTGACTGACATCCTGAGAGACAACTTACACTCCCTGCAATGCAAGCACGTTCCATGGTGGGATAACTGGCTGGCTGGCTGGGTGGGAAGGAGGACTTGCAGCACTAACCATAGTCACAAGCACCTCCCCTCACACACCCCCCAACACAAACTCCACAGTACCCACCTGGTAGAATGCAATGCCCTCCATCCTAACACAAGATCCCACAAAGAACCACCACCCTGGGTTATGTTGTGTGACTTAAACAAACTACCAGGACGGACGTATCCGAGTGCTGCCGGTTCACATATAAAAAGTTTATATTAAGGAGTAAGCTGTTGGTTGGATCCTAAAGCTGGGACCGTATTAACGCACAGCATTATACGTCCTATCAGAGAAAGGACATTAGAACAAGTGTGATTCTAGATAAGGAGCAGATTAGGCTGTGGGAGCTGATCACAGTGCCTTTGGATTAACACTGTCCAAACAATATTTTGGCACACCTTATGACAGCCTATAAACTTTCTAAGACAACGGGAGTACATAACGCTACTGTCTTGAAAAAGAAGGTGTAATGTAAATAGGCCTTTGAAACGCGTCGACGCTCTTTCTTGCCATAAATCCATCCAAACGAACTTTACCTTAGATGTTGATGAACTACAAGACATCAGGGATCATTTGTATAATTACTGCAATGGGTTATGGTGTTTTATGACAAAGATTACTGTCTGTTTTAACTCTCGTGTTGTGTGTTTTTATAAACAAAACTGTTTTTATTGTGATTAATTGTGTTAATAATTGCATTTATGTGGTGATTATGTCCTTTATGTGATTTGTAGATTAAAATGTTTTTAATTCTGTACTGAAACAAAAAAAATGTCTCTAAATAAATTGCTATCATAATTTTATTAACTGCAGGTTTTTGTGCCAATACGTTGCAAACACTGGGCTCAGTAGTGACCTTTTGGACTGTGTGTTGAGTGTATGAGACTGGATTGGATGGTATGAGTTTTTTTAAAATAAGGTGTGAATAAAATAAAAATAAAAACATTTTTTCTCCCAGAGGACGTTATTTTATTTTATGTTGTGTGAAGCACAGGGACACTCTTGGGACTCTTAGCCAAACAACTGCCAGGACAACACTCCCAGCCATCCTGTCAGCACAGCCAGCCCACCTCACAGGGAAGCAGAATCAAAAGGAAGGAAGCATGGGCATGCTGGGAAGGGGGTGGAGGCAATAGCATGATGGGAGTCGTAGTCACTGATATTGGTCACCCCCACAACTGTCCCATCAACACCACCCTGAACCATGCTCACATCACAGGGAGTGGAGAAGGACTCACAAGATGGCTGACACTGGCTACTGCTGTGGGGAGCACAAGGCCCTGCTGGCAAATGTGCACCAACAAACAGCAGGACACCACTGTCTGACATCCTGAGAGACAACTTACACTCCCTGCAATGCAAGCACGTTCCATGGGGGGATAACTGGCTGGGTGGGAAGGAGGACTTGCAGCACTAACCATAGTCACAAGCACCTCCCCTCACACACACCCCAACACAAACTCCACAGTACCCACCTGGTAGAATGCAATGCCCCCCATCCTAACACAAGATCCCACAAAGAACCACCACCCTGGGTTATGTTGTGTGAAGCACAGGGACACTCTTGGGACTCTTAGCCAAACAACTGCCAGGACAACACTCCCAGCCATCCTGTCAGCACAGCCAGCCCACCCCACAGGGAAGCAGATTCAAAAGGAAGGAAGCATGGGCATGCTGGGAAGGGGGTGGAGGCAATAGCATGATGGGAGTCGTAGTCACAGCTCCACATCCCCCACCACATGGCCCAGCAAGCTCACACTCACGCATGCACATCCCACAGAGAGTGGAAAGGCCCATCAAAGATGTCTGACACTGTTGCTGTGTCGTGGGGAGCACAAGGGCATGCTGGGTACTGCACACCAACCAACAGCAGGACACCACTGTCAGCCATCTTGCCATTGCTCTCACACCCACACACACTGAACTCCACACAAAAGCAAGTAAGTATGGGAATGCTGGGAAGTGGGGTGGGGCAATGGCATGATGGGAGTCGTAGTCACAGACATAGCTCACCCCCACAACTGTCCCATCAACACCACCCTGAACCATGCTCACATCACAGGGAGTGGAGAAGGACTCACAAGATGGCTGACACTGGCTACTGCTGTGGGGAGCACAAGGCCCTGCTGGCAACTGTGCACCAACAAACAGCAGGACACCACTGACTGACATCCTGAGAGACAACTTACACTCCCTGCAATGCAAGCACGTTCCATGGTGGGATAACTGGCTGGCTGGCTGGGTGGGAAGGAGGGCCGGCTGTCAACCAAACACAACCAATGCAGACCATGTTCACACCCCAGAAAATACATAGAAATGCCCAAATAATGCAGGACAATGTGCCACACCAATATCAACCCCTGACTGTGACCACTTAGGACAATGCAATGTACAGGCCCGCACCCAGAGGCACAGTCACAACTGTCATGTGTGTCAACCATTGATGCCTGCAGAAACATGACATACATTGTTTGTGTCTCCCAAAAACAGGTGATGATGGGGACACAGCAGCAGACGCTGAGGAGTCCCAGTCCCAGGCTCAAGAGGATGCCGAGCTCACTGGCGTCGTACAGCCTCTGTCCTCCCCTGACGATGAAGAACAACCTGGCACATCCGGTGCAAGTCAACATGCAGCACCAGCAGGACCACCAGCTACAGCACCAGCAGGACCACCAGCTGCACCCCCTGCACCCACCCCTACAACGACTGTCACCACGAATACCATCCCTGCCGACATGGACAGAATAAGGAGCAACACCAGCACAGTGACCCTGGACCAACCTGGGGCCATGGACACCACCACCACCACCAACCCCCAAGGTGGACCAGGGTTATCTGTGCGTGCCACTGCACACACTGCACATGTCAGCAGGGGTGGTGGGAGGGGTGGGAGACAGAGGTCGCTGCTTGCAGACGTTGCTGGTGTGCATGATGACCCACAACTGGTACGCATAGCTGATGCGTACCAGTCCAGCACCGGAGAGCTCAGCCAGGTAGTGGGGCTCCTCAGAGACATTAAACAGCAGCAGGCTGCCCATCATGCCCGCTTGGACTCCCACATGTCCCACGTGGAGTCACACATGTCCCGTGTGGACTCACACATGTCCGCGTGGAGTCCAAGTGGGATGCACTGCATGAGATGACGGCGGTGCACAGGGACATTTTACAATGCCTCCGCCAGATGAACAGCAACCAGTCCACACCTCCCTGTGTGCCAACAACATCTGGTGCCGAACAAACTGCAACTGCCACAGGGAGGGAGGAGGACTCTGGCGGAGAGTCCCCTGCACCGCAGCAGCCTGCACTTGAGGGCCCCCCAAGAAGAGGGGTCGTCCGAGGAGGGAAAAGTGAGAGGCCGATGGCCAAGCGCAACTCCCAGGAAGCCTGAACATGTTCTGGATGTTCGCCTTTGTGCACAGACTGTTCACCCTGTTGACGGCAACACTACTCCCACACATTGCATGGGGAGTACAAGTTGGACCAATGTGTCAGACAACTGTGGCCCCGATACTGGGGATCCTGTCTACCCGGACTTTCAATTCACCTAGGAACTTGGGATTGCAAGATTTATGTACAGCACAACCCATCCTATGCACTATTAACACAAATGTATCACAATAAACACACTAATACACCATACTTGCCTCTGTCGTGATTCCAACGTGTGTGCTGTTATGGGGATGATGAACTGCAAAATTACACTGTGAATGCGAACTGCAACAGCAAGGACAACACAGGCATGTGAGTACAGGCAACGTGACACACATGAGGGAGACACACCACCAGGGTTACACGACACATACACACCTAGGCCATCTGACTCATTGCCTACACTGATGTTGCCAGGGAAGACGGTGCAATGCACAGACACCACACCCATTCCCAGTTGTAGTCAAGTAGCCCACAGGTGCAGCAAGCAAATGGCAGTCAAATGTGTGACCACAGACAACGCACATCACAAAGTGAAGCACAGGTTTATTACACAGTTGCAACATGCCGTAACCACTACAGATGCAAGGTAACCCCACCTGGCAGCGGGCACACAGTCAACAACTGTAGACAGAAGGAAGTCCATGGGTGTGGCGCACATCACCTGTAGGGACACAACAGCTACCTGCCTGGATGTGCAATCACGTCGTCGGTGGACACAGTTGACCAAACGAATCTGAAAGTACCCTGTGAAGGACAGAAATGACACACAGTCAAAAGCAATGGAGTACAGGACAGAACAGCAAAACTCATGCACAATACATGTTACAAGATACCCACCCAGAACCAAGTTAGCATGTCAACACTGTTGGGGAGTACAGCCCACCTGTCACCACACATCGCAACACACATCCAGTCAAGTAGCCCATGGACACACTCCAACAGCACCAGAGCATCACCCACACATCATGCCAACTCACATCATTGACATGACACCTCAGGATACTCACATTCAGCTAAAGAAGTTGGTGATGAGCTGTGTGCGGACATCACCATCATCATCATCATCATCATCGTCACTGGCATCGTGGTCCAGGCCAGGATCCTCCACAGGTGGCGGATGTTGGTCATTGTCATCCTGGATGAGAAGCAACTCCTTCCGCACTGCCAGGTTGTGGAGCATGCAGCAGACGATGATAATCTTGCACACTTTCGCAGGGGCATATGGGAGGGACCCTCCGGTCTTGTCCAGGCAGCGGAAGCGGCTCTTCAGGAGACCAAAGGTCCGCTCAATCACTCTCCTGGTCCGACCATGTGCCTCATTGTAGCGCATCTGGGCAGGTGTCACATGGTTCCTGAGGGGTGTCAGCAACCACGGCATGTTGGGGTATCCCGAGTCACCTACGGACAGACAAGTGCACATTAGCTGACTTGGAAAAGTGGGCGGAATACTACAGATCAGATCACACACAATGGCACAAAGTCAGTACACACCGACAAGCCAGGCACGCTGGTTCTGCATCTGTGCCATCATCCTGGGGATGCGACTACTCCTCATCACAAAGGCATCGTGTGCTGAACCAGGGAAACGGGCACACACGTGTGTGATGGTCATGTCTGCAAGACACACCACCAGTGCATTGACCGAGTGGTAGTGCTTGCGGTTCCTGTAGGCCTGCTCCTGGGCCTGTGGTGGTACCAAAGCCACATGTGTCCCATCAATGGAGCCAATTACATGCGGCATCCTCCCCAGGGCATAAAAGTCACTCTTCACGTCAGTGAGTCGTCGCAGTCTAGGGAAATAGATGTACCGGTTCAGGAAGAGCAACATTGCCGCCAAAACATCGCGGAGCACACGGCTGAACATGGTCTGTGACATCCCACCAGCAGTCGC
The DNA here is from genome assembly GCA_963921515.1 of Calotriton arnoldi. Taxonomy (NCBI): domain Eukaryota; kingdom Metazoa; phylum Chordata; class Amphibia; order Caudata; family Salamandridae; genus Calotriton; species Calotriton arnoldi. The sequence continues at coordinate 548,283 of CAWUFW010009049.1, read as the reverse complement.
CACAGTATGTTGGAAGGTACCAGTGGCAAAGAAGTGTAGGGCTGCCATCACCTTCACCTTGGGGGTCAGCGCTGCAGGATACGGCCGGCCAGGCTGCAAATGTGGGGACAACTGCACTGCCAAATCCTCAATCAGCTGCCTGGTGAAGCGGTACCGTCGGATGCTGTCCCGTTCCACCATCGTTGCCAGGTCTGGGAATGGCCGATGGACAGCAGGAGCCCTGCAGTGCAGAGGAGAAGTAAGCAAGATTGTCAGTCACCCCACATATGCGGCATTGAACACACTCAAGATCCCAACATACATCATTATGAGGCACAACTACATGAAGTGTGTAGTACCGGAAGAACATGTATGGTACATACATGGCCAACATCTGTCAACACGGTCCAACAGGTGGCATCAATTTGTCCCAGGTTGGCCCATTGGATATCATGAGGCCGTGTCACAGTTCCCATCTCCTGCTGCCGTGTCACAATCACCCCCCACAGTGACATGTGAGGACAGATGTGCCCCAGGCACCACAGCTCAACGACAGGTACATTCCCAAGGTCCCTGTAATGCCACATGGACACTGGCATTACATGGAGTATCATGTATACACCACAGCAAAACAACCATGACACCCACAGGTAGTGGCCCCACTTGCCACGGCAGGACAGACATGGACGTCTGTGACACACACGCACAACATCAGAGTCCATGCACACACAACGTGGATGTGGAGACTGTCTCCCATTGTGCACATGAAATCAGAGACATTGTAAACACTACATGCACAAAGACTGTGGAGGACCATCACTATTGTGCCACTGGGACACCCTGGCTCAAACATACCGTCCCACATGGGACTCACGGGGTATGTGACATGACATACACATACACCACTGTGAAATGTGACCATGGCACATGCACAGATATGAACAGTTGCACATCACAGTGGTCACGTACACGTAACACCCAGGACCCTGTCCCCATGAACACGTGCACAGCCTGGGGGTGGCTGCCCACAGGTGACACCCACAGGACAACATGTACACCAACATACACACAATAGGAAATGCAGCCTTACATGCCTTATGATAAGGTTTGGACAGGCTGTCGTGATGTAGGTGTGCCCCTCACTCCCTGGGAGCTATCTGTGGCTGGCATATGTCCATCTGAGACAGGCATGCTGACATATGCCAGTCACATGTACAGTGATGCGTTGTACCGCAATGGACCGATCGGTGCCTCCGGCCGGCCCATTGCATTCAATGTGTGCGGGTACGCGTTGTACCCCTGTGCGCGTTGAACTGCAATGGACCGACCTGTGCCTCCGGCCGGCCCATTGCTTTCAATGTGTGCGGGTACGCGTTGTACCCCTGTGCGCGTTGAACTGCAATGGACCGACCGGTGCCTCCGGCCGGCCCATTGCTTTCAATGTGTGCGGGTACGCGTTGTACCCCTGTGCGCGTTGAACTGCAATGGACCGATCGGTGCCTCCGGCCGGCCCATTGCTTTCAATGTGTGCGGGTACGCGTTGTACCCCTGTGCGCGTTGAACTGCAATGGACCGACCGGTGCCTCCGGCCGGCCCATTGCTTTCAATGTGTGCGGGTACGCGTTGTACCCCTGTGCGCGTTGAACTGCAATGGACCGATCGGTGCCTCCGGCCGGCCCATTGCTTTCAATGTGTGCGGGTACGCGTTGTACCCCTGTGCGCGTTGAACTGCAGTGGACCGATCGGTGCCTCCGGCCGGCCCATTGCTTTCAATGTGTGCGGGTACGCGTTGTACCCCTGTGCGCGTTGTACCGCAATGGACCGATCGGTGCGCACCCATTGACAATGGGCTTGCCTGGCAACGGACGCGTTTTCGAATTTCGAGCGAGTCGGTTGCTGGAAAATCAGTTGGTCACCCACAACAATGTTGCAAAATCATGTATGTCATGAAGTTGAAGATTTGAAGGATGCTGTGGGCGTCTTTTGGTGCTGCTATTCCATGGATTGGCCAGATTCAGAAGATGCAAACGACTTGGACCTATCACTTTGGACACAAGGGACAGTATCTGCCTCTCCAGCACATATATATTGCTGGCTGTTCCCCTGAGAGCCCACTTGCCTGCACTACATGCTCCAGGACGACATCTGCCACTGCACTGCTGCTGTCTCTGCCCCTCTGGACCCTGCAATGGCACGTACTGTGGAGAGAGCCCCAGCCTTCAGCCTTGAAGAGAACCAGGCCCTGCTGGACAGCCTACTTCCACAGTACAGCAAGCTGTATGGGACACCAGGGGAGCAGGTGAGTGTTCTGTGCACTGCCTTTCTGAATGTGCATTTTGTGTGACTAGCAAGGCTGAGAGTCTGCACGCCACTGGCTAGCAGGCTCACTGAGTAGTTGTCACCCCCCGTAGTGTGTAGTGACTTGCACTGGACAGGTATGGTGCAGTGACAGTGCATTTGAACATGGTTTTACTTCCCATGCAATGATACCATGTAGTGACGTCTGGCAAACTGTCCATGGTCAGCTTTGCACTGCCTGTGTACATCATGTGCCCCTGTGATTGAGACATGTATATACAACTGTGTCATGCACGGATATGTTGCATGTGTGGTAATGGCCTTTTCACTTTGTCATCCTGACAGGTTAATGCCCATCGGAAGCAGGAAATCTGGAAGGACATCGTCCGGGCTGTCCGGTCCGTGGGGGTCTACAAGCGCCGGATCTGCAACTGCCAGAAGAGGTGGCAGGACCTTCGGGGCTGGACCCGGAGGATTGCACGGGTCCAGCTGAAGCTGTCGCCTCCTCGCAGGAGGGGCGGAACACGGACCCTGACCCCCACATGCTCCAGATCCTGGCGGTGGTGTTTCCAGACCTGGATGGGCAGCTGAAGGCCAGACAGCAGCAAGGAGGGGTGAGTCAAAGACTGCACTGTGAACTCTGTATTACATGCTTTGTGCCCTCCTCTGGCCTGGTTCAACTGCCACAGTGCAGCAGTCATGTTGTCCAGGAGCCATGTCCCTCTATTGTGCACTGCCCACTGCTCATCTGATACCCAGGTGTGGCCCTTACATTCAGGGAATTGTGTCACTTGGGACTGTGTCCTTGCAGTTTGCTTCACTAAAGGTGGGGGACAGCATCTGTTTCCCTAACTCTGTTGTGGGCATCATGGGTGGGTCCATTGGTCACACAACGCCTGGGTTTGGACATGTGATCTGCGTGTTGCTTTGATATGCGGTCCACTTGCTGAGCTGAGCCACCACATGTGCCTGGGGTATGTGGCACACGCCCATGCAGCGGGTGGGAACAATGTTTGTGCCCCAGGAGTGTGCAGATTACGTGTGTCACACATACATAGCCAGCTATCCACTGTCCAGGGCACATCCCTCATTCATGTGGAGCAGGACAGTCATGCCTACTCCAGGCCATGCAATGCACTCTGTACTCCCACTCCCGTGTATCAGCTGACACATTGTGCACAGTGATTTGACCCCTCCGGTGTCTGCCTCTGTGTCAGTGTGCTGTGGATTAGTTGCCAGGACTGCTGGGGTGTTTCTTGGTAGGGGCTCAGCATGCCCCTGGAGATGTGACCATAGGAGACGATACTTGTGTGTCACATAGGTGTTTGATCAGCTGCCCGTGCAGACTGGGGTATGCGAATGTGATGTTCAGGCAGCTGTTCCCCATTCACAGCAAATTGTGAGGGGCTCAGGTTCAGAGGGTAGTGTCACAGGTCTCCCATATGTCCAATAGGTGTGACCTGGACAGATGAGGGTTGAGATGATGTGTTGTGTGGGGGATGTACATGTGCACTTGTGCAGCTCCAGGACTCGCATTCCCCATGACCTACTATTGTGACACAGTGCATAGTGTTGTTGTCTGGCTGCCAAGTCATACATCACTGAGACAGTGATGTATGACTTAGCAGTCATGCCTCTGCCATGGCATGTGTCAACTTATTGGTGGTCCTGCAGGGGAGTGACATGTGCTACATGCACACCATAGTGGCGCTGGCTATCAGGACATGGGTGCATCATGGTGTCTGTCGCTGGTATGCATCACATGCATTTCCTATTTGACTCTGGGCATCCCTTTCATCCGGAAACCTGTACTGACTCAGTGGCAAGAGCTGTGATGTGTGCATGTCCACATGCCACACCGTGTCCTCTGCACTGTCCAACTACTGTGTACTTGGTGCATGTGTCCACACTGGGGTGTTGCAATCCAACAGACACCAGACAGATGGGTGCAAGGCCATGTGGGATGTGAGTGCCATGCTTGGCATCAGACTGACAATTGGCTTCTCCTGTTCAGTTAGGGCACTTTTAGCAATGTACAACTAATGATGCCAGGGCTTGCTCTGTGATGTGCTGTGCTCACAGTGGTGTGTGCGTTTGGTGCAGGTGACTGATGTCTGTCTGTTTCCCCATTGTTTGCAGATACATCCACGGCCATGGAAGGGGACAGCTCCACGGACCAGGAGGAGCCAGAGAGCCAGACTGGGTCAGCAGCCGAGGAGTGGTCGGAGGGACCCAGTGGCACGGAGGGCGAGGGAGCCACACCGAGGAATCCTCAGCACCATCCACCTCAGCTGAGGACCAGAGCAACTCGGAGGATGACTCCCTTGTGGAGGCGGGTGTCAGCAGCCACCACACCCCAGCTAGTGTTGCTGTCTCCGCCACCACCAGCACCACCACCGCCCTCCCATCGGCTCCCATTCCCAAGGTCCATGGAGGCTCCCATGTTCGGGAGCGTGTCTCCTTTGGCCCAGGCACCGCACCCCCTGCCCCTGTGTCCCCTGCTGCCCTGAGTGAGGAGTCTGTGTACCTCCTTCGCCAGCTCCACGTAGGGCAGACAGCCATGCTGAGTGTCCTCCATGCGCACACCGCACTGTTGACTCAGCTGGTGTCGTTCATGGAGGGCATCTCATCGGGCATGTCTGACCTACAGAGGGGCAACAGGTCCATGGACTCCTCCCTGACGGCAGCAGTGTCCCTCCTCAGACAGTCCCTCACCCCTCCTGCCTCTGCTCCATCCACACTCCCCAGCACCTTGCCCGTCCCAAGCACACACATACCGGCACAGGCACACACCAGCACACACACATCCAGCACACAGACACACACGCCACAAACTAAACGCACACGCACGCAGTCAGGGGACTGAAACCAGACTCACAGGGGATGGGGCCCTGGTACACACACACGCATCCACGGGCACTGCACAGTCCTCAGTTGCCTCTCCCTCCAAAGCACCCTCCCTTGCCTCACCTGCAACCCCAAAGACCCAGCGCCTCTTCCTCAGTGACCTCGGCCTCTTCCCCTCCGATCCAGCTGCCCCAGCATCCAGGGTGAAGAGGAAGCCCCCACACGGAGCAGAGTGCCCCTCGCCCCGGACACCCTCCCCCAGGCGCAGACAGACTGAGGCCCCCACCCGCAAGTCCCCCGGAGTGGTAAGAGCAAGACCCCGCCACCGCCCTGCAGCTCAAGCACCAGGTCACCTTCCTCCATCCCTCAGGCCCCCACTCCACAGGTGCCCCCACCACACCCTGCCCCAGGTTCCCCCTCCCACAGATATACCATCCCCAAGAGGCTCCGGCCTTCTCCCCCTGCCACTTGCTCTCCCGGCACCACACCCCCGCTGCGCTTGTCTGTGCCACTGATGTGGTGAGGGTGTCCTCCCCCTCTGTCCAGCCCACCTTGCCTGTTCCCCATTCTCCTCCCCTGGTGGTAGGCACTGCAGTGGAGTCCCCTACCACCCTGTCTGACTTGGGCACTGCAGTGGCGGACCTGTCCACTCCATCTGCAGGGTCCACTGCAGTCGTGCTGGCACCCACAACATCTGAGCCATGCCCCCCAGTTGTGCCGGCACACACCATGTCAGACACCTCCACTGCAGTTGTCAGTGGCTCTCCAGCACCCACCACCCCTTCCCTGCTTCCTCCTGGTGAGCCCTGATCCTGTCCCTGCGGTGCCTGGCCTACCCCCCCGGTTGCCCCTCCTAGTGGATTGTCCCTGGTTTTGTGCAGGCATGTGTAGGGTGGCATCTGCCACTGTCACCCACTTGTGACTTTGTTGATGGACTGGCCATTGGCCTTTGTTTATGTTCTACCGGACTTCTACTTTTAATGCCACATATGCTGAATAAAGCAACTTTCTGTTCTCTAGTGCTTTTGCTTCTGATGTACATGATGTTGATGATGCTAACAATGCCCTTGCTGCAGTGATGGTGATATTTGGTCTCATGATAATGAAGTGTTACTGTGCAGGAACCCATGTGGTCCAGGGGTATGTGTCCTATCCTGTGGTGTATCCATGTCATCCATAGCAGCATCTGAGGGTGTCATGTGTTCAGTATTTGGCAATGAGATTTCCTACTTAGATTGGCAACTTCATATCTGTGGCTTCCACCCCTGCACATCTGTTGTGCCTGCCATTGTCCTATTCGTCTACTTCCCTGACCGTGTGGCCATGTCCAGTGAACATGCAGGTTTGGGCATCAATGGGGAAGGACTCATCTGTGTTGTCAGTGCAACATTGCTATACAAGTATGTTGGATCTGTGCTGATGATTCCGTTGGCACTTCCATGACCAGGCTGATGGGACGGGAACCCTCATTTGGTGCTAATTGTTGATTGTGTGTCCCATTGCTGCCATGGTATGGTATCTGTTCGCCTCACATCTGCAGTCTCCACAGGGTATCTGCATGTGTGTGCCCATTGGTGCAAATATGTGGGTCTGCATTCGGATGGTCACTTCTGTCATTGTGTCATTGATGATTGTTGACGGTGTCAGCCCCCATGGGTGTTGTTTGTCTGCACATGGCCAAAGTTATGTCTTATTTGCACTGCAGGATTTGGCTCCCCCAATTTATGTTGCAATGGGACACATACACTACTTTGCCACTGATGTGTTTGTTGTTCTGTGACCAGGAATCATCCATGCAGTTTGGCAGTTGCACCTCTTACTTTGTCAACACTTGCCTTTTGGTCACTGTGATGATGGGGGTTTGGACCCCATTGCCACAATGTTCAAAATGTGCTGCAGCTATGGACCCCACACCTGTCTTTTGGTCACTGTGATGATGGGGGTTTGGACCCCATTGCCACAATGTTCAAAATGTGCTGCAGCTATGGACCCCACACTTGCCTTTTGGTCACTGTGATGATGGGGGTTTGGACCCCATTGCCACAATGGTCATGGCCTGCTTGCGTTGTGTGTGCCAGACACATATTTGTGTGGCACATGTGCTAGGGGGTCACATTGTATGTTCGAAGTCATGTTCGGTGTTGTAGGCATTTGACACAGTCTACACACGCTTGTCATGGTGTTGGGGGATGTCTTCTTCTTGCATTCCCTAGGTTGTGGTGTGCTGGTTGTGTCATGCATTGTCCATCCTATGGGTGGGGGTGGTAGTGGTGGTAGGCATCCAGCCCCCTGGGTGAGGGTGGTAGTAGTGGTAGGCATCCTGCCCCCTGGCTAAGGGTGGTAGTAGTGGTAAGCATCCTGACCCCTGGCTAAGGGTGGTAGTAGTGGTTGGCATCCTGCCCCCCTGGCTAAGGGTGGTAGTAGTGGTAGGCATCCAGCCCCCCTGGGTGAGGGTGGTAGTAGTGGTAGGCATCCTGCCCCCTGGATGAGGGTGGTAGTAGTGGTAGGCATCCTGCCCCCTGGGTGAGGGTGGTAGTAGTGGTAGGCATCCTGCCCCCCTGGGTGAGGGTGGTAGTAGTGGTAGGCATCCTACCCCCTGGCTGAGGGTGGTAGTAGTGGTAGGCATCCAGCCCCCTGGGTGAGGGTGGTAGTAGTGGTAGGCATCCTGCCCCCCTGGCTGAGGGTGGTAGTAGTGGTAGGCATCCAGCCCCCCTGGGTGAGGGTGGTAGTAGTGGTAGGCATCCTGCCCCCCTGGGTGAGGGTGGTAGTAGTGGTAGGCATCCTGCCCCCCTCGGTGAGGGTGGTAGTAGTGGTAGGCATCCTGCCCCCTGGGTGAGGGTGGTAGTAGTGGTAGGCATCCTGCCCCCTGGGTGAGGGTGGTAGTAGTGGTAGGCATCCTGCCCCCCTGGGTGAGGGTGGTAGTAGTGGTAGGCATCCTGCCCCCCTGGGTGAGGGTGGTAGTAGTGGTAGGCATCCTGCCCCCTGGGTGAGGGTGGTAGTAGTGGTAGGCATCCTGCCCCCTGGGTGAGGGTGGTAGTAGTGGTAGGCATCCTGCCTCCCCTGGGTGAGGGTGGTAGTAGTGGTAGGCATCCTGCCCCCCTGGGTGAGGGTGGTAGTAGTGGTAAGCATCCTGCCCCCTGGCTAAGGGTGGTAGTAGTGGTAAGCATCCTGCCCCCTGGCTAAGGGTGGTAGTAGTGGTTGGCATCCTGCCCCCTGGCTAAGGGTGGTAGTAGTGGTAGGCATCCTGCCCCCCTGGGTGAGGGTGGTAGGCATCCTGCCCCCCTGGGTGAGGGTGGTAGTAGTGGTAGGCATCCTGCCCCCTGGGTGAGGGTGGTAGTAGTGGTAGGCATCCTGCCCCCCCTGGGTGAGGGTGGTAGTAGTGGTAGGCATCCTGCCCCCCCTGGGTAAGGGTGGTAGGCATCATGCCACCCCTGGGTAGGGGTGGTGGTGCGCATTCAGGCCCCTGTGTGCATATGTGGCATTGGTGATGGGCATCCCGCCCCTATGGTGCTGCTGTTGCTGGTGTAAGTATATTCTGCATCCCTGTGTGTGTGTGATGTGTCGTGTACGTGTTGTATGTGTTTTGTGGTTGGTGTCTGGCTTACCTTCTGCGCTGTACGCGTCCGTGCCTGTTCCGGTAGTATATGTAGAATATTGGTATGATCGGGACGAAGGGATTCATGGTTGGTTCGTGTCGTTCGTCCTTCTCGTTGCTTCGCGTCATCCTCGTCGCTTCGCCTCGTCCTTGTCGCTTCGCCTCGTCCTCGTCGCTTCGCCTCGTCCTCGTCGCTGCCATGTTCGTCTCGGAGCCGTGGATCGTGTTGTGGCGTGAATCGGAGCTTATGTGCGCCTCTCCCGGATGCTTTGACGTGCCGTGCGTAGCGACGGGTTCGGCGCGTACGGAAAGCGCATCGTACTTGTCCGGCCGGACGGGGCTGCATTTTTCCTTCCGTGCGACTCGATTCGGCGTTTCCGGATTCGCCTCGGTCGGAGAACAGGACCTGGTTTGGGTGAGTACGGCTCGGCCGGATTCTTTGCTGTGTGCGCATCGTACTTGCTCGTTCGGTGTGCTGTACGGATCGGTCGGGAAACAGGCTTTCGCATGGCTTTTTTCCCGACCGAATGGTATTGGGTGCGCCTCCGACCGAGATCGGAATCGGCCCCTAAGTAGAGGCTGTATATAGGGAATTTGATTCTACCAGTCCCTCCCATGAGGAGAGTAATAAATCCTCTTTGACATCTGTTAATAAGGGGGAACTTTGCATCTTTCCCACAATGTCTGATAACCAAGTGGCTGAGCTTCTGACATAAACAAAGTCCGGAGCCCCGTCAGATCGTTTTTTCATCTAGGATGATGCATGAGGTAGTGCATAAGTTTGCCCCTGTTCTTACGACTTTATTCAAAGCTATTATTAATGAAGGCTGTTTCCCTTTAGAATGGAAAAAGGTCTCAGTCCTATCTCTTTTGAAGAAGTCAGCTTTGTACCCTCTGAATGAGAATAACCATAGACGTATATCACAGCTACCCTTCCCAGACAAAATTATTAAAAAGCATCTTAACAAAATCTTGTCAGAACACCTAGAGAAATATAAAATCCTGAATGAGGCACAGTTTGGCATCAGTTCAGGCCACAGTAATGAGACGGCTTTAGTTGCAGTCTCAGAAGAGATTAGATCCATCCTATACAATGGTGGGAAGGCTGTGGCGGTCCTTTTGGACCTTTCCTCTGTCTTTGATATGGTTAGCCATGTGATCTTCTTGGAACAGCTGGCTGATATTGGGATTACCTGCTCAGCCTTGGCTCTCCTCTCATCATTTTTAGATGATCGAGACCAAAGGTGGCACCTGGGGAGTTTAACTCTAAGGGGCCGATTCCGATCTCGGCCGGTAGTGCTCCGAATCGGATTCGGATTCACCGGATCCGATTCGGAGCCCTGTTTCCCGACCCAATCATACGCGGGTCCGGCCGAGCGAGTACGATGCAAGCACCCGCGAAATCGCCGACCGACTCGAATGCGGCTTCAACACGCTCCGACCGACTCGCATGGACAGGTCTCGCACCGCGCTATGGAGACATTTCCCGGCCGGGTAAGTACGATGCGCGCCACGAGCAGTCCGACCGACTCGCGCCGTCCGGCTCAAAAAAGCTGTCGGAGCCGGACTTTGGGGGTCCGCGTCGGACCCCCCTGTACGCGTAGGCGTGCGAGTCGCACACAGGGGGACCCATGGGTCCCCCTACCTGTGCATGTACGCCGCGATGCGCATGGACGCGTACACGCTGTAGGGGCGCCCTTGCCCGCCTCGCACCCATTGAGTCAATGGGAGCCCGCGTACGCGTTGTACGACCGGTTCCCATTGACTTCAATGGGAGTCCGACCGAATCGAGTCCGATAGCATGCGAATGCATTGTACTCGTCCGGTCGGACTGCTAGGGTCCGATTCGGTCGGAATTCTCTCCGGGTCCGGCTCGGTCGGAGAGTTTTCCGGCCGGAATCGGAATCGGCCCCTTAATCTTTTACAGTGCCTTGTGGGGTTTCCCAGGGGTCATCCCTCAGTCCTACACTATTTAATATTTATGTGGCAACTTTGGCCAAGTTAATCCATTCTTTTTGATTTGCCACAGCATCATATGCTGATGATACCCAGATCGTGGTGTCGATCTCGGGTAATGTGGAGGAGGTTGCTGCTCGCTTCAATGACTGCATGACAGCCATTGTTAGTTGGATGCACAGGAATTGCCGAAAGCTAATTTCTCAAAAAACAGAGGTTCTCCTTTTTGGCAATGATGTCTCTTTCTGGAACCAATCCTGGTGGCCTCAGTTGCTTGGTCCTCCTCAGCTACTAGTCTCCAAAGTAGGAAATGTGGGTGTCCTATTCAATGCTGAATTGTTATTTGTTGAGCAGATCAACAAACTGAGTTCAACTTGTTTCTTTTTTATAAAAATGTTGAGGAAGGTACTTCCTTTTATCCTACCTGACTTGCAAAAATTGGTTGTTATTTCTCTGGTGTTATCCAGGCTTGAGTATTGCAGCACCATCTATTTGGGAATTAAACAAAAACCTTTAAACAAGCTGAAAATGATGCAAAATACAGCGTGTCATTTACTGAAGAAAATTCCCAAATTTAAGCAGCATCTAATTGGCTCTCTGTTAGAAAGAGGATCGTTTTCAAGGCCTTAGAAAGAGGATTGTTTTCAATTTCTTGTGCTTGGTTTATAAAGCGCTGTATGGAGTAGGACCAGAGTACCTTAAAAGTAAATTCAGCTGGTACTCCCCCAAAAAGTTATTAAGATCAGCTTCATCATGTTTGGGATTACTCCTAGAATTAGGAAAACTACTTGGGGAGGCCAAAGCTTTGCTTACTCCACTTGTAAGCTCCGGAATAGACTGCCCTTGTCTCTTGAAAGTCAGGACAATTTTCTCTATTTCCGAAAACCTGGCTGTTTTCAGGTTTGTTATAATCCCTTGGTGCTCTCGCTTTGATGGTCTGGTGGATTCAGGATAATGCTGGCGCCAAGACGCTTTCGGGCAATTGCGCACTTTATACATTTTTAAATCAAATCAAATAAAATGAATGTTTTGCAACTAAATTACGGTTGCAAAACATTCATTTTTTACCAATACCTCAAAGGTGGGGGTAACCATTTGCAAATTTATGGGGTCCCCCTGGGACCCATTCCCCTTTGTGAATGTTGAAATAAATATTTTTTAAGAGCAGGTATTGGTTCAAGGTACCACTACCCACTCTTTAAAAATGAAACTTAAAAGTTTATTTTTATTTTTTGATTCAGATCCGGTGTTCCTTTAATGAAACTGGGCTGCATTAAAAAAAAATGATTGCTTTATCAAAAAGCAATCACAGACAAGGTCAAATGTTTTTTAAGAAGGACATTAAGACCTGGTGGGAAGCAATATTTTTCTGCTTTTGTTCTACCTCAGCGGTATTTGGACAACATATAGAATAAAAAATATTGTGTGACATAAATTTCACATAAATGTCAAGAATATTGTGTTTTCAAATATATAGTCAACAGAAATATCGAAGGTGATATTGTTTTAAGTGATGTTTTTTATAACGTTGTTAAAAATTTGGTTTATTTAAATATCGTTGTAAAAAACTCCTTTTTGTGGGTTAATCTATATGTTCCTTTTTTAATTTGTTTTATTATATTTCTATTTTATTTTTTGTGTTAATATGTTTAGTACCTTTTTATCCTAATTAAAGAAAATGCTCCAATTTTTATTTAAAATGTGAAATAGATGTTCTGTTTTAAAAAAATGCATTTACATTATAGGAGCGGAGTGTTGGGTTTTTAGGGGAAAAGGGTGGGGAGATTTTCATAAATTGTAAAATGTAATTTATTTGTATGTTAAATTTTATTTAAATTGTTAATTATGATTTAATTGAGTTGTTTAAATATTTAATATTTGAATTGAATTAGTAATTTAATTTTTAAATCTTGAAACATAATTGTTACATTTGTATGAGTTTAGTTTAATTTATTATGGAAAACTGGTATATTTGTGAGTATATAATTTAATTTTTATTTGTTGTTGATATATATTTAAATAATTTAATTTAAAAAGTATATAAAGTTATTGCTATGTTATTTGCTATACTTTTAAGTTTTTACTAAATTTAAATTTGTTTTATCTTTTGAAAAACATTGCACATTTGTATACATTATTATTTATAAATATGCATGTGTTTTTAAATGTTGATATTGTACTTTACAAATGTATTTAATGTTATAAAATAAATACAAGGGTATTACATTATGTTAATATTTACGTTTAACTATCTAAGGGGCCCATTACGATACCCGGCGTAAATAAATCCGCCAGGCATGGAATCGGCAAAATACCGCCCGCATACACCGTCTGAACACCGACCACGCCATTACGATAACACAAACCGAAAACCGCCATCGGCGGAAAAATCACACAAAATACCGCCCGCCATCGTCCGAGTCGGAGTCAAACCGCCCGCCACGGACGGAAACACGCCCGACAACACAAAACCGCCCGCCCTCACGGCCGACACACCGCACGTGAAATTACGATCGCACCGCCATGAGCGCGGGAAAACCACAAATATACCGCCCGCCAGCGCAAACAACGCCGATGCCAATCGACACGGCAGAAACCATGGCGCCCACGTCCCTGCACAGAAACCATCCGCTCACAAAACCAATAGCACACAACATGGCCAATAAGTCCACACAGCAAGGCACGCACAAATACACAAGCACAGTACACATCCCGAAAACACCCCCCGGACAAACAAAAACTACAAAGGCCAGAACACCAGACACAACACACCTGAAAACAACAGACCATGAGGACACACCCACATAGGTAAGTACAAAAGCAGAACTCCCACAGACCACAACCCCTTGCAACATTGCAAACCAGAGAGGAGAGGAGAGGACACAGTGACACAGCAAGGACAGCAGCACACCACAGAAACGCACACATCACAACCACCACCATCACCAAACACCGGCACCACAAACCCCCTGCACATTACACAACACACACCGCACCAGCACCACAAACACCATGGCACCACAAAGAATGCCCAAGTTCACGCCCATGGAGCTGACGGTCATGGTCGACGAGATCATCAAGGTGCACCCACAAATCTATGGGAACATGGTCCAGCACACACCACTAGCCACCAGAAACAGAATGTGGAACCGGATCGTAGACCAGGTCAATGCAGTCGGGACCCTGCCCAGGAACAGAGTCGAAATAAACAAACGGTGGAATGACGTCAAGAGCCTGGTCAAGAAGAAGGAGGGCAAAAACAGAGAGCTGGCTGCAGTCACTGGCGGAGGGAATCCCGCGCTCTTCAAGACCTTCAAAGCGTGGGAGGAGAAGGTGCGAGTCATCATCCATCCCGAGATCCTCGCCGGATTAGCAGGGGGAGTGGAGGCTGGTAAGTACAAACTAATGTATACCAGCACACCGCTATGTACTCACATGCACTACCACCATGCCACAGCTCCCAGGGACAAACACCCCCATGTCCAGCACACAATACACAACACATCACACACACATACAACAGACACCACCACACACAGCCCAAACAGAACAACTGTAAGATGCGTGGGGACATGTGTACACTCAGCCAGCCACGTAACCACCAACAGGTCCCCAAATATGCCAGAAGCGCCACAACGAGCACCCACCACACCCATGTGTCCGCCATAGCTGCACTAACCGACAAGTAACAGTTAAGTGGCAGGAACACAAAGTGCAGTGGGTGGGAGGGTGGACAGCCCAAGTACAAAACACACCAGGCCCCTAGTCCCACAGTACAGCAAGGAGGAGCATCCCCCACACCCCACAGCCACGTGTCAGCCACCGCAGTGCACAACGACAGCCGAAAGGTAGACATCACGGTCCACAGCAATCGGTATCAGTGGGTGTCCAGCCACCACTACGACCCACAACACCCCCCCACCCCCACAGACCTGCAACATGGAGCACCCCCCGCTTAGAGCCATGTGGCATCCAGTACAGTGCACGCACGAACAACTTGCAGGTGGGAAACTGGACAGGGCTGGATTACTGGAGGCATGAGGACCGGAACACGACCAACACATGGGACATGTCACGTAGCAGACGAACACGCAGCACCGCCCACCGTCACGAACAAGTGAACAATGTGCACACGGATATGAACCACAGAGTCACACCCCACATGACCCATCACAAACACAGCAACACCCAAGGAGCCACGTCTGCATGCACAAGCCACACTGAACATAGTACCACACGGCAGCCACTGTGCAACCCATCACACACAACCGAAACACCATTGAAGTCCTGTCCATGTAGCCCCCACTGCCTGTCAACCCCACACCCCACAACTACGCCTATGTAAGACAAACAACACTAGACGCAACAGAGCGGAACAACAGAAATGCACACGAACACCACTGAACCCATCAAACTCACAGACACACCATGCACATACAACATACCATCCATCCCATCCGTCAGCCCCAGTCTCATGAAAGGCATGTCATCCGCACAGCTGCCACACATACAGCAGTCACGCTAAGACACATGCCCATGACCAACCATGTGCCAGAAGTCAATTAAGCGCACGACACACTGTGAGCAACAACACACAACATGGGCCACACCCCCCCGAGCACTGCAGTGATGCACATGGCACAGGGCAGCACGCACACCAAGGAGATGGGACAACTGCAATACGTTGGCTGGCACACAACTATCACTCACTCATAACGATGCGTCCAATGCCATGTCCAGTAACCACAACAGACAGCAAATATGCAGGGCATGTCAGGCATGCACACACCTCAGACCATGCACTGTCATGCTGCCACAACACATGTCACGTTCGGCACCCATGGCTCACAGCATGTACCCCAAAAGCATATCCCCTCCCAAATGCGAATCTGGGGCATGGCCCCCATGTTGCCATATGCATTCCTAAGCGTTCCATTTGAACCCCAAAAGCATATTCCCTCCCAAATGCGAATCTGGGGCATGGCCCCCATGTTGCCATATGCGTTCCTAAGCGTTCCATTTGAACCCCAAAAGCATATCCCCTCCCAAATGCGAATCTGGGGCATGGCCCCCATGTTGCCATATGCGTTCCTAAGCGTTCCATATGAACTCCAAAAGCAAAGTAAAAACCAGACCCAGGATGGGCCAGGAGCCCGCATACACCAGAGTCACAATGAGTAGGGGCAAAGCAACACACCCATCGGCATGGCCAATCCGTCCCATGCCACATGTGCACAGCACACAGTCCCATTGCCTAGCACACACAACTACAGATGCCACAGCCACACACTCGCCTCCGGGAAACCCATGTACGAGATTGCACGAACTGCCAATGTCAGACGACTAATACATACTTCGCCAGGTGCAACACAATAACAAATCTCATTCTCTCCACAGGTGACGAACTGCTGGACGCTGGGGATGGAGACAGCAGCCAGCACAGCCAGCCTACAAGCCCCCAACGAGGACACACGGATCTGGAGGATCTGTCCACCTCTTCGGACACGGACCACCAAGCTGGCCCATCTGGCGTGGCAGGGCCCAGCCGCTCCCCAGGACCCCTCCTACCCACCAACCCATCATCCAGGGCTGCTGAACAGTCCCAGCCCCCTGCTGCCACTGTCGTTGCGGCCACTCCCACGGTCATTGCGGCCACACCCACGGTCATTGCGGCCACTACCACTGCCGCAACCGCCACCATCGCCGCACCGACCACCACCGCCACCACCACCACCACGTCTTCGCTGGCACCAGCCCCAGCGCAGGTGGTGGCCCGGCCGACTGGATCCACCCTGGGAGCCACAGCGAGGACCGCGGTATGCAATGTGGCTAGTGGGCAGGCCGGTGGCAGCAGGACTGGTAGGAGGAGCAGGGTCAGGGAAACGCCAGCCTCCCCTGGGAGCCATGCCCTGCCTCAAATGGCCAGAGTCCTTGGGGCCTATGAGGAGGCCCAAGAACAATGGGTCAGGTCTGCCACAGACACGCGGGAGGTGCTGGGGGTGCTGAGGTCCATGGACGCCCATATGGGCCAAATCGTGTCCCGTATGGACCAACTCGTGGACCTCATGGGCCAGCTGGTGGTGGCGGTGGGGTCACAGGCAAAGCCAGCAACACCACCTCCGCCACCACCTGCTAGGGCGCAGGGTCGGCCAGCAGTGTCCACATCCCCTGCGACCACAGCCAGTGAGCACACCTCACCCACCACCAGCAGGTCGCCACCACACACCCCCTCCCAAACGTGGAAGGGGCCGTCCGAAGAGGAAACAGGTCTCCCGGGAGGACTTCGCACGCACCAGTCGCAAGTGAGGCAGCCAGCCAGCCTTCCGCCAGCCTGCCTTGACCAGCCACTGCATTGACTTGCTCTACGATCCCACTCCACACAGCCAGCTGGATGGCATGTGTGTGTTGGACCATGGACATAGAACCAGTGGGTACACCCTGAGCTTCACGCAGCCATGACCGACAGCTCATTGACACTGCACGCACCACTTTTGTCATCACCTTACGCACAATCACATGTCACAGTTTGTAATAAATGCACCTTTTTCACTAACTGCTGTCTGTGCCCTGTGTTTTATTTGTACGGAATACAACGGCCACCTTGGGCGGAAAGGCACCTGATGCGTGGCATGGCAATGGAATCCGGACGGCCTGTAGGGACCTAGGGGTGGGAGACAGAACAGGAGCACATTCAATGAGTGTGTCACACACCCATCACACAGTACATGTCAACAACTACAAGCAATGTACACACATCGCACAGAGCAATAGGGCACAATGCCACAGTCACCAACAGTGGCATACTACCCTGGCCATGGAGCGTTGACACACAGCACGTAGTGAACAAACGGCCACCCTGACACAGCACACACACACCTGCACAGATACAGCCACATCAGCCGTCGTACATGGACACTCACCGTCAAGTGAAGTAGCGGGCGATGAGCTGCTGCCGCACATTCCCAGCTTCCTCCTCTCCGCTGTCCTCCTCACTCGAGCTGTCCTGGTCTGCGGGCTGGGGCCCTGGTTGATCTCCGTCATCCACAATGAGGGGGATCTGCTTCCGAATGGCCAGATTGTGCAGCATGCAGCACGCCACCACTATCTGGCACACCTTCTGTGGGGAGTACGCCAGTGCACCCCCGGTGCGGTCCAGGCACCTGAACCTGGACTTGAGGAGGCCAAAGGTACGCTCGACCACACGTCTGGTCCTCCCATGTGCCTCATTGTATCGATCGTCTGCTGGGGTGCGAGGATTCCTCAATGGACTGAGCAGCCATGCCCCATTCGGGTACGCAGAGTCACCTGGGTGTGAGGGACACAGAGAACCGTTGCTATTCCAACTGGACAGGGGACAGCATCGCACAACCAGCACGCTACACCACTCCACATACTCACCGACAATACAGCCACGATCCTGTTGCAGATTGGCCATCAGTCGTGGCAAGATGCTGTTGCGCATTATGTGTGCGTCATGGGCCGAGCCTGGAAACTTGGCACACACGTGGGTGATCACCATGTCCGCAAGGCACACCACTTGCACATTCAGGGAGTGCGTGTGCTTCCTGTTGCGGTACAGGTGCTCAGTGGCCTGTGGTGGGACAAGGCCAACATGTGTGCAGTCAATGGCTCCCACGACGTGTGGGATTCTGCCAAGGGCATAGAATGCACCCTTCACTGCCGCCAATTCACGAGCCCTGGGGAAGCGGATGTACCTGTTCCGGTAAAGCATCATGGCTGCCAGTACATCCCTCACCACCTTGCTGAACATGGGCTGGGACATCCCACCTCCACTGCCCACTGTGTGCTGGAATGACCCAGTGGCGAAGAAATGCATGGCGGCCATCACCTTAGCCGTGGGGGTGACAGCAGTCGGATACACCCTGCGGGGACGGAGATGGGGCTCTAACATGGCACACAGTCGATGCAGGGTTGGCCTGTCCAGCCGAAACTTCCTGATAACCTCTGTATCGTCCATGTCCGCCAGCAATTGGTATGGGCGGTCAATGTTCGGTCTCCGCCTGGGGAAAATGGCAGAGGACACATGTCAAAGCAACACGACACATAGCAATTTCGCATACACATCACTGACATGACTGAGCAAGCACATGTGCCACAGCCCAGCTGTCAAGCTGGGACGGCACGGCCACAATACACTTACACAGGTCTCCCAACAATGGCAATGGCAAGTGAGACATACCACTGCCATGGTCATGCACATGGGGATCTAGGCCCCAATGACTTGCGGGGCGTGCTGATGGGGACTGACTGCATATTCGTCAAGCGGCAACGCCACGGCGACATGAGTGTCTGCTGAGCATGGAACTGCTTCCGAGGCTGGATGAGTATGGCACACGACGACGACGATGTGGGCACGGGCTGAGCGGCCAATACAAGTGGGACCTGTGGCACGAGGGGATATGAGACAGTAGTAGGTGTCAGCACTGCACCCTATGTACAGCACTGTACGGATCACAGCTCCCGAAACATTGACTGGTGTCCACATTGACAGCCCCATGCCAAGACGGCTGTGTGCTTGCAGTCACACGTCACAGGTGAGAGGTTACATTGCACGTGCCAGGTGGCAGACGTACATAGTGGGAGCTGGCATGTGTGTGCATGTGTCTCCTGTTCAGGATCCACCAGATGGGCGCTGACTCTGTACTGACCATTGGACACAGCATGTTCCGTGGAAGGCTTGTGTGTGTGGGATGGTGGCACTGGATGTGCCTCCGTTGGGTGGGGGGCCATGCACAGGGCGGGTACGTCGATGATTGCGCATTGTTGGTCACGGTGGGTGCACCCACTAAGATGTGTTGCCCTGTGTTCAATTCCTATGTCCGCATGATGATGGACTGTGGATGTGGGCAGACTACACATTGGTCGATGTGCTGTCTATATGCATGTGCCTTCACACCAGGCACAGCTGCCCCTGCACATGTGACCCCTGCTGGACTCGCTGCTGGGTCTGTGGAGCTGATGCACCTTCTGCGCGTGGGGCGGACAGCTCTCCTCACTTCCCTCATTGCGCATGTCATGTCTTTGCCGCAGGTGACATGGATCATGGAGGGCCCACATGTACGCGTGGGTAGGCTACACATGATTGTTCACTGGTCGCCACCCCCAGTCAGTGTTTCGAATGGGAAGGTTGTCGTGCTGGTGGTATGTTCGATGTGGCGGATGGGCGGGCCTAGGTGCGGGCTTACATTCCGGACATGGGGGTAGTTGAATTGGCGACTAGTTGCAGTACACACGAGACACGTCTCTTCCTTTCCACATCTGGGTCATCCCTTGTACTAACTGACAGTGATACAGTCATCTTCGCCCCAGCCCTCATGTCCTCCCCTCGCCCCCCAATATGCATGCTCACCTGCGAGGCTAGCGCTTGCACAGGCAGCCCCAAGCTCGCACCAGAGAGGGCAAGGAGTGTATGTGTGGGTCCAGTTGCACGAGTGGGCTGTCTCAGGGTATGATGTGTGGCGGGACGCCGTCCACCTGCGTGGTGCCCCAAATGGAGACCCGGCCTGCATGGACTATGCATCACAGTCTTCGCCTTCCGGATCCGCCACCTGCGACACCCAGTGGCTGTGGCTGCCCTTGCGGCCAGGCCGCGTCCGTCTGTGGCTGATGGCCCACACATTCACTCTTTGGCCTCTCTGGGGAGGGCTCAGGGGTGGTGGCGCACGCGCTTGCACTTAGTCGCAATGGCATGTGTCGTGGTTGGTATGATGGGCAATGGATGGGATGGTGCGAGCCACCTCCCGTGACGTCAGTGCTGCTCGTGCTGTGGTGCGTCCCCCTACACTTCCATGTGACTTGTGCCATGCTAGACGTTGAGGTACTATTGCCTGCGTGATATGACCAGGAGGAGCGCGAGGAGACCTCTCACACACCATGCTCCACTGCCATCCCGTGCCCTGTATCGCCTGTGCGGATTGACTATGTTGGGGTTACACCTGGTCGACTGGGGCTGTGTGTGCCTTGTCAAGGGGCATGGCGGGCGCACAACAGGATCCAGCTTGTCCACAGAGGGTGGGCTGAGGTGCGCCTGGTACCGCTTTGTACGTGTGCCCGGCTGCTGTGCACACACGTGTTCACTCCCCCCCGACAGGTGTCCTCTCACAATGCCCAGGGAAGCGGTGGTGTACTGTTCATGACCCCTCCCAACACGGCGTGCTCCGACTTGGCATGTGCGCATCTACCCGTCGCACCCACCCACCTGAGCACTGCGTCCATACGACTTCACACGACACATGTGTGTCTTCCACAGTAGTGCTACTCATTTGCGTTGACATCCAATACCAGTGGACTACATGGTCATGTCACGACTGCCGTGTACTTCACATACTCTCATCCTCTCTCATTCGTACTTGTGAAATGAGTCAGCGGAGACAGTTTTGGTTTCAAACATTATATTGAGTCTTCTGTCCTCTGTGATGCAGTATAGTGGACACTACTGGCAGCGGAATACATGTTGAGGATATACTGAGCATGATTACAAATGGGATAGGGTGTGGGGTTACATCTGCTTGGCCAAGGCTGTGCTAATGTACATTTACGTATAGCTGCGGAGCTGCGGACTTTGACACAGACGGTATACATGTAGCCTACCAGACCGCTCGGCATCATGGGCACAGTCCATCTCAGTTCCATGTGACAGGTTTGCTGCGGTTGTTCCTCATGCACGCGTGCATGTGAGATGACATCAGGGCATGTGCTTGCGTGCATGCAGCGGCGTGCCACTTGTTGTTGCACTGTGGTGGTTACTGGACATGTCACAGTCACTGGGGTCGTGTTGTTGTTGTATGCACTTGTCGTCCATGCAAAGGTCCTGGTATGGGATTCCCGGGGCGGGGGTGGGAGGGGTGCAGCACCCACAGACTCCAGGCGACCTATTCATGTCCACTGAGCGGTGTGTGTGTCCATGTGCGCTGGATCCATGTCGTGTCCTGGTTGTTCGTGCAGTTCCGTCCATGTGGGTGCGATGCACAGAGCCCATGCCACTGCCTCCCACGATGCATGCGGTGTTCCTGGATGTGATGGGGAACAGTGTGCATGTCCCGGTCATATCCGATGTCATGGCGATGTCGTTGATGGTGTGGTTACAGTTGCCGGTCGTTTGGTATGGCTGTTGTGGTGGTGACTGGCCAGTCCGTGCGGAAGCTAAGCATGGGTGCGGGGTTGGACATCATAGGTCACTCGGGGAACCTGCGTTGTGGTCCGACGAATTTACAGGTTGTCAGGTATGCGATGCCGTCCAGCAGGGCTTCCATGTCATTGGTGGTGTACATGTTTGCCAGCCAATGAAGCGGATGGTGGCTGTCAAGGTGTTGTTCGTAGGTTGTCCCTTGGAGGACCATGATGGGGCATGCTGGGTGACATTCGATGTAGCTGTTCTCGATGATCCGTCGTGTGGAGGCACAGTGGTTCCATTTCAGTGCGCGTGCGATGTTGGCCACATACGCCATGCCCCCATAGGCAGAGCAGGCCCTGTCGTGTGCGTCCAGAGGGAGGAGTAGTGGTAGCAGGTCCGCCTTCAGACATGCCGGGTTGGAGAGGCATATCTCGACGGGATGCTGGTAGGGACACCTCCGACAGTAGAAGACGGGCATGACGCAGCTGAACAATGTGATGCGGTAAGTCAGTCGGTAACTTACGTTCAGCAGGGACAGGAGATCGCATCCCAATGTATGTATCGTGTTGGTTTGGTACAGCTTGAGCTGTTCGGCGTAGTTGGGTAGGTGTGTTGCGGTTGCCATTTCGCAGCGGTTCGTAGAGGTGGCGTGCTCCGGCTGTGTGTGCAGTCTGCAATGTGCACGCTCCGGGGTTGCTGTGAGCTCTGTGTAGTCGTGGGGAGACAGGACTTGTGTTCTGTTGGCTTGTTTGGAGGACACGGGCCCTCTTCCCACATGCTTCTCAGACAGTTCAAGGTCGGTGCTGTGTGACTCCTTCCAATTAACTTGCATGTGGCCGACATGGGGGAGTGTTTTCTTCTTTCTTCCCCGTCCGTTGTGTGCTTCTGTGATATGCGCTATCTGCCCTGTGGTCGGTCTCCTCGGCATGCCTGTGTTGGTCTATTCTTGGACAATGGCTGTATTCACCGGCTTCTGTCGTAGGGCTGTGGTTTCGGTGTTGGAATGGAAGGTCATTCAGTGCTGTCTGCTCTCCCTTGTGTGGGCGGCAGGCTGCCTTTCCGCTCTGCGTTGGGCCTTGTGTGTGGATGTAATTCTTGGGCCACCTGTTGTCGGTCCCCGTGCTCTTTGGTGTTCCGTTTTATATGTCTTGTTCATATGTGCAGGGTGGTATGGGTTTTTCAGTGTGGTACTGGCGTTCCTCTTCCCGAAGGGGCCCTGCTTCTCCTAGTTGGTGTTGCCGCCGCTGTGTGCTACGCCATGTTTGTTACACTGGGGTGTGTCCTGCTGTTGCGTGACTTCACTGACATGTGTGCGTCGGTTGTGTGGCGTTGGGTGTTGTCCGTGATTTGGGCGTTGGGGACATGTCTGTGGCAGGCCTGTCACGTGTCATGTGCGTTCGGGGTGGGGCTGATGTGTGTGCTGCTTGGTTGTGTCCCTGTGTCTGTGTGCGACGCATGCATGGCGCTGCGGTTGGCCTCTGCGTTGTGCGCATGTGTGGCGGCGTCATCGGCGCTTTGTGGCCGTGACGGGGTGGTTGGTTCCTAGTCCCAGGTGGTGTGTACACATGTGTTCCGCGATGTTAGGATTTGGCCTGTGTGTCATATGTGGATGCGATGGTGGATGTGTAGTGTACACGCGCTGGTGGGGGGTTGTCCGCTTTTTCCGCCCTTGCACTGTGTGCGCTGTTTGCGTGCACTTGTTGTGTGTGTGCCTACCTGCGTCTCCGCGGTACATTGCGTCCTTGGTGGTGCATCAGCAGAAGCATGGGGAGGGCCTGCAGTGCTGGATTCATGCTCGGGATGCCGCTTCTTCGTTTTCCGTGCTCTGCGTCCGTGTTACCGCCTCTCTTTCACGTGCGGTGTCTCTTAGCCGTGGGAGCCGTTTGTTTGCGGCATCGTAATTTATACGCCGGGCGGGACGTGTTTCGTCGGACGGTGTGTGTCAGTTGTGCTGCGCCGCTACGTGTACGGGCGCACTTTGATGGCGGACGGTGTTGCTGGCTTGCCGGCGGTGTTTGGCCTACTTTACGCATCGTAATTGGACGGGCGTGTGGACTGCTGCGTGCCGGCGGTAACTGGTGGTTTTTGCATCCGCCAGCACGGCGGTTGTGCTTCCGCCCGCCATCGTAATGAGCCCCTAAACCTTTATATATCTGTATATAAATAATATTTTTTTTATTTTTAGAATGTTCATAGTAATTCGTTTTTTGGTTACATATAATATTTATTTTAAATTTTAAATTATTGATGTATATTGAAATATACACTTTTTGTCACAAGATGTATATGTTACGTAATGTTTCTTATTTTCTAGGTGAGATTTATTTTTTAGTATGGTTTTGTTTATTTCACATATTTAGTATGGCTTTTTGTGTAAACAACTATAATAAATTAACAGTTTTAATGACCAACATTTTCTACAAAATGGTATAGATTGGATTAGGAATAACATATGCAACCCCTCTAGTGTCCCACATCTTCCCCATAATGGTATAGATTTGGATGTTAATTGTATACGTAACCCCTTTAGTGTTCATCCCTTTCCCCTAAATGGTTTAGACTGGAGTGGGAATAGTAAATGTAACCCCTGTATGTTCAACACCTTCTCCAAAATAGTATAGTTTGGAGTAGAAATAGTACATGTTGATCCTTTAGTGTCCAACACCTTACCCAAAATAGTATTGATTGGAGTGGGAATATTATATGCAACCACTTTAGTGTCCAACTCCTTCCCCAAAATGGTGTACAGTTGAATGGGAATATTAAACATAACACCTTTAGTGTCTAACACCTTCCCCAAAATTGTTTAGAGTTGAGTGGGAATAGTAAATGTAATCCCTTTAGTGTCCAACATGTTCTTCAAAATGGTATACATTGGATTTAGAATAGTAAATGTAACTCCTTTAGTACCCAACATCCTCCTTAAAATGGTGTAGAGTGGAGTAGGAATAATATATATAACGGCTTTAGTGTCCAAGACCTTCCCCTAAATGGGATAGACTGGAGTTGGAAAAGTAAATGTAACCCCTTTAGTATCCAACAACTTCCTTAAAATGGTATATTGGGCCAGCTCCCCCTGTGACAATCTCCTGTCCAGTTTGCCCACAGTCTGCTACCCTATGCTGCCTGCCTAACTGTTGCCCTCTGGTTGTGCCTCCTCTCCTCGTTTCTTGCCTTGCTTTACCTTTTCTGCTTGTTTTTCTGCCCTGTGTTTTGCCTTTCCTGCTCATTTTTCTGTTCTCTGTTTTGCCTTTTCTGCTTGTTTCTCTGCCCTTTGTTTTGCCTTTCCTGCTCATTTGTCTGCTCTCTGTTTTGCTCTCTTCTGCTCTATTTTGCCTTTTCTTCTCGTTTTTCTGCCCTCTTTTTTGCCTTTTCTGCTCATTTTTCTGCTGTCTGTTTTGCCTTTCCTGCTCATTTTCTATCCTTTACTTTGACTTTTTCTGCTTGTTTCTTCCCTCTTCCCGCCATTTCCCTCCTCCCGCTGTTTCCCTCCTCCCACCACCCAGCACCCCGTCCTCACTCCAGGAACAACTGAATGGAGACAGCAGCATGGCCGCGCCACCGGCGCACCAAATTCCGTGCCTGGACCGTGCCCAGCACCAGGACCGCTAGCCCTTTTGCCACCCACCACTTCACCGCCAAGGTGCTCATGACCCTGGATCACAGATAGCAAAACAACTTCTGCTGCACTTCCTCCCCACGAACAATCAAAGGACCTTTCACTTGCTGCCATTGCCACTTCACCTGCAACACAGAGTTGCCAGCCCGCCCTAGATTCCTCACCACATCCACCCAGAAGAGCACAGACAACCCTGAACCGCTCCAATCCATCCTGCTCAAAGCCCGTTCCCTCTGAGAGCACAGCACGGAAATCTGGGACAGAATGACCAACCTCTCTCCTGACATTGACTTCATCACTGAAACATGGCTCAGCCCCTCCTCGAACCCCGACATCACCACTACAAAACCCGACAGCTACAAGACGATACACCTAGACTGCACCAACAAACACAGCAGGGGCATTACCATCATCTTCAACGAAGCCATCCGATTCATCGCCACCAACGACGACCCAACACCCCTCATGGAAAACCTCAACTTCCAACTACAGACTGACAACAAGACCATGATAAGAGGCACCCTCGTATACAGACTCCCGAAACCCCAACTGGCTTTCTGCGACACCATCTCCAATCTCATTGCTCCTCTAGCCATCAACTTCTATCACTACATCCTACACAGTGACCTTAATTTCCATGTTGATGACCCCAACAATGCCCACTCCATTGCCCTCCTAGAGAAATTGAACAACTGGTTACCAAACCCAGTCACAAAGCTGGACACACACCCGACTTCATTTTCACCTCCAGCGACAGAATAAAATTCAGCCAATCATAGAACTCACCTGGACCGACCATGACATTGTTCACTTCACCATCTCCGATGCTCAGTATTCGCCATGCCCAAGCATCACTGCTCCTCCCACCACACTGTGTAACAGAGACACAGTGGACACAGGCCCTCAGCACCACCCAGCCCAAAGCTTCATCAGACCTTGACTAGGCCATCCAGAACTTCTCCGCATGGATAACCAAATGCCCCTACAGAGTCGCCCCGATGAAACCAGCAAAAACCAACAAAACCTCAAAACAAGCCAGCTGGTACACCCCAGAGCTCAGACCCACCAAGCACAATTGTTATTCACTCGAGAAACAGTGGCACACCACAAAGAACGCCTCTGACAGAGTCACTAACAAAATTGCCCTCAACAGCCATCAGAGCCCACATCAATGCAGCGTCCAACCACATGAAAGAACTCTTCAAAATAGTCAAGGAATTCTCCAACCCGGCAGCCACAGAGAACACAATCAACTCCTCTCAATAACTCTTCGACATGCTCTTGGACTACTTCCACAGCAAGATTGCCACCATCTTCAACAACTTCGATCCCCAACCCTAGGCGTGTAACCTTAACAGCCTCGACCAACCAGCACACACCAGCTGAATGATACCACTTGGTCTCCACTCACCACTCAGACCACCACAGCCATCATGCCATCCAGTTACTCTGGGGCACCCATTGACCCCTGCCTCCAATGTCTATTCAACCTCAGAACCAATCCCATCAGCACGGAACTCATCATCAAGACCTCCATCACCACAGCAGCCTTCCCAGACAGATGGAAACACGCAGAGGTCAGACCCCTCCTAAAGAAACCCTCCACCAACCCCAGCAAACTCAAACATTATTGACCAATCTTCCTGCTCTCCTACCCAGCCAAAGTACTCGAGAAGGCCATCAATAAACCGCTTGCTGAATACCTGGAACAAAACCACCTACTTGATGCCTTCCAATAAGGATTTGTGACAACCACAGCACTGAGATTGCCCTGATCTCTGCAATAGATGACGTCAGAGCCCTCCTTGACCATGGAGAGACTGTGGCCTTGATCCTCCTCAACCTCTCTGCTGCTTTAGATACTGTTTCCCACCACACCCTCATCAACAGACTCTACAACATCGCCATTCAGCAAAACACCCTCAAGTGGATTGCCTCTTTCCTCACAGGATGCACACAGAGCATCTGGCTGCCTCCCTTCTCCTCCAAAACCAAAGACATCTTATGCGGTGTACCCCAAGGATCATCCCTCAGCTCCACCTTGTTCAACACCTACATGACCCCCCTCACAGACATTGTCAGATCCAACTGCCTCAACAGAATTTCCTATGTATATGACACTTAACTCATCCACTGGCTCAGCAAAGACCCCTCCACCACTAGAATTAACTTCTGCAACACTACGACCAACATAGCCAACTTGATGAGTTACAACTACCTTAAACTCAACTCCGACAAGACAGAATTACTGATCTACAGGAACAACACAACCGTATGGGACCACAGCTGGTGGCCAGCAGAACTCGGA
Source organism: Calotriton arnoldi (assembly GCA_963921515.1). Classification (NCBI taxonomy): domain Eukaryota; kingdom Metazoa; phylum Chordata; class Amphibia; order Caudata; family Salamandridae; genus Calotriton; species Calotriton arnoldi. The sequence goes on along the minus strand of CAWUFW010009049.1, from coordinate 520,547 downwards.
CAGACACCCACATCTACAGACCTTTCACGCAACCAGTACATCATCCTCGCCAGCGAACTGACCATGAAATGACAAGTCAACACCAGAAAGAGCATCACTCAGGCCCTCGTCACCAGCCACCTAGACTACAGCAACGTTCTCTACGCTGGCCTCTCCACTCAGCTCCTCAAAAGACTCCAGACTATACTAAATGCTGCAGCCAGACTCATCCTTTACCTCCACAAAGGGACCCACATCATCCCCCAGCTCAGAAACCTCCACTGGCTCCCCATCCACAAGAGATGCCAGTTCAAGATCCTTACGCACACCTACAAAGCTCTGCACAATCAAGGACCAGCCTACATCAACCAACTACTGAACTTCCACCTAGCCACAAGACACCTGCACTGCTCCTCACTTGCCTGTGCTCACACCCCCACATTCATCACAGCCGTAGTGGGGACCGCTCCTTCACCTACATCGCAGCAAAGTCTTGGAATGACCTATCCCTCCATCTTCGAACAGCACCCACCCTGCCAGATTTCAGAGCGAAACTCAAGACCTGGCTCTTCGACAGAGACATTGCACCCACAGCACCCGGATGCCGCTTGGGGTGAAAATGCTGTGCTATACAAATGTTGTTTGGTTGATTGATTATTTTTATAGTATTATTTTTTTTTAAGAATATACATACGTGGTTCATATTATTATAACTTTTATTTTACATGTTTTACATTTTCAATACATTTTAACATTTTTAAACATTTTATAAACATTTTCATAATTAATACCTATTGTTTTCTATGGGAAAATATTGTTTTTATTTTCATGTAGCAGCCTCTTTTCCCACTAACTTATATTTTTTAGTCACTGTGTCTCAATTTATTTTAGTTCATTTTACAGGAAGAAAGTTGCAGTAAGGTGCTGCCATTCGTCGGTACCAGTAAGACGTTTTATAATGTTTTTTTATAGGATTTGTGGGGAAGGTGGATGTAGGGAATAGTAGTAAGTAGTTAAAGTGTTGTTTTGTGCTTTTTGTTGAGTTAAATAGTAGTGCTAGAGTTTTTGTTGATTTGTTTTTAACCCCAGGCATGTAACTCTGCTCCGCCAGTGGAGTTTCAGGAGTTTTGCCTACCCCGCGTTCCGTTGCGAAAGTGGAGTTTAGGCAAAACTACAACTCCATGGCGGAGCAGAGTCAGCCGGCCCCTCCACCCTCCCAAAGTAATTATAATGTAAAATAAAAACACTTTCCTGCCGTGGATGCCTCCTCCTCTCCATGGCCGCTCTCCTTCCTCGTCTTCACCGTCCTTCATCTTTCATAACCCCTTCGTTGTACATCATGCGCGTTATTTTACATTATAATTACTTTGGGAGGGGGGAGGGAGCAAAGCGGAGTCCCAAATAGTTTTTTTCCAAATCAGTTGAACTCCACGTAGAGGCGCTACGCCTGCTCCACCCACCCTTATTCGTTTTTTCCATTAGGTGTACGTTGTATATGTTAGTGAAATATCATTATCTATTTAATTTTGTTGTAATATGTGTATTGTATTAACTTAATTCTTATTTTATTTTTATGTTTGAATGCACTTCTCTTTGTGGGTGGGTATCAGCTCTTTTTATTTACAGGTTTACAGATCTGAAGGTGTCTTATGGACTTTTGAATTTCCCATTCTTTTTTTAAAGGAAATCATTTTGGTTTCTTGTAAACCAAATTTTCTTATTTTAATTGCCTTTCATGTTTCAGTTTTCCTGAAGCGTTTATTATTTTTGTAATTTTGGGTTTATTTATGGTTCCGTAAGAATTTGCATTTCTTCAGTGGATTATTTTTGCATTTTTGTTTGGGGGTTTCTCTATATTTATATTTCCTTTTTTGGTGGATTCTATTTTTGTGTACATCACTAAGAAAAAAGATCTACAGCTACTAAACTGTAGGTTATGTTTAAGGTATTTATTGTTGGGTGGGAAATTATATATTTATTAAAGAAATTGTATTTTATGTTCTTGTATGTTATATTCTCTTTGATATGGTTTATTTAATTGATTTTATGTGATTTTATATGCTCGATGGTGTTATTTAATTTATTAATATACATATTAATTTTACTCATGAGTTTACTTTGTTATTTCTGCTTTATATTTTGGTAAACTGATGTATAAAAATACTTTTTTTATTAATTAGTTAAAAAAATATTGTTTTGGTCCTGGTTTGCATTTTTATTCTTGTGTATTGGAGTGGAGTAGTTTACTTGATTTTTTATAATAGAGTTTTGACTATTGATTCTAGGTAGTGTTGTCCTATGTTGTTAAGAAAGAGTTTTACTTAACATTGTAGCATTGTACATTCTATCAGTTTGTTTGGTTACTTTAGGTCTAATTTGGGTTTCTGATTTGTTCCATTCAGAGTTATTTTTAGTTTTGCTCTTTTCGTAAGGTTTCAATTAATTTTATAATGTAGGTTGGGCTCTGCCTAGTGTGGATTGGCAGGCATTATTCCATCCTTTCACTGAGTTATTTGTTTTCGCTTTGTGTGCCACGGTGCTGTCAAAGACATTCCACCATGGTATTTTGAATTTGGGTGAGCATCTGTGTCCACACCGGTGTGGTCTGCCAACCCAGGTGTCCTCAAAATAGTCTATTAGGGGACTTAGTTTGTGTTCGTTTTGCTGGTAAGGAGGTCTTTCTATCAGTAAGTTTTAGTGGTTAGCAACTTCTGTGACAGACACATAGGCTAGCGCTATCATTTTTTGATCTCATAGGCAAGTTGGCTGTTTGTTGCATAGTCTACACTTACTGTAGATTGATGAAGGTATCTCTAAATACTTTGATTAAAGTGATAGCAACAGCCTTGTATTGCTGTGTGTGGGTGCATTTTTAGGATTGTTTTTAATCACTGCTTTTTGAATGTCTATGATAGTTTTACATGGTATATAGTTGTTTGTTTTACTTTTAATTTGGGAAATAGTTCAGAATAGATACTACTTCGTTTATTAGGTAGCATGGCATATAAGAACGGGATATTAGTGTTTTGGTACTCCCCTGGCACTGTGTAGATTTGAGTTAATGGTCTGGGGCACATTTTAAATGTGCCATCCATCATCCATGTTTGACATTGTGTTAGTTTGAGGAAATGATCTGTGGTGGAAAATATTATGATACATTTTTTGTTGTTTATGTTATCACATAAGAGGATGGGTTCCTCATTATGTGGTATGATTAGGTGTCCAGGAATTTGGATCTCTTGGTATCTTCTATGGCCAGGAAGGGTGTCAATGGTGGCTTTTTTTAGTTTCTGCAGCTAAGCGTTATGGTGGGTAGAGGTGGTAAATGACCCCTGATGTGGTCGAGGATTTTGGGCAGTACATCTTTCAATATTCTAGATGTGGAATCTTGAGAACTGGTACTTGTATCTCCTAAATCTTGAGCACATTCCTTTCTTTGATTTTTGTGACATGGATGGTTGTGTTCTGTTACATTAATGACAATGTCCTCTTTTGTTGTCGCTCTTCCATAACATGCATTAGAGTGATATTTAGAAAATTTCCAGTTAATTGTTTCTGTTTTTGTGCTTTCTTTGCTGTAGTTGTAGCCCAGGTGAGAAATGTTTTTCTTTTCTTGTGAGGAGATTTATCTTCCTCTTTCTGTCATTTTGTCTGAAAAGAGTGTAATAATATGAAGCTGGGAATGTTTAAAAATTGCAACTATGTTTAACATTAACATGCAAAATTATGTCTGTTGTTTGCTCATTTATACTTGCATGTCTGTTTTTGCTGCCTAATGCACTTTGTATTTCTGTTTTCCCTCTGGGTTTGTGTAATGTGATACAGGCGCATCCTTTTTTTGTAAGGAAAAAAATGTTTAGTTTTATTTTAAATGTTTGTTTGTTGGTAGTTAGTGGAGGGAGGGGGAGTTTAATTAGTTAAAATTTATTTTAGGGTGAGTTTTTATTTAGTAAATGTTATAAATAACTTTTTGTTTGTTTTTGTCCAGGTGTATAATTTCTGTCTTTTTTCTGCAGTTTGGTATTTTTTTTACATGTTGGTAAATGTTTTACAGTATCTATATCAGGAGACATAAAAGTAGTGGAGTGTTTAGTTAGCTAATTTTCATTTTAGTGTTATAAAATGTAACTAGTGTATAAATTAGAATTAATTATTGTTTTACCTACTTTTAAAGGTAGTTGAGTATATTTTTCCTCTTCTGTTTGTAGGTTTTAATTGGAAAATCTGGCTTTTCTTCTTGCAGCATTTGTAGTTTTTGAACTAGTAATTAGTTATATTTTGTGTGCCTTTTATATTGTTAGTTAAATTGGTTGCCTCTTTTTATTGGTTAATATTGTTTGAAGTTTTCATTTTATTGGTTAGTTTTCTGTTAGTTTGAATTTTCTTTTTCAGTTAGAATGCTAATTAGTGTTTATTTTATAATGTTATTTATAGATAGTGTAATATATGTTTTAATGTGGATGTATGATTTATTTATAAATATAAAACTACATTAGTTCATTTTTTAAATATTTATAATTGTTATTAATATATTCCTGTATTAATATTTTTATCATTTATTTTAACTTATTTGGGTAATTTATGTATATTTGAATTATGCATATGTGTAATAACGTTGTTGGAATACTGATTATATTTGTTATGGCTATTTTTTATTTTGTTTTATGTAAAATGCGATTTGTGTACTTTTGATATAAAACTATTGGCTTTTATCAATATTTATGTGGTCTATATTTGATGTCCAAATATTTGTGTATTTTTATATGTGTATTTAAAGGTCACTTTATTTTTGTGTCTTACAATTTTATTAACGCTATAAGTGAAAATAGACATTTATGACAGCAATAATTTGGTTATCAATATTTATGTGCTGCTTAAGTATAGGAAAACAATATTTTTGTAAACAATATTTATTTTGTGATATTTTTGGGAATTGATATTGTTTATACCAATATTATGTCAGTTATTCATCCCAGCTCGATCCCTAAGTACATTTGTCATGTTTTTAACGCTGTATCTGAATAGCTGTGGGAAATAACAGGAACGTGGAACATTTTAGTGACTGTAGTTGTATTTTTTCCTGTAACAGGATTCCTTGCTCTTAAATGATTTTATTTTGAATTTAAAACAGATAGAATATATGGTATCTGTTTATTATACGATGTTTATCAGTCTTGCAACAAACTTTATTACTACTTATTGATACTATGTGATAAAACATGCAAAGTGATCCTTCCATCTTTAATTACTAGAATTTAGATTCAGTAAAAATAAACTGAAAAAGTTTGTTTGACACAAGCAACTGTATGTGAAGCCAAAACAGCTGCCACCACAAGAGTCTAAAAGAGACAGATTGACACCAGAGATTTGACATGAGGGTCTGGCATCCCTTTACTATAAAGGATAAATTACCAACATTAGCTTGCAATGAAGATATTGCAAGTTATTACTGTAATTTTGTAGTTGTGATTACAATGCATAAAAATGCAAAATGGCAAAAATGCAGTATGTAGCACTGTACAAAAGCACAATAATATTACTATGATGATTATTGCTCCAATATTTTGTCAGATAACTCTTCGCTTGCAATATATTGATTCCATGCACTTTTGGACACTTTGAAAGAAACATTCAAATTAGGATTCTTGAAAACTGTATGTTATTGTTTTTTTTTATAGAAATCAACTGTAAAAAATGATTGATATTTTGTCATGTAATCTGTATTATTGTTACCAAGCACACCCTTTGTAAATGTAATATCTCATATTGCTCTTCAGAATACACATAATTTGTATGTTCACCATCTTTCTCCCTGCTAACCTCTTTAAATCTGATCCAGCGGTCCGAGTACCCTACATTAACATTGTATCCAATGCAGTCATAAAAGAGGAAACCATCCCTCTGTCCTGGAATGAAGCACAGAGTGTGGGAATTTTCAAAAAGGGGAACCCCAGCATCTCCTCCAACTACCGCCCAATCAGCCTCATTGACAATTTGCAAAAGGTTTTCTGCACATGGGTTCTGGAGCGGGTCGGGAGTGAAGAGAACCACATCTTTCAAACTGTCAGGCTGGCTTTAGGCACAAGACTAGCACTATTGACCAGGCCTTTGATCCAGCGCTAACAATAAAAATTCTTCTCCTATATGCTTCGGTCATCCAGGTACAACTATCCCTCCAATACACAGACTATATCCATATGACGGTGGGGCCCATAACGCCGCACATGCATTCACTCACTCATTTATTCCCTGGATTTCCTCCGTCAGTAACCTAGGAGAAAAACAGTAAAACGATTCGCTGGAAGGAGACGGGATACCTCTTTTTAACGCGACATAATATTTCTCATTGTTTTAAGGTATTCCGCTCATTGGTCGATGGACCAACTAGTAGGAATCAGTTGATGGTGATTAAGACCAGCTCAATCACAATAAACCTTCTAACATTTTACATTAATCATTGAGCTAAAGAACCACTGAGTCATTTGTTTAAAGATAATAAAGTTTATATAAAGTTTAGAAGCATGAAATAAGTTTTAGGTTTATTATTCAGATTATTACATTTGTTATCATTATACGAATAAATTGAAATTGCAATGCATACCTATTAGATGGAAGAATAAAGTTCGTCACGGCAAGAACTCCCAAAATCTCTATCTATCTGTTCTGGAAAAGTCTAATAGTTCTAAATGGAAAAATCTATCAAGAATAAAAGTTCTTCAAAAAAGCAGCATCTTATGCTCAATTAAAAATATAAAATAGCAGCAGCAGCCTCAGCTCGTCAGCAGCAGCAGCAGCAACTCCATAACCAACTAACAGCAGCCCAAAACGGCAAAATGCAGCTCCCAGCAACCAGCAGCATCATCTAATAATAATCAACCCTCCCCACCAAGAGTAGGTCTTCTTATACCCTAATTCTAGCTTACTAAAATAAAAATCTTGCATCTTTATGGCGAGATTCTCTCTAATTGGTCCATTTGAGTCCATATACATCTTTTATCAAACTTCCTTGTTCTAACCAGTTCTTTGTGGAATGTCCATACTTGCATCGTTTCCCACAGTTCGTGACATTACTCATCCGCTTCGATCAGTCCAACTTGTATCACTTTCCGATACTTTTTAGGTTCAACAGTTCTTTTTGTCCATTTATTCTTTTTGACTTCTCACGCTTCTTGCTGACCCATCTTGGCACATGTTTATTCAGTAAGGTCACAATACCCTTGACCATACTTTCATCCTAGGCTCTTGGAACGATTACGTGGTCATTCTTGTTCACGGCCTTTCTCCTTGTCTACATTTCTCCTCGCGCACGCGTATTCTAGCTCATGGCAGCCATTTTATATCGCTGCTCAACAGGCCTAAGCGCACTATTTACAAAGATAAACAAAATATAGTTAAGAATAAAGAATATAAACCCTTTCGTTTCCCTCCCATCATTCTACGTACTCCAATTAGGTATTACCTAGCAAAAAGCAACATATAAAGCCGTCCCTTACTTACCATTGCTTTATTTTGCCACTACACGTTTTGTTTTCAAAGCACAAATCATGCATTTTATTATTCTATTAATACGCAAATATTAGGTTATGTTAGCCACGTCAACAATTATAAGTAAATTAGTTTGCACACAAAATAGCGTGTTACCTTTAACCCTTCACATGTAACATACATTGTTGGTTATTTACTTAAACGAACTTGTTTGTTAATCATTTTACGTAAATTATTAGGAGGTTAAATTTTTTCTTTTACCCTGCTCCATCAACTCCCCCTTTGGTGATTTTTAATATCACCACAAAACCCAAGTTACACAATTCTATCAGACAGCATATTTCTTGATCCGTTTGTTTTTATTAGTTTACACAACTGTATCCCTTTCAACTTGTCTCTTGGTCTTCTTGTACATATTCTCTTTTATTTCTTCTAGCTCTATTTCACCCATTTCTCTCTCTCTCTCCTTGTTTATCTTGTTTTCTTTTTCTATTTTATTCTGTTTTCTTCTTTTCTTTATACATGTAATTGCAAGCTTCAGTACTAAAATTATTATTATTATCATGGTTGCTATTATTATGACTTTCCCTATTATTAATCCACTCATTCTAGTAAACCAATTTATTACTGAAGAAAATCCTTTACCAAGTTTTCCAAACGCACTTTCAACCTCCAGTGGAATAAGTTATTTGTGCAAACTTGTAATATTCTTTATATACTTTTGTATATTTTCACTTTTATCTGGAATGTAAGTGCAACAATGTTGGACTTTCAGCATTCCACAGACTCCACCCTCTTTGCCAAAAGAATGTCAAGGGCAAGTCGATTTTGCATTACCATAGCTCTCATGGCAACCATCTCGGTATTTACCATCAAGAACCCTCCAGCAGTATCTGTAGATAAACGATCTACCACTGTGGATAATTTCCGAATTTTAAATGCATTCAAAGATATTCCCACTGCTGGTATCAATGCACCAAAAATATCACCTACTATTTCTGAAAAACTTTCCCTTTTTCTACGTGTAAAGGTATTTATCATTTCGTGTGTTCCTTTTTCTGTTCTATCCATATGAAAAATCTTTGGAAAGACCAGGCCTAAATAACATGACCCATACCAATGGTCCGGCAACCTGTAATAAGCCCTATTACCGCAAACATAATAGATCCCTGGAAATATTGGATCTTTTCCCCCTTTGAATCCCCATCCGCCTAAAATTTGATAATTGTCATGGCAATCACTGAAACCCACGAAATAATTGTCATATCTTGTTCTATTTCTTCTAATGCACAACCTTCCCTGTTGGGGCCAATCCAGAGTCATAGCTGCATTTGTCTTTTTCTTGTCATGATTGTCTTCCTCAAACACCCAAAGAGGTGTTTTTGTCTCTTCTATCACTTTTCTTTGAAATTTCGCTCTTCTATCCTCTACCATTTCTAAAAATACCTTTTCTTCTTTCTTTAACGCACAGCTAAGGTTGTTTTTAACTATATTATCTAAGGTTAAAATCTTATCTTCTATGAAAAATTCACCAAACGTTTTTCCCTCTTTCACTTTGTTTAGTTCAGGAACTACAGAAATTTTCGCAAAAATCTTATCTATATCAGTGTAATAATATTCTAATCTTCCTGTCTTATAAAATAAACTTGCTAAAACACTACATGTTATTCCATACGTCAAAGGAAGGTGATGATAAGTCACACCCTCTGCTACAGATGCAGGCAATTGCATACAAACATAACAATCTCTTACATTCATTGTTTCTACATACTCATATAATAATTTTGTAAATACATTCTTTGAAAACTCTGTTATTGATTTGTCTTTATGTAATTCTGCACTACCTTTTAATATAGCTGTTTCTTGAATGTTAGCTCCTTTTTCTTTCTCTGTGTGATTAGACGTTTCTTCTACAGCTAAACTAATTGGAATAGTGATTGCTAAAACCACCCACACTGTCATTAATAATCCTGTACAAAAGAAGCACATCTTACACCATCTTCTTAAAAACTCACATCTACATTTTCTATCTTTAGTATCTTTCATTTTGTTCTATAACCTATTTATTTTATGTACAGGGAAAATGTGTCACCACACCTCAGAAATGACTTCTTAGCCACCCTGCACTCTAATTTTGTCTTCGTTTGGTACTTTCTTTTGATTCTTTTCAGAATTCTTTCTTTGTCAAATCCAGTATTTCGTCAACTCCGGTAGAAATTCGTTTAAATTTCTTCAAGTTTGTTGCACTTCACCTTCACCCATTAGGTTTCTTTGTTCTGGGTTTTCATGAGTGTTCTCTTCTTCTTTGATATCAGTTAAAGCAAGGTACAACCACTCAGGTGATCTATACTTCAGATTTACTTTCTTTACTCTTTTCGTTTTCTGCAAGTGTTTTCCACTTTGTTGGTCTTGCTCTTTTGACTTGTTATTTCATTCACTTGTTCAGCACTTTTTCCATCTAGCCTTATGATCCTGTATCTTAGTTTTCTTACTTCATTGGGCCAATTGTCTCCTTTTCTTGGCCTTTTCGTCTCACTTTCTTTTTCCTCTCTTTCTGCTTTCCAGGTTCCCTTTCTTGACTCTAGTTTTTGTTTACTTTCTTCTCCACTTTCTTCAGACTCTGTTTCAGTTCTTTCTTTATTGTCTCTTATTTTGAATTTTATAATTTCATTTTTTCCCTTTACTTGTGGTTCTTTTCTTATTTTCCTTCGTTCACCTACTTCTGTCCCTCCTCGGTGTTCTTCCGAATTTGTGTTAATTTCTCTATCTGCTTCTAAATTTCCTGTTCTTTTGTTTGGCTATCTGTCCCTATTGCTCCTCGGGATCTTCCGATTTTTCTAACTTTTTGTTTGAAATTCTCCCTTCTTCATCTATTAATATTATCTCCGAAGGATTTTTACCACAACTTGTACTTGGTTGCTCACTGTCACTATCTTTGTGCTCAGTCTCTTCTCTTATGCTTTCAAATTCCCAATTTCTCTTCAGATTTTCCTCACAATCCGAATGATCTGTATCAGATTCTGAACTGGTGTCTGATATTTCCAGATGTCGACTCACATGTCGATCTTCAAATTCTGGAACTTCAGCTATTTCCTCCACTCCTTCTGTCGTTGCACTCGTAGTTGGGTCTTCCAGATGTCGACTTACAGGTCGATCTTCAGGTTCTGGCACCCTGTTCGTTTCTTCTTCCGCTTCCGATGCTGAACTGTTATTCAATACTTCCAGATGTCGACTCACATGTCGATCTTCAGGTTCTGGAACTCTGATGGTGTGGCTGGCATGCACCCAGTGTTTCACTCCTGCACATTTGACTGCAGTGGTTGTTACCAGGATCACCTGTCGCGGTTCGTCCCAGCGAGGAACCAAACAGTTTCTTCTTCTATGGACTTTTATGCGGACCCAATCTCCTGGATTCAAGTCGTGAGCTGGTTTTCTTTCAAGAGTGGTCGCATCCGGTCCAACCTGATGAAACACAGAACGCACCACATCAGCCAATCCTTTGCAATAATCCAGCACCAGATCATCAGTTATAGTCAGTAGTTTGTTGACAGGTACATGTGCTTGTCTCATTGCTCGTCCCATAATTATCTCATGGGGACTGAGTCCAGTTTTCCTTTCCGGAATACTTCTGATTGTCATTAAAACTAATGGCAAGGCATCTGGCCATTTGAGTCCTGTGGCTTGACACATTTTTCCTAGCCTGTTCTTAATTGTTCCATTCACTTGCTCTACTATTCCAGAAGCCTCTGGTCTGTATGCACAATGCAGTTTCTGTTTAATACTAAGTGTTTCACAAATTAGTTGAATTAATTCGTTTTGGAAATGTGTTCCTCTATCTGTTTCAATCGTGACTGGAAAACCATACCTCGGAATGAATACTCGCAGCATAAGTTTTGCTACCGTGATTCCATCATTCCTTCTGGTCGGGTATGCTTCCACCCAACGGGAAAACAAACAGATGACTACAAGGACATACCTTAGTCTATTGCTCGGTGGCATTTCTATGAAATCCATTTGCATTCTAGTGAACGGACCTCCTTCTCGTCCTATTGTTCCTAGACTCACTACGGTCTTCCTTCCTGTATTTAACTGTTGACAAACAAGACATCTTTGACAAAGACTCTCAGCTATGGCTCTGAATTTTGGATTATACCATGTTTGTCTGAAAAGTCTGATCATTGAATCTCTCCCAATATGGGCTTGTCCATGGTACATCCGTGCCATGTCAGAAATCATGCTATCAGGCATAACTGGTCTTTCACCTCTGTAAACCCAAACATCATTTTCCTCATGTTTTCTACATCCTGCTTTTATCCAAGTATCTTTCTCCTCTTCATCTGCTGCTTCCTGTAATTGTCTCACCTTATCCCATGTCTCAACAGGGTTAGTAAAAAACAAAGGACATGAAATATGCTCTCTTTCTCGGTTCCTGTTCAAAGAGACCACATTCTTTGCACAGTACTGTGCAATCTCATCAGCATTCTTATTGCCGACAGTTATGTAGTCTTCCCCATTTTTATGTGCATTGCACTTCACGACAGCAATCTGTTTAGGCAGCTGTATCGCCTCAAGCAGTTTTTTCACAAAATCTCCATTTCTAATCGGCGTTCCTACAGACGTCAAGAAACCTCTTTGTGACCAAATCTGACCAAAGTCATGCACAACTCCAAAACCGTATTGGCTATCCGTCACAATTGTAACCCGTACATTTCTTCCCAACTTGCAGGCTTGAATCAGAGCTATTAGTTCTGCTACCTGGGCAGACCGTATCCCTTTCAGGCAAGATGCTTCCATTACAGTTGCTACTGTGCAAACTGCATATGCTGCACTTAGAACTCCATCATTTGTTCTCAAACATGAGCCATCCACGAACAGAATATACTCTGATTCCTTTAAGGGCTCATCTCTTATATCTTGTCTCGGTTTTGTACAATATTCAAGCACATTCAGACAGTCATGATCCACTTCATCCATTTCAATCACACTCTCTTCATCTGGCAATGATGTCGAAGGATTCACATTCATGCATCTGTCAATGGTCACATTATCTGCACTCAAAATTACCTTTTCATACCTAGTCAGCCGACTATGGGGTCGATTCCGATTCGGGCCGGAAAAAGCACCGACCGACTCGGATCCGGAAAAAATACCGAACGACACGTACCAGTGGCGCCCGACACGCCAAGTACGATGCAAGCCGCGATAAATCCGACCGACACGTCAGGAAACCAAGCCGACCGACCGACCCGCTCGGAAAATAGCAATCCGGCCGGAAAACACGCGAATCCAACCGACCGACACGCACCCGGAACAAATCCGACCGAATCGTACCCGCCAACTCCAACCTGCAAAGTACGATGCAAGGCGCGAAAACACGACCGAGTCGGACGGAGGACAAGCCGTACGACCGACACGCATACAAAACCGAGCCGAAGCAACACAATACACCGCGACCGACGCGTACGCAGCATACAAAACTGCACAAACACAGCGTGAACGAAACGGAAAACACCGTACGAGACCAATGCAGGGTCCGACTCGGTCACAAGAACGTTTCCAACATACACAAACAGCACAAAGGAAAAATCAACCAAAAAAAGCCCAAACAAGCAATTACCAAGCCAATAAATACTGGGGGTGGGGACAGAGAACAAAGACACACCAACAACTCCACCTATATAAAGGACACAAATCACTACCATGAGCCTTTGCAAATGCCATTCCACTGCCAGCACCCAAGAGAAAGCAACCACACACCCACAGCTCATCCCTCACACAAGCCACACACCAGCAGCACACCAACAAATACCTACCTCACATACACCCAGCACAACACACACCCACACACCCTCACCTGCACACCAACACACACAGCACCCACTATCACCACCCATCACCATGCCCCCCAAGAAGAATCCCAAGTTCCTAGATAGTGAATTGGAAGTCATGGTAGACGAGATCCTCAGGGTGGAGCCACAGCTGTTTGGCACTCTGGTCCAACAGACCCCCATGTCGCAGAAAACCAAGATGTGGGAGAGGATCATCAACAGGGTGAACGCCCAATCACCATGTCGGCGCACAAAGACCGACATCCAGAACAGGTGGTATGACGTGCGCAGGAGGGTCCGGGAGCTGCTCAAGAAAGACTACCACCTGAGCCAATACACCGGCAGTGGCCCTCCTGCCAAGCCAGTATACCTCAGGCCCTGGGAGGAGAAGGTGCGGGCCATCCTTCCGCCAGTGAGCGTATATGGACTAGAGGACATCCCAGAGCCTGGTGAGTACACAACAAATGTACACAATAAACTGCCACAAAACACACACATCACTGTCAAGGGGAGAGTCAAACCATGCACTCATAGCAATTACACAGCAACTAGAACAGAATCATCCCAAAATGTGTATGTCAGTCAGATAAACACAACACATGCCATCAAAAAAGTCACATCCAACTGTGCCAACACATGTACAAACACAACCACAACTACAGCTAGGCAGTGGCACAAATAGAACTAACACACACATCCACACATGTAGCCACCACAACAACACCAACACACAGTGAAGACCACTCAAAGGAAGGAATTCTGTGTATGCTGGCCAAGTCAGTGTAGCCAATAGCATCATGGGAGTCGCACTCACACATATTGCCCCCCCCCACAACTGTCCCATCAACACCACCCTGAACCATGCTCACATCACAGGGAGTGGAGAAGGACTCACAAGATGGCTGACACTGGCTACTGCTGTGGGGAGCACAAGGCTCTGCTGCCAACTGTGCACCAACAAACAGCAGGACACCACTGACTGACATCCTGAGAGACAACTTACACTCCCTGCAATGCAAGCACGTTCCATGGTGGGATATCTGGCTGGCTGGCTGGGTGGGAAGGGGGACTTGCAGCACTGACCATAGTCACCAGCACCTCCCCTCACACCCCCCCCCAACACAAACTCCACAGTACCCACCTGGTAGAATGCAATGCCCTCCATCCTAACACAAGATCCCACAAAGCACCACCACCCTGGGTTATGTTGTGTGAAGCACAGGGACACTCTTGGGACTCTTAGCCAAACAACTGCCAGGACAACACTCCCAGCCATCCTGTCAGCACAGCCAGCCCACCCCACAGGGAAGCAGAGTCAAAAGGAAGGAAGCATGGGCATGCTGGGAAGGGGGGTGGAGGCAATAGCATGATGGGAGTCGTAGTCACAGACATTGCTCAGCCTCACAACTGGCCCATCAACACCACCCTGAACCATGCTCACATCACAGGGAGTGGAGAAGGACTCACAAGATGGCTGACACTGGCTACTGCTGTGGGGAGCACAAGGCCCTGCTGCCAACTGTGCACCAACAAACAGCAGGACACCACTGACTGACATCCTGAGAGACAACTTACACTCCCTGCAATGCAAGCACGTTCCATGGTGGGATATCCGGCTGGCTGGGTGGGAAGGGGGACTTGCAGCACTGACCATAGTCACCAGCACCTCCCCTCACACCCCCCCCAACACAAACTCCACAGTACCCACCTGGTAGAATGCAATGCCCTCCATCCTAACACAAGATCCCACAAAGCACCACCACCCTGGGTTATGTTGTGTGAAGCACAGGGACACTCTTGGGACTCTTAGCCAAACAACTGCCAGGACAACACTCCCAGCCATCCTGTCAGCACAGCCAGCCCACCCCACAGGGAAGCAGAGTCAAAAGGAAGGAAGCATGGGCATGCTGGGAAGGGGGTGGAGGCAATAGCATGATGGGAGTCGTAGTCACAGACATTGCTCAGCCTCACAACTGGCCCATCAACACCACCCTGAACCATGCTCACATCACAGGGAGTGGAGAAGGACTCACAAGATGGCTGACACTGGCTACTGCTGCGGGGAGCACAAGGCCCTGCTGCCAACTGTGCACCAACAAACAGCAGGACACCTCTGACTGACATCCTGAGAGACAACTTACACTCCCTGCAATGCAAGCACGTTCCATGGTGGGATAACTGACTGGGTGGGTGGGTGGGTGGGAAGGAGGTCTGGCTGTCAACCAAACACAATCAATGCAGACCATGTTCACACCCCAGAGAATACATAGAAATGCCCAAATAATGCAGGACAATGTGCCACACCAATATCAACCCCTGACTGTGACGACTTAGGACAATACAATGTACAGGCCCGCACCCCGAGGCACAGTCACAACTGTCAGGTGTGTCAACCACTGATGCCTGCAGAAACATGACATACATTGTTTGTGTCTCCCAAAAACAGGTGATGATAGGGACACAGCAGCAGACGCTGAGGAGTCCCAGTCCCAGGCTCAAGAGGATGCCGAGCTCACTGGCGTCGTACAGCCTCTGTCCTCCTCGGACGATGAAGAACAACCTGGCACATCCGGTGCAAGTCAACATGCTGCACCAGCAGGACCACCAGCTGCAGCACCAGCAGGTCCACCAGCTGCACCCCCTGCACCCACCCCTCCAACGACTGTCACCACGAATACCATCCCTGCCGACATGGACAGAATAAGGAACAACACCAGCGCAGTGACCCTGGACCAACCTGGGGCCATGGACACCACCACCACCACCAACCCCCAAGGTGGACCAGGGTTATCTGTGCGTGCAACTGCACACACTGCACATGTCAGCAGGGGTGGTGGGAGGGGTGGGAGACAGAGGTCGCTGCTTGCAGACGTTGCTGGTGTGCATGAAGACCCACAACTGGTACGCATAGCTGATGCGTACCAGTCCAGCACCGGAGAGCTCAGCCAGGTAGTGGGGCTCCTCAGAGACATCAAACAGCAGCAGGCTGCCCATCATGCCCGCTTGGACTCCCACATGTCCCATGTGGAGTCACACATGTCACGTGTGGACTCCCACATGTCACGTGTGGACTCCCACATGACCCGCGTGGAGTCCAAGTGGGATGTACTACATGAGATGACGGCGGTGCACAGGGACATTTTACAATGCCTCCGCCAGATGAACAGCAACCAGTCCACACCTCCCTGTGTGCCAACAACATCTGGTACCGAACAAACTGCAACTGCCACAGGGAGGGAGGAGGACTCTGGCGGAGAGTCCCCTGCACCGCAGCAGCCTGCACTTGAGGGCCCCCCCCAAGAAGAGGGGTCGTCCGAGGAGGGGAAAGTGAGAGGCTGATGGCCAAGCGCAACTCCCAGGAAGCCTGAACCTGTTCTGGATTTTCGCCTTTGTGCACAGACTGTTCACCCTGTTGATGGCAACACTACTCCCACACATTGCATGGGGAGTACAAGTTGGAACAATGTGTCAGACAACTGTGGCCCCGATACTGGGGATCCTGTCTACCTGGACTTTCTATTCATCTAGGAACTTGGGATTGCAAGATTCATGTACAGCACAATCCATCCTATGCACTATTATCACAGATGTATCACAATAAACACAATAATACACCATACTTGCCTCTGTCGTGATTCCAACGTGGGTACTGTTATGGGGATGATGAACAACAAAATTACACTGTGTATGCGAACTGCAACAGCAAGGACAACACAGGCATGTGAGTACAGGCAACGTGACACATATGAGGGAGACACACCACCAGGGCTACACAACACATACACACCTAGGCCATCTGACTCATTGCCTACACTGATGTTGCCAGGGAAGACGGTGCAATGCACAGACACCACACCCATTCCCAGTTGTAGTCAAGTAGCCCACAGGTGCAGTAAGCAAATGGCAGTCAAATGTGTGACCACAGACAACGCACATCACTAAGTGAAGCACAGGTTTATTACACAGTAGCAACATGCCGTAACCACTACAGATGCAAGGTAACCCCACCTGGTAGCGGGCACACAGTCAACAACTGTAGACAGAAGGAAGTCCATGGGTGTGGCGCACATCACCTGTAGGGACACAACAGCTACCAGCCTGGATGTGCAATCACGTTGTCGGTGGACACAGTTGACCAAACGAATCTGAAAGTACCCTGTGAAGGACAGAAATGACACACAGTCAAAAGCAATGGAGTACAGGACAGAACAGCAAAACTCATGCACAATACATGTTACAAGATACCCACCCAGAACCAAGTTAGCATGTCAACACTGTTGGGGAGTACAGCCCACCTGTCACCACACATCGCAACACACATCCAGTCAAGTAGCCCATGGACACACTCCAACAGCACCAGAGCACCACCCACACATCATGCCAACTCACATCATTGACATGACACCTCAGGATACTCACATTCAGCTAAAGAAGTTGGTGATGAGCTGTGTGCGGACATCACCATCACCATCATCATCATCATCGTCACTGGCATCGTGGTCCAGGCCAGGATCCTCCACAGGTGGCGGATGTTGGTCATCGTCATCCTGGATGAGAGGCAACTCCTTCCGCACTGCCAGGTTGTGGAGCATGCAGCAGACGATGATAATCTTGCACACTTTCGCAGGGGCATATGGGAGGGACCCTCCGGTCTTGTCCAGGCAGCGGAAGCGGCTCTTCAGGAGACCAAAGGTCCGCTCAATCACTCTCCTGGTCCGACCATGTGCCTCATTGTAGCGCATCTGGGCAGGTGTCACAGGGTTCCTGAGGGGTGTCAGCAACCACGGCATGTTGGGGTATCCCGAGTCACCTACGGACAGACAAGTGCACATCAGCTGACTTGGAAAAGTGGGCGGAATACTACAGATCAGATCACACACAATGGCACAAAGTCAGTACACACCGACAAGCCAGGCACGCTGGTTCTGCATCTGTGCCATCAACCTGGGGATGCGACTACTCCTCATCACAAAGGCATCGTGTGCTGAACCAGGGAAACGGGCACACACGTGTGTGATGGTCATGTCTGCAAGACACACCACCAGTGCATTGACCGAGTGGTAGTGCTTGCGGTTCCTGTAGGCCTGCTCCTGGGCCTGTGGTGGTACCAAAGCCACATGTGTCCCATCAATGGAGCCAATGACATGCGGCATCCTCCCCAGGGCATAAAAGTCACTCTTCACGTCAGTGAGTCGTCGCAGTCTAGGGAAATAGATGTACCGGTTCAGGAAGAGCAACATTGCCGCCAAGAACATCGCGGAGCACACGGCTGAACATGGTCTGTGACATCCCACCAGCAGACGCCACAGTATGTTGGAAGGTACCGGTGGCAAAGAAGTGTAGGGCTGCCATCACCTTCACCTTGGGGGTCAGCGCTGTAGGATACGGCCGGCCAGGCTGCAAATGTGGGGACAACTGCACTGCCAAATCCTCAATCAGCTGCCTGGTGAAGCGGTACCGTCGGATGCTGTCCCGTTCCACCATCGTTGCCAGGTCTGGGAATGGCCGATGGACAGCAGGAGCCCTGCAGTGCAGAGGAGAAGTAAGCAAGATCGTCAGTCACCCCACATATGCGGCATTGAACACACTCAAGATCCCAACATACATCATCATGAGGCACAACTACATGAAGTGTGCAGTACCGGAACGACATGTATGGTACATACATGGCCAACATCTGTCAACACGGTCCTACAGGTGGCATCAATTTGTCCCAGGTTGGCCCATTGGATATCATGATGCTGTGTCACAGTCACCCCCCAGTGACATGTGAGGACAGATGTGCCCCAGGCACCACAGCTCAACGACAGGCACATTCCCAGGGACCCTGTAATGCCACATGGACACTGGCATCACCTGGAGTATCATGTGTACACCACAACAAAACAAACATGACCCCCACAGGTAGTGGCCACACTTGCCATGGCAGGAGAGCCATGGACGTCTGTGACACACACGCACAACATCAGAGTCCATGCACACACAACGTGGATGTGGAGACTGTCTCCCATTGTGCACATGAAATCAGAGACATTGTAAACACTACATGCACAAAGACTGTGGAGGGCCATCACTATTGTGCCACTGGGACACCCTGGCTCAAACATACCGTCCCACATGGGACTCACGGGGTATGTGACATGACATACACAAACACCACTGTGAAATGTGACCATGGCACATGCACAGATATGAACAGTTGCACATCACAGTGGTCACGTACACGTAACACCCAGGATCCTGTCCCCATTAACACGTGCACAGCCTGGGGGTGGCTGCCCACAGGTGACACCCACAGGACAACATGTACACCAACATACACACAATAGGAAATGCAGCCTTACATGCCTTATGATAAGGTTTGGACAGGCTGTCGTGATGTAGGTGTGCCCCTCACTCCCTGGGAGCTATCTGTGGCTGGCATATGTCCATCTGAGACAGGCATGCTGACATATGCCAGTCACATGTACAGTGATGCGTTGAACAGCAATGGACCGATCGGTGCCTCCGGCCGGCCCATTGCTTTCAATGTGTGCGGGTACGCGTTGTACCCCTGTGCGCGTTGTACTGCAATGGACCGATCGGTGCCTCCGGCCGGCCCATTGCTTTCAATGTGTGCGGGTACGCGTTGTACCCCTGTGCGCGTTGTACTGCAATGGACCGATCGGTGCCTCCGGCCGGCCCATTGCATTCAATGTGTGCGGGTACGCGTTGTACCCCTGTGCGCGTTGTACTGCAATGGACCGATCGGTGCCTCCGGCCGGCCCATTGCATTCAATGTGTGCGGGCACGCGTTGTACCCCTGTGCGCGTTGTACTGCAATGGACCGATCGGTGCCTCCGGCCGGCCCATTGCATTCAATGTGTGCGGGCACGCGTTGTACCCCTGTGCGCGTTGTACTGCAATGGACCGATCGGTGCCTCCGGCCGGCCCATTGCATTCAATGTGTGCGGGCACGCGTTGTACCCCTGTGCGCGTTGTACTGCAATGGACCGATCGGTGCCTCCGGCCGGCCCATTGCATTCAATGTGTGCGGGTACGCGTTGTACTCCTGTGCGCGTTGTACTGCAATGGACCGATCGGTGCCTCCGGCCGGCCCATTGCATTCAATGTGTGCGGGTACGCGTTGTACCTCTGTGCGCGTTGTACTGCAATGGACCGATCGGTGCCTCCGGCCGGCCCATTGCATTCAATGTGTGCGGGTACGCGTTGTACCCCTGTGCGCGTTGTACCTCAATGGACCGATCGGTGCGCACCCATTGACAATGGGCTTGCCTGGCAACGGACGCGTTTTCGAATATTCGAACGAGTCGGTTGCTGGAAAATCAGTTGGTCACCCACAACAATGTTGCAAAATCATGTATGTCATGAAGTTGAAATTTTGAAGGATGCTGTGGGCGTGTTTTGGTGCTGCTATTCCATGGATTGGCCAGATTCAGAAGATGCAAACGACTTGGACCTATCACTTTGGACACAAGGGACAGTATCTGCCTCTCCAGCACATATATATTGCTGCATGTTCCCCTGAGAGCCCACTTGCCTGCACTACATGCTCCAGGACGACATCTGCCACTGCACTGCTGCTGTCTCTGCCCCTCTGGACCCTGCAATGGCACGTACTGTGGAGAGAGCCCCAGCCTTCAGCCTTGAAGAGAACCAGGCCCTGCTGGACAGCCTACTTCCACAGTACAGCAAGCTGTATGGGACACCAGGGGAGCAGGTGAGTGTTCTGTGCACTGCCTTTCTGAATGTGCATTTTGTCTGACTAGCAAGGCTGAGAGTCAGCACACCACTGGCTAGCAGGCTCACTGAGTAGTTGTCACCCCCCATAGTGTGTAGTGACTTGCACTGGACAGGTATGGTGCAGTGACAGTGCTTCTGAACAGGGTTTTACTCCCCATGCTATGATACCATGTAGTGACTTCTGGAAAACTGTCCATGGGCAGCCGTGCACTGCCTGGGTACACCATGTGCCCCTGTGATTGCGACATGTATATGCAACTGTGTCATGCACGGATATGTTGCATGTGTAGTAATGGCCTTATCACTTTGTCATCCTGACAGGCTTCTGCCCATCGGAAGCATGAGATATGGAAGGACATCGTCCGGGCTGTCCGGTCCGTGGGGGTCTACAAGCGCCGGATCCGCAACTGCCAAAAGAGGTGGCAGGACCTTCGGGGCTGGACCCGGAGGATTGCACGGGTCCAGCTGAAGCTGTCGCCTCCTCGCAGGAGGGGCGGAACACGGACCCTGACCCCCACATGCTCAGGATCCTGGCGGTGGTCTTTCCAGACCTGGATGGGCAGCTGAAGGCCAGAGAGCAGCAAGGAGGGGGTGAGTCAAAGACTGCACTGTGTACTCTGTCTAACATGTTATGTGCCCTCCTCGGGCCAGGTTGAACTGCCACAGTACAGCAGTCATGTTGTCCAGGAGCCATGTCCCTCTATTGTGCACTGCCCACTCCTCATCTGATACCCAGGTGTGGCCCTTACATGCAGGGAATTCTGTCACTTAGGACTGTGTCCTTGCAGTTTGCTTGACTCAAGGTGGGAGACAGCATCTGTTTCCCTGACTCTGTGGTGGGCATCATGGGTGGGTCCATTGCTTACACAATGCCTGTATTCTGACATGTATTCAGCGTGTTACTTTGATCTGTGGTCCAATTGCTGAGCTGATCCACCACATGTGGCTGGGGTACCTGGCACACACCCATGCTGCGGGTGGGAACAATGTTTGGGCCCCAGGAGTATGTATATGACGTGTGTCACACATACTTAGCCAGCTGCCTACAGTCCAGGGCTCATCCCTCATTCATGTGGGGCTGGACAGTCATGCCTACTCCAGGCCATACAATACACTCTGTACTCCCACTCCCGTGTATCAGAGGACACATTGTGCACAGTGATTTGACCCCTCAGGTGTCTGCCTCTGTGTCAGTGTGCTGTGGATTAGTCGCCAGGACTGCTGTGGAGTTTCTTGGTAGGGGCTCAGCATGCCACTGGAGATGTGACCATAGGAGACGATGCTTGTGTGACACATAGGTGTCTGATCAGCTGCCCATGCAGACTGGGGCATGTAAATGTGAAGTTCAGGCAGCTGTTCCCCATGCACAGCAGAGTGTGAGGGGCTCAGGTTCAGAGGGTAGTGTCACAGGTCTCCCATATGTCCAATAGGTATGACCTGGACAGATGAGGGTTAAGAGGATGTGTTGTGGGGGATGTACATGTGCACTTGTGCAGCTCCAGGACTTGCATTCCCCATGACCTACTATTGTGACACAGTGCAGAGTGTTGTTGTCTGGCTGCAAAGTCATACATCACTGAGACAGTGATGTATGACTTTGCAGTCATGCCTCCGCCATGGCATGTGTCTACTGATTGGTGATCCTGCAGGGGAGTGACATGTGCTACATGCACACCATAGTGGCGCTGGCTATCAGGACATGGGTGCATCATGGTGTCTGTCGCTGGAATGCATCACATGCATTTCCTATTTGACTCTGGGCATCCCTTACATCCGTGAACCTGTACTGACTCAGTGGCAAGAGCTGTGATGTGTCCACACCGTGTCCTCTGCACTGTCCAACTACTGTGTACTTGGTGCATGTGTCAACACTGGGGTGTTGCAATCCAACAGACACCAGACAGATGGGTGCAAGGCCATGTGGGATGTGAGTGCCATGCTTGGCATCAGACTGACAATTGACTTCTCCTGTTCAATTAGGGCACTTTTAGCAATGTACAACTAATGATGCCAGGGCTTGCTCTGTAATGTGCTGTGCTCACAGTGGTGTGTGCGTTTGGTGCAGGTGACTGATGTCTGTCTGTTTCCCCATTGTTTGCAGATACATCCACGGCCACGGAAGGGGACAGCTCCACGGACCAGGAGGAGCCAGAGAGCCAGACTGGGTCAGCAGCCGAGGAGTGGTCGGAGGGACCCAGTGGCACGGAGGGCGAGGGGAGCCACACCGAGGAGTCCTCAGCAGCATCCACCTCAGCTGAGGACCAGAGCAACTCGGAGGATGACTCCCTTGTGGAGGCGGGTGTCAGCAGCCACCACACCCCAGCTAGTGTTGCTGTCCCCGCCACCACCAGCACCACCACCGCCCTCCCATCGGCTCCCATTCCCCAGGTCCGTGGAGGCTCCCATGTCCGGGAGCGTGTCTCCTTTGGGCCAGGCACCGCACCCCTGCCCCTGTGTCCCCTGCTGCCCTGAGTGAGGAGTCTGTGTACCTCCTTCGCCAGCTCCATGTAGGGCAGACAGCCATGCTGAGTGTCCTCCATGCGCACACCGCGCTGTTGACTCAGCTGGTGTCGTTCATGGAGGGCATCTCATCGGGCATGTCTGACCTACAGAGGGGCAATAGGTCCATGGACTCCTCCCTGACGGCAGCAGTGTCCCTCCTCAAACGGTCCCTCACCCCTCCTGCCTCTGCTCCATCCACACTCCCCAGCACCTTACCCATCCCAGGCACACACACACTGGCACAGGCACACACCAGCACACACACATCCAGCACACTGACACACACGCCAATGACAAAACGCACACGCACGCACATTCAGGGGACTGAAGCCAGACTCACAGGGGATGGGGCCCTGGAACACACACACGCATCCACATGCACTGCGCAGTCCTCAGTTCCCTCTCCCTCCAAAGCACCCTCCCTTGCCTCACCTGCAACCCCAAAGTCACAGCAGCTCTTCCTCTGTGACCTCGGCCTCTTCCCCACCGATGAAGCTGCTCCAGCATCCCGGGGGAAGAGGAAGCCCACCCACACGGAGCAGAGTGCCCCTCGCCCCCGGACACCCTCCCCCAGGCGCAGACGGACTGAGGCCCCCACCCGCAAGTCCCCCCGGAGTGCTAAGAGCAAGACCCCGCCACCACCCTGCAGCTCAGGCACAAGGTCTCCGTCCTCCATCCCTCAGGCCCCCACTGCACAGGTGCCCCCACCACACCCTGCCCCAGGTTCCCCCACCCACAGATATACCATCCCCAAGATGCTCCGGCCTTCTCCCCTGCCACTTGCTCTCCCAGCACCACACCCCCGCTGCGCTTGTCTGTGCCACTGATGTGGTGAGGGTGTCCCCCCTCTGTCCAACCCACCTTGCCTGTTCCCCATTCTCCTCCCCTGGAGGTAGGCACTGCAGTGGAGTCCACTACCGCCCTGTCTGACTTGGGCACTGCAGTGGCGGACCTGTCCACCCCATCTGCAGGGTCCACTGCAGTTGTGCCGGCACCCACGACATCTGTGTCATGCCCCCAGTTGTGCCGGCACACACCATGTCAGACACCTCCACTGCAGTTGTCAGTGGCTCTCCTGCACCCACCACCCCTTCCCTGACTCCCCTGGTGAGCCCTGATCCTGTCCCTGCGGTGCCTGGCCTGCCCCCCGGTTGCCCCTCCTAGTGGATTGTCCCTGGTATTGTGCAGGCATGCGTAGGGTGACATCTGCCAGTGTCACCCTGTTTGAACTTTGACAATGGACTGGCCATTGGCCTTTGCTCTTTTTTCAGGACTTCGTTTGGCCTCAACACATATGCTGAATAAAGCAACTTTCTTTTCTCTAGTGCTCATGCTTCAGATGTACATGTTGTTGGTGCAGCTAACCATGCCCTTGCTGCAGTGATGGTGATATCTGGTCTCATGATTATGAAGTGTTACTGTGCAGGAACCCATGTGGTCCAGGGGGAATGTGTCCTATCATGTGGTGTATCCATGTCATCAATAGCAGCATCTGAGGGTGTCATGTGTTCAGTATTTGGCAATGGGTTTCCTACTTACATTGGCAATTTCATATCTGTGGCTTCCACCCCTGCACATCTGTTGTGCCTGCCATCGTTGCATTTGTCTACTTCCCTGACCGTGTTGCCATCTCCAGTGGACATGCAGGTTTGGGCATCAATGGGGAGGGACTCATCCGTGTAGTCAGTGCAACATTGCTATACAAGTGTGTTGGATCTGTGCTGATGATTCCGTTGGCACATCCATGACCAGGCTGATGTGATGGGAGCCCTCATTTGGTGCTAATTGTTGATTGTGTGACCAAGTGCTCAGCTGACATGATGGGGCCCTACTGAGGCAACATATGGCACAGCTTTCCTCACACAGGAGTGGAGTCCCCTCATGGCAGTGTGTACACGTGTGACATTGCCTGCACCCAAGGTGTGTGTTGTATGTGCATGTCTGTGTGTTCACTTCCATTCATCTGCGCATGCTGTGATCCCTAGTGTTGTACCTGTTTGTGATGCTTGCTGACTTGAGCTATGTTCCCCCAAAGTCTTCTCCCTGTGTTCTCTGTGATGTGGGTGCATGGCACATTACTGGTCATCAGGGTGTCACCCATAGGTGTGTTTGCTGTCAGGGCTGAGTTTGTGTGCAGACGCAGATGGGTCACAGTCAGGTTTCCCCTTGGCACTTGTTGTTTGCCCCTGTCATGTGATTTCCAGTTTGTGTTATCTTTCAGTGATTGTGACATGTTGTGTGTGTGACTGCTGCCACTCCTCAGGGTCAGAGCTGCAATGTTGGAAGTTGTCTATGTGTGTTCTTTGTGGGTGACCTTGGCTTCTTCATTGGTGTGTGACTGTGGCTGGGATCCCATTGGTCGGTGTGGTATTGCCGTCATGTCCATGTACAGCGTAGTGTGCAGTGTGTCAGACATTCAGGAGTCTTGTTGAGTGTCCATGTGTGATGTGTTTCTACACCTTGGTTCCCACCCACCACCCTGGAATAGTCATGGGTGCATGTGCAATGTCACCAGTGCATGTGTACTTCACTGCTGCACATTGTTGGAGGTCGAGGGGTGTGGTGTTGAGTGTGTGCAGATGAGAGTTGTTGCCCGGCTAGGCCCCTGCCTCCATGTTGGCCTTGGCTTACTGGCCATGCTGATTGATTTGTGCTTGTGTAGGTGTGATGGTAGTTTGTTGCTCAGGACACCTGACTGTGGTTCATAGTGTGAACGACATTTAGCTTTGTCATCACAGTGGTATTTTTATTCAGCCCAGGGTCACCACATTGTGGGGGCCCTGGGGGTGGTGCTGTGGTGTGTCTGTGACTTGCTGTGTCAGTTGTTGTTCCTACGTGCCTGTGTGACATGTGTGTTTTGTGCTCCCTCTCACCTGACAATGCCTGCTTGCCCACATAGGGGATTTGGATCCATGAGTTACCTTAGTGTGGCAGTGTATGCACATCTGTATGATTGGTATTCAGCTCTCCTCATGTGTTGTGTGGTTGCCTGGGGACACTGGCACCCCCACCCCTCACCTGCTGTGTATGATGACAGTGTTGGTCTGCCTGTTTGTGTTTGTGCATCTGCACCACTGCATTGGCATATCTTGGGTGTGCCATTGGCTGTATGTTGTTTGGTGTGTTTCCCCTGCTGTCCCTGGGACTCCTAGGTCATCGGTCAGCACAGTGATCATGGTTTGTGTGTCCCATTGCTGCCATGGTATGGTATCTGTTCACCTCACATCTGCTGTCTCCACAGGGTATCTGCATTTGTGTGCCCATTGGTGCAAATATGTGGTTCTGCATTCTGATGGTCACTTCTGTCATTGTGTCATTGATGACTGTTGACGGTCTCAGCCCCCATGGGTGTTGTTTGTCTGCACATGGCCAAAGGAATGTTACATTTGCACTGCAGTATTTGGCTCCCCCAATTTATGTTGCAATGGGACACATACACTACTTTGCCACAGATGAGTTTTTGGTTCTGTGAGCAGGAATGATCCATGCAGTTTGGCAGTTGCAGCTCTTTCTTTGTCAACAATTACCTTTTGGTCACTGTGATGATGAGGGTGTAGACCCCATTGCCACAATGGTCAAAATGTGCTTCAGCTATGGACCCCACACTTGCCTTTTGGTCACTGTGATGATGGGGGTTTAGGCCCCATTGCCACAATGGTCATGGGCTGCTTAGCATTGTGGGTGCCACACACATATATGTGTGGCACATGTGCTAGGGGGTCACATTGTATGTTGAAAGTCATGTTCGGTGTTGTAGGCATTTGACACAGCCTACACACGCTTGTCATGGTGGTGGGGGATGTCTTAATCTTGCATTCCCTAGGTTGTGGTGTGCTTGTTGTGTCATGCATTGTCCATCCTATGAGTGGGGGTGGTAGTAGTGGTAGGCATCCAGCCCCCCTGGGTGAGGGTGGTAGTAGTGGTAGGCATCCTGCCCCCCTGGGTGAGGGTGGTAGTAGTGGTGGGCATCCTGCCCCCGTGGGTGAGGGTGGTAGTAGTGGTAGGCATCCAGCCCCCCTGGCTAAGGGTGGTAGTAGTGGTAGGCATCCAGCCCCCTGGCTAAGGGTGGTAGTAGTGGTGGGCATCCTGCCCCCCTGGCTAAGGGTGGTAGTAGTGGTGGGCATCCTGCCCCCTGGCTAAGGGTGGTAGTAGTGGTAGGCATCCTGCCCCCTGGCTAAGGGTGGTAGTAGTGGTAGGCATCCTGCCACCCTGGCTAAGGGTGGTAGTAGTGGTAGGCATCCTGCCACCCCTGGGTGAGGGTGGTAGTAGTGGTAGGCATCCAGCCCCCCTGGGTGAGGGTGGTAGTAGTGGTGGGCATCCTGCCCCCTGGCTAAGGGTGGTAGTAGTGGTAGGCATCCAGCCGCCCTGGGTTGGGGTGGTAGTAGTGGTAGGCATCCTGCCCCCTGGCTAAGGGTGGTAGTAGTGGTAGGCATCCTGCCACCCTGGCTAAGGGTGGTAGTAGTGGTAGGCATCCTGCCCCCCGTGGGTGAGGGTGGTAGTAGTGGTGGGCATCCTGCCCCCTGGCTAAGGGTGGTAGTAGTGGTAGGCATCCAGCCCCCCTGGGTGAGGGTGGTAGTAGTGGTAGGCATCCTGCCCCCTGGCTAAGGGTGGTAGTAGTGGTAGGCATCCTGCCCCCTGGCTAAGGGTGGTAGTAGTGGTAGGCATCCTGCCACCCTGGCTAAGGGTGGTAGTAGTGGTAGGCATCCTGCCCCCCTGGGTGAGGGTGGTAGTAGTGGTAGGCATCCTGCCCCCCTGGTTGAGGGTGGTTGGCATCCAGCCCCCCTGGGTTGGGGTGGTGGCGCGCATTCAGGCCCCTGTGTGCATATGTGGCATTGGTGATGGGCATCCCGCCCCTATGGTGCTGCTGTTGCAAGTATATTCATATTCCCAGTGTATGTGTGTGATGTGTCGTGTACGTGTTGTATGTGTTTTGTGGTTGGTGTCTGACTTACCTTCTGCGCCGTACGCGTCCGTGCCTGTTCCGGTAGTAGATGTAGAATATTGGTATGATCGGGACGAAGGGATTCATGGTTGGTTCGTGTCGTTCGTCCTTCTCGTTGCTTCGTCGTCCTCGCCGCTTGGCTTCGTCCTCGCCGCTCGCTTCGTCCTCGTCGCTCGCGTCGTCCTCGTCTGTGCTGTGTTCGTCTCGTAGCCGTGGATCGTGTTGTGGCGCGATTCGGAGCTTATGTGCGCCTCTCCCGGATGCTTTGACGTGCCGTGCGTAGCGACGGGTTCGGCGCGTACGGAAAGCGCATCGTACTTGTCCGGCCGGACGGGGCTGCATTTTCCCTTCCGTGCGACTCGATTCGGCGTTTCCGGATTCGCCTCGGTCGGAGAACAGGACCTGGTTTGGGTGAGTACGGCTCGGCCGGGATTTTTGCTGTTGTGCGCATCGTACTTGCTCGTTCGGTGTGCTGTACGGATCGGTCGGGAAACTGGCTTTCGCATGGCTTTTTTCCCGACCGAATGGTATTGGGTGCGCCTCCGACCGAGATCGGAATCGGCCCCTATGTGTCATGTATTGGGTTTTCGTTCATGTCAAGAGAATTTCCACAGAATGTGGGACATATACCCTCAGTGGATATCCCATCACTATGCCTTCACTCTGTTCCAGACTCACACAAGTAGCAGCAACTGCTTTCAAACATCCAGGCAACGCTTTTGCTACAGGGTCTAAAACAGCTGAAAAATATGCAATCGGTCTTTTCATAGTTCCATGTCTCTGTACCAAGACTGAAAACGCACATCCATCTCTTTCACTGCAATACAACTCAAAGTCTTTCTCATAGTCAGGCATTCCCAATGCTGGAGCTTCACACAATTTATTTTTCAACTCTCTGAATGCTTTCATTTCCTCATCATTCATTTCAAAAGGATCTTTAACATCCTTCTTTGTCAGTTTTTGCAAAGGTTTTGCGATGAAAGAAAAACCGTTGTCGACAATATCCAACCATTCCCAAAAACATTCTTACCTCTCTTTGCGTCATTGGAGCTCTCATTCCTTGAATCATTTTTATTCTCTCGGTCGTTACCTTTCGTACTCCTTTCTCAATTTTATGCCCTAAATATTGGTCTTCTTGTTGACAAAACTGCAATTTTGATGGGGACACTATGTCCTCCTTTGGCTAAATGATTCAGCAAAGCAATTGTATCATTGACACATGCTTCCTTCGTTTTTGATGCCACCAGTAGGTCATCAATATACTGAACCATTACTGACTTTTCTGGCATTTTTAAATCTTCCAAGGATTTCTTTAAAATCTGATTAAAGATCGAGGGCTTTCTGTGTACCCTTGAGGAATTCGGCACCATGCCAAAATACGCTCTCCGAACCTGAACGCAAATAATGGCTGGCTATCTGGATGCAATGGAATAGAGAAAAATGCATGGCATAAATCAATTACTGTGTACCATTCTGCTTCGCGTGGAATCTGGTATAGAATCACAGCAGGGTTCGGTACTATTGGGCAACAAGGCACAACAATTTTGTTTACCTTCCTCAAATCCTGTACAATCCTATATGTTCCGTTTGGCTTTTTCAGTCCCATTATTGGCGAATTACATGGACTGCTCATGATTTCTTTTAGAATCCCTTGTTCAATCATTTTATTTATTACTGGCGTTATTCCTTCAATTATTTCTGGTGTCAATTTATACTGGGGCGTATTTGGGTAACTCGTTCTCTCTTTACGGATATTTTAACAGGGTCTACTCCTTTCATTAACCCTATATCTTCTCCTGTAAAATCCCACACTTTCTCTTCCACTGTCTCTTTTAGTTCAATTGGGATTTTCTCTGCATCAAATACAGGAAACAAATCATTTACTTCTGGTTCCAAATTTACCATTGTCATTTTATACAGTACATCTTCATCTGGGGTCTGAAATGCAATTCCATCTGGAGTACAATAGATAGTGCAATTCATTTTGCACAATAGATCGCGTCCTAATAGGTTCACAGGACTGCAATCACACACCACAAATCGGTGCATTTCACTAAATGGACCAATCTTTATCTCCACTAGTTTAGTAAGAGGCGTCTTAATTTGCTGATTCGATACTCCAACAACTTGGATATGTTCACCTGAGAGAGGAAGGTTTGGTATTTCCACTGACCTAACAGTAGAACGGGTAGCTCCAGTGTCCACAAGGAATGTTACATTTGCACCATTCACTTCTCCATCCACAAATGGACCTGCTTGATCTACCTCTAGAGTTGCGCCAAGCACGCACTCTTCCCCCTCTCCTAGGCACCGTCAGAAGCTTTCATCTGTCTCATCATCATCCTGTCGTAACCAATATTGAGAAATGGCAGCTGCACGCGGCAACTGTGATACCTGCTCTCCTCCGTAGAATCCTGTTTCTGCACTGAATTTCTGTTGGTTAACACTCTTGGGAAGTGGTGGTTGTGGCACCTGACTCTGTGGAGTAACTATCTCACTCTGCACCTGTGGATTTAATGATTGATTTTCCGCATTAAGTTTTGGAGGAAATTTACACTCGTTTCTCCAATGCCCTAGCTTTCCGCAGTTGTGGCATGGCCACTTTTTCTTTGCCTCATCTATGCTCATTTGTCCTTTTCCTTTGCCTATATTTGGTCTAAATCTAGCCTGTCCTGCTTCATTAACTGTATTGTTCAATTGAGCTTCTTGCTTCTCTGCAACTTTCACCTGTGCCCACATGGCTTTCTCTTTCAATTTACGCTGTCTACTCTCAATATCATCACTGCAATACTTAGCATATCTCAAAACCTCGTCAACTGTGCTATACTGCCAACAAATCATATGCTGCTTAATCATTTCACTTATCTCCGGTTTCAATCCATACACAAATCTATATACAAAGTGACTCATATCCTTCTCATTTAGTGTCTCATAGCCACTATACTGTTTAAAAACTAACAATAGCCTCTCATAGTAAGCATGCACTGATTCTTTACTTTCCTGCGTGGTTCTGTCTATCTTTACCCAATCCGTTTCTTTAGGTGGAATCTTATTCTTCAAAAAGGTAATTACTTGGTCATACTTCCTCATTACTTCTGGTCCTGGCGCTCCTGTTTTAGCATCCCTTGGATATTCTACAGTTGGCCAATCAATAGTAATCTTACATTCTGTCCACAAATCAGCTGGTACTACTATATCAAACAATCCATCCAAATCTATCCACAACACCTTTGAAACTTTAACAAATCTCTCCACTTGTCTGTACCATTCTACTGGCTTCTCTCTCAACTTTGGGAAATCATTTGTAAATGACAGTATATCCTGTCTAGACCACGGAACATGCACATAACTACCTCCTGGAGTCTCTCTCATCGGGTACTCCCTTACAACTGGTTCCTTATCTGTTACTGCAAAAGCTAAAGATGCTTTATCTGTTATTTTCTCATTCTTTTTCGTCCATCTACTTCTCCATCTATCCACATCACCCCATTTTCTCAACAAAACAATTAATTCTTTTATTTGGGTCAATCGTCCTGATGTGTTCAGATTCTCTATATCTTTCTCACAAAATTCTACTCTATATGGTTTCTGCAACGTTCTCACTTTTGCAAATTCTACTCCTAGTTCAATCGCTGTCTCTTCTAATTTGTCATGTAAATTTCTAGCTCTCCATGTAATACTCTTGCACAAAAACATAATCTCGTCATCCTGATAACTTTTCAATTTTTCTGTACCAATCGTTCCTAATATCAATTCTTCCATGTCTATTTTTAACCTAATTACATCTAGTGGTTTTACTTCTGTCTCTTTCGTTTTTAGTGTTTTCATCCATTCATTTAATTCATCTGGAGTTGGACCTACAGGCGTACTATTTAATTCTATCCAATTGTTACTCCTTTCTGGTGTCTCTGATGCAGACTCCGTTACCATAGGTATTCTCCTGAACTCATTCTCATTTATTGTCAAATTAGTAGGTGGGCTTGGTCTATAGGTACTAACCAAATGGTGCGCACCTTCATTGTCCAGTTCCATCCCTTCTCTCCTTCTTTGCAAATGTGAATTCATAGGAATCACTAAAGAACGTTCATCAATTTTCTGATTCTCAAAAACTGGCATTACTGGACCTATCGTTACTGGTACAGTTACAGCTTCCATATTCTTTGTTAATTCTCTTATCTTTTCAGTTAATTCTCTTGTGGTTTTTGCTAATTCAGTTGTATTGTCACTTTCTATCTCCTCATTTTGTGAAGTTTTTAATTGATCTTGTGACCTATTTATCTCATATCCTCGTTCGGGATTTTTATTCCTCCCAGTTTCCATTGGCGGTGCATTAGGTGTCACCACCGCAGAAGTCTGTTGGTA
This sequence comes from Calotriton arnoldi, assembly GCA_963921515.1. NCBI lineage: Eukaryota > Metazoa > Chordata > Amphibia > Caudata > Salamandridae > Calotriton > Calotriton arnoldi. The sequence goes on along the minus strand of CAWUFW010009049.1, from coordinate 487,706 downwards.
TGGAGGTGGGTTTCTGTTTAAAATATCTTCCAGCAATTCATCTTCTGTTTCACTACCACCATATCCATATTTTTCCGTAACCACATGTTTCTTTTTCTCTGTACACTTTCTCTTTGCTTCTTCCTCCACTGTAAAAGCTGGAAACAAACCTCCTGTCATATTAGCACATCTCCAATGCTTTAGTCTGTCCTCATGATTCAACCCCCATAACCTTCCAGGCACAAACTCATGATTCTTCAATCCTCTGAATCTCTCTCGTTCATACATTTCATCTTCCCATTCACTTAAAGCTTCAAACTGTGTCGGTCTAGGTTCTAGTTTTATCATTTTCTCTCTCAAATTCCGAAGTACAGCTACACTAAATGAACCATTCTCAGGAAAAGCCAATGCTCCATCATTCTTAGTATATTTTGTCCAATTTTCTAACCATATGCATGTATGATATCCGTACTTCAGCATCTAATGCGAAGCTGGTGATTTCGGCGGAGGAATAACTTGTCCCTCTCTAGTCACTACCTTTTTGTCTTTCTTAAAGAAGTTCTTAACTTTCGACATCCACAACGTTTTCTCTCTACCATATTCATAATACGACATGATTCACAATCTCTTTTCTCCTCAAAAGTTCCGCAATTCAACACTGTTCTCTATGCGTTATTCCAACCAATCCTAGCGCGACTCACACCAACACTCCAATCATAAACTTCCACGTCACTATTCTATCCGTCCAATCCTAGCGCGACTCACACCAACACTCCAATCAGAGCGGTTTCTGTTTACAGCGCACTGTCCAATCCCAGCGCGGCTTTTTCTTTACGTCAGCTCTGCTCCTGTTTCTGTATGACTAGCGCACTGTCCAATCCCAGCTCGGCTTTTGTCTACGTCAGTTCTGCTCCTGACCCCTCCTTTACAAAATTTATCGGCAATTTCTTTTTCAACAATTCTTCGTTAGTTACAACATTTAATTTTTTTTTCCATTGTCTGATTCGCTAAACCAAAGAAATAGCTTTGTCCATTTACACAAGAATTCTGTATTTTCCAGTAGGCAGCGCTTACCTCTACCCTACCACAGAATTTTTCTGTTTCGCCGATAAAGTAGCACTTCCCTCTACCTTACCCTTCTTTCAAGCAAGCGGTAAACCCGTTTCTCTGGGGATAAAACACATGTGGAGACTATACTGCTCCTGAGATTAAGGCCAGAGTTTCACAAGAAAACCGGTCGCTATTTCACTCACACACCTTTTATACGGAAAATGTCCCTATCATAACACAACCTGTGTTATCACCAATATGAACTCAGACAATGCACTATTCCATGTGACTTCTCTTGCCACACGTGTTCCACTTCCTACTTCCCGGAAGCGTGAAAACTTCGACTTACATATAACATAACGCGACGCAACATAAAGGGGTCGATTCCGATTCGGGCCGGAAATCTCTCCGACCGAGCCGGACCCGGAGAGATTTCCGACCGAATCGGACCCGTGCAGTCCGACCGAACGAGTACGATGCGTCCGTATGCTATCGGACTCGAGTCGGTCGGACTCCCATTGAAGTCAATGGGAGCCGGTCGTACAACGCGTACGCGGGCTCCCATTGACTCAATGGGTGCGAGGCGGACAAGGGCGCCCCCTACAGCGGGTACGCGGCGAAGCGAGTTCGCGCCGTACACGCACAGGTAGGGGGACCCATGGGTCCCCCTGTGTGCGACTCGCGCGGCTACACATACAGGGGGTCCGACACGGACCCCCAAAGTACGGCTCCGACAGCTCTTTCGAGCCGGAGTGCGCGGCTCGGTCGGACTGCTCGCGGCGCGCATCGTACTTACCCGGCCGGGGAACGTCTCCATTGCGCGGTGCGAGTCGAGTCCGAGCGAGTCGGTCGGTGCGGTTCGAGCCGGGAACGAGTCGGTCGGAGCGGTCGGGACGCCCGGACGAGTCGGTCGGCGACCCGCATCGTACTCGCTCGGCCGGACCCGCGTACGATTCGGTCGGGAAACAGGGCTCCGAATCGGATCCGGTAAAGCCGAATCCGATTCGGAGCCCTACCGGCCGAGATCGGAATCGGCCCCAAAGTGTTAGACATGAAATAATCAATAATCAATAATCACCAAACTAATCTATAGTAACCATAACTCTGCTACCAAGAAATCTGATCCAGCGCTAACAATAAAAATTCTTCTCCTATATGCTTCGGTCATCCAGGTACAACTATCCCTCCAATACACAGACTATATCCATATGACAGTGGGGCCCATAACACCGCACATGCATTCACTCACTCATTTATTCCCTGGATTTCCTCCGTCAGTAACCTAGGAGAAAAACAGTAAAACGATTTGCTGGAAGGAGTCGGGATACCTCTTTTTAACGCGACATAATATTTCTCATTGTTTTAAGGTATTCCGCTCATTGGTCGATGGACCAACTAGTAGGAATTAGTTGATGGTGATTAAGACCAGCTCAATCACAATAAACCTTCTAACATTTTACATTAATCATTGAGCTAAAGAACCACTGAGTCATTTGTTTAAAGATAATAAAGTTTATATAAAGTTTAGAAGCATGAAATAAGTTTTAGGTTTATTATTCAGATTATTACATTTGTTATCATTATACGAATAAATTGAAATTGCAATGCATACCTATTAGATGGAAGAATAAAGTTTGTCACGGCAAGAACTCCCAAAATCTCTATCTATCTGTTCTGGAAAAGTCTAATAGTTCTAAATGGAAAAATCTATCAAGAATAAAAGTTCTTAAAAAAAAGCAGCATCTTATGCTCAATTAAAAATATAAAATAGCAGCAGCAGCCTCAGCTCGTCATCATCAGCAGCAGCAACTCCATACGCAACTAACAGCAGCCAAAAACGGCAAAAAGCAGCTCCCAGCAACCAGCAGCATCATCTAATAATAATCAACCCTCCCCACCAAGAGTAGGTCTTCTTATACCCTAATTCTAGCTTACTAAAATAAAAATCTTGCATCTTTATGGCGAGATTCTCTCTAATTGGTCCATTTGAGTCCATATACATCTTTTATCAAACTTCCTTGTTCTAACCAGTTCTTTGTGGAATGTCCATACTTGCATCGTTTCCCACAGTTCGTGACATTACTCATCCGCTTCGATCAGTCCAACTTGTATCACTTTCCGATACTTTTTAGGTTCAACAGTTCTTTTTGTCCATTTATTCTTTTTGACTTCTCACGCTTCTTGCTGACCCATCTTGGCACACGTTTATTCAGTAAGGTCACAATAGCCTTGACCATACTTTCATCCTAGGCTCTTGGAACGATCACGTGGTCATTCTTGTTCACGGCCTTTCTCCTTGTCTACATTTCTCCTCGCGCATGCGTATTCTAGCTCATGGCGGCCATTTTATATCGCTGCTCAACAGGCCTAAGCGCACTATTTACAAAGATAAACAAAATATAGTTAAGAATAAAGAATATAAACCCTTTCGTTTCCCTCCCGTCATTCTACGTATCCCAATTAGGTATTACCTAGCAAAAAGCAACATATAAAGCCGTCCCTTACTTACCATTGCTTTATTTTGCCACTACACGTTTTGTTTTCAAAGCACAAATCATGCATTTTATTATTCTATTAATACGCAAATATTAGGTTATGTTAGCCACGTCAACAATTATAAGTAAATTAGTTTGCACACAAAATAGCGTGTTACCTTTAACCCTTCACATGTAACATACATTGTTGGTTATTTACTTAAACGAACTTGTTTGTTAATCATTTTACGTAAATTATTAGGAGGTTACATTTTTTCTTTTACCCTGCTCCATCACCTTCTATTACCTCCTTGTTAAATGGAGGATGATGGACCTGGCCATTGGTAAACTCTCTGTTTGTCAATCTTCGTGCTGCGTTAGACTTAGGGCCTGATTACGATGCCTGCGGTCGGGCCACCGAAATTCCATCGGTGGCGGTCCGACCTCTGCATTAGGACAATGGCATCGGACCGAAAGTTGCCTGACACAACACTGCCACCTCTGCCAGGATATTGGATCTCGATGGTGCGACTGTGATGTCAGGGCAAGTAAATGGCGGCGGTGCCAAGGCAGGCACCGACATCGGAATTAGGACATCCCTTTCAGACATCCTTCACATGACAGCGACCGCGCCATGTAATGTATTTCAGAAACTTTTGATTTCAGCCAGGGGGGTCAGTGAATGGGGGCACATGTTGTGCCCCCCTGCATGCACCGTCGTGCATGCACTGTGTGCCATGCATGACATGATGCATGGTAACAGTGCGAGCACAACAGTGCAGGTGCTGCACCACTGCGGCATCACCTTCAGGCTCACACAGTGAGCATGCCACCGCTGACAGACCGCCGCGGTCACAGAGGTCATGTCATAATGCGGTGGTTGAGATGCTGCCAGCTTGAGAGCAGTCTACCGACACTATAGCCTGGTGGTCTGACTGCCAGGTTCGTAATCATCCCCCTAGTGCCAAAGGGGAAATGTTTGGGGGTACTCAGAGGAATGCACATTTACTGCACTTAATCATCTTACTCCATGGGGGGAACTTTGCTAGAGTTAGGTGAGGCACGAGCGGGGAATTGTCTGATCCCACCACAATCAACCAAGGTGTGCGACAAGGTGTGTCCTTGCCCCAATACTCTTCCTCCTATACATCAACAACTGTGTCAGATATCTGCAGAATCGTATTATTAACCACTCCTCCCTGGCAGAAGAAAAATCCCAGTGTTCCTCTTTGTGGATGACACACTGTTGTTGTCCAAACCAGGAGAGGGCTCCAAAACCTCATAGATAGTTTCAATCAGTTTTGTGTAGAGTATGGGCTTAAAATTAGCACCTCTAAAAATAAATTAATGATATACACTAGGACAGGCAGGGCAAAGGGGGTTATTAAAGTAGATAATGAACCACTAGAAAGAGTGTGGAAGTTTGATTATTTAGGCATCAGAGTTGATGAAACTGGGTCCTGGGAACTGCAGATTTTAAAAAGCACTATTAATGTAACGCATAGATTAGGGGCAATATGTAAATTTGCTAAGAAGGTTATTTGGACCCCTATTTTGCCAGCAGTGGAAATTATAAGGTGCAAGTTAGAGGGGCAGCTCTCTATGGTGTGGAGCTTCGGGGCCACTCCAATGTAGACTCCTTGAGCATGGTGGAAAACAACTTCCTTAGAGTCGTTACTGGCATAGGGAGGGGTACACCACTTGTACCTCTGTGCTTGGATCTAGGGATACATGAAATCATGGTGTTGGCTGTGCTAAGACCTTTGCTATAATGGATATGCTTTTGGAGTACGAGTGAGCTATGCCATTTCAGAGAGGGGTTAGCAGATATTTTAAGATCTAAATCGGCGCTAAAAATAAAATGGCTGTGATCCATGAAAAAGGCGTGGTTAGACCTGGTCATAGGAAAATTTTGGGAAGATCCATGTTCTATTCATCTACGTGATGTATAATTAGTAAAAAAAAAACTGGTCTGAGAGAAAGTTGCCATTAACAGGTACCATCAAAACACTACAGGCCGTATAACAAGTGCCTTCCTGCAACACAAATTTATAATTAGGGCTGAGGAGTTTTTAGACTTTATATGCCTGGATTGCGGTCCATCAGTCTTCCTTCATTTCAGGTATGGGACACTCCCAGTAGCTGCTTTTGCTGCCACATGGGAGGAGGCTCGCTTCAGGCATCACGTCATTGCTTCTATTGTAAAACTGCCATAGAAACAGATGAACATTTTCTATTCTTCTGCCCTCTCATATAACAAAGCCAGAAGCAGGTGGCTAGTGCCTCTGTGCCAAGCCCTTAGCTTAGGAGCTACGGGAGAAGCTTATAGAACCTGTAAGAGTGGTAGTAGCAGGGCAACGTTTTTGTATATAGCCTGGACAATGAGGCAGAAGCTACTAGCCAACTCCCTGGATTTAGTTTATTAATGCAGTCCATTTGATGTATACAGCAGGTTTTTACAATATATACCCCAATATCCTTTTATACTTGTGTATATTTGATCTCAAATGTTTTAGACTCTTTATTGGGATTCTTGTATGTAAATTGATGATGAACTATCTTATTTCGAACCATCAATAAACTTGAAAGAAAGATTAAAATTATGATTCTTTAAAACTGTATCTTATTATTTCTTTATAGAAATCAACTGTAAAGAATTATTCATATGTTGTCATGTAATATGTATTATTGTTGCTAAGCATACCCTTTGTAAATTTAATAATTCATGTTGCTCTTCAGAATCCACATAATTTGTATGATCACCATCTTTCTACAAAGACCAAAATACGCTTGAGTTTTGACAGACACATAAATGTAAACAACATTATGGGAATGACTGCAATTGTACAGTGTGGACTAGAACAAACAAGTTTCCATTTATAAAATATCACCCACTGTTTCTCTTCACTGTTTTATCCTGACTGGCAAGCCTTGGAGAAATACCTGCTTTAAAAGAGAACAGAAAATAGAAACACACTATGACACTCCTCTGCTTAACTCCATTGTGAACACAATGTGAATTTAAACCCAGACTAGCAAAGAAGAAAGCAATGCTCCTCAGCTATACATTGTTCAGGTGCATCATAAACAAATGGCATTCATGTATTCATTTTCGCAATTACCTGTATTCTACTATGACTTCAAAACATTATTTGTGCTGGAGAGCGGAGCTGTATGATTTAAAACAAAGAAAATCTGTAACAGGTATAGGGGTGAGTCCTTAGTTTGCTTCCATTACAGAATCCTGACAAGTACCCCATACAAAAGAAGAGCTCAAATCCTGAGCATAAAAGCACACTCTGCCAGTTACACCCAGGCCCGTGTTACTGATAGTGTGAACTCTTTGATCTGAGCTGTTGCACACTTTTAACAAGGTGCACCAGGCTCAGACTGGGTCAGTGCACCCTTTAATAATGAATGTGATGTTACCAGTGCAGCTAGGAACTCATGCCTGCATTACTAAAAACTGCACTGGCTGTTTGAAGCTGCTTGTCTGCCTTTCACTGTGCAGGCAGCAATCAGCCTGCAATTCAAAGAGTAACAGAGATCACCCTTCTGGTGAGTACAGTGAGTGACTGTAGCAGCCTGCAATGAGATGCCTAGGGGTAAGGTCCATGGGATCCTTTTTTCCCTATTTCATAGGTTGAATTTGGAGGGCGCATTGACTCTTTATTACATGAGTGTGTCACACAGTCAGTGTGTCTCATTAAACTCCTTTGCCTCTGCATCCACTTCTGTAAAAAGGCCCAGGTGCAGAGACAAAGGGGCCGATTCCGATTCGGGCCGGAAATCTCTCCGACCGAGCCGGACCCGGAGAGATTTCCGACCGAATCGGACTCGTGCAGCTCGACCGAACGAGTACGATGCGCACGTATGCCATCGGACTCGAGTCGGTCGGACTCCCATTGAAGTCAATGGGAGCCTGTCGTACAACGCGTACGCGGGCTCCCATTGACTCAATGGGTGCGAGGCGGACAAGGACGCCCCCTACAGCGTGTACGCGGCGAAGCGACTCGCGCCGTACACGCACAGGTAGGGGGACCCATGGGTCCCCCTGTGTGCGACTGGCGCGGCTACGCATACAGGGGGTCCGACACGGACCCCCAAAGTACGGCTCCGACTGCTCTTTGGAGCCGGAGTGCGCGGCTCGGTCGGACTGCCCGCGGCGCGCATCGTACTTACCCGGCCGGGGAACGTCTCCATTGCGCGGTGCGAGTCGAATCCGAGCGAGTCGGTCGGTGCGGTTAGACCCGGGAACGAGTCGGTCGGAGCGGTCGGGACGCCCGGACGAGTCGGTCGGCGATTTTGCATCGTACTCGCTCGCCCGGACGCGCGTACGAATCGGTCGGGCAATAGGGCTCCGAATTGGATCCGGTTAAGCCGAATCCGATTCGGAGCCCTCCCGGCCGAGATCGGAATCGGCCCCTAAGTGTCCCTTATTTGTGATCCCTCTTAGTGTAATATGGCCCCAGAGCTGTAGTATGAAAAAAGTGCCTCAGGAGCAAAATGGGCAAGTGCAATTGTCGTTTGCATCCCAAGGCTCTTTGATATTACAGAAGGGTTTGCAGATGTTTACTTGGTTCCTTCTGCAATACAGACTGCTCAAATGTGGAGTGGGTGGGATTCCAAGGGGTTGTTCCCTCATTTTCTTGGTGGTGTGGCTCCGTGCCATTGGCAAAATACATTGCTACTGCACCTGTGCCATATTACAGACACGGATGCAAAAGCAAAGAGGCCTTCAGAAGGCACATGGAGTGTATGCCACATAGAGGTGGTACACAGTCAATACACACTCAAGTGTGTCCCTTTGAAGGAGTGAAAGATGGTTCCATGGAATCTTCAGACATCCCCCTGCTCACTGCCCATGCCTGCAGGAGAATCTCTGCCTCCTTTCAATTTCATTCAGCATTTGATGTTAAGGAATTGGATGTTTAATAAAAAGAACATTGTATAAATACCAATGTTTTGGCGCATACTTGAGAAAGAGAAGAAGAAGTTCACATGTAAGAACCGAGTTCAGAAAGAGCAATTACAGCTACAAGCACTGACAGTTGAATGTTCATATATGAGCAAGGACATATTGTTGCCCTCCTACAAATGAAAAAAGATTTTGCTATGGATCGAGTTCTGTCAGCAGTCGGAACTCTGGGAGTGGGCACATGATATAATAATTGTGGATTCTGACCGTTGCTGTCCAAGTAACACTACTGGTGCTTTTTCGAATCTGCATGCAGCATTGCTGCCTGCACGTTGAAAGGTGGCCCGGCGGCTTCAAACATCTGGTCTGCCTTTCACTAATGCTCTGCCCCAAGGGAAGGCACAAGCTTGCAACTGAGCTGGGGATAGGACATTCATTGTTAGAGGGTGCACTGACCTGGTCTGCGCCAATCATGCCCAGTTAAAGATGCACTGCGGCTTGTCACACACAACAGAGGAGGACATCCTATCTGCAAAATGCAAAAGACACACAGTTGATGGACGGAATGCAGAACAAATCAAAACATTCACCCCCAGTCAAGAGATCTAGGTTAAATCCATCATTCTTTTGCTCACCATGCCAACCCAGTTTAGTCCTGGCAGTTCGGGCTGGACTGTTCCCATTGGGTGCAGGGTCAAGTCTGATTTGCATATGGTTGGGTCCAAACTGGAATGGCATGATGAGCAAAAAAACGATGGTTTTAGGCCCGGATCTGTGTACTGGGGTGAATGTATGAGATTGTTCTGCATTCTGTCCATCAATTGTTCTTTTTGCATTTGTCACCCGAGTGGGACGGGTATGCCCAGACGTGGGTCCCGTGCTCTCCATGCCACTGGAGTCGAGCTATCCTGGCTGATGAGGGGTGAAACCCTGAAACCGGTCCTATGATGCTTGTTTCCAGTCCAGGGAGGACCTGGCCTGGCAGTTCGGGCTGGACTGTTCCCATTGGGTGCAGGGTCATGACTGATTTGCATATGGCTGGGTCTGTTATGTGCTGGATTGAGACCCTAACATAGGTGCGCTGTTTCAGAGGCACAAATCCTTCGTGCCACAAAGACAGGCAGGCCCTTTCACCCACTAAAGGCCCTTTCACCTACTTTAGCCCTCCCTTCACAATAACGAGCAACAGAGGCTGTCCTTTATCTGACATGTGCTCTGGGTGCAGAAGACGGTCCATCCTAAATACGTCATCTCCATGTCCAACAGTGACTAACCTACGTCACAACGAGTTCTTAGAAACAGACCCTTAAGCTCTTGGGATTTTCCCTAGCACAGAATTATTGATTTCTCCAAGAACTCATTAAATATGCATGAACCACTATTCCCTAAGGGTTCATTCCTGACGTCTTCCTCTGACCGACTTTACGTCAATACTAACATTCCAAGGCACCTATCAGGTATAAATATACCTCCCTTTGCCCAAGTAAACCAGAGGGGACCGAGACTTCCATGCTGACACTCTGACCTGAGACGCTGAAACCTGCGTCATGCCACAGCTCCAGCTGGCAGAGGTCCATCCGTCCATCCACCCATCCTGGGGTGTCCAGCTCGAGATCAGGATGAAGTCCCACTAAGGTAATGGGGTTAGACTAAATCCTAGGGGTATTCTTGGCTCTCTAAGACCTACACACATGCTAGGTACACTTAGGTACATCTAGTTAGGCATCATAGGGGTATAGGCTTTATCTTAAATGCATTCTGTATTTCATGTATGTGTTCATTACTATTGCACATGGTAAAACTGTACCATGCATTTTTATTTAACTGCACTGCTGGCCATATTTCTTTGCTACTGTCCAACAGTTGTTGCAGCACATATTACCAGTACTAAAATAACAACTGTGCAATAAATGTTATTGTAAACACACCCAACTGTTTCTTCTATGTACTTCTCTGAGATGAGTGACTGAATGAAAAGTAGTATATTGTTTCCACGATCCTGAGGGATCAGGGTTTTATGTTATGTGGTTTCCAGAAGCTATTCCCTTCTTGTTGTCAAGAAGTTTCTAGTGGTCTCTGAGCTAGCTGGTACACAGTAATTAAGTTTAATATACGCGATAGGGGCATACCGACCTCAGTCCTATGCCAAGCCTGTAGTGTATGTTATTCCAATGCGCAGAACCTATCAGGGAAATAGGAACTACACAACATGGCACCCAACTTGAATTTGGCACTTATTTAACAGTAGAATCTGAGTAGTTCAGTCATGCTTATTCTCAGAGACCCCTACTCACAAAACGCCAGAGACGTCTGGAGTGGGTAGGCACAAAATTCCGCCACAGCTGAGTAGGCAAACTTCCTATGTATTGGCTGTTGGTTAATCAAGCTTGAAGGAAATAGTTCCTGAACAATTGTGCCTTTTAAAACCTTATCTTAAAACCCTTTTTTAGGACATTTTGTTTTCACAACACAATGTCTGTCGAGGCAGCTGCTCCTGTCACTGGGACACAGGTCTCAAACGACGAAGAGGAAGCAAATGCAATACATTTTGCATCCAAAATCAGGCATACACTCACACAAAAAACCCTCAGACATGGTTTAGCAGACCAAGGAGGTACAGTGATATTAATAGAGGCACACAAAGATTATCAAACAGATGTGTTCTATTCTTGGGTTACATTCACAGCAGTAAATGCAACAACTCAGACTTTTCATTCTTACATACATGAAAAAGTCCCAGCGGTCTACACTCCGTTCGAGGAGATTAAGATTCCGCTCACTGACCAGGACCACAATTTCAACAACCTACAACAAATAAATAAAACCAGGCTCGGTCCACTAGGTAGACCAGGAGCTACATGGCCGACATTAGCCGGCTACACACCACATCCTGACATTGATATAATGCCACAAGATGCACTGCTCTTACAACACAAAGAGTTGGTAAAACTCTTACAGAGCCATGACGCAACTCGTCATGAGGACACTTGGTGTCCAGCCCACAGTAGCTACAAATAACACAGCTCCAACACAGAGCACCGCTACTAAAATCACTCCACAAAACTTAAACACAGTAATGGGTAAATTGCCCACGAAACGTGAACAGATTCCTTTCTGGGTAGCTCAGAAAATTATCCAGTTAGAAGCAGTATTTCCAAATACCACACCATTTGAAAGCATATAATGCTAACACTCTGCTTGCCCATGGGGCTCACACCACAGTTAGAGGACTGCACCACTTGGGGTACAGTCTTTGCTGCCATATATACCAGGAATCATGGTATTCCTTCCTTAGCGGTAATTCCAGATGTCTTACGACAGATAATGAACAAGTATGGAGCTGAACCAGCTCTGACCTTAGGTATGAAATTACTAGGTAATTATGACCAGGTATCAACAATAATACTAGCTAACATTAAAGGGGAAGCAGCTTCAGTGGCGATCCGCCAATACCTAAGAGAGGTCAGTCTTATAGGCCAACCACAAGAACTTCCCAAAATAATTGAAACTGCATATGCAGAACTAGGAAGGGGCAGTTTGGGTGGGAAAGCTTTTAAAACCACAGCTAATGGGCAGTCCTGAGAAGGACAATTCTAAGCAGACACCTACTTCTTCTAATAAGAAGTGGGATAATATTAAAAAACAAAAAATTTCAGAAAAGATTCTCAGTCCCGAGGTAGGTCTCCTCAACAGGAGCCCTCTGCAAAGAGGTATAACCTTAGAAATAGGGATAATATTAGGAAACCTGACAGGTATCAGGATACTGATACACATTCCTCTCGACAAACAACACAGGGAGAGAAGGAAAGTCAGCACACAAAGAAGAGTGCAAGCAGTCCAGGGACAAGCACGCTCAGGACTCTTCCAAAACAGAAGACAAGCCACAATCCAAACCTCAATTTAAAAAGAAGAAAGTTGCAGGTCTCAAAGTTAGACATGCACAGAATCCTAAGGACTCAACTTCTGAATGGGGAATGGGCTCAGACAATGCTAGACAGCGCTGCAGAAGTAACAATAGCTCGCCTGAAACTGAAGGAATTTCTGGACAGCAAAATTGAATGATTACATCACGGTGGGAACACCAGACAAAAGGGTGAGCGTCCCACACAAGTTATATGAAATAATACTCCGCATGGAGGAGGACAAACACAGGAAAGTAAAAGGTCTCTTTGCGAAGAACCTATTGTCTGGTTTTGACATACTGTTAGCAGAACAAGATTAGCCGCCAGCATTCGTCAGGGAGCACCCAAAGGGAGAAAGTATATTTTTCCTGCATTTTCCAAACATGTTCCCGTTCACATTAAACATACATATGCACGGGAGTGGGCAGTAGCCCAAGCTCCAGCATTGTATAAAAATCACGTTGGATGGGATGATGCCTCAACCCACCACGTGATCCCATTAATAGTTTCACCACATGCTCAAAGCCAATATCGTATTAAGCAAGAAGCTAAAAACACAGGTCAGGGAGATCTTAGATCAACTTGAATACCAGGAGATCATTGAAAAATGCACTTCACAAAAGAACAATCCCTTGTTTCACTTATCAAAACATGATAATACATTTCATCTAGTTTTCATTTACAGACACTTGAGCACTTGCACAAAGACATATGCTGTCCAACATGCAGATAGTGCCGCATTAATGAATAACATTATGCAGGAAAAAATACAAAACGACACTTGTTGTCTCAAATGGATTTTTCTGTCAAGCTATAGCACCTGAAAACAGGTACCTAACAGCATTTAGTATATTAGAGTCCCAGCGACAATTTTTTGTCATCTCCCCAGTGGGTATAAGAACAGCTCAGGGGTATTTTCTGAAAGAGTTACTGAATGGCTAAAGCACTTTGATGAAGAAGCGTTGCCCTATATGGATGATATTTATCTAACGGACGACCTATTGGGGAAACACTTGACCAGGGTGAGCACCATTATTATGGGATTCGCCTCTGAGGGCTACAAATTTTATTTTGAGAAATCAAAAATTGCCCACCTCTGTGTCCTATTTTTGGGATACTAGTTTTCAAGTGAAGGGAAAAGCCTGGCAGCTAACTTTTTAGAAAAGTGTGCGCTGCTCCAGCCTCCAAAGACATTAAAACAACTTCCAATCAGTACTGGGATTCCTAGATTTTGGCAGAACATACATTTTGGATTTCGCAGAGAGAGTAAAACCTTTCTACGACCTTTTTCAAACCTGACTTTTCAGTCAAACACTGGACACAAGAACACACCAATATTCTTTGTTCACTCCAGGAAGATATTATTGCTTCCAAACACATACACACACGTGTAAACTTGCACCACTTGGTACTCAGTATCATTTTGGGTCAATGCGGGTACACTTATTAAACCTTTAATGAAGGTGAAACTGTACCAATCGCATACAAATCTCATCTGTACACAACCACAGAAATGAGTTTTAATTCAACAGAAAAAAATTCTGACAACCATTCAGACTGCTGTAGCAAAAGAAAGAGCACTGGCTCATGGGATGATGCATTATTGTCGTCACCCCAGTACCGGGGCTAGCATTCCTAATGCCAAAGCCTTACATCCAGAATGGAAACAAAGGGCTAATTCTTTTGCTGCATCAGCCTTTGAATCCAGATTTGATCCAACTTTAAAAACACAGGCATTCCTGCAATATGAAAAAGAACATCATCTACCAAATGAAATCTTGCCTCTAGATCAGTATGAATTTTTAAAATTTACACTGATGGGTCTGCCCCACCGGCCGCCTTTGTTAAAGATCAGATGCTGGATGGCAAGTTCCGTCCTCATTGCACCAAAAAACTACCTCTAGGTAATAGCACGGCTCGGTTGGCAGCTTTAAAAGCCCTGATACTTGCACTTGTAAACACGGGTCGAGAATTCCCCACACTCATTGTGTGTGATTCCTTTTACTGTGTGCAATCATACATTAAAGCATAAAACGCTTTGGGAACAAGTAGTTCAGTTGAGAAACGAACTACCTCTGCCCACTGAAATTTTGCCTCTCGATCAGTACGAATTTATAATTTATACTGACGGATCAGCACAACCCGCTACAGGGAGTAGGCAAGCTTACAGTGCAGAGTGCGCAATCGTTAAAGGTCGCATGCGCGATGGTAACTTCAGACCAATGGTCACTAAAACTCAATCTCTAGGAGATTGTTCAGCTCAGCGAGCTGAACTACAAGCATTCAAACTGGCACATTGAAAATACAGATCGAGAATTCCCCACACTCATTGTGTGTGATTCCTTTTACTGTGTGCAATTGTCAGGGACTGTCTGGGACTATGTCGGTAACACAGTCAGGGACTTGGGCAAGGACTGGGAACAGGGCAGAAAACGTACACAGAGAGAGGAGTACAGCACTGCCCAGGATCACACAGGAAGTCAGAGGAGAAAAGGGATCCAAAGGGGAAGCCTGTACAAAGGAACAAGATGGCTAAGACTCAGAAAGGAAGGTCACTCACAAGGCAATTTAGCATTCAGACTAACTACACCCAGGACAGACGTGCAAGACATATATATAATACAACATTAACAATAAAGGGAATGTGGGGTAAAGCACTCGGGAGCTCCACACGGTAAGACTAAAGCTCAGTAAGTTCCTCACCCACAATTGATGTTACAGATACTGACTGAAAATACCCACATATAGGATATGTATGCAAAGGCAGGGTCTGTGGAGCTTATACCTATGGTGATGTTATAACAGTAACTCAAAGACAATACTCACAGTGAACAAGAAACACCACCTAGGTAGTCAGCTGTGCCCACGGATCCTGGCGATCAAACAGGAACACGAAAGGCAGTAACAGCAAAGGGGTAGAACTAAACACAAGCACAATAGACAAGGAGCTAGCAAGGAGGAGTGCTCAACAGGAAAGGAAGGAAATCACAGGGCACATTTGGCAGAAAGCAGGTAACAAACATACAAGGTAACAGAAGCAAGACAGCAGAATAGAAAGAAAGCAAACTAGAACTGGAACCAAGGAAATGGGAAGAAAGGCAGGGGCTGGAAAAGGATATACAGAAGGGGAGGCTTCAAGGGTATACTAGAATAGTGCAGGTTCAGGAATCAAGAAAACAAAGTAGCATAGAAGGCAGTGCTGGGGCAGGAACAAGAATTGAGCAAAAGCTCAGGAGTCAAAGTAGCACTGCAGGTAGTGCTAGTTCAGGAGAAGGGAAACTGCTGCAGGTCAGGAACAAGGAATGCGAAGGCTCAGGAATCAAGGTAGCACTGCAGGCAGTGCTAGTTCAGGAACAAGGGAAACTTCTGCAGTTCAGGAACAAGGAATGCTAAGGCTCAGGAATCAAGGTAGCACTGCAGGCAGTGCTAGTTCAGGAACAAGGGAAACTGCTGCAGTTCAGGAACAAGGAATGCTAAGGCTCAGGAATCAAGGTAGCACTGCAGGCAGTGCTAGTTCAGGAACAGGGAATTACTAAGGCTTCAGGAGTCAAGGTAGCACTGCAGGCAGTGCTAGTTCAGGAACAGGGAATTACTAAAGCTTCAGGAGTCAAGGTAGCACTGCAGGCAGTACTGGTTCAAGGAAACAGGAAATGACTACAGCTCAGGAAACAAGGAGTCAAGAGAGCACTGCAAGCAGTGCAAATCAGGAACAAGAAATAGCTGAAGCCCAGGAACAGGAACAAAGAATAACTATAGATCAGGCAACAAGGTAGCACTGCAGGCACTGCTAATTCAGGCACAAGGAATAGCTATAGCTCAGGAACTCAGGAAACAAGGTAGCACTGCAGGCAGTGCTAATTCAGGAAACAAGGATCGGTCTCACCGGTATACAGCTACAATGACCAACACTGGGCTGAAGGGAGCTGGGGCTTAAAAGAGCTCACATTAATCACATGCATCAGGTGTGAGCAGGCTAGCAGCAGCCAGCCACAGGTGAGCTGAATTCCTCCACCCATCCTCGGCCTGCAGGGGTGGAGACTAAGCAGTGAGCAGGGAATTCTGGGTAATGGAGTTTCAGGCATGAGCAGGATGGCTTCCACAAAACCCGGCATGGATTGGGAATGGATGTCAATTCCCAAGTAGTGTCGAAATGGCTGGAAGTCAGTATGTACATGAAGGGGAGGGTCTGGAAGCTTGTTAGAACACTGGGTAGCCCCACAATCCGGCCCCTGGTGGTGGACACGAGAATGCAGGGAGCGAGTCGTGACAGTACCCCCTCCAAAGACCGTCTCCCGGAATCTGGAACTGGATTCAACGCCTTTGCTCCTATGAAATAGGTCCATTTCCATCAGAGATGTAGTACAAGATACCAGAGGACTGTGGGAAAAATGTGATGGTCTGGAGGGTAGAATATTAGGCTGTAAATTAACAGCAGCATCCAAAGCAGAACCTTGAGGAGGGAAGCACTCTGAAAACAAAGGAAGATTGACTGTAGGGTCAAAAGCAGATAACGGATTGGCAGGAGGCACAGAGGTCAAAGGCAAACTGGCTGAAGCCAAAGGAGGTGACAGGAAGCAGACCTGAAGTTCTGGCCCTACAGGAAAACATACAGAAGACTCACATGCAGGCAACTCTGGAAGCAGGTATGCAGGAGACCCAGGCCCTTGAGCTTACATTGAGAGTTTTGTCTCTGATGCTGGAGATTCAGTCTCTGAATGTATACGTACTGAGACCTCTGAAGGCTGGCAAACTGGAAGCACAGGGTCAAAAAGTAGGCAAGATAGAGGCTCAAGGCCAGAAGGCAGGGGGCCTGGAAGCTCTGTTGCTGAAGGCAGGGGGCCTGGAAGCACTGTTGCTGAAGGCAGGGGGCCTGGAAGCTCTGGTGCTGAAGGCAGGGGGCCTGGAAGCTCTGGTGCTGAAGGCAGGGGGCCTGGAAGCTCTGGTGCTGAAGGCAGGCAGCCTGGAAGCTCTGGTGCTGAAGGCAGGCAGCCTGGAAGCTCTGGTGCTGAAGGCAGGCAGCCTGGAAGCTCTGGTGCTGAAGGCAGGCAGCCTGGAAGCTCTGGTGCTGAAGGCAGGCAGCCTGGAAGCTCTGGTGCTGAAGGCAGGCAGCCTGGAAGCTCTGGTGCTAAAGACAGGCAGCCTGGAAGCTCTGGTGCTAAAGGCAGGCAGCCTGGAAGCTCTGGTGCTAAAGGCAGGCAGCCTGGAAGCTCTGGTTCTGCTGAAGGCAGACATGCTGGAAGTTCTGGCTCTGAAGTCAGACAGGCTGGAGACTCTGACTTACTAGGCAGGTGAGGGAAGGCCTTGGGCTCTGAATGCAGGCAGTCTGGAGGCTCCGGTACTAATGGCAGGCAGGCTGCAGGCTCGCGCTCAGATGGCAGACAGGCTGCAGGCTCGCGCTCAGATGGCAGACAGGCTGCAGGCTCGGGCACAGATGGCAGGCAGGCTGCAGGCTCGGGCACAGATGGTAGGCAGGCTGCAAGCTGAAGTTCAGGAGGCAGCAGGCCGGCTGAGGACTCTGGAAACTCTGAAAGCAGTAGGCCGGCTGAGGACTCTGGAAACTCTGAAAGCAGCAGGCCGGCTGAGGACTCTGGAAACTCTGAAAGCAGACTAGCTGATGGCAGAGAGGCACAAGGATGACATACTTTACATTCTGGGAATGGCAATGGCTCGTGAGCAGTAGATTCCCTGTTGTCAATAGTGAAATCTTCACAGTTACTTGGCTCCTTAAAACACACTGAAGCGCTTTCTTCGGGATGGCTAAGATTACTGCTTGTCTTAGAGTCTCTGATGACCAGACTCCCTTTACCATTTGGCAGTTCACATGTCTTAGTCAGAGGAAACCGGTCAGAGATCACTTGGTCTTTGGACATTATTTCATTTTCTTCTGCATTACTAGGTGGTAAAGGTGCATCAGAGCAGAAAGTATCATTTCCTGACTTTTCAATATGTGGTGTGCTTGAAGGCAAAACAGCAAACAAGGGGTCAGGATTTTGTTTCTTATCAGCGAGGAGGTTGACTTCAGTCACAGCAGTTAAATCAAGAGCTTGGTCTGAGTCACAAGATACTGTCACATCAGGGATTATGTGGGGCACTGGTTCAGATTTTATCAGTATGTCAATGGCCTGTCTATGGGTTATCTCTGAGAAAGAACTGACCTCAGTACCAGGAAAATAAAGCAAAGAGATGTTTTTTGTTTTGCCTGGCATTTGGGGTTCCTGAAAAGTGGCGGGACACATCTCAGATGTAGCGCCTAGTTGTAATTTAGCACTAGAAGACAAAACACCAGAGGAGTTAGAAAATTCAGACTTCAAAGACATACTTTCATTAACTGCACTGTGAGACAAGGTACTATGGCTTTTCTGCATGGAATCCGAGTGATCAGCCTACAGTATTATTCACACAATTGCTGGACCAGCTCTGAGGGGAACGCAAAAGAGAGCGCAAGGCTTCATTCTCCATTTCTAAGGAGGCTAACATACAGGTGGAAAAGTTGTTTTCTATAGGGGTTTTAGATTCCCACTTGAACTGTGGGTTATAATTTTTTAACAGAGTCTGAAACATTTTATTCTCTCGTTGTAATGCAAGAATCTTAGATGTAATTATCTCCTGTGAAGACTGCAGATCTTTCTCTACAAGGACAGTGGTAGACTTGGCAACTTGTGAAAATATACAGATATGCCGTTCCTAACTATTGTTAACACAAGGGAAGTGACACCGTCCTGATCCAAATTTGGTTCAAGGTGGGGAGTCCAATTATTGGAATATAATGCCCTCACACACCCAAAAGGGTGTCATGCTTCATCATATGGGCTGCTCCTCGTCGGGTCGGCGGTGCAATACCCAACGGGCTCCTATTTAAAAGAATGACAATGTGACGCTCAAATGGGTATTGTATCTCAAGTTAAGGCATCAACATTATTAGAGATCTTTAATAATGTTGATGCCTTAACTTGAGATACAATACCCATTTGAGCGTCACATTGTCATTCTTTTTAATTAGGGTAGGAGACCATCTGAATAAACTGCATTTAACGGCACTCCCAACCCGATTTTAGACCACATACTCAATTTCACACATCTACACTATTCTGGCCCCACACCCCCACTTCACCATACGGCTATTGGAAGAAGATCTCCGATAAAGAGCCCCTATTATAGGGAGCCCGTTGGGTATTGCACCGCCGACCCGACGAGGAGCAGCCCATATGATGAAGCATGACACCCTTTTGGGTGTGTGAGGGCATTATATTCCAATAATTGGACTCCCCACCTTGAACCAAATTTGGATCAGGATGGTGTCACTTCCCTTGTGTTAACAATAGTTAGGAACGGCATATCTGTATATTTTCATTAGTGCACTAAGGGCGTTTATGCTGGACCTTCCTCCATCCCAAAAGGAGGATAAAGCCCTTCGGTCCCCCCCTTTTGTTTTCTTAGACTTGGCAACTTCACAACAAACAACAGAGCTATACCTTGGATTTTGTTCAAAGTGGCGATTAGCCACCTGTGTTCTAGTAGGTCTTTTCTCTCTTTTGTTAAACTGATTATTGTTTACTTTGAATGTGGTCTCTAACAAGGTCCCTTTAGTATCCGGGACTGTGCTCTTTACTGGACTGCAAGACTGGGTAACATTATTTGAATGGAGACCAGAGGTTATAAAATGCATCTGCTCTTTCTTTGGTTGTGTGGTTGCATACTGTATTTTACAACCACTTACAGCAGACGTGCGAGATTCAGAATTCTTGTTCAGCAAACTGAGTAAGGTAGGATTCTCCTTATGCAATGCTGACACAGACATTGAATCTGGATCAGAATAGAAGATTAAGTCCGGATCTGGCAAAGAGGTGTTTGAGAGCCAATAAGTAAAATATTCAGAACGTAAATGTCCATTTCTCATAAGAGGATTCATTGTTTCAGGACTAGGGTGAACAAACTGTAAAGTAGACACTAAATGCCTCTCGTTGTTGGGCACTGGGGAATTGTCCTGTACAAACCTAACTGATGTACTGGTGTGTTTCTTTCGTAAACCTCTCATTAGGACACACCTTCAATATTTTCACACACAAATGTAACAGAAAAATGGTAGCTAACTGAACGCAAAGAAACCTCACAAGTAACCCTGGAAATGTAGGTTGGTCATTCTGTCAGGGACTGTCCGGGACTATGTCGGTAACACAGTCAGGGACTTGGGCAAGGACTGGGAACAGGGCAGAAAACGTACACAGAGAGAGGAGTACAGCGCTGCCCAGGATCACACAGGAAGTCAGAGGAGAAAAGGGATCCAAAGGGGAAGCCTGTACAAAGGAACAAGATGGCTAAGACTCAGAAAGGAAGGTCACTCACAAGGCAGTTTAGCATTCAGACTAACTACACCCAGGACGGACGTGCAAGACATATATATAATACAACATTAACAATAAAGGGAATGTGGGGTAAAGCACTCGGGAGCTCCACACGGTAAGACTGAAGCTCAGTAAGTTCCTCACCCACAATTGCTGTTACAGATACTGACTGAAAATACCCACATATAGGATATGTATGCAAAGGCAGGGTCTGTGGAGCTTATACCTATGGTGATGTTATAACAGTAACTCAAAGACAATACTCACAGTGAACAAGAAACACCACCTAGGTAGTCAGCTGTGCCCACGGATCCTGGTGATCAAACAGGAACACGAAAGGCAGTAACAGCAAAGGGGTAGAACTAAACACAAGCACAATAGACAAGGAGCTAGCAAGGAGGAGTGCTCAACAGGAAAGGAAGGAAATCACAGGGCACATTTGGCAGAAAGCAGGTAACAAACATACAAGGTAACAGAAGCAAGACAGCAGAATAGAAAGACAGCAAACTAGAACTGGAACCAAGGAAATGGGAAGAAAGGCAGGGGCTGGAAAAGGATATACAGAAGGGGAGGCTTCAAGGGTATACTAGAATAGTGCAGGTTCAGGAATCAAGAAAACAAAGTAGCATAGAAGGCAGTGCTGGGGCAGGAACAAGAATTGAGCAAAAGCTCAGGAGTCAAAGTAGCACTGCATGTAGTGCTAGTTCAGGAGAAGGGAAACTGCTGCAGGTCAGGAACAAGGAATGCGAAGGCTCAGGAATCAAGGTAGCACTGCAGGCAGTGCTAGTTCAGGAACAAGGGAAACTGCTGCAGTTCAGGAACAAGGAATGCTAAGGCTCAGGAATCAAGGTAGCACTGCAGGCAGTGCTAGTTCAGGAACAAGGGAAACTGCTGCAGTTCAGGAACAAGGAATGCTAAGGCTCAGGAATCAAGGTAGCACTGCAGGCAGTGCTAGTTCAGGAACAGGGAATTACTAAGGCTTCAGGAGTCAAGGTAGCACTGCAGGCAGTGCTAGTTCAGGAACAGGGAATTACTAAAGCTTCAGGAGTCAAGGTAGCACTGCAGGCAGTACTGGTTCAAGGAAACAGGAAATGACTACAGCTCATGAAACAAGGAGTCAAGAGAGCACTGCAAGCAGTGCAAATCAGGAACAAGAAATAGCTGAAGCCCAGGAACAGGAACAAAGAATAACTATAGATCAGGCAACAAGGTAGCACTGCAGGCACTGCTAATTCAGGCACAAGGAATAGCTATAGCTCAGGAACTCAGGAAACAAGGTAGCACTGCAGGCAGTGCTAATTCAGGCACAAGGAATAGCTACAGCTCAGGAAACAAGGTAGCACTGCAGGCAATGCATGCTAATCCAGGCACAAGGAATAGCTATAGCTCAGTAAACAAGGTAGCACTGCACTCAGTGCTAATTCAGGCACAAGGAATAGCTATAGCTCAGGAATCAAGGAACAAGGATTAACTATAGCTAAGGAATCAAGGAAACCAAACAGCTCAGGAAACAAGGATCGGTCTCACCGGTATACAGCTACAATGACCAACACTGGGCTGAAGGGAGCTGGGGCTTACAAGAGCTCACATTAATCACATGCATCAGGTGTGAGCAGGCTAGCAGCAGCCAGCCAAAGGTGAGCTGAATTCCTCCACCCATCCTTGGCCTGCAGGGGTGGAGACTAAGCAGTGAGCAGGGTATTCTGGGTAATGGAGTTTCAGGCATGAGCAGGATGGCTTCCACAAAACCCGGCATGGATTGGGAATGGATGTCAATTCCCAGGTAGTGTCAAAACGGCTGGAATTCAGTATGTACATGAAGGGGAGGGTCTGGAAGCTTGTTAGAACACTGGGTAGCCCCACAATTCGGCCCCCTGGTGGTGGACACGAGAATGCAGGGAGCAAGTCGTGACAGCAATCATATAATAAATATTTACACCATTGGGAACAAAATGGGTTTAAAGATGAAAAAGGTGGCATAATTAAACACGAAAATTATGGGAACAGGTAGTGGAGTTGGAAAACGACCTACCAAAAACTCACGTGATTAACACGCTGAGTCATCAACGTGATGGTGTGCACGTTGAAGAGAATTCATTGGCTGTTGAAGCCACACAGGGGGCTGTTCACACAGCTTCCGTAGCTGCGCACACTTGTTCAACAACGAGAATAGACGGTTAGAATATGGTGGCTGTAATTGCTTCACACAAAGGCAGCACAGCAGTGCCTAAGAAATTTCCACTCATATACTCCTACAAGTTAGGTGCAAACAACATTCCATATGCTCAGATTCCTGGAGTGGGGGATAGAGTATTTCCAAATATGGATAGTAGGCAGGAATTAATCATTTAAAGCACACAAGGGCTTGGGCTCCGCGCATTCAGGGTAATAGCAACTATTTCTTCATTGCAACAGTGCTATTGGTGGCCAGGGTTCAGAAGTCAGACTATTGGCTTTGTCTTGAACTGCAAAATCTGCAAACAAATGCCAGGCTACACCATCACAAGACCCGCGCAGGTCCCATTGCTAGACAGCATCAGACTGTCCACTTGATTGTGTCGTGTAACAGGACCACTGCGGCCCCTCAAATTTTGAGGTGGCTTAAAAATATATCTTGGTGGCAGTGGATCCTTGCTCAAGTTTCCTATAGGTATGGCCTCAGCACTCGGCTGACGCTCAAAACTGTTATAGAAAGATTTGCGAGTCCATAACAGGAGATACGCAATCAACGTTACACCTTGACTGTGGCTCCACGCTTAGCTCTCGGGCTGACAAAGAGGCCATGGAAGGGATAGACATAGTATTGCGGTACTCCTCTCCAACGCCATCCTGAGGGAATTTAAGTAGAGGAGAGGAAGGACTGGGGCATAGAGCAATCCTTAACAGCTAGGGTATTAGGCGGGGCGTTAGTGAGGTCAAACACTTATATGGATTCAGGGGGCAATACACACCCAGCCAAGAAGCTCTCTAGGAGGTCTGACTCCATTTACGAATGTGGGAACCTGATCATAAATGTGAAGGCACAGTGGCGGATGAAAACCATTCTGTATCTATGATCATTTGGCTGTTTTACAGGAACTAAAGGAAACAAACAAACAAACAAAGATTCTGTCAAAGTGAAACAGGCCGCCACTGGGAAGTCGAGGTAATCACGGCAAGACCTGTCTGAATCCCAAAAGTCGGGGATCTGGGCAGAGAGAGATAAAGATCGCGGACACAAAGGAATTTGGCCCCTCATACAGGAAAACCTGTGCCATTCCTTGAAGTGAAAGGAACAAGAACTGTACTTTTGCCGCATCTTGCTGTGAAAAAGGAAAACAGATTCATTTCAAATGAAAGAATCAACCAAAAACTATGTGGCCAATACTGAGCAGTAGGCCTTGTGAACTCCACAGCAGTAGACGTCCCTCTCACTACAATTCAAGAAATTCAAACTGAAAAGCTCATCACGTTTGAGAAATCAAATCCATGGAATGGGGGACTATGCAACAATGCAATGGAACAAGTTCTCCTTGAACCAACCTTTCAAATTCAAAATAAAAGTCAAGACAACACTCAAGTTGCAATTTGGCCAAAAACAAATGTGTACACCAACGTTTTTCAACAAAAGCATCAAATAATAAAAGCTTCAATGTTTTTCAACAAAAACATCAAATAATAAATGGTTCAACGTTTTACAACAAAAGCATCAAATAATAAAAGCTTCAACGTTTTAAAAAAACATCAAATAATAAATGCATCAATGTTTTTCAACAAAAACATAAAATATTAACTTCAACATCTGAACGTTTTTCAGCAAAGACATCAACTATTAACTTCAACATTTCAACATTTTTCAACAAAAACAGCAGAAATAAATTCAACTAAACAAGAGTGAAATTTCAACAATTGATCATATAGCTACTGGCTATTTCATTAACTGTGATACGCTTTTCATGGCTCCACGTGAACAGGAAGCGAAGCCAGCCCAAAAACAAACAACGAACATGCAAGTACAAACTTTTGAACCTTTTCTTTTTCCAAAAGATACAGACCTGGCTTCACCATGAGTAGAACTATGGAGTATTTCTGGGTTCATCTTTTTCAGTTCTGGCTTTGCTTAGAGCTAGCTTTTAGTATGAACTCTTAGTGGACACTTTCTACAACACAGGATCAACATAAAACTGAAGCCACGTCCATTTTCAATTCAAATGCAAAAGAGACTTATAAATGTATTCGGCCTGAACAAGCCTTTGTATTCTAAATGATGTATTTAATCATCCGGTTTTTAATTCTGATTAATGTATTTTGAACTTTCATTCATTTTCATTCATTTTATCATTCATTCAGTAATGTCATTACCTGCAGTACATTTTTCTGAAAATTGGGTTACTGATACAGTGAATAATATGCTGTTTGTTTTAGGAATAATTGCTACATTTTCAGATCATGAAATGTTAGAGATTTATTCTTATTGTGACGCTTTATACCTGTTATGTGGTTGTTTAAACACCAGTAGGAACGTTGCCAAACACCACCAAACACCATCGCACGGGGGTGGAATAGTTGACATACATCAGCAGGGGCAACATTAGATGCCATTTACAAAACAACAGGACAGACCCAGTTAGGAAAGTATGGGTGGTTTGGCCTTTTGACACAAATACCTGTCGCAAAAATGATTCCTGAACATCACCAAGGGACTCAGTATACATAGGCCAGACCTGCGTTATGTACAGATAACATCCAGAGGTAGTGAAATCCTACAGTGTAGGGAAGTTGTGCCTTTTTTTGGCTAGAAGCCCCAACACTGACAGTAGTGAAACGAAAGTTTCCTTTGTAGAATTCTTTTTTTTAATTTTTTAAAAGTTTTTTTATTGAATCATTGAAAATTAACAAGTGGTCATGGCACATAAGAAATCAAAATTTGGAGAAAAAAAAGAAGCAACAGCAAAATCAGCAGTGGAGCTCCCACAAATCGCATTCCTACCACAAGAGAAAAAAAAACGGAAAGAAAGAGGTCAAAATCTTAGGTCATGAGAAAGCAAGAAGGAAAAAAGAAGTCAAGCAATAAAGATCTGAGCAGATATGCAAGTATACAAAGAGCCAAGCTTAAAAATATTTACCCAATCCAGCTAGTGATTGGCGACCAAATCTTCCTGCCCATTTCCCCTTTCCTGCGCCCCTTCAGTCTGTAAACAGCTGACTCCATATTATAAGTGGCTAATAACTTAGCCCGCCAAGTTATGAATGTGGGAGGGTCAGGGCTAATCCAGTGGGAGGTAATGCATGTTCTAGCAATAGCCATTGCAACGAATAAAAATCCACTATCAGATCTAGACCGAACCATGGTCTCCTGGCTCCCTTCTACCCCCAAGATAATCATATCGGATGTTAAAGATACCGATATACCGAGTATATGGTTCAGAAAAAATTCGATATCCTGAAAGAATTTGATCAAGTTGGGGCAGGAGAAGAACATATGTATCGTATCGGCAGCCCTTGCTCCACACCTACTGCATGACTTACCCCTTGGACCTGCCCATTTAGAGATCTTTCCCGGAGTATAATATAAGTCAAATACTGACATAAAATGTTGGGTCCTCAGGCTGCCAGAAACTAAAATCTGGTTAGCAAATTCCAGAGACAGCTCTAAGTCAATACCTTCTTTACCAAACTTCCTTCCCCATCTATCAGTCTGGGTAAGCAGGTCGTCAGGAAGACCAGCCAACAGCATTTGATAAATTGTCCCAATACGAGATCTATTCTCTATAGTGTCAACCAGGTGTATTTTACCCATGTTTGCATCTGTTTGAGCCATGATTTTACCCAGGTAACTCCTGATCTGCAAGAATTTGAAAAAGTGTCTCATAGACAGGCCACATTTTTCTTGTAAATTAGAGAAGGAAGTGATTTGTCCCCCACAGCAGACAAACCACAAAACATTAATCCCTAATTTGCCCCAACTAGACGCGATTGGATCTTGAAAAATTGAAGGTAAGAGTCTAAATGACGAAAACATGGTATAAGCATTAATATTTGAGATGCCGAGCTTCCGCCGTATCTTTTTCCAGATAGAATAGGCTGATTGAATGATTTTAAATTTAGTTTTTTTATAATAACTCGGCTCTAGAATTTTTACTAGACATTGACCAGCAGCCTCACCAAGTGCTACCTCATAGATGGTAGGTCTAACAGCAGCGGGGACTATTGCGTTAGCCCCGACCTGCAATATCCCCATATGCTGTAGTAATGCAGCCCAGTGATAGAGGAGAAGGCTGGGCATCCCCCATCCCCCCCTAAGTCTGGGTAAGATCATCCATTTAACTGCTCTTCTGGCTCTGCGATACCCCCAAAGGAATCTAACACATACCCTCTCGGCCTTAGAAATACAAGATGCGGAAATTCTAAGGGTATGGTCCGAAATAAGTATAGAAATTTGGGATAAACCGTCATTTTGATGACATTGCATCTGCCATGCATTGATAAATGCAGATGATCTAGTCTCTCAAGTGTCTTATTAATATTTCTTATTATTGGCGAGATGTTTAACTCAGGTATATGCTCCACTGAGGCCATAATCTTTACACCTAAATATGTTGCTACAGATACAGTTAGAACTTCTTGCGGAGATGATGTGGCTGAGTATAGGATCTGGGTTTTATCGATGTTTAATTTGTAACCTGAGACAGAGCCAAATATCTCTGCCGACTCCTTTAATGCCGGAATCTGATCTTATATCGGACGTAAAAACGGCAATATCGTCAGCATATGCCAATGTTTTATAGGCAATGCTGTTAACCATAACAGCTTTAATCGACGTATTTGCGTCAAATTCATCGATGTAAATTGCAAATAATAGCGGGGAGCAAGGACAACCCTGCCGAGTTCCTCTGCTTATAGTAAACGATTTAGATATTTGATCTGATATCCGAATACAGGCCTCAGGAAGTACATATAGTGCCTGCACTGCTTGTATAAAATCCTTAGGTAGGCCTTTTGCATACAGGGCGGACCAAAGAAACCCCCAGGAGACCCTGTCGAACGCTTTCTATGCGTCGAGCAGGATCATCCCGAGAGGTGCCTTCGTGGCCTGAGCCCAATCAAACAGAGCTATGGCATGCCTGACGTGGTCCGATGTGTCTCGACCCGGGAGAAACCTGTGTTGGCGGATATTAACCAATGGAGTAATAACCTTGCCCAACCTTAGGGCAATTATTTTAGAGTAGATCATACTGTCAGCGCAAATCAGGGAGATAGGTCTGTATGATGATGGGCTGAGCTCAGGTTTATCCTTTTTTTTAAAAACTACTATAGTGGTTTTACGCCAGGAGCCGGGAATCTGGCCCTTCTGGGCCAGTTGGAATAAAGATTCAGCACACCTCGAAGTGTTTGCTGACACGTGTAATAAAATTCAAGTGGTAACGCGTCGGAGCCGACAGCCTTACCAGCTGCTAGCAAAGTTAGAGCAAGCTCAACCTCGTCCCCGTGATTGGAGCAGGCAACATCATACTTTGTTCCGGGGTGACCTTCAAAGTTTCATGGTCTTGCAAAAATTCCTCCCCAGATGTCGCTTCAACATGTCTATCAGTGGTATATAGCTCCTGATAGAAATCCTGAAAACCTTCAGGACCGCCCTCGGTGAATCCTGGATCTGACCTGATTGATCCTGAATACGGGAATTCTATTAAAAACTCCCTCTGTTGTATGCGTTTTGCCAACAACTTGCCTGAATTCTCCCCATATTCATATATGTCCGCCCGGTGCTGAGCAAATTTAATAGCCAATTCATCCCCAAAAAATTGGTGTATTCTGGCCTTTGCAACTGCTATCTGCTGCAAGCACTTGTCCGATTTTTGCACATCCCTGATTACCCGGATAAGCCCTTCCTCCGCCTTCCGTAGCTGTTCCACCCAGCCATTAATCTTCTCTTTGACCATCCTTTGTCGATAAAGGGAGAAACTAAGAGTCTGCCCCCGTACTGCCATTTTAAAAGCGTCCCAAACTATTGTTTCAGATGCGGTGTCCCTGTTGATGTTAAAAAACTCGGTAATCCATTTGGTCATGTATTGACAGTATGCCTGATCTAGCAGTAACTTCCTGTCAAACGTCCAGGTCACCGGAAGTTGTGAGAAGGAACTCGTCGTAAACTCAATCACTAGCGGGTTATGATCTGATACTATCTTTGTAGAATTCAATGCTTTAGGCAATCTGAAAACCATGCTTGTGCAGCACTTTTATTTTTCATTTCACATCAGCTAAAGAAATATTTTTTCTTTTCTGCAAAATAGCACTCTTAAATACAGACTGCCCTCTTTCCTTTTTGATAAATTTTATCTTTTACATACAAGCAGTGTGATACACCTTGGGAATACCTCGCGAACAGGAACTATGCTTCTCATGGTTTCTAATATTTAAAAGACCAGTCTGAAAAGACTGCAACTGCAACATACCTGTTCTCAGATGCCTGTTTTTTGCAGTGAAGAATGCGTGGTCATCATCTGTCTGACACTTCCAAAGGAAACGCCAGCGGCATTTACCACCAGGCTGGAACTGCTGAAGTCCCATGCTTGGCTGTGTCCCAAGCGTATTCCCATCAAACCAAAGCATTCCTTGCAAATCCAGTGGGTGCCTTTTTGCTTCCTTTAGGAGCACCAAGGTATCGATTACAGCACCGGCTGCCTCAGAACCAGCAACTGGCTGCACTGTTCTGTGCTCCCACAACGATTCTGCGAGGTATTACAAAGGTCCGTCCCCTGCAGTAACTAGCAACAGAAATGTTGTGTCTCCCAGCCAGCACTTTTTATCTCTATTTTGCTAAAACATGTCCTGAAACACATTTTTTCTCTTATTGTTTCAACTCTCACCGAGTGCTTGGAGCTTTCCCTCTAAATTGACCTTTTTTTTTCTTTTCTTTTTTTCTAAAGAAAGCATGGTCTTCTGAACAGCTTGTAAGAGTTTTCTATTTTATAAACAGGAACTTTTATAAGTAACTACTGACTCTAAGAGAGTATTTTTTAATGACACTATAGATTTTTCCTGTCTCCACAGAGTCTATAGTAATTTTACATATTTTAACAGCTGCTATTTTTTCAGCTCATAAACCACTCTCATGCAACTACCTGCCAATTATATGCAAATGCCTATTTTAGTCACGTAGTTTGCTTTTAATGGGTTATTCACGATTGTCCATAGATTGGAGTGGGTGTTATGTGCTGGATTGAGGCCCTAACATAGGTGCGCCGTTTCAGAGGCACAAATCCTTCGTGCCACAAAGACAGGCAGGCCCTTTCACCCACTAAAGGCCCTTTCACCTACATTAGCCCTCCCTTCACAATAACGAGCAACAGAGGCTGTCCCTTATCTAACGTGTGCTCTGGGTGCAGAAGACGGTCCATCCTAAATACGTCATCTCCATGTCCAACAGTGACTAATCTACGTCACAACGAGTTCTTAGAAACAGACCCTTAAGCTCTTGGGATTTTCCCTAGCACAGGATTATTGATTTCTCCAAGAACTCATTAAATATGCATGAACCACTATTCCCTAAGGGTTCATTCCTGACGTCTTCCTCTGACTGACTTTATGTCAATACTAACATTCCAAGGCACCTATCAGGTATAAATATACCTCCCTTTGCCCAAGCAAACCAGAGGGGACCGAGACTTCCATGCCGACACTCTGACCTGAGACGCTGCAACCTGCGTCATGCCACAGCTCCAGCTGGCAGAGGTCCATCCACCCATCCTGGGGTGTCCAGCTCGAGATCAGGATGATGTCCCACTAAGGTAATGGGGTTAGACTAAATCCTAGGGGATTCTTGGCTCTCTAAGACCTACACACATGCTAGGTACACTTAGGTACATCTAGTTAGGCATCATAGGGGTATAGGCTTTATCTTAAATGCATTCTGTATTTCATGTATGTGTTCATTACTATTGCACAATGGTAAAACTGTACCATGCATTTTTATCTAACTGCACTGCTGGCCATATTTCTCTGCTACTGGCCAACAGTTGTTGCAGCACATATTACCAGTACTAGAATAACAACTGTGCAATACATTTTATTGTAAACACACCCAACTTTTTCTTCTATGTACTTCTCTGAGATGAGTGACTGAATGAAAAGTAGTATATTGTTTCCACGATCCTGAGGGATCAGGGTTTTATGTTATGTGGTTGCCAGAAGCTATTCCCTTCTTGTTGTCAAGAAGTTTCTAGTGGCCTCTGAGCTAGCTGGTACACAGTAATTTAGTTTAATATACGCGATAGGGGCATACCGACCTCAGTCCTATGCCAAGCCTATAGTGTATGTTATTCCAATGTGCAGAACCTATCAGGGAAATAGGAACTACACTACAGGTCCAAACTGGAATGGCATTGTGAGCAAAAAAACGATGGATTTAGGCCCAGATCTCTGTACTGGGGTGAATGTATGACATTGTTCTGCATTCTGTCCATCAATTGTTCTTTTTGCATTTGTCACCCCGAGTGGGACGGGTATGCCCAGATGTGGGTCCTGTGCTCTCCATGCCACTGGAGTTGAGCTATCCTGGCTGATGAGGGTTGAAACCCCGAAACTGGTCCTAGGATGCTTGTTTCCAGTCCAAGGAGGACCTGGCCTGGCAGTTCGGGCTGGACTGTTCCCATTGGGGGCAGGGTCAAGGCTGATTTGCATATGGCTGGGTCCAAACTGGAATGGGATGGTGAGCAAAAAAACGATGGATTTAGGCCCAGATCTCTGTACTTGGGTGAATGTATAACATTGTTCTGCACGCTGTCCATCAATTGTTCCTTTGCATTTATCTGCAAAATGGGCACAGGGATCCTGCAAGGTCCAGACAGGGATTTCTGAGGGCCATGGAGTAGAGAACACTAGAGGGTCATTTCCCCTTATCTCTAAAAGAGTGCAGTTGGTAAATATATTTTCCTGAAACATAACATCACATAGTCTGTCAGGTCATTAAACCCCTCTCCCACCAAATATTACCAAGGGTTTGGAGAAACCGGGTTGCGTGCAGCAAATGTTAGGCTGACTACAATTTAGATTATCCCCTGTGGAATCATTTTGCATGGCACATGTTCTGTAATTCAATAACTTTTTGTGCTTTACCTAATTCCCTTAAATGTGCCCCATGGCTGTCATCAATATGATATTGGTTACCGAATCATGGGTAGTAGGAGATCGCTAATTTCATCTTTTTATTTGTAACATAGAATGAGTCACTTTTGAAACAGTATGACCAACCCCTCAGAAGAGGTTACCGACCATCTTCTACATTCTACCTACCATTCTAAATTGTAAACAGGTTCTTTGGTAGCCTTATGTTACTTTACTCCTTAAGAAAACTTTATTAAATGAAAAATATATTTTGTTTTGCATACTGTGATTATGTTTTTTTCACCGTCTTTGGTTGGCCTGCCTTTTTCAATCGTGAACATTTAGGGGCATATTCCCAAGAAAGTGTGATAACTACCGCAAAATCAGCTTAACGCAACCCTTCACATCGCAGTCCATCGCGGGAAAATAACGCCGTGTTAACGTGGCATTCCCAACACGGCGGTACCATGCGATAGTCACACGATAACGCGTCAAATGAACGCATTAAAAGTAACGAGACGCCGCAAAAACGCGAAACCCCAACGCGAAAATAGTAGCGATGACGCCAATCGCGATACAAAAATCTGCGAAAACCAGCCACAGGCCTGCAATTCCCACGCGTCATGCGGGAGAATGCACTATAAAAGTAGAAAAAAAAACATACAAACAACAGCGAAGCACAATGGAGGCATCCGGAGCAAGTACAGAGGACAACCAGAACCCCACAAGCCCCACGGAGGACCAGCCTGGGACCTCAGGGTCAGGGAAGGGCAAGGACAAGAAGAGTAGGAAGAAGCGGTTCAGTCTGGAGGAAAACAGGATCCTGATAACGGAGGTGATAGTGTCTTGTGGATTGTTACCTGCCTTGTTATGTTGGCCTAGGCCTGGCTGCCAGGCTGCTTTTCTTTGCGCACGTTACACTGAGCCGG
The DNA here is from genome assembly GCA_963921515.1 of Calotriton arnoldi. Lineage (NCBI taxonomy): Eukaryota > Metazoa > Chordata > Amphibia > Caudata > Salamandridae > Calotriton > Calotriton arnoldi. The sequence goes on along the minus strand of CAWUFW010009049.1, from coordinate 455,030 downwards.
GCCTTTCTCGCCCTTTGCTCGTGCCAAGGTCTTTTGCACTGTCTGCATTTTCTGTTGTTCACCTTTTTGGGCTCAGTCTGCACAAACATGTACAAGGTCGCATAACAATGTATTCTGGTTCTTCCTGATATGGCCAGTCTCGCGCACCCAGACATAACATTATGTGCAATTGCCATGAAGAATTTGATATGCTTTTAATACTGTGGTTTACTAGCGCTTAAACACACTTGAAGAAATCCTTTTCAGTGAGAAGAGCTATGATGTCCTGCTGATGTAATTTTGCATCTAGAGACTGAGGTATGGGGGTTCGCTAGTCAAAGCCCAGAGGTCTTCTATTTTTATAATAAACTATCTTACTGCAAGGGGAGGGTGGTAATGTTATTTATACGTTTATCCACTGAGCTCTGAGATGCTTTCCCCGTTTGTATTCTATGGAATTGTAACCATGCTGCTTATATTAGTCATATGCATTATGCTATTAGTACTGACACGTGTACTGTATATTAGAGCACGTAAGTTGGAATAAACATTTTAACCTATCCAGTGTCTCTTCCTACGCATCTTGTGGACAAGTACGAGTGAGTGGCGAAAGAGTGTTCTTGCTTCTGTGAGTCCTGAGATAAAGATACCGTGTTCTGGGTTGTCCAAACATTAGTACTTGGGTGCTAATGGGATGCTAAGCTAGTTGGGTTGGGGTTTTTGGGTGCTACGGTATATGGTGGCAAACCACTGTATTCCGGGGTCCCATTTTCCTGTGCATAGCTCTGTGTATGTGCAGAAACCTTATGACATGGCGCGACCAACGTGGGGCTGCTTATCTGCGAGACGCTTGAGTAGTGCTTGTGCTTGTCCACAAACCCCTCGCGTACGCTTCCGGAGGCGTATGTGACGGTGATACCTCCTATATTGAATGTTTTATAGGTTCTTTCAAGCTTGATATTATTAAAAAGGTTAGTTAATAGACCCATTTTTGTGCTCCCTGTTAGGTTGTCGAATATAATTGTTTAGTCATGGCTGGTGTGGCGATAGCTGCACATAGTCGAGAGCACTCCGAGACCACTTAGCTGTATATGGAGTGCCCGATACTGGGGTCGAGTTGGTCTTTGTGGTTCAAGCCGATGCGGCTTATCACTTTGAAGTGTTTTACACTTGGATCACTTTTGAAGCGGTGGATGCAGGTGATAAGCTGTTTCATGAATATAAGCCCACCGCTGTTCCTGCTGCCTATCGACCCTATACTGTTCTTGAAGTGCCTCTCACGGCTTGGCAGCACCGTGTTTGGTTCAATGGCGCCCTACCACAACCAACTACCGCAGTTCGTTTAGGCCCCTTATCAATTCAGGGGCCACTTGGCCTGTATTGGCCGGGTATACCCCGCATCCAAATTATCTGGCATTACCGATTGCGGAACTGCGCACTATGCATACCGAATTGGTGCGAGTGCATCGAGCCTTAGTGACATACGTTACAGGTAGCCTCCATGGAGCTGCTCCTGTAGTCGCAGGCCAACCAGCTATTGCAGCTGGAGTGTCCATAAGTCCTGTCATGGTAAATTCTGTGATGGGCAAACGTCCACAAAATAAGGACGACTATCCTTACTGGCTTGCAGAAAAGTTCGATCAGATAGAAGCAGTGTTTCCACATACATCCCCAGTAGATAAACATCGCATCCTCACGATAAGTTTGCCAAAAGACATAATCCCGATTTGACATCATGTGAAAACTGGGGTAAGGTATTCGCAGCAGTTTATTCAAAATGTTTTGGAACTCCTTCCATGACGGTTCTACCCTCTGTAATTAAAAAGTACAGGATGAACATGGCCCTGAAGCGGCTGTGGAATTAGGGATGAGACTAGTGGGAGTGTTTGATGTAGTAGCTGAGCTGATCCTTGGAAATGTCAAGGGCGATGCTATGAACTTTCAAGTAGCGAATGCTTTGGCTTTGGTCCCAGAGTTGGACAGGCCTCGCGAATTACCGAAAATAATAGCCCGGGCTTATAAAACAATTGGAAGAAATAGCCTAGGCAACAAGCCTTTTGTAAAAATGCAAACTCAATCGCAAACACAAGTTATACAAACAAAAAGTGCATCTGAGAAAGATGATAAACCAGTCTTCACTAAAAAGAGTTGGAGACAGAAAAAACAGGGTAAGCAACAAAAGAAGCCGGGGTCGAGAGGCGCTTCCCCAGTTTCGGTTTTTTCTGAACGTACTTATGATTTACGTGATAGGTCAAGGATTAAATCACCAGAAAGGTTTCAGAGCTCTGATACGCGTTCTCCTCGTTCTTCACAGGCCCAGACGTCGTCACAGGCTGGTGGAGGAGGACGGCAAGATAGAGGAAGGGGCCGAGAGGCTCCCCAGGAGCGAGACCAACCTCGACAACAAGTCAGAGGGAAAGCAGAAGATTTTCATCTTCCTCGACCGCAATTTCAGAAGAAAAGGTTGCCGCTGTCACAGCGAAATATGCCTCAGACCGTGAGAACGAGACTCCAGAATTGGACGTGGGCAGTGACCCTCCTAGACAGCGCCGCGGAAGTTACCATAGTGCGGGAGGCGCTACGTCCTCATATGGAGGCGACAGCAACTGAAACATTCGTTACTGTAGAGACAGCTGACACGAGAGTGGCACTCCCTGACAGACTATATAATATAGTCATACAAATTGAAGGTGACATACCGCGTGAAATAAAAGGGATTTTTGGGAAAATCTAACCTCTTCATATGACATTTTGTTAGCAGAGGTGGATTGGCCACCCCCATTCGTATTAGCTGCACATAAAGGAGAGGAGGTAATCCTTCCAAGCTTTTCAAAGCATGTCCCAAAAGACAAAGCTGAAGCACTTGCAGCTGAGTGGGCTGTGTACCTGGCACCAGCGTTATACCGCAACCATGTGGGATGGGATGAAGAGTCACCTCCCCATGCAATACCTTTGCGGTCACTACCGCAGCCACAACCCCAATATCCCATCAAACGGCAGGCAAAGGCCCCGTCTCCGAAATTCTGACACAGTTGGAATATCAGGGAGTAATTGAACCATGCGTATCACCTATGAACAATCCCCTTTTCGTGGTTTCTAAACCCGATGGATCGTACCGCTTAGTTTTGGATTACCGGCATTTAAATACTCATTGTCGGAACTTTGAGGTGCAAAATACACACAGTTCTGCGCTAGTAGACAGTCTTGTTCGTAAAAATACAAAACGACACTTGACCTTTCAAACGGTTTCTACACGCACAACCTAGCCCCGGAGAGTGGTCAATGGACCGCATTCACATCCGGTGGTAAATTATTCCAGTTCCGGCGTTTACCCATGGGCTATAAAAATAGTCCGGGTATATTCGCCGCCCGTGTTGTTTCTTTGTTAAATGACATTGATCAAGACGCATGTTCGTACGTTGATGACATCTATCTGACAGACGACGAGTTATATCAGCATCTGTCCCGTGTGGACCGCATTATTCTTGAATTTGCGGAGCAGGGTTACAAATTTAACTTTGCTAAGTCACACATTGCTGAATTTACCGTTCTGTTCTTGGGCTATGAGCTCAATAACGAAGGTAAGGGCTTAGCCCCCCATTTCTTGGAAAAATGTGCACATTTGTGCCCCCAAATACTCTGAAGAAACTTCAGTCTTTGCTGGGTTTTCTGAATTTCGGGCGTACTTACATTCCCGAATATGCCCAGCGTATCAAGCCTTTGTATGCTTTGATACAACCTACATATTCAAGGTCTTGCTGGCTGCCTGAGCATACCTCAATTCTGCAGTCTTTGCAGACAGACCTATTGGAGTCTAAATATCTTTTGACTCGTGATAACCACACAAACCTGGTGATTAGAATAATTCCGGGGCGGTGGGATTCACATACTTAACCTTTAATGAAGGTGATACAGTACCCATCGCATACAAGTCTCATCTGTACACTTCCGCTGAATTGCGCTTTACATCTGTCGAAAAAGTTCTAACTGCAGTGCAAATGGCGATTCTAAAAGAACGCGCACTGGCACAGGGTAAGCGAATTCTGGTGGAAACACCCTGTCCTGCTCTAGAGGCAGTAACAAAGGCAAGTGTACCGAACTCAAAAGCAATGCATCCCCGTTGGATACAATGGGCTACATCCTTGACGTCTTCGGACGTCACTTTTGTTTTTGATTCTTCTCTTCAGACTCAGGAGTTTTTGCAGTATGAATTCGTTCATCCTCCTCCTTTGTTTTTACTACCGCTTGAGGATTACAAATGTGTGATCTACACCGATGGTTCGGCGCAACCGGCCACTGGGTCCAAGCACGCTTATTCAGCTGCATGTGCTATTGTTGCGGGATCCTTTGTGGATGGCAAGTTCAAATCCACTGCAGTGCACACACGCACACTTGGGGATAGTACCGCACAATTGGCCGAGCTGCATGCATTGCTACTTGCACTTGAGTTCGCTTCACAGGATGAGACCACTCTTATTGTATGTGATTCTTTTACTGTGTACAATCTTACAATGACAATCTGTTTTTCTGGTCGAAAAACGACTACAAGGACGCAAAAGGGAGCACAATTAAGCATAAAATGCTTTGGGTTCGAGTGGCAGAATTGCAACAACGTCTGCCCCTCACACAGGTGGTTCACACCTTAGGCCATCAGCGGGTGGGCGCACACGCTATTGGTAACGATCTGGCAGATGAAGCTGCCCGTTCAGCAGTAGTCACGTGTTCAGTAGCAGCGGTTACCAGGTCCATGTCTAAAATAGACCCTGTTATATTAGCAGCTATTGCTGCAACCAAGGAAGGTAATAATTACCCTACAGGTTTCCCTTCCAAGTATTCTTACACATTAAGTCCCGATCAGGTTCCTTATGTAACTATACCTGACGTTGGAGATCGGCTGATCCCCAACGCGGACCGCAGGAGTGCCTTGATATCAGCTGCACACGAAGGCATGGCTTCGGCTCATGCAGGTGTATCAGCTACGGTTTCCATATTGCAGCAGCGTTATTGGTGGCGTGGGTTATATAAAGACACTCGTGCTTTTGTGCTTTCTTGCGACGTTTGTCAACAGATTAAGCCTTCCACGGTAACACGTCCACCACAAACACCGCTCTGCATTGCTAACAGACCCTTTGGGTGTGTTTACTTGGATCACTGCGGTCCATTCTCATCAGACACTGCCTATAAATACATCTTAGTGGCAGTGGACTCGTGCACACGGTTTCTCTGGGTCTGGCCACAACGGAGTGCTGACGCCCGAAATGTAATCAGGGATTTGCGTGTCTTTGTGGGAATTTTCGCATGCGGCACCTTCCATTCGGACCAAGGTCCAGCGTTTGCCTCTAGGGCTTACAAGGATGCAATGGCTTCGCTTGGGGTGCGGGTGAAATTTTCGTCTCCGTATAGGCCTGAGGGCAACTCTATCGTTGAACGAATGAACCGTGACTTAAAGCAATCCTTAACAGCTAGGGTTATAGGTACTGGCAGGAACTGGCTGTCCCATTTGTATACCGTTCAGCGTGCACTTAATAATCTCCCTAGAAGACCTCTGGGTGGGCGGACCCCATACGAAATGCTCTTTGGCATAAGAATGTTTGTGCCTGACCTTGAGGGTCCAGACATCGCGGCGCAATCCGCCAAGTTTGATGTAGATAACCATTCTGCTATGTTACAGGACTTACAAGAAGCCCGAGACAAACTTGCAACTACACATTTGCCTTCAGCCACAGATCCTGCGTTGCAGATTCCGGTAGCCGGCTGGCTTCCGAAAGTTGGAGAACTGGTTCGAGAGAAGGTTGAAAACAAAAAGAATTTGGCCCCTCTTTTCGTGCACCGGTTCCAGTTCTTGGCCTGAAGGGAACACGTACAGTCATTTTACCACCGCTTCCTGGTCGCAAAGAGAACAGATACATCTCAGTTGAAAATGTCAAGCTACAGCGCCTGGCCGATCCTGAATAGTGTCACACCAGCGGTCTCTTGTCCTGCCATTTATCGGACATATGTTCATAGTCCATCTGCACGAACGATCGCTGATGCTGTAATTGAGATGGTTGATTTGCCTGAAACTACGATTGATCCCCAACTCTCCACCAATATCGACGAGGACGAGTATACATATCCTGCATCAGAATCGGTGGCACATCAACCAACAACGCCACTAAGCCCGACTCGTTATTCCTTTGATTCGGATTCCACATCTTCAAAAGTTCCATCCAAGTTCAGTATTTTTATATCCTGGTTTAGAGACAATTTTTGATTCCCCCTGGACATACCTCTGGTTGGTACTTTTCTTGATATTTTTGTTCATGTCCATTGGCTTTGTCACAGTGTTTTTTCTACTAATCAATGGTCACTATTTACCTGAACGCTCTGCTGTAGACTATGTTTCTGGAACTTTGGCTCCTCATTCCTCGTCTCACATCATGAAGCGTGACCACACATTTGTGAACATTTCAGCTTTCCCAGTTATTGATGGCATCGTATGGGATGCAGTGAACTATCAAATCCATGGTCCGACGGAAATTATTAATGTACCTAATGTCCTTCGTGTTTCAATGGGTGATGTAGTACAAAATAATATTCATTCTGATGATTGGGATGTGCATGCCGTTGAAGCATTGTTTGCCGATTTAAAATATTATGCATCTTTTAATGCTGAAGATTTATATATGAATTCTGCTAATTATGCCGATTTGTATTGTTACCAACATTGGGGTAATCATTTTCTCCATAAGCCTAGTGCCCTGCGTAGTTCTGTTAACTATACCCAATGGGAACATTGTCCAAACCCCTTGCCAGGTAGCTCTCAAACTCTTCGAAATAAGTTTAATTATTTCACTGATTTTAATCGGTCGAACCCTGCATCCTATTATTTTAAACTAAATAACACATCAACTCAGAAAATTATGTTAACACACACCAAAATGCTTTATTCAGGTTCCTTTCTAAGTGCCTTAGCTGTGGGTGGTTATGAGTACTGGGATAATACAGTGGATTTAAAATCTATTTGGGGCTCCAAGCCATGGCAGGTACAGGGAACCGAGGCGTTGCATCGTGCGTGCCTCATCCCTACCCAAATTATGTTCCTAAATGCTTCCATCTATCAGACTACATGTTGGGGCTTAGCAACCACTAAACAATTGAATACGCCATCAATACCATCCCTGTCGAGTTTTCCAAATGAAAGCTCACGATTCAATATGTCCCTCGTGTCCCTGCAGGCAATGTTACAAAATAATTCGTTTAATGTTTCTGAGCTGGTTCAGTCACCCTGGTTAGTATGGCCTATATCATCTAATGCATGTCAAATGCGTTTTCATGATACTGGTGCTAGCTACACACAGAATAGGCCTGATCCGAGGTTTACTGATGCCCGTACTGTCACTACATACTCTGTTGGTAAATTATGCAAACAATGGCTGCAACATTCGTCCCTTGATTCTGTTAAACAACATTTGTCCCTCCTTACAGGCAATATTGATCTGTCCGACTTTGTTTTGGGACCTCGTGGTCCCCAACCTAAAAGATTCATTTATGAAACATATAATGAACTCTGGAAGCTATCACAAATGGAAGCTGCTTCCCGTCTTCGGGAAATAGATCAAGCAAATATGGAAAAGGTGCTCGATGTTGTTGACAATAGTATTAATACCCTGTCTTCTCGCATTTACACTTTAGAGAATATTGTGTCCTCTGTTGTTGATATTGTACAAGATGATGTTTCTGTGTTATATCATGGTCAGAATCAATTGCGCTCAGTTATGCAGTTTGCATGGACTTTACAAACGCTCAAGTTAGGTAAAGTGCCTTGGCATTTTTTGAACACCTCTGCCTTATTTCTACCTTTTAACTTAACTGACAAACAGCAATTTATGTCCATGAAGGATGCAACTTACACTCTATTACATATCGAAAAGGTGGATCCTTTGCCGTTCTCTGTTGCAGAACTCGATTCTGCTGTATGGCTAGTCCATGGGGTTATAGCTTTACCATTTTCCTTGTTTGAATTTGACTCGTGCATGAAACATTATCCTGTGGGCCGTTACCGGCCATTGGGCAGTGCTTTCCTGCATGAACTTTGGTCCTTGCCTTTCATGTATAAATGCCTTCGGGACGGCAAGGAAGTCTTTCTCACTGGGGAGTACTGCGACTCGACTATAGGTCATTCGCTTATTTGTAAACACATTAAATTGCATGGCTCATGTAGCGTTTCCTCTCCTAATCTTGCTTGTGTGCTGAAAGGTATTCCTGCTCCTGTTATTTCACCTACTTTCACTCTCCTTTCCAATGGTAGTTATTTACTTTTAAATAACGAAAACTGTTGTGGCCTGCAGGCTGGCATTCCTTACATTGTAACAGTTTCGCACAGGGTTGTCTGCTGCAAAAATGTGCTTTTTCCTCCCCTCATGGCAAGGTTGATATCTCTATTTGGCCTTCCATCCCTACCATGGAAGCAGATTTCAATAGACTGAGCAGAATAAAGGCACTATTATTAAACGAGGAAGTTATGCTCACGTCCGCCCGGGAGACATTCATTCTCCAGGTGGCGAGTACCCACAGTGAAATACAGGCCCTTTTGAACACTAATCTCCCCCAACATTTTGGGAGTTAATACATCGTATTTTTAACGCATCTAACACTGAAGGCCTAGTACACTTTTTTAAGGTCGTTGGGTCGGGCTTGGTGTCCTCCTTCCAAACTATTTTTGGTGTCATCCCGGCTTTCATACATTCTATTTTTTCCAGTGTCTTTGGCGGTTTCCCATTGATCCTCGCTTTAGCGGCTGGTGTCTTGCTCTTAATTTGCTTTCTGCGCAATGGCTGCTCCCCGATGGGACCTGCTCGATCCAGAACGCCTCCAGCTGCTCCGTGAGCGCCTTTTGGCCGGTTTTGGTGTCTTGCCATTGGCGACACTGAGTGTGTCATATACTCTTTCGTTTCGCTTTGCGTATTTCACTTGCGTGCAACCTGTGATGACTTGTGTCCGCTGTCCTTTCACCTGGACTCTGGATTATTGCCTCTCCAATTCGTCATTGTCTGTCCCGGATTTTGTTCAGTTGATGGGTCCCTTAGAGGCCCATGAGCAGGACTGTTCCGTCGCTGGCTGTATGGCGCGTGCGGCTGCACTGGGGATTTTGGCGCAATGGGATATCTGGGCGGCTGCCCAGGATCTCCTGCAACGAAGCTGTTTCAATTATCACGCAAGCTGTCCCGCATTGCTTCTGGATGCTCCCTTTGCTGAGGAGCATTCCTGCTCTTTTGAACTCATGGATTGGATGGCATCTATGTTTTTTGACGATTCCAATGATGAACTCTTGGAGGGTATGGCTTTTTTCTGCACTTTCACTTTCATGGATTGACCTGCCCTTCGCCGTTTGGGCGCTCCCTGTGCTCCAACGGCTGTGTTTTTCCTCTGATGGGCCTCTGTCCTGGCCGCCGGACTGTCCAGGGGAGGGTGTCTTGTGGATTGTTACCTGCCTTGTTATGTTGGCCTAGGCCTGGCTGCCAGGCTGCTTTTCTTTGCGCACGTTACACTGAGCCGGGCCTTTCTCGCCCTTTGCTCGTGCCAAGGTCTTTTGCACTGTCTGCATTTTCTGTTGTTCACCTTTTTGGGCTCAGTCTGCACAAACATGTACAAGGTCGCATAACAATGTATTCTGGTTCTTCCTGATATGGCCAGTCTCGCGCACCCAGACATAACATTATGTGCAATTGCCATGAAGAATTTGATATGCTTTTAATACTGTGGTTTACTAGCGCTTAAACACACTTGAAGAAATCCTTTTCAGTGAGAAGAGCTATGATGTCCTGCTGATGTAATTTTGCATCTAGAGACTGAGGTATGGGGGTTCGCTAGTCAAAGCCCAGAGGTCTTCTATTTTTATAATAAACTATCTTACTGCAAGGGGAGGGTGGTAATGTTATTTATACGTTTATCCACTGAGCTCTGAGATGCTTTCCCCGTTTGTATTCTATGGAATTGTAACCATGCTGCTTATATTAGTCATATGCATTATGCTATTAGTACTGACACGTGTACTGTATATTAGAGCACGTAAGTTGGAATAAACATTTTAACCTATCCAGTGTCTCTTCCTACGCATCTTGTGGACAAGTACGAGTGAGTGGCGAAAGAGTGTTCTTGCTTCTGTGAGTCCTGAGATAAAGATACCGTGTTCTGGGTTGTCCAAACATTAGTACTTGGGTGCTAATGGGATGCTAAGCTAGTTGGGTTGGGGTTTTTGGGTGCTACGGTATATGGTGGCAAACCACTGTATTCCGGGGTCCCATTTTCCTGTGCATAGCTCTGTGTATGTGCAGAAACCTTATGACAATAGAACACCATCAATCACTGTTCGTCACCTCCACTGTGTCACTGGCAACTATAAATGGAATATGACAGACCATCGTGGACAAGGTGAATGCAGTCGGAGTGCTGAGGAGGACAATGGACGAGGTCAAGAGGCGCTGGAATGATGTGAAGCGCAAAACCAAGCTGAAACTCGCAAACAACCGGAAGGCAGCAATGGAGACTGGAGGTGGGACTCCAGCACCACAGGAGGAGCTGGACGAGATGGAGGAAATGGTCTCCACAGTCATCAGTGGGAAGACGGTGGCAGGAGTTGGGGTACCGGACACTGCTCAACATGACCGGACACAACAGCAACAGGGTGAGTAACCACCAGGGACTGGGGGGACGGGGGAGATGGGCACAACGGCACACATGCACAATTAAGCATAGCACATCTGCGGACAAGCCATGCCCCAGACCCACAACTCCCACCAAGAGACCAATGCACACAGGTATGCAACATCTCAGCATTGCATAAGCACAGAACCCAGAGGCACACCGCATATAAGGGATAAGGGGCAGCTAAATCAGAGCTGCAGGGGTGACTCCCCCAAAATGTGGCACACACATTACATGCAGAGCACTTCAACATTGACAACGATGTGGTACAAACCGCAACACATACACAACAGAACAGAGGACACAACTGGTGCCGCATGTGCATAGAAACTGGCCAATCACATTTGGCACTGCAGGGAAATGTGAGTTGACAATGTACAAGTACAAACACACAGCCGTGGCTTAGTCGGAATGTCCACTGTCCCACATCAGATAGGCAGCTCCCCCCCCACAGTCACAATGTACACTGTCATGCAGTCTGAATGTAAACATGTACAATGTGTCAACATACATGTGAACACGATGTTAAACTGCATCTCCCCTTCACATTGCAGGGGGAAATCCAACACCTCCTGCAGAGCAGTCCGAACCTCTCTTCTCTGATGACGAAGAGGACCACCACACTTTCGACTCAGATGCCCTCGAACAGCTCGTGGAGAGCCTCCACAGCCCACTTCCAGTAGCAGGGCAGCCCAGCTGCCACGAGGAGAACCCACCCCCTGCACAGAACACACAGCAGGCAGCACCCACCACCACAGCTGCCTCCCAGGACCCCCACGATGAACACATGGCCTTCCAACGCCGTTTGTTGGGGTGCCAGGAGAAGCTGGCTGAACAGGTGCAGGTGGGGTTCGACCGCATGGCAGCCAAACTAGACGCCATACGTGGGTGTCTAAGTCCCATCAGGGACCACTCACAGTCCCTAATGGACACCCACAGTCCGCTCCATGCTCTCTAACAGACCATGGCTGACATCGCTAGAGTCCTGACTCTGCGACAAGAACGACTGTCTAGCCAGAGTGCCTCCAGCGATCTCGCCTGGGAGTTGGGACACATGCGGAGGATCATGGAGAACATGGAGCGGACGCAGGCAGAAAGAGCGGCTGCCACGGCTGCACACCAGTGAGAGGTAGCTGGGTCTCTCAATGCCCTAAAGACCCTCCTCATGGCATTGCTGCCACAAGGCCTGACGCTGATGCATGCTGCTGCTACCACCCCATCCACATCTCCGGCCCCTGATGTGTCAGTGCCACACAGTGCTGGAGACAGAACACCACCACCCACATGTGAGGCACATGCAACAGCAGAGGATGAAGATGCAGATGAATCTGCCTTCGTGGTCAGGAGGACGCAGTAGCATTCATCTCCGTCATGTGGCCTGTTTCTGCTTGGTACTGCCCTCTGCATCATCACCTTCCACTGTCCCCCGATGCACTCTGCGACACTCACCTTGGACCTCGACATGGACTGCCATATTCTGTTTGGTCACCAATGACACAGCTATCAGACTGCGGACTGAACTCCTCCTCTCCTGATGCACCTGTCATTCCCTGATGGACTCTGGCTGGCCCTCCATGGGGCAACAATGTCAAGTGGGGTGTGCATGGCCCTGTACTGCTCCAGCTGCAACACTCCACTAAATGTGCAATAAACATTCATATTCACACAGATGTGTCATGTCTATGATCTTTCAAGTGTGGAAGTATGGATAATTGTAGGGTCAGTGATTCCCCCTTACGTCCATGTTGCCCATGTTGTGGGACTTCTGTCACAGGGTGACACATTGCCGAATGCGGTCCGGGTGGTGCCGACACTACAACAGAGACACATCCATTAGTCACTTCCTTGTCCAGCCCGGGACGGAACCACGCCCAGAGCCCCGGCGTCATTGTTCACACCCTTACGCTGGACTGGCATACGCCAGGACAGCCCACTCCGCCTACGCACATAGGAGGGGACGACAATGCTACATGTCCCAGGTCTTCACTGTAGGGATCTGCAGCTCAGAGGTCTAGTTGTCAGCCTGCCCCAGCCACTCCCTCATGGCTGGTGTACACCCACACCACACCCATCCAGCAGAGGCGTCACAGGACATGTGACCCTGCCAATAAAAAGGGCCTGGCGCACGTGCTGTACGCCATTTCCACACTCAAACTGGGTGTCTCTGTGTAGTTCTCAGGTATGCATGAGGTCCTGGGGCCCTGCCACCTCACATTGCCCAGTGCCGGGGGTGACATGATGGCATCCGCACCACGGAACTCAATCATTAAGGGTCCATGGCTAGCGGTGCACAGACTTGGTGGCACCGGATACACTGCGGCAGGCACAGGCACCCCGCCACGGGACTTGTCTTGCGGTGCAGTGAGATAAGGGCACCTAAAGTGCTGAGCGGGTGTGCAGACTGCGATGATGCACCGTCCTGGCGGTCCGGACTGGCAAGGATTAGTGTGAGGCCTGCTGGACCACAGTGTAGGCCTGGGCCAGCGGGCAGTGCGGCCCTTCCGCCACGTGCCTTGCGTCGCGGTTCACAGAGTTAGTGTCACCTCAAGCGCTGAGTGGGTGTGCAGCCTGCGATGATGCTGTGTGCACTGATGTGGTCTCTGCCATTGCGAAATCAAGACCCAGAGTCAGCTGTGTGACCTGGTGGCCCTCGGTGCGGGGCTGCATGATGTGGAGGGTGCCATGGTTGCGGGCCCCGGGCTTGGAGATCCAACCGGAATGTGGTGGGCCCTCTTGGAGACACGCCAGTGGCGGAAGGTGAGCAGTGAGGCCTGGATGCACAGGGGCGGGCAATCGCCGCTGGGCGGCAGGAGGGTCTGGGGTGCAGCAGCCTGTGTGCGCAGGGGCGGGCAAGCGATGATGGTGTGTGCAACTGTGTGGACTCTGCCATTCATGTCTCTGGAAACTGTTTCAGATGAGGGACCTGGGGGACTGCAGTGTATACCGGCACGTGGTTGGAGACACACCGGTGGCAGCAGGTGAGCGGTTAGGCCTTGGTCCGCAGTGTCGGCACTCTATCTCTCTCTCTTTCTCTCTCCCTCTCTCTTTCTCTCTCTTTCTCTCTTCCTCTCTCTCTCTTTCTCTCTCCCTCTCCCCCTCTCTCCCTCTCTCTCTCTCTTTCTCTCTCCCTCTCTCCCTCTCTCTTTCTCTCTCCCTCTCTTTCTCTCTCTCTTTCTCTCTCCCTCTCTCCCTCTCTCCCTCTCTCTTTCTCTTTCTCTCTCCCTCTCTCCCTCTCTCTCTCTCGCTCTCTCTCTTTCGCTCTCTCTCTCTGTACTTTGATGGGCGCATGGCACACCTACTTATCCAGATTTCTGTTTTGCAGGCTGTGACTTACAGAATGTCCTGGGAAGACCCGCCATGCCTCTTCAGGATTGTTGTTTTTGGTTTATTCTGTAATAAACTTATTATTTGGTTATTATGATATGAATGTATGATTTGCCTTTATATGACCACACATGTATTTTGGGTGTTGTGATTGTGCGACTTCAGGCGATTTGTTTGGTACATGAATTCGTGGAGTTCATGTGCAATATCTTTGTCTAAAGGGGGGGGTGCCTGGGGTGGTGGCCGGGGGGGGGGATGGGGTCCTGGGGGTGGTGGTGGTGGGTGTTGTTGGCCTATTGGGGCTCCGGGCTGCATGATGGGTTGCTCCAGGGCATCTGTTGTTCTTCATGTGTGGGTATGGGCTGTGCTCCCTTGTCTGGTGCCGGTTGTCTTCCGACTTTATACCAGGTAAGAGCAGGTGTTAATTTCCTGCTGCTAACGCGCCTTATCGCATGTTTTGTGGTCTTAACGCCGAACTGGCTGGTCGTTGGGAATGTTGTGGAGTGGTGTTGTCGCTGCTTTTTGTACGGGAACGCCTACTCTACATCTCATTAGCGTTAGTTGCCGGGGTCATCTGTGGCGATGTTTTCTTTGCGTCTGCTATCACAGGTAAACTGGTGTTATGGGCTGTTAGCGCCACCTTGTGAATGGGGCGATACATTTATCGCGACTTTGGCTGCGATACAGTGCCGATAACTCCTTGAGAATATGCCCCATAGGGTCTTGATTGTGTGTTATAACCCATAATAACGATAATACAAACTGAATAAAACTCCCCAAATGTACTCAGTTTTTCTGAAAAGAGAACATGAGTCAGAAGGACGAGTGTTCCTAGGTAATTGAACCCCTTGGCATTTTTGCTGCCCTGCTATGTGCAGTTTGGGCTACTTAATTCCGCATAACAGTCACGAAACCGATTTCCTAATTTACATATTCTGTCAAACATCAACCCTCCACATACTGAGAACTTCCACTGAAAAAATCAGTTTCTTTGTGTATTACGAGTATGACTTCCCAGGGTATAACAACCTCGTCTGATTTAAAGGATTGCTTATTATTATCAAGTAATTGATTTTGAACTGTGCAGTATTATTAGGTGTTACTTCTCTCAACATTATACACTATGCCGATGTATTGGAAAGATAATCGAATACCATTAGAGATGTATAAAACTCTAGTGCAGACAATAAACAATGTGCCAATAGAATAAATATAATTCTCACATTAAATCTAGAGTTAATCACATTTGCTGATGATGCTTTTCAATGCCTTTATTTATTTTCTCATGTAATACTGAAATGCCTTTCTTTCATCATTTATGATGGATCAGAAGAGCTCCAAGGGGCTTATTTATGAGAATCATGCGTCACTTTTGCACCACGAAAGTGGAACATGCGTGACGCAGGGCTCTCATTTTGATTTATGAAGGCACGCAAAGCCACCCAGGGTGGCTTTGAGTAGCCTCATAAATCATGAGTAAGGTGACGCAGCACAAATCGCTACATCACCTTACTCTGTGCCCGGGAGGCATTACATGGCCATTCCAGTGGGTTTCCCCACGCAACACCCATGGAATTTGATGCTGCCCCAGATTTACAAAGGGGTGTAAACCTGGGGAAGCGCCAAATCCATACACCTCCCGAGGTGAGGCGTAAAAAGTACAAATATGTTTATTTCTCTTCGTTTTCTCCTCTTTCGTTGTGTGCTGCATTCTGCAGTACATATAGAAAGAGGGAAACGCCTCTTAGGATTGTTTTTTTTTGGCAGGAAGTTGCTCCTTCCTGTGCAAAAACAATCCTGCCTTCAACAAAGGCACCTTTGCACCATGGCGCCAGCGCAGGGAAAAAGTACAGGAAGGCACCGTATTGCTTAAATACAGTGCATTCCTGCTCTTCACTTTGGTGTAGGACATTGCATCAAAGTGCCTTGCTGCGCTGCCCTATGCCAAAATCCCATAAATAAGCCCCTTTGTGTATTTGCACTCCTGCTTGCTTTCGCTTATGCTGGCTAATTCAGGCTTAACTTTCCCAAACTATCCCACCTGAAATTATATGTTTGGAGAACGTTCTCACACACACTTACATGCTAATGTCATGTTTTTTCATGTAACTTCAAATATTTTTCAACATCTTCCACCTTCCTCCTGATCATTATCTTCAGAATAATGCCTGTGTCAAAATACAGGAGCAACCAGTATATGTCAAATATTGTCTAACAATCCTAACATTTTCAAAAATATGTCAAAACATCAGCGGCTGTGGATTGTTTGACCCTCTAAAAATCTCATTTTACATTTAAATTGATTTATGGCAACAATGTTAAGGAACATCTGATTTATGATGTCTTTATTCCACAAGTAATTAAATGGTTGGTTATACCAGTTATCATCATCAAACTGTTTCATAGTCGTGCCCTTACTGTCTTTACAATATCATGGAAATCCAAAGTCCAGAAACCCGAAATGACTGATTTAAAAATAATGTAGCCTTTCTGTTATCCCGAATACAAACCATCACTTGGAAATTCCTCTTTTTAACACGCAAGCAGTAATAGAGTGGAAGAATCCTAGGCCTTTGTAGGTGGAAGAGGGTATGTGGAGAGGGGAATTAAAGACTATGACAAAATAATAGTAGAACGATAGTTGCATTATAAACTTATTTTTACTTCATTCTTCATCAAAGTCTTTATAATATTATAAAATAGTGCGAGGTCAATGACTAACAAAACTGGAAAATTGAATTTCTCCATGCTTCATATACAAATAGCTGAACACTAATATGGCTTATACACTCAATCGACAGCTGAAGAACCAAAGCTCCAGTCATTAGAAAACCAATGTCTTACAAGCAACGAAAGTAAAGTTGTAAACTGTTAGCTCATCTTGCCAAAAATATTATGAGACAGAGGTTGTAGACATTCACCCAAACCTCCACATGATTACTTATGAAACTGACTTTCAACCAATGGGAAAGCGCAGATAAAAATAGGTAACAAGGAGCAAAATTGGTACATTTCAGATGAGTGATTCTTTAGTAGGAGAAGAGAAGGAAACATCCACTGACATAATGCTATAATGCAACAGAAATGGTCATAATAAAAGCAATGCTCTCTCCAAAGATGATCAGTGGCCCCATGAAAGTATCTGGCATCCTGACAAAGAGACCAAAATATTCATCAGTTGTAATATTATAGACCAAGCTGCACAGGCTTCAGCCTAATTCTAATTTGATAAAGTAGTAAAAAAAAAAGTACATTCCAAGCGCAAGAAGACAAAACACTTATCAAGACCACCAAAAAAAAACAGAAATTCAACAGAGATTCAAAAAGATATGCCAAACCTGGAAACAGAAAAAGAACTTCAGCAGACACTCAGCCCATTCTTAATGAGCAACACCACTAAGGGTAGGGGGACATAGACATAGCTAATGATATACTTAAAAGTGGCATCAAAGAAAGACCAAATAATTCTCAAGGTTTTTATGATTCTCATAAAGGGAGCAAGTTCAACCCATTTTCAGCAGTCCTGGAACCACCAGATTCTTGTTGCAACAACTCTAATTGCAGCCAATAATAAGGTCAATGCAGAAAAAATGAACTGAAGAAAATACTTTTCCACATTGATAGATGGGTAAAAGTGATCCTCTAACACAGAGATAGCACGACAAAATGAGGGTCACAGCATAACAAGAAAATTGTGTTATTTTTCTAGTTTTAAATCCTGATCAGATTTTGCTTGCAATGATTTTATCCTTGGTTGTCTGACAGAATATTGTGTGTAAAAATATAGGGATGCATATTGCCAGGTGCCTGCAAATTGAACCCTTTTGCTGCTAGGCTCCCCCCCCCGCCATGCAGAGCCTTTTTTGGCTATTTGGGGTAGTTTGTTTGCGATTAGGCCCCTGTAATTTTTAGACCACGTAAGGTATCCATGCCAAACTTGCATCCTTTTCTTCCTACATCATGAGGATTTTAAAGGTACCCAGGGTTTGTGGATTCCCCTGGAGGGGACCCAGAAATTAGCCAAAACACAGCACATTTTTTAAGTTTTTTTTTTTTTTTACATTGGGAAAAAGTGCTGCAGAAGAAAGCATCTGTTTTTTTCCCTGCAAATGGTATCAACAAAGGGTTTGTGGTGCTGAAATCACCATCTTCACAGCTTTCAGGGGCAGGCAGATTTTAGTCAGAAAACCAAAATTTTCTAGACAGTTGTGGCATTTTACTGGGGCTTAGCCTATTTTTGCTACTTTTTGTGCTTTCAACCTCCTTTCAGTTAGTGGTAGAAATGGGTGTGACAGCAATAATGAATCCCGAAATGCTATGCATTTCTGAAAAGTATACAAAATTCTGAATTCAGCAAGGGGGATTTGTGTAGATGCTTCAAGATTTTCTTTACAGAAACTAACAGTTGAATGTAAGACATATTGAAAATGTTTTGAAAAGAACAGCCATTTGTGCCAACGTTTTCACCTATAACTTCTAAGTATGACAGATTTTTGAAAGAATATATGGTTACTTCCGCTCAACCCTTCTGGTTGTGGGGATATATAGGACTTGTAGGTTCACCAAGAACCCAAGGAACACAGAGCCAATAACTGAGCAGCGTCTTGCAATGGTTTTTCATTATGTAACGGGTATATAGCAATTCATTTGGTAAAATATAACGAGTGAAAAATAGGTATCAAGGACACATATGTATTTCCAAAATGGGAAAGAAATATAGAGTTTAGATGCAGTAGTTATGTGCACATCTCCTACATTGTGTGTACCCATACTAGCATGTGAATTATAGGACATTTTTCAAAGTGATTTCTTTTTTACACATTGTCTTACATTTGGAAGGCAGAAATGCATAGAAAGTCAATAGGTAATAACAATTGCTTTACAATTCTGTGTTCCCCTAAGTCTCCCAATACAATGGAACCTCACTTGTGTGGGTAGGCCTAGTGCCTGCAACAAGAAATGCCCCAAAACGCAACGTGGACACACTACATTTTTACAATGAAAACTGACCATTTTTTTACAAAGTGCCTAGCTGTGGATTTTGAACCCTAGCTCTGCCGACACCTAGGGAAACCTAGCAAACCTATACATTTTTCAAAACTATACACCCTGGGGAATCCAGGATGGGGTGACTTGTGTGGCTCTCACCAGGTTCTGTTACCCAGAATCGCTTGCAAACCTCAAACTTTGTAAAAAAAAAACATTTTCCTCACATTTCTGTGATGGAAAGTTCTGGAATCTGCATTGATCCACATGAATCCACTCACCCCACATTCCTCAAAGTCTCCTGATAAAAATGGTATCTCACTTGTGTGGGTAGGTCTAGTGCCCGTGACAGGAAACAGCCCACAACGCAACGTGGACACATCACATTTTTTACAGTGAAAATTGGCCTAGCTGTGGATTTTGAACCATATCTCAGCCGGAACCTAGGGAAACCTAGAAAACCTATACATTTTTGAACACTAGACACCCAGGGGAATCCAGGATGGGGTGACTTGTGTGGCTCTCACCAGGTTCTGTTACCAAGAATCCCTTGCAGACCTTAAACTTTTTTTTTAAAAACACATTTTCTTCACATTTCTGTGATGGAAAGTTCTGAAATCTGCATGGATCCACAAACTTCCACCCACCCCACATTCCCCAAAGTTTTCTGATAAAAACGGTACCTACTTGTGTGGGTAGGCCTAGTGCCCGTGACAGGAAACGGACCTAAACGCAATGTGGACACACCACATTTTTACAGTGAAAACTAACCCTTTTTAGGTTGAGCTTTAGCGGCAGCGCGCATGCGCTGCTCACTCTGCGAGGCATGCAGTAGTATAGTATGGGAGACAAGCTGCCCTCACTCTCCACCCATATTTTTCATTGGCTTCTGTCTTTGTCCTTCGTAAATTCTGTCTTCTGATTGATTATGAGGCTTGTTAGTCCCACCTTATTATGGCCATGTCGTCATTTGTACCCTTCCATGGCTATTGGCCCCTTTACTTTGAGTGTACGGTACGTGTTATTTAGAGCACTATTTTCTCGCACCCCTCACCCCCCCACCCACACTCCTGCTGTCCGTGCCTTCTTGACCCCCTACCCCCCAATCCCCGCCCGCCCGCACTCCCGTTTGCAATGCAATAGGTCTTGCGTAAATGCGAGTCCTATTGCATTGCAAATGCTTGTTTTTTTTAGATCTCATCTACATCATGCAGCTCTGTGCATTCCACTGTATGGGAGAAAGTTTGTGTTTTATATGCGCACGTATGACACATTTGTAAAGGGAGAGTGCTGTGCAATTGGATTACCGTAATCTATGTATTTCAGCATGGGAGGGACACATGCATTCTGCTTCGTCTGAGCTGTTCTGTGTTCAAATCACGGCACCATACACCGCGAAAAGACTCTTTTCATGCCATTGCATTATGGCCTATAACGCGGGCGCTGCATGCCGCAAGGTGACATTGGTAATTGCATTTTAACACAAAATAGTACAATGTTATCGTGGTTGTCTGGCCACGACTCACACCGCGAATTCGTGTTTGAATGACTATGCCCCTGGTAAGTCCTTTTTGGCGGAGTGCATTGGGGTAGATTTGGGTGCACATCTTGGCATGCATTTGCGCATAACTTTGGATGCGCACGCTTGTGCAGTGACCTACGAGTTTGCACTGCTCAAGTTTGGCCTTATGTAAGTGGCCCTCAGGCTCAGTAGATGCTCCACTTTTGTTCCAGGAAGAGTTTGCAAGGGTATTTGAAGATAATGTTGAAAAAAACCTTCTAGCAGGCTTAGTCAGGCGGAAATCTTGTTAATATTCACACAGTGGGCGGCAGCGCCAAGCCTGACGTTCCCACTGGAACTCGAGAGAGTATGCCTGGTGATGTCATCATGGGATGAGTATGGTATCACAGCACATGTGATGAGGCCAGCGGTCCACATCTGTCCGGAAGGTCTAAGGTACGGCCCATGGGGCACAGCTAAACTGCATGGGCCCTGGTGAAGGGTTTGTGTGAAGTCTGTGGACTCACAGTTCTGCATTTTTTTTTTAACTTTGAGAGCTCGAGAGAGAAGAAAGATCCTGAAGTTTTCTTCATTAAAAGAAGGGCAGCTCCAGCGGTTAGCAGGAAATGATACCAGCTGTGACAAGGGAGCAGTCAGGTTAACAGGGCCACTGGGACTGTATTAGATAACGGACACCTGGGTGCGCCGGGTCAGGCTGGGACAGTGCGCCCTGCTACTGTTAATGTGCTATTCAGAATGTAGGTGCACACTTACTTTAACAAGCATTTGCAATGCAATAGGTCTTGCATTTACGTGAGTTTAAGCTATTGGCATTGTAAATGACAAGGCCTTTATTTATGTTTTAAAAACCAAAACATAAATAAAAGGCATTGTCATTTACAATGCCAATAGCTCAAACTCGCGTAAATGCGAGACCTATTGGTTTGCACATGCTTGTTTGGCAAACTGCCTAGCTGTGTTATTTTGAACCCTAGCTCAGCCGGCACCTAAGGAAACCTAGCAAACCTATACGTTTTTGAAAACTAGACACCCAGGGGAATCCAAGATGAGGTGACTTGTGTGGCTCTCACTAGGTTCTGTTACACAGAATCCCTTGCAAACCTTAAACTTTGTAAAAAAAACAACACATTTTCCTCATATTTCTGTGATGGAAAAATCTGGAATCTGCGTGGATCCACAAAATTCCACACACACTGCATTCCCAAAAGTCTCCCAATAAAAATGGTACCTCACTTGTGTGGCTAGGCCTAGGCTGACGACAGGAAACGGGCCAAAACAAAACGCGGACACACCACGGGGCATATTATCAAGAGATTCTTCGCCGCTTTTTCGGCGATATTCGCCGAAAATGCGGCAAATTTTCCATCGCACTATTTACAAGGACTCGCTAACATGTGTTAGCGCTTGCTTCCTTGGGAGTCCTGCTGTTTTTTTCTATTTTGCATGTCAGCGATATTTATCGCTAATGACATGCAAAGTAGGCATTCCTCACCTAAACTTCAGGGTAACAGTCCCAAACACGACTTCGTCCTATTAACAATGCCGGCCCGGACCCGCGAAGTGATAGGAAAACTTGCGCTAAGCGCGTTTATCTCAGGAATCTAACACCTGTTTGAAACTTGACTTAGGCATCCTGTGAATGGGAGGTGGATTAAATGGTTAAGTACACACATGCCTATTATCAAGGTTTACATTAGCGATGCATGATCATCGCAGGATTTCACACAATATTTCTGCTTATCGCCGTCTATCGCTGGTTTTGACATCGCCTCTGTGCAAAGCGTTGCTAATACGCCGCTAACACGGCGATGTCAACCAGCGATAGACGGCGATAATAGAAAATGCACTAAGCGAGATTTGCGATAATTATCGCATGCTGTTGTTAATATGCCCCCACATTTTTACAGTGAAAACTGATCCTTTTTTGGCAAAGTGCCTAGCTGTGGATTTTGAACCCTAGCTCATCTGGAACCAAGGGAAACCTAGAAAACCTATACATTTTTAACACTAGACACCCAGTGAAATCCAGGATGGGGTGACTTGTGTGGCTCTCACCAGGTTTGATTACCCAGAATCCCTTGCAAACCTTAAACTTTATAAAAAAACACATTTTCCTCACATTTCTGTGATGGAAAGTTCCGGAATCTGCATGGATCGACAAACTTCCATCCACCCCACATTCCCCTACGTTTCCCGATAGAATTGGTACCTTACTTGTGTGGTTAGGCCCATGACAGGAAACAGCCCACAACGCAACGTGGACACATAACATTTTTCCAGTGAAAATTGACCTTTTTTTTTGTAAATTGTCTAGCTGTGGATTTTGAAATTTAGCTCAGCCGTCACCTAAGGAAACCTAACAAACATATACATTTTTTAAAACTAGATACCCAGGGGAATACAGATGGGGTGACTTGTGTGGCTCTCACCAGGTTCTGTTACCCAGAATCAGTTGCAAACCTTACACTTTGGAAATAAAAACACATTTTCTTCACATTTCTGTGATGGAAAGTTCTGGAATCTGCATGGATCCACAAACTTCCACGCACCCCACACTCCCCAAAGTTTACCAGTAAAAACGGTACCTCACTTGTGTACGTAGGCCTAGTGCCAGTGACAGTAAACGGGCCAAAACGCAATGTGGATACACCACATTTTTACAGTGAAAACTGACCCTTTTTTGGCAAAGTGCCTAGCTGTCGATTTTGAAACCTAGTTCAGCCGGCATCTAAGGAAATCTAGCACACCTATACATTTTTGAAAACTAGACACCCAGGGGAATCCTGGATGGGGTGACTTGTGTGGCTCTCACCAGGTTCTGTTACCCAGAATCCCTTGCAAACCTTTACCTTTGTAAAAAAAACATATTTTCCTCAAATTTCTGTGATGGAAAGTTCTGGAATCTGCATGGAGCCACAAACTTACACCCACCCCACATTCCCAAAAGTTTCCCAATAAAAACGGTACCTCACTTGTGTGGGTAGGCCTAGTGCCCATGACAGGAAACGGGCAAAAACGCAATGTGGATACACCACATTTTTACAGTAAAACTGACCCTTTTTTGGCAAAGTGCCTAGCTGTGGATTTTGAACCCTAGCTCAGCTGGCACCTAAGGAAACCTACCATACCTATACATTTTTTAAAACTATATACCCAGGGGAATCCGGTATGGCGTGACTTGTGTGGCTCTCACCAGGTTCTGTTACCCAGAATCCCTTGCAAATCTCAAACTTTGTCAAAAGAAACACATTTTCCTCACATTTCTGTGATGGAAAGTTCTGGAATCTGCATGGATCCACAATATTCCACATACACCACTTTTCCAAAAGTCTCCCGATAAAAAAGGTACCTCACTTGTGTGGGTTGGCCTAGAGTTCGCGCAGGAAACGGGCCGAAAATCAACGTGGACACAGTACATTTTTACAGTGAAAACTGAACCTTTTTTGGCAAAGTTCCTAGATGTGGATTTTGAACCCTAGCTCAGCAAGCACCTTAGGAAACCTAGCACATCTATACATTTTTGAAAACTAGACACCCAGGGAAATCCAGGATGGGGTGACTTGTGT
Organism: Calotriton arnoldi; assembly: GCA_963921515.1. NCBI lineage: Eukaryota > Metazoa > Chordata > Amphibia > Caudata > Salamandridae > Calotriton > Calotriton arnoldi. The sequence continues at coordinate 430,967 of CAWUFW010009049.1, read as the reverse complement.
GGCTCTCACCAGGTTCTGTTACCCAGAATCCCTCGCAAACCTTTATCTTTGTAAAAAAACACATTTTCCTCACAGTTCTGTGATGTAAAGTTATGGAATCTGCATGCATCCACAAACTTCCACCCACCCCACATTCCCAAAAGTTTCCCAATAAAAAAGGTACCTCACTTGTGTGGGTAGGCCTAGTGCCCTTGACAGGAAACGGGCTAAAATGCAATGTGGACACACCACAAATTTTACAGTAAAAACTGAACCTTTTTGGCAAAGTGCCTAGCTGTGGATTTTGAACCCTAGCTCAGCCGGCACCTAAGGAAACCTAACAAACCTATACATTTTTTAAAACTAGACACCCAGGGGAATCCAGGATGGGGTGACTTGTGTGGCTCTCACCAGGTTATGTTACCCAGAATCCCTTGCAAACCTTTACCTTTGTAAAAAAAACACATTTTCCTCACATTTCTGTGATGGAAAGTTCTGGAATCAGCATGGATCCACAAACTTCCACCCACCCCACATTTTCAAAAGTTTCCTGATAAAAACGGTATCTCACTTGTGTGGGTAGGCCTAGTGCCCATGACAGGAAACGGGCAAAACGCAATGTGGACACACCACAATTTTATTGTAAAAACTGACCCTTTTTGGCAAAGTGCCTAACTCTGGATTTTGAACACTAGCTCAGCCGGCACCTAAGGAAACCTAAAAAACCTATAATTTTTTTAAACTAGATACCCAGGGGAATCCAGGGGAATCCAATATGGGGTGACTTGTGTGGCTCTCACCAGGTTCTGTTACCCAAAATCCCATGCAAACCTTTACCTTTGTAAAAAACACATTTTCCTCACATTTCTGTGATGGAAAGTTCTGGAATTAGCATGGATCCACAAACTTCCACCCACCCCACATTCCCAAAAGTTTCCTGATAAAAACAGTATCTCACTTGTATGGGTCGGCCTAGTGCCCATGACAGGAAACGGGCAAAAACAAAATGTGAACACACCACATTTTTATTGTAAAAACTGACCCTTTTTTGGCAAAGTGCCTAGCTGTGGATTTTGAACCCTAGCACAGCCAGCACCTAAGGAAACCTAGCAAACCTTTACATTATTGAAAACTAGATACCCACGGGAATCCAAGATGGGGTGACTTGTGTGGCTCTCACCATGTTCTGTTACCCAGAATCCCTTGCAAATCTCAAACTTTGTAAAAAAAACATATTTTCCTCAAATTTCTGTGATGGAAAGTTCTGGAATCTGCATGGATCCACAAACTTACACCCACCCCACATTCCCAAAAGTTTCCCAATAAAAACGGTACCTCACTTGTGTGGGTAGGCCTAGTGCCCATGACAGGAAACGGGCAAAAACGCAATGTGGACACACCACATTTTTACAGTAAAACTGACCCTTTTTTGGCAAAGGGCCTAGCTGATGATTTTGAACCCTAGCTCAGCTGGCACCTGAGGAAACCTACCAAACCTATACATTTTTTAAAACTATATACCCAGGGGAATCTGGTATGGCGTGACTTGTGTGGCTCTCACCAGGTTCTGTTACCCAGAATCCCTTGCAAATCTCAAACTTTGTCAAATGAAACACATTTTCCTCACATTTCTGTGATGGAAAGTTCTGGAATCTGCATGGATCCACAATATTCCACATACACCACTTTTCCAAAAGTCTCCCGATAAAAAAGGTACCTCACTTGTGTGGGTTGGCCTAGAGTTCGCGCAGGAAACGGGCCGAAAATCAACGTGGACACAGTACATTTTTACAGTGAAAACTGAACCTTTTGGCAAAGTTCCTAGATGTGGATTTTGAACCCTAGCTCAGCAAGCACCTTAGGAAACCTAGCACATCTATACATTTTTGAAAACTAGACACCCAGGGAAATCCAGGATGGGGTGACTTGTGTGGCTCTCACCAGGTTCTGTTACCCAGAATCCCTCGCAAACCTTTATCTTTGTAAAAAAACACATTTTCCTCACAGTTCTGTGATGTAAAGTTATGGAATCTGCATGCATCCACAAACTTCCACCCACCCCACATTCCCAAAAGTTTCCCAATAAAAAAGGTACCTCACTTGTGTGGGTAGGCCTAGTGCCCTTGACAGGAAACGGGCTAAAATGCAATGTGGACACACCACAAATTTTACAGTAAAAACTGAACCTTTTTTGGCAAAGTGCCTAGCTGTGGATTTTGAACCCTAGCTCAGCCGGCACCTAAGGAAACCTAACAAACCTATACATTTTTTAAAACTAGACACCCAGGGGAATCCAGGATGGGGTGACTTGTGTGGCTCTCACCAGGTTATGTTACCCAGAATCCCTTGCAAACCTTTACCTTTGTAAAAAAAACACATTTTCCTCACATTTCTGTGATGGAAAGTTCTGGAATCAGCATGGATCCACAAACTTCCACCCACCCCACATTTTCAAAAGTTTCCTGATAAAAACGGTATCTCACTTGTGTGGGTAGGCCTAGTGCCCATGACAGGAAACGGGCAAAAACGCAATGTGGACACACCACAATTTTATTGTAAAAACTGACCCTTTTTTGGCAAAGTGCCTAACTCTGGATTTTGAACACTAGCTCAGCCGGCACCTAAGGAAACCTAAAAAACCTATAATTTTTTTTAAACTAGATACCCAGGGGAATCCAGGGGAATCCAATATGGGGTGACTTGTGTGGCTCTCACCAGGTTCTGTTACCCAAAATCCCATGCAAACCTTTACCTTTGTAAAAAAAACACATTTTCCTCACATTTCTGTGATGGAAAGTTCTGGAATTAGCATGGATCCACAAACTTCCACCCACCCCACATTCCCAAAAGTTTCCTGATAAAAACAGTATCTCACTTGTATGGGTCGGCCTAGTGCCCATGACAGGAAACGGGCAAAAACAAAATGTGAACACACCACATTTTTATTGTAAAAACTGACCCTTTTTTGGCAAAGTGCCTAGCTGTGGATTTTGAACCCTAGCACAGCCAGCACCTAAGGAAACATAGCAAACCTTTACATTATTGAAAACTAGATACCCACGGGAATCCAGGATGGGGTGACTTGTGTGGCTCTCACCATGTTCTGTTACCCAGAATCCCTTGCAAATCTCAAACTTTGTAAAAAAAACATATTTTCCTCAAATTTCTGTGATGGAAAGTTCTGGAATCTGCATGGATCCACAAACTTACACCCACCCCACATTCCCAAAAGTTTCCCAATAAAAACGGTACCTCACTTGTGTGGGTAGGCCTAGTGCCCATGACAGGAAACGGGCAAAAACGCAATGTGGACACACCACATTTTTACAGTAAAACTGACCCTTTTTTGGCAAAGGGCCTAGCTGATGATTTTGAACCCTAGCTCAGCTGGCACCTGAGGAAACCTACCAAACCTATACATTTTTTAAAACTATATACCCAGGGGAATCTGGTATGGCGTGACTTGTGTGGCTCTCACCAGGTTCTGTTACCCAGAATCCCTTGCAAATCTCAAACTTTGTAAAAAAAAAACAAATTTTCCTCATATTTCTGTGATGGAAAAATCTGGAATCTACGTGGATCCACATAATTCCACACACACCGCATTCCCCAAAGTCTCCCGATAAAAATGGTACCTCACTTGTGTGGGTAGGCCTAGGCTCACGACAGGAAATGGGCCAAAACGCAACGTAGACACACCACATTTTTACAGTGAAAACTGACCCTTTTTTTGAAGTTCTGGAATCTGCGTGGATCCACAAACTTCCACCCACCCTGCATTCTCCAAAGTCTCCAGATAAAAATGGTACCTCACTTTTGTGGGTGAGCTAAGTCCCCGCGGCAGGGATGGGCCCAAAACATATTGTAGAGACATCACAAAACAACCTGGTTTTGCAAAGGGGGGCACCTAGGTTTTTGTCCCCGGCCATCTATGGAAACCTACCAAACCCACACATTTCTGAAAGCTAGACACCTGGGGAAGTCCTGGGAGGTATGGCTGGCGTGGACCCTCAAAGTTCTCAAATTTCTGTGTGGGAAAGTTGTGGGATCACCGGGCTGACACAAATTTCCTACCACCCAGCGTTCCCCCAGGTCTCCCAATAAAAATGGTACCTCACTCGTGTGGGTGGGCCAAGTGCCCACGACAGGCAAGGGCCCAAAACGTATTGTGGAGACATCAAAATTATCTATCACAAAACGACCTGGTTCTGCAATGCGGGGCACCTGTGTTTTTGGCCCTGGGCTCGGCGGCCATCTAGGGAAACCTACCAAACCCACACATTTCTGAAAACTAGACACCCGGGGGAGTCCAGGGAGGTATGGCTTGCGTGGATCCCCCAACGTTTTCCTACCCAGAATCCCCTGCAAATCTCAAATTAAGCAGAAAAAATCAAATTTTTCTCAAATTTCTGTGTAGGAAAGTTATGGGATCACCAGGCTGACACAAATGTCCTACCACTCAGCATTACCCTCAGTCTCCCGATAAAAATGATACCTTACTTGTGTGGATGGGCCATGTGCCTATGACATAGAAGGGCCAAAAACATGTAGACTTTGGGCATCCACACAAGTGATGGATAATTTTTCTCAGGAGGCCAAGGGGAATGCTGGGAAGTAGGAAATGTGTGCCTGCGCGGTGATCCTACAACTTACCCACACAGAAATGTGAGGAAAATTGGCTTTGTAAGTAAATGTGAGGTTTGCGGGGATTCTGGGTAAGAAAATGCTGGGGGATCCATGTAAGCCACATCACCAGCCAAAAGTGAGTACACGCACACCACCAGCCAAGCGCCAGCCACACACTGCCAGTCAAGCACCATCTACACACAGCGCCAGCCAAGCGCCATCCATGCACACTGCCCGCCCAGCGCCATCCACGTACACGGCCAGCCAAATGCTATCAATGCACACAATCAGCCAAGCAATATCCAATCACACCGCCAGCCAAGCGCTACCCATGCACTCCGCCAGCCAAGCATCATCCCCGCACACCACCAGCCAAGCAGGGCCGGACTGGAATTAGCAACCAGCCCTGGCAGAGTCCTGCTCGACCGGCCCTGGGGGGGGGGCGTGCAAGTAAAAAACACCACTGGGGCTGCTAAACTAGCCCCCAGTGACAAAACTGCCCCCCACAGCCATAAAACCGGCCCCCACACCTCTGGCCCACCGGGGAAATGCCCGGTGCCTGCTACAGCCAGTCAGGTTCTGCAGCCAAGCACCGTCCATGCACACAGCCAGCCAAGCACCAGTCCATGTACACCGCCAGCCAAGCGCCACTCCACACACACCACCAGGCAAGCGCCAATCTACACACACCATCATCAAGCGCGAGTTTACCCACACTATTAGCCAAGTGCAGGTCCACACACACCAACAGCAAAATGCCAGCCATAGGTCAGGACAAGCAGACCATCAGCCAAACTCCAGTTTACACACACACAAACTCTCCCTGGTTTCTAGTGGTTTTCTGCCCCCGCTTGGGTGCAGATGAGAATAAAAATATCACTGATACAGCCAAAATGTGTGCCTAAAAAAGGGAGCGACCCTTGCCTATAGGGCTTCTCACTGGCATGCCCATAAATGTATCCCTGGTGCATAGTGGGCTTTCTGCCTCCCCGACGGCGGGGCAGATAAGGGGCTATCGCCCCGATCTACCGTCCGGGCAGCCCCCACCCCTAATACATAAAAAAAAATCGGCGGGGCAGATCAGAGGCTATTGCCCCCATCTGCCTCCCAGGGGAGGCAGAAAGGCTGTGGATTTATTTTTTGGGGGGTGGGGGCATCGGCATGCCCATTTTGGGCACCCCCCACCCCTACGTATAAATGAAAAACAATCCCTGGTGCCTAGTGAGCTTTCTGCCACCCCCGGGGTTGCAGATTGGGGGCTATTGCTCCTATCTGCCCCCCAGCAGGGGCAGAAAGACTGGAATTAGGTGGGGTGGGGTCATTGGCATGCCCATCTCAGGCAGCCCCCACCCCTACATATAAATAAAAAAACAATCCCTGGTGCCTGGTGGGCTCTCTGCCCCCCAGGGCGCAGATCGGGGCTATTGCCCCATCTGCCTCCCAGGGGGGGACAGAAAGACTGTGAAATTAGGTGGGTGGGGGCACTGGCAAGCCCATTTCAGGCTGCCCCCATTCCAAAATGTACTAAAAAACAATCCCTGGTGGAGAGTGCGCATTCTGCCCCCCGGGGGGCCGAAAGACTGAATATGCCAAAATTATTTGGGGGGAGCAAAGGCCCTTTCCCAAGGGGCTGCTCCCCCCTCCCTGGTGTCCAGTGAGTGGATCCCTAGGGAGGGGTACCATTGGAAAGAGGAGGTTCTCCCCTTTCCAATGATATCTCTCCTGACTTTCTACGTGCTCGGGTGGCTGAGATAGCCCCCTTAGCACATAGAAAGTGAAACAGAAATTAGCCTACCCGCTCATTTCAGTTTCGGTTTCTCTGAAATGACGTCAGCGTGACGTGCGCGCTGAACGTCATTTCAGAGAAACCAAAGATACAGCCTCAGGAGCTGGGGAAGCCCTTCCCCAGCTCGCGAGGCTGTTGGGGGAAAAGGAGATCCTGGAAGCCATCCGACGCACATGAGCATTGGTGCGTTATACGGCTCCCGGCCATCCGACACACCGAAGGAGTTAAGCCATTAACACATTGTTCATTGAACATTTTTAAATTTATTAGTGTTGAACTTCAAAATTGTTTAAAAACACTTGCTTCATCTCATTACAACATGATTTATTGACATTCAGTGTTTCACAAATATTGTCTTCTGTGCAACATACAAATTGTTTCCAACCAAATTAGCACAATTCACACAATGCTACCCAGTTAAGTTGTTTGGGTTTCAGTTTGGTTTGGGTACACTCTCAGAACCCTCTCCACTCTGGTCTTATGTATCCCCTGAAGAAGGTCCACAGCAGTCCGAAAGGCATTGGGGTTGGTGATATGAGTTATCGATATGTGCGAATTGTGCTAATTTGATTGGAAACAATTTATAGGTCGCATAGAAGTAATTAATTTTTCATAGTAACATTTTCAAGTGCCTGCCAATAGGCTTTCATACAATGGTACATGCATCATGGGACTATTACCATAATTGAGAATAGCTGTGGTAGGATTTTTTCATGTGTACTTAGGCGGAGTGCACACCATGGCTTGCACACAAACAAACTAATTAATCTTTACTTAATTTTATACTCAACAGGAGTGCATAATAAGGAGCAGTAAAAATGTGGTTTACAAATATAGGGAAACTAACTAATAAACCCACTGATGTCCCATAGGACTCATTTACTGTTGGAGAACCCTTTGTGAGTTAGAGGAATCCAATAATTAATAAACAATACATGACATTTCTCCATACAACAAATAAGTCCCACACAATGCATTATACAATGAATGAGACTCACGGGACATTTGTGAGTTTATTAGAAGTTGACCCTAGTCCCGGTGAGTGTATAGGGTAGTCTTAAGAAAACACAAATATTGTGTCAAAAAGATTGTGACATATTTGATTGAGGAAATACTAAAGAAGGACTTTTATACAACCTTTAAAATCTCTTCAATGAGTCATGTTGTTTGCAAATGAATGATGTCACAAATAAGCATTTGCAAAATCAGTAGGTCTAGCTATTATCTAAGCAAAACAGACTTTTCACTGATTGGGAATATTGTGTTTGTGTGGTTGTCAGGCAGAGTGGGCATGAGAATAAGTGAATGGTTGAGGGAGTGAATGCATAAATAAGGGACAGCATGAATGTACAGTTAATTTGTGACTGTTAACCAGCAATGATGTGTGACTGCAGAGCCACTTTGCAGGATCCCTAATGAGAATAAATATTAAACACACATAACAATCAAATGCAGAGTAAGTAAATGAACACTGAGTGTAGCTAGTGACAGGCCATGACACGTATGTCAGACAGTTCTGTAAGCAATACAACAATGGTCTTGTAGAGTAATCTTGTTTTCATTCCCTCTATGCTGGACATGACCCAATAATCAAACACTACTACAAAAAATTAACAACAAAGATAACACGCTTAAAAACTAGATATTGAACAAAAATTACAAATCCTGCTAGGTGAAAACTACAAGAAGACATAAAAGGCTACCAATTACCCAGTAGTGTAAGATAATGGATATTTTCTTATATTTAGTGAAATAAAGTCTTGATTTTATTAGAAACACAGAGGCAAGTATAATGCCTTCTTTTTTTACCTTTAATATAACACCTGCTAAGATAAATCACACATTCCCTTAAAACTTAGAGTAAAGAACTACAAACTGATGTCACCGTGGCAACCACCAATCAGTATAAACCTCTTAACTGGGAGTGAAAAGTCCTATTTTCTACTGAAAGCAGATATCAAGTTTCGTAACATAGGAACAGTAACTAAAATAATTGTAAAAGCTCTCAAAAATGTAAATAAATCTTATGTTAAGTCCAGAATGAGCAGTTCCTGTTGTGTCTGCTAGAAGGTAAGAAAAACATCACAAGGAACCTCTTCGTCAGAACAAGCAAGGCTGATCCAGCATAAGATGACAGTTGGCTCCAGGCACATTATTGCGCTGTCTATTCAGATTAAGTAGATTGATTCATGGAACCAGTGGGCACTAAAATGAGAAGGGAGGGTTAAACTTGGAAACTGTGATTGTTAATACTTGCGTGTATAGCTTTAATAAATTCAAGAAAAGCTCCATTTCATTATAAGACAGGAATATATACCATTACATCGCATTCGTTTACAATGCATGCGATTACAACGCGGTCGTTACAACTACCGCATTGTTACATCGCAGTACCATTACAACGCAAGTCGGTACAACGACTTGCTCTAGATGGCGCGCTGAACTTAGGAATAGTATAATTTACTATTCCAACTCCAGTGTGTGCAACAGTAGGGAAGGTGTTGGAATAGTAAATTATAGTATATCCTTAGTTTAGAGCGCCATTTAGAGCAAGTCGTTGTAATGAATTGCGTTGTAATGGTACTTCAATGTAACAACGCGGTCGTTGTAACGACCACGTTGTAAAGGTAACGCGATGTAATGACCACGTTGTTAAGGTTGTTTCCCTAAGACAGAGCCTCATGTTCATTTCAGGCATTGGCCCAACAGAATTAGCAAATGAGGAATGGGTTTGCAATAAATTGTCCTGAAGGTGGAAACATTAGGCCAGTCAGCTGATCTGAGAAGGCCCGCCAATCATGCTCTAGTCCAAAATATTTGAGGACATAGAACCTCTTTTGGAATGAGCACCAAAAGCAGATGTGTCAATGACTGCTGATTTCATGACCCATATAACCCAGTGAGGTAATGTCAAGGAAGAGACTGGTTTACAAGGTCTTCTAAATAAAATTATGAGTAGAATTGAGGAGGAAGTTCTTAAATCGTTTGTCTTCTCTTCAGCAACCTTTAAACCGTTTCTTACATAGAACTTAGGTTGAACAGAAAAATGAGGATACAAAACTGATTTTAGTTTTTTATCCTTGTCTGGACTTTGAAACAAACACTAGAAGGAATATGGTGGACAGAAGAGACATCACAAGCTTTCAACAACACCAAACCTAGGATAATTAATTTTAGAGACAAAAATAATGAAGCATGGTCAGGACAAACCAAGAACAAATTCAAAATCAGATTCACATCCCACATTTGACTGTATTGAGGCAATGGCGGCTTAGAAAATATGACTACCTTTAAATGTCCGCAAATTAGAGATGTTCTTTAATTCGTCTACCATCCACCCTTACATGTTCTGATTGCTGATCTGTAGGTATTTATAGTCCTGTACACCCACCTTTCCTTGGGAAGCCAAAGAGGCAAAAGAAATTTCAATCAGAATGATATCTTCTGAAAAAGGATCTGCACCCCTTTCCAAGCGCCAGCCATTCCTGACTATCCAAGTGGATTTGTAAAGTTTGGTACTATTTTCCAGTGCCCAGGACTGACAAATGAGCCGAGTAGCCTCTGCCAACGTTCTTGAAGAAAAGCACATGTTGCCAGAGCTTCTGGATCTGGTCTCCAACTATAAAAAGAGGGAAGCTGTGCGTTTAACCAGTAATCAAAGAGTTCCATTGCAGAGGGTCCGAATCTGGAAAACAACTTTTTGAAAACTGTAACGTGAAGATGCCAGTCACATGAAGATGGCTGGATTACCAGTCTGCTATTGTGTTTAGATTCCCTAGAAGATACTCCACCTGTATCAAAATTTTCTTTTGAAGACAAAACTCTCAGTGATTTTTGTCTAGTTTTGGTAATGGTTTTGACTTTGTTCCTCTTAAATGGCTAATTTAACTTACTGTTAAAGGCTCCTCCAAGTATATCTTAACAATGTATGTGCAGAGATGACTCCTTTTCAACCATGTAGCACCAGCGGAGTATTGACCACATCTTGCACCCCATCCCATCCAACTTGCATTGGATTTTCATACTAGATCTAGGTGGTAGAAAATATTGCTTTCCTGCCCCATGCGTCCAAATGCTTTAGCCACCATTAGAGTTCCGACCGGGAGTCAGGATCTAACTGAACCATGCCTAAATATGAGAGTCTTTTTTAAGTGATGGATTTTTAATCTTTGCAGTGCATAATCGTGAAGAGATCCCGGAAATTTGCCTGTATTGAAGAGGTCAGTACACCGACAATTTATGTCAAGAAACAAGGTGGACATCATTAAGATCGGACACATTTCTCTTTTTATGAAAGAGGCCTTTTCTTGGGAAAGCTGCATTATTGATTTCTCTGATTTAATAAGAAAACCCAAAAACTCCATTGGTTTCAATAGAATCAAAGAAGACTTGTCTCTGCTTGAAATCCTATATTCTGAAGTAAATCAGGGAAGTCAGTTAACTGAGATAACAGAAGATTTTAGTCCTGAGATAACAGGAAACATTTGTCTATATAGAGGATGAGTCCTCTCCCATGCAACCTTAAATGAGTAATGACAGGTTTCATAACCTTGTTGAAGCACCAAATTGCTGAAGAAAGAATGAATGGAAGGTTCTTTAATTGAAAAAAGGTGTTTCTCAACTGGAATTGTAGAAACTTTCTACATGAAGCATGTACTACGATTGTAATACATGCACCTTGGAGATCGAAGCAGAAAATCCAGTCCCTCTTGAGTCTCTGGGGTGAATGATTGTCTCTATCTTGAAGCAATGGTGCAACACAAAATTGTTAAATGACCTGAGGTTGACAATCAGACAGAATCTTCTGTTTTTCTTTGCAATAAAAATATTGTGCTCAAAATCCCTGATGGATCAAACAAAGTAATGTATATTGCTTGCTTTTGTGGGAGAAAATTTACTTATTTAGTGACCATTTGTTCTTGATCTTTGAAAAAGGATAGAGGGTGAGGTAATGTGGATTGAATTGGATGATCAAAAAGATCTTTAAAATAACCTTGAGTTGTTTGTAGCACCCGAGTGTCTGAAGTTCTCATCAGGGTTTTTTAATCTTCTATTGTATATACTTCGGTATCTGAAGATTTTGATCATATGATGGTTGAACTGTGGACTAATAGCCTTTTGGTATCCACAGGAGCCTCTGGCTAGATAATAATGCACTCTTGAGAAATAACTGCCAAAAACACAACTCTTGCCTGTACCAGCCCTGCCAAAACCTTGGATCCAAAAATCTATTGCAAGGAAATTTTAGCTTTGCCAATCAATGTAAGAGTAGCCTCATATTTACTTAGCTCTTTGATGAAAACATCGTCAACTAGGAGGTCATTTGCATCTTGACCACCTGTTTAGGTGCCAAACTTACAAGATTGGGGTCAATCTTTAAAAGAAGAGTCTTGCGCTGCTCCTGTGTAATGGCTGCATTGGCGTTTGTTAATAGACATATTGTTGTTTGAGCCCAATTAGATAGAGTGGAGGCATGCTCCAATCCTAGCTTCTTCCTCTGCTATATCCAAATTCCTTTTGACAGAACCTGGTAGGTCCAAACGCCTGTCATGGCAATTGGTCCAGGGCCTGCTTATCACTATCTTAGGAACCTTGCCAAGCTTAAATAAAACGACAGCATATTGGAACCAATTACAGGGATGGAAGTTATGTTACTGGACAAAGAAGGACATAGACACTCTGACCAGAGTTTATTTAAAGACAAGATAGCCAATGTCTGCCCTAAATCTATGGGATACATATTGGGCTACATGAGCCTAAGGGGGCCCAAGAAGAGTAAGGGTGATGGTTTTAAATAGGATCGAATATTAGCTCGCCCAAGAAATAAATTATTTTATTGTTAGTGCTACTAGAAAAGAATCTCCCATGTAATTAAGATAAATTTTGCTCCTCTTTTCCAGAGTCCCAGGCAGATAATATCAACCGGATCATGATCATCTTTGTTACCATCAGTTTCATGAAGATGGACCACATGAATAGAAGTTTGATTTTTTTATTGTATCCGAATTTATAACCTCTCAGCAAGGAGGGCCGCGATCAAGAGAGTCAGCATTGTTAGCTTAGCTGAAGAGTGCTATGTGTTCTGACTCATGTAAAAATGGGCTGTTAGCAAAAAATTAAAATAAAAAAGATAAACGAATAGACTTGGGCAAATAAGAATCCGATCTTGAGAGTGTCATGGAAGGGATGAAATTGGAATTAAAATGAAAGACAAATTAGCAAGATCTATAAGTTACAGGTTAAAATGTGAGTGAGATACCATACGTGTTTAATGTACACATTGCAGAGTTTTATATGTAAACTGCAAGTGTCTGGTTTTAATCTGTGTTAGATAATGCTGTGGTTTAGAAAGCCAACCGTATAGATCTCTTTGAAGCATGTTGGTGAGCAGTCCTTATTCTAGGAACTCAATTTAGTAAGGAAAGGCAACTCCTGCATATCGTACGTCACAGATTCTAATCTCAATAAAATACACCTACTGAGTGAGAACAGTGCGTTAAAATACTTATTGCAGAGAATAGCATGTAACATTTATGTCACATGTTCAAGTTGTAGTGCAAAAAACCCCTCCCTGCATTTTCCTGATAGTGTGAGCTATCCATAGCTCATATCCGCTAGCACACGCAGGGTGAGCTTTAGGACTTCTGTGTGCTCCGAACTGCTTCATAGGTGTATTTAGTTCCGTATGGCACATTAAAACCTAGCTTTTTTACTCTTTGTGGTTTGTTCATAGCACGCCTATAATCGTCACTAGAGTGATTTGTCTTGTACAATCCATACTTTTCCTGCAAAAGCATGAGTGAGTTTTCTTGCACAGTGCACTCCCATCACCTATGCGATTTAATGAGAGGGATGTGTATTGTAAAGCTCAGCGTGTATTAAATCACCTCTAGGTGCTTGAATGAGTTGATTGTTTTGCACACTCATCTCACCGAATAATGTTTATACACATGGGTAGCTGTGTCATATAACTCACATGATGGTCTATAGCGGCCCGCTAGGTGTTTTGAAGTATTTCTACTCTAGTTGTGTTGTGCGTTCAATGGGCCGTATCTGGTTTTGGTAACTAAAGGGAAAACATCTGGTAGAGGAGTATAGCTGACAGAAGAAGAATACTGTCAGAAGTGTGCCTGCTACCTCAGCTCTGTCACTGAAGTCGTAATTTAACACACCTAAGACAATGTGATATTAAGCAGAAAGAACAGTGCTGAAAACTGGTAATCCAAAAGGAGAACTGGACCCCGCGAAAATTGACTTGTGAGGGAAATGAGGGGCAAAGCTAGAGAACGAGTAATGACAACATTGTTGAGAATAGGTGTCCGGCAGGCATATGGCCTAAGAGCCATTGTCTGCCATCACATTGCTGACTGAACCTGTGTGTTTGTAGTAAAATAAAATCATTTTATCTGTCATTGGTAATGTCCAAACAGGTACAGTGCGTGAAGTTGCATGTAGATGGCAAGTGACAAGTCTTACCATGGATTGTGCATTTATACAAACCTACAACCATCCACCTTGGGATATGTGCCCTACACTGTACTTGCATACGTATCGAATTGTAAGGTCCATGTTGATACGTTCTCTGCCTTTTGGTTTGATTGGCTGATTGTGCATGCTCCTGCATACCCAATCTCCTGTGGCAGAACCAGTTTGGGGTTGTTTACTTTCTAGTGTCATTTTTAAGCTGCCTCCCAGACACAGCCTTTATGTAAACTGATGCTATGCACAGCAGGGAGCACTGCAGCTGGGCTCCCAGGAGGAGCACCCACAAAAGAAGCACACACCATACTTGCATACTTATTGGAGTGTTCTATGTGTTTATTCACAGTTAATATGTACGCCTCGTGTTCGCCTAAGTGACCTATGGTTTGTTCTTCATTGTGTAACTTGGTTTACCTAGGTTTCATTTATGTGGTGCACCAGTTAAACCGCCCCAAAATGTGTTTATTTATTGAGCTGCTGGAGCATTATAAGCACTAAAGAGTTACGCAGCAACGAGATGACAATACACATAGGACAGCATAGTTTATAGAGGGAACAGATAATAAAAAGGTGGACATGAAGGATGGTTTGTGATGGCAACACATTTCATACACTTACTATGTGGTCATAGTTATAGCGTGCAAATTGTAGCATCCTCCCTAGCCTGGTAGCATGTAAATAAATTAAGCTACACACGGAGCGTGGTATTACACGTCTTTTTTCTCTAGAGTGTAACCGTTAACTGAAACATTCTGTGTCATGAATTTTAGTTACCACACCCAAACATTTACGCCACTAGACTACGGAGTCTGTTAGGGAACATAAGTGATCCACGCTCTATAATAAACAAGACGCTACATCTCCACCTTTGTTAAATTAAAAAAATACAAACAAAACACATATACATCATAGTTTCTCAATGAGTCGTTAAGGCACTCAAACTAGCCTTTCAGATCTCATGGTGTGAGGCTGAGGAGACACAGGAGACACCGCAGCAGGCACTGGTGAGCTAGCCACTGAGACAGTCCTGGGGCTCTCCTGGCCCTCTGATGACAGAGTCTCACTTCGAATGTCTGGAGCTAACAAACTCTGAGGCAGGAGCTTGAAATCTGAGGAATCCCTTGTAATGGACTTTCCAGGACGGTGAGCAGTCACCATGTGTCCCTTATTAGTCACAACTTGCAATTGGTCAGCATTGAATGGAGCATAAGATTTGCATTTGTGCCTCTGCTTGACAAGGACACAGTCTCCTTTCTGTATCATAATGTCCTGAGCACATCGACGCTTCTCTGCATAAGTCTTTATTCTGTACATGTGAGATAAATCAGTGAGTCAAACTTTATGAGCATCAATTGTTCTTTCAGTGGTCCACGGGGGCAGCTTGGCACCAATGGCTCTCCCGAACATCAGGGTGACCGGGCTTTCGCAGGTTGTACAATGGGGGTAGATCTGTAGGCATGAAGAGTAGAATGAATAACGATCTTGAGCTCAAGTCCCTTTAGTGCAGCATACTGGACAGCCCTATTAAGAGTGCTCATAAGACGTTCAACAATGCCATTAGCCTGTGGCCGTGAAGGTGTGCTTTTCTGATGCTTTATATTCAAATGAGTAAGAAAGGAATATGCAATGTTACATCGCATGCGCTACAACGCATGCGATTACAACGCGGTTGTTACAACGATCGTGTTGTTACAACGCCAACCATTACATCGCAAGTTGTTTCAACGACTTGCTGTAGGGGGCGCGCTGGACTTAGGAATAGTATAATTTACAATTCCAACTCCAGCATGTGCAACAATAGAGAAGGTGTTGGAATAGTAAATTATACTATTCCTTAGTTTAGCGCGCCCCTTACAGCAAGTCATAGAAACGACTTGCGATGTAATGGCTTGCGTTGTAACAACGCGGTCGCTGTAAACGCTGTTTCCCGTAAGAAAGTCTTTGACTTTCCGACCATTGAATAGTGGGCCATTGTCAGATTTTAGAATGGATGGAACATCCCAGGTTGGAAATATACCTTCTAGTCTTTCAATTACTCAATCATTAATGATTGACGAGAGATATTCCGTCAGAAGAAACCAGGAGTACTCATCTAAAATTACCATGAGGTAATGGTCATTTTCAAGGGGTCCAAAGAAGTCAATTGCAATTTCACAGACGTGTCTCAGAAGATCCGACATGGTCAAAGGATGCTGTGTTGTTTTGGGAGATAAACGAATATACCGCTTTTTTACGCATCCTTTTTCCCCGCAGGGAATTACAACGCGGTCGTTACAACAACCGCGTTGTAACCACGCATACCATTACCACGCAAGTCGTAACAACGACTTGCGGAGGGGGTGCGCTGGATGTTGGAATAGTATAATTTACTATTCCAACTCCAGTCTGTGCGGACAGTAGGGAAGGTGTTGGATTTCAAATCCAACACCTTCTCCCCCCTCCGCAAGTCGTTGTTCCGACTTGCGGAGTAATGGTATGCGTGGTTACAATGCGGTCGTTGTAAGACCGCGTTGTAATTCCCTGTGGGGAAAAGTTTTCGTGGTAAACGATGTTTACCGAGATAAACAGTTACACAAATGACAAGCCTGGAACTCTACCTCAACTCGCTCATCAAGATGAGGAAACCAAACACGTTCCTGGAGGGCTCACTTTGTGGTGACAATTCCGTGATGTCCCTCATGTGCCACTTCAATGACTTGCTGTAAAAGACTTTCAGGAATGACAATTCTCGACCCTCGCAAGAGAGTCCCTTCTTGTGTATCAGACAGGTCATCACACACATTCTTGAATTTCTGATATTCACTGTCATTATCAAGAGGTTGAGCATGTGTTCTCCAGGACGGATGCATAATAATGACTTTAAGGATGAGCATATTCCTGTATGCATTGGTAGCAGCTCTTATTTGCTTCACGGACACAGCTGCAGTAGTGCTGGATCTCACAATAAAGTTAACGTAGGCCTCGGCCAATTTGAAAGTGGTACCTTGGCACTGCATGGGCACTCAAGAAAAGTAGTCTGCAGGGTTTTGATCTTTTTCCAGGCGGTGCACAATGGTGTAGTCATACTCTTGCAGTCTCAGCCCCCACCTCTCAATGCGAGGGGGCATCTTGGCCTTTGGATTGCCAAAGAAAGTAAGCACTGCTTGGTGATCAGTAACAAGCATAACATGTTTCTGTGAGAGGCTGGCTCAGTATATGATGTACGCTTATGTAAGTGGACACCTTGCACTGATCCAGACAACCCTTATGTGGATTTTAGTGGTCTTAGACTGCTGCATTAGCATCATGAGCTGACATTTTCAGCTTGGGAGTGAGGATAGTGACACAATAGGAGCAACAAGCTGGGGGACATTGTATGCAGAGCGAAACACATAAAGAAGATATCAGCAACCACAGCCAGAAAAGTGAGGATCTTCCCACCCCAAGATATGAGTATGTTTCAGAACTACCCAGATAGGGTCCAAGTACCTGTCTCTTGGTGTATGTCAGACGAAAGTCTATGGAATTTTTGTATAGCTGCATACACGGTGGGAGTGTGATCAGGTATGTAAACACAACAGCTGCTGCCAATGACGCGACAAGCCCCACCCCTATCTGCAAGTATGACGTCTAACACCATCCTGTTCTGCAAAGTGACTAATCTCGTAGCCTGGAGCGCAGCAGTGATGTTTGTCATTATCCCAGCAGTTGTATAAATAACCCCCTCCACAACTCTTGTTAACCAACGAAGTTGGAGGCTATTAGCCATGGGGCCCCAAAAAGGTAGTAGACCCTTTATGGCATCGCCAAATTGTTGTGCAGTGGTATCTGTCTGATCTATGGGCCAGATGTATGACCCTAAATTGTATGACCTAATAAACGGGTTTGCGACCCGTTTGCGCATACAAAAGTACACAGGGCTATGTACAATTCCTAAATAGCGAGTCACAATTTATTTGCGACTCGCTATTTAGGAATTGCGAGTCGCTATTAGGAATGGGCGTTCCCTTCCTAATAGTGACCGCAAAGCCATGTATGAATGTTTTGCGACCGCAATTGCGGTCGCAAAACACTCCCAAATTACCACCCTCTTCAAGAGAGTGGTAATGGAGTGGCAAATGGGAAGGGGTCCCCAGGGGACCCCTTCCCCTTTGTGACTGGCCCCCAAAATATTTTTTAAGGGCAGGCAGTGGTGCCAGGGACCACTAACTGCCCTTAAAAAAATGAAACGAAAACGTTTCATTTTATTTTTTTTCAAATGCATCCTGTTTTCCTTTAAGGAAAACGGGCTGCATTAAAAGAAAAAAAACTGCTTTATTTAAAAGCAGTCCCAGACATGGAGGTCTGCTGAGCCCAGCAGGCCACCATCCCTGGGAGTGCACGCCATTCCGAATGGGGTTGCAAATTGCATGTGGCTCATGAATATTCATGAGCCTCGCAAATTGCGACCCCTTTGGGAATCGCAAACAGTGTCTCAGACACTGTTTTGCATACAAATTTGTGACTCGCAAATTGGCGGGTCGTACATCTGGCCCTATATCCTTTGTGTCAACAACCCTTCTGACTCGGGACAAGTAGGTACTCCTACGCTGCAGCTGATGATCTTTATGATAATTGGACGGGGCAACATACACAGGGGGATGGAGGAAAGAGAGATAACATGTGCCTCACCATCCCCTCGGAAGCCAGACATGAGCTTGGGATCCACAGACAAAACAGACATTATGGGGTAGGATCAAAGGCGGACTCCTAGTCGTATTCAGCTTGTAGGTGAAATTACATTTACTCTCCCCCACCTTTATCTCCCCAGTCCCTTGGACACAAAAACTGCCTGTTGTGTTGACCACGGACACCGGTATCAGTTTGTCTTTGGTAATATTGCGAGCTTGGAAAGATTGAAAATACTCAGAGGTGTTGAACCTTTGGAAATCAGCCATTTCCATTCGAAACCAGGTATCGTTCTTAACTTTATGGTACGTGTTCACACAGGACTTTGAGGACAATGTACAGAGGGTCCCTGCTCCTGCCTGTCCTATGGGAGTAAACCCTTAGTAAAAACGTAAATACTCTACCGCAGTGTGAGAATCAGAAGGTGTCATACCCAGAGTTGAGATTTGGAATTGGTAGTGCACCAGCAGAAACAATTCGAACCAACCTTCACAGCTACCAATATACGACAGTGGCATGGACAACAAATTGTCGCTCTTATGAGTAACTGAGGGGAGCAATCCACAAACCCAACAATTAGTGGTATTGGACACATTATGGGCCTGATGAAACAGTTGTATAAATACATTGTCTGTGTAAGACTTTCTATGCGCTTCTTTGTGAGGGGCCAGAGTAACAAAAATGTGCTCAGGGGGAATGGTAGTAGTACCCATCAGGGAATGCACAGGGAATTTTTCCTCTAGGAACCAAGACATTCCAAGTACTGTTGCTAATACCATCACAACTATTAATATGCAAATTATTTTACTTTTTGTCGACCAACCCCTCAATGAACGCGGTGGTGCAAATGGCTGTTCCTCCTCAGCCACAGGCCGACCAAAAGGATGCATGATTAGGCAAGGAGAGAAATGCAACTAAAATGATAATAAAGGCAAGTGTTCCCAGTGGTACAGGCGCCTTTGGTCATCAAACGTTGGTGCTCTTGAGCACCGGCGGTGGAGCTTGCTCAGTCCAAAGCTCTGGATGAATCCCACGTCGATCAGGATAATGTACCCCCCTCCAAGAGAGCACGTGCAACTTATCCTGTCCAATGTCATGAACAGTGCACAAATCTCACTACACCCTAAACTAACTCCGTTGGTACTACAGCAAAGTACACCCTAACTTGCAGATTCCATCCCTGTCTAATCTGACTTCTCCTTTTGTGCACTATTCCCATGTTGGGCCGCAAATTGTACCTGGCAGCCCCAGGCACCGTTTGATCAAGAAACAGCAGCTCCTGAATAGCTCGTATCTCCAGGGGAACTGCTGCATTCAACACGTCATCATTTTCTTTTTCCGTTTGGGTCAAGTCAGCTTTGCATCGCTGAAGGGGATGAACTGAGGCACCTTTTCACACTCAGCGTCCCTGACACCATCTCTCACCCATTGGTCATAGGGCAAGGGCAGCGGGGTCATAGGGCAAGGGCAGCGGCAGTGAGTGGCGTGGATCAAGTTCTTTCGGCCGGCGACTTTCACGGTTGTACGTGTGGCCAGGAGGACCTGCTCAGGTCCCTTCCAATGTGGCTCCAGACTTTTTTTCCGCTGGAAATTCTTGACCAACACGAAATCCCCAGGCCGAATGTCGTGTCCGCGTCCCTCTGGTGTAGATGGTAGGGACTTGCGGACCTGTTGGTGAATAGAACGCAAATTTTCAGTTAACTCGTAAAGGTACTCTATCAACAATGGGTATTCAATGTCAGAGAACCAACGAGGACGCGGGACGCCCCAGACATTTGCAGGGTGCCCAAACACGACCTCGTACAGTGACAATCCTGTCCTAGAATGTGCTGTTGTTCTTGTCGAGAAAAGCGCTAATGGTAAAGCATCTGGCCACTGCAACCCTGTTGTCTCCTGGATCTTGGCCAATTTCAGTTTGAGAGTACCATTGTACTTCTCAACCAAACCTGTCGACTGTGGGTGATTTGCAGCATGAAACTTCTGTTTTATGTGAAAACCATCACAAATCAGCTGAATGACCCTGGCATTAAAATGACTTCCGTTATCACTCCAAATCAAACGGGGCAAGCCGAAACGAGGAAATAACGCCTTCTGTAGTACCTTTGCAGTCGTAACAGCTGTATTGTCCTTAGTAGAATAGGCCTCAACCCATTTACTGAAAGCACAAACAACCACCAACACGTACTTCAAATTATTACACCTGTCTAGTTCTATATAATCCATCTGGAGGACCTCAAAGGGGAAAGTAGGTGGTGCAAAATTACCGGGTGGAGTAGGAGTGTCTTTTCCTGGATTGTGCATCATGCACACCATGCAATGTTTTACTAAATGTGCAGCTGTCTTGGGGATGTTGTCATTTTGCCATAAAGGGTCTAACAACTTGCAAATACCTTTAGCACTGATATGGGCTGGGCCATGGGCCATTGTGACCACAGGAAGGACATATGCATCTGGTAACATCCATCTCTGCTTCCCTGACTTGTCAATCCAACATCCCTCATCATTCAAGTTTGCTGTGCTTTCTTGCCATATTGCTAATTCTTCTATTGTAGCCTCGCTTTGGATTGCTTTCACTTTCTCAAGCGTATCCTCAAACATAGCACCTTCAGGCACCCACCTAGCGGGATCTGCTACAAACATTCTCTTCATTTTAGTCCGAGCCGTTTCCTTAGCTGTCTAATCAGCAAAAGCATTCCCTCTACCTACATTATCAGTGATATTCCTATGGGCACTACACTTCACTATTGCCAACTTCTTAGGGAGTGTCAAAGCAGACAGAAGCCTCAGTATAAGGCGGCCATTTTTAATCTTTGTGCCATGGGAAGTAAGGAACCCCCTCTCAGCCCAGAGTCGCCCAAAATTATGCACAACCCCGAAGTCATACTGGCTATCAGTATAAATACTGACAACCAGTCCCTCGCTCAATTCACAAGCTCGAATAAGGGCGGCTAACTCAGCTGCTTGGGCGGACTGATAAGGGACTTGTGATGTCTCTACAACTGTACGCAATGTGGTGATGGCATAAGCAGCAGTTGTAGTGCCATCTGGCAATTTGAAACAAGAGCCATCGACATATAGTTCCCCTTGTGGGTCAGATAAGGGAACATCAGTCAAGTCTACCCGTCCCTTCGTCTCTTCTTCCGTCCGGAAGATACAATCATGTTTCTCATTTTCATCTTTCTCAGAAAGGAGGGGCAGTAACGTGGCTGGATTCAGAGTGGCACATCGTTTGATCGTAATATGCTTGGCGAAGAGTTTCAATTCATAACCCGTCAGACGTGCATGGGTGAGGTGCTGTGTCTTATTCAAAATTGTATCCACAGCATGAGGTACCATGAGTGTGAGATCAGCATCAAGCACGAGCCCAGCCGATTGTCTTATTGAGACTGCCACAGCCGCGACTGCTCGTAGGCAGCTCGGGAGGGCTCTTGCGACAGGGTCGAGAACAGCAGAGAAATAAGCACACAGCCGTTGCTTATCGCCACATTTTTGTATTAAAACAGAAAGTGCACAACCAGCCATCTCGTGGACATACAACACAAACGGCTTGTCGTAGTTGGGAGTGCCGAGCACAGGAGCTGAACAAAGTGCAGCTTTTAGTTGCTCGAAAGACTGCTGACATTCAGGCATCCAAGGCAGGGGCTCATGCACATCTTTAGTGGTTAGTGCAAGCAGGGGTTTTGTTAATAAGGAGTAATTAGGTATCCACTGCCTGCAGTAGGAAGTGATACCTATGAAGGCGCGCACATCTTTCTGAGTCTGTGGGATGGGCATTTTAACAATGGTACTGATGCGCTCAGGAGTCAATCTCCTACCGCCCTTCGACAGTAGGTGACCTAAATAGGTGACCTTCTGTCGACAATACTGGAATTTAGAAAGAGAAACCTTATGTCCGTGGTGCGCCAAATGCAACAACAACTTAACGGTACTATCCCTACAACCTTGTTCCGTGTCAGAAGCAATGAGCAAGTCAGCAACGCACTGTAGTAATACATTACCTGTAGGGAGCGACAAGGAATCCAACTGACCTTTCAGTGCCTGACTATAGATACTCGGACTTTCTGTATAGCCTTGAGGAGCGCGACAGAACTTAAAACTTCTACCAGCTAGGGTGAACCCAAACAGATATCTGCTATCAGGATGAATAGGAATACTAAAAAAACGCATTTTTCAAATTAATGACAGAAAAGAATTTAGCAGAAGAGGGAATCATTGTCAAAAGAGTGGTGATGTCAGGGACCACCAGAAACTGGGGAATCACAATTTTATTAACTTTGCGCAAATCAATCACAAAACGATAAACATCATCATGGTCATCAGAAGAACCTGGGGGCACCCTTTTAAGAATCGGAAGAATAGGGCTATTACAAATATTAGCAGTCGTCTCCTCAACCACACCTTTCTCAATCAAATCCTGTACGATCTGCAACAAGGCTTGCTCTCCTGCCTGCGGTATTTCATATTGAGGGACATGAGGTAAAATGGCACCATCTTTAACACGTATCGAAACAGGCGATATCTGCAACAATCCCACGTCTGTATTGCATGTTGCCCACACAGTGGGTGGCACGTCTTTAAACTCAGCAGGAAGGGGCGCACCTTTTGACAGACACTGCTTAGCGCATACTACATCCAGATCTATTGTCATATAGACACCTTCTGGAGAACAATAAATTGTGGCATGCAGCTTTTTCAATAAATCCAGACCCATCAAATTCTCACCACAATTAGATGTTAGCAAAAATGGCGAATCCACAGTGAAAGGACCGATAGTTAATGCAAGAGGTTTTGAAATGGGGCTTACAACCGGTACGCCAGAAAAACCTACCAAAACATTATTATGGCCAGACAGAGCCGCCCCAGGGACCAAAGAGCGAGAAATAGAATTGTTCGTTGCACATGTATCCACCAAAAATTCCTTAGCCGAGCCATGCAAGTTCGCAATAACATAAGGACCGCGTTGATCTACAGGTATCGGAACTGGTCCCTCACTCTGTCCCTGGCTGTCCTAGCTATATGACATTCCTGTCACCTCACCTGTGTCAAAATCATCATGATAATACTGTCCGCCCGAGGGTCATAAAAATAATTATTATCAGAATGACCCTGTGAGGGCGCAGCATTCTGAACCCTGTCCGCTCCCCCAGCTCCACGACCCCGTCCATGAGAACCTCGTCCTCTATGGACCGCCACCTTCTGCAACATCACAGGACACTCGCTACGCCAGTGTCCCTCCTACTTACAATATGCACACTGATTCGGCCCTAAAGGCGTAGTATTCCTGCTAGTGCGTGGAAGCTGCTGGGCCAAACCACCCCGTCTTTTACCATTCCCTCTAGAAGCCTCCTGTAACAACAACTTCGTCTTCAAATCTTTATGCTTCTTCTCTGTCCTCTCCTTATCCTCATTCTCCCTGTGCTCATAATACTGTGCCATATTCAAAATAACAGAAGGGGAAGAGGTGGACCAGGTGCTCTAGGAAGCCTGCAATCGAGTTGCAATCTCGGGAAGCAAATTTGAAACAAATCTATTAACAAACAACCGAACACCTCCCTCAATAGACAAATCCTGCCCACTATAATCCAGAAACACATCTTCAAACCGAGTGAAAAAATTAGACACACTCTCATCTTTCTTCTGACGACAAGCCGATAACTTGTCCCAATCAACCTTTCGCGGCGGAATAAGAGAATGCATATACGTGACAAAGCAAGTATCTCTGCTTTGGGCTTTTTACCGGGCTTCCTCTCCTGATCCCATACTTTAATTTGATCCCAGGTACCACCCAATTCCGCAACATGATCCTGTGTGTGCACTTGTCTCCAAATATCACCCGGAACCAGCAAACCAAAAAACATTTCAATATCTGCAAGCGTCATTACTGTTGAAGAGGCTGCCTCAGTCAATTCTTTAAAATAAGCAGTAGGATTTGTCCTAGGGTCAGGTAACTGAGTCTTAAGGGACAAAACCTCACTCCTTTTCCTTGGAGTATAAGCCCACTGTTCTTGGAAACGGGCTGCTACACCTGGTCTGATAACAGCATTGTGCTGATCCCTTAGCTCTTGTATTTCGGGGTGATATATAGGGTGAACCTCCTGCATCGGAAACTGAGATACTGAGATGGGGTTCTTCTCAACCAGCCTACCCCGGTATGCAATCAAGGTCATAATACTGTCAAAAACTTGCTCAGGCCCCATATTGGTGGCATATACATGATCTTTAATATCATACAAAATCTGCGGTGCTGCATCTTTGAAACACTGCTCCCACAGACCAATCAGAGTAGCAGACATATGCTTAAGGGCATGCTGCTGTACAAAAGGCTCATAATATTTAATCACGTTCCACACATCTTCCACACTGTAAATGGGATTTCGAGCCCACTGGGCAACCTGATTAGCTAGTACCCTTTTCTCTACATCTCCCACATCAGATCGCACTAACGTTCGCCCCATACGTTCCTTAAATTTCGTCCAGTCTCTATCCTCAAGGCCGCGTACTGGTGTCCCACTACTCAGTAATGTTGGGGGATGAAAGAACAGAGTGGGGGTAGCAACAGAAGTAACAGGCAACAATGTCGCTGCTGGCTGCGTCGTAGGTGTAAGGGCTGGCGAAAGGGATGCTGAAACAATAGGTGTGGCAGGGGTACTGACAGTCATCATTGCCGCAGACGGCGAGGACAAAGAAAAGACAGGAGGTGCCGTAGCCAAAGCAGTCTGATCAACAGTAGTAGGAGGTGAAACAGCAGAGACAAAAGGAGTGGGTGGCAGAGACTGAGAGGGAATAGCGGGGTATATTCTCTGTGCGGCCTATGGAGGTAGGGGTCGCGTATCTAATAATTCTTCCACAAAAGTATCATTTTCTCCCTGGACCACATAAGACTTATCAATTTGTAATCGAAATCTCCTATCTTCACGTTCAATCCCTATCTCCTGTTTCTCTCTATCAAGAGCTACAGCTTTCTGAGTCAATGTGTGCATTCTCCCCTTCTGGGCCTCTTTCTCTGCTTTCATTCGCCTCTGTTTAGCTTCCTTTTGCCACATCCGAAGAGAATGAAACATAGACTGTCTACTTCGCTTCGCAAACAATTTCTCCTGTAAGAAACCAATATTTTGATCATCAAAAGTACCCGTCAATGGCCACTGCAACTCAGCATTGTCCCTCATATATTTGGGCCATAGCGTACTAAACATAATAGGGCCAAGGCCATGCTTCACATACATATCAAAATTCAGAGTGCATTCTGGAGGCGCTGGCTGGCTTTCTTCCAGTCGAGCACCAGCAGAACAACAACGACAGCACAAAGAAAACAGTTTGCTGAGACCAGGCATTCTCAGAAGAAAATGTTTACTACTTATGCCTGGCAAAGTATTTGCAAACACTTTTACCCAAAGTCGGTCCTCAAACCGCACCAAATACAAACCAAAATGGGGCCATATCCACAAGGAACCAAAACCAACTCACCTGATATATGCAGGTCAAACAAATGTATTCTCCACTGCCGACTCTCCGGACCAAACGGTCAGATCCAAGGGTTTTGCCGTTCAGGACTCTAGTCGGCATGACCACTGGGCGAGGCACCGTCCGGCGGGACAGAAGGGGCAGCTGCGAGTACAAGGACTCTCTCATGTAGGGATCCCTGATCTGTCTGTCCAACCCGACGATGGCCCCGACCTCCTCACCCGTCCGCGGGAGGGGATGGGTCGCTCACCCGAAGGAGTCCCTGTTCGGGCGCCAACTGAAGGAAGAGGCCCGTTTAGGGTTACCTGGGTCACTCGCGGCCACCTCTCAGCCTTTCATACCAAATGAAGAGTCGGTCAGACAGTAGAGAATACAAACCAAGTATATGTTTATTCAGATACACTCGAGTAGAGCCCCGTCTGCCCAGTCGCTTAGGGGTGTTGCAGAGAGGACTGACTTCAGCAAACATAGACATACATTATGTACATTTCAGAACCAAGGAAGACCCGCCCATAATGGAATTTTCCAAGCAGGTGCAGCTAAACAAAGAAGTACACTAGGATGGGTTTCAACTCTGAGGCCGGGCACACAGTATCTTATACCCAAGGTCACTCTGTCCGTGTCTGCCACTGGACTGTTGGGAGAAGGCCTCTATCTAGTGGGAAAGGTATGCGCTAATAAGAACAGTGTATACATTAGTAGAGCAAGGCCTAACCTTGGAGAAATTAAACTTTCCACAGCCTGTTTCACAAGGAGGCAATAAGCAGTTAATGGCATGATTCAAAATGGCGGCTAAACATAAAATGGTGCAGCGAATGCTGACTTACGTGGAAGAATGCATGGACAAAATAGCAAAAACATTTTCATTTCATCAATTCTCTCTAGCTCATTTAGTAATCAAACCAACCATCTGCGTGAACTCACATACCCGCTACTAATGATCATGCACTTGCTATTCACGTTCTGTTGCATTTAACGCTATTTCTTAGAGCAAAATGCATCCTCCCAGATATGTAGCTAAACACAGAATTGGTCTTCTCACATAATTTTCAATTGTAATCTTACGGAATTCTTTGGTAATTCTGCGAGATTACGCTACATGGAATTACGCGAGTTACGCCCATGTCTACACATAACCATCAATAAACATTGGAGTAACTTCTAATCTTGGGTTCACAGAGCAGTGTGCTGCTTGGACTAATGCGCTTCAATGCCTCCCCAGGTGTTTGAAGGGGTATTTAAATGCAATATACAATTACAATAAGTCAAATTCACTGGTTAAAAAGAATAGAACTTTAAGGTCAAGTTTAATGGTTAAAAAGAACAGAAATTTAAAACAGTCATTGCATAATTTAAGTGGACTAATGTTGCTTTCAGTACTCCCTCAAGTTCCATCTACCCTATGCCACCAACCCTCACTCAATGTGCTTTCTGCCCAAATCGAGGAGCCTCGACGGCTATTTGCTTTAAATCTGCTATTGCACAACTTGCTCCTTGGACACCAAGGAACTTGCTAACAAGGAGCTAGAAGCCCAAGGATGCAAAACTGACCACCAAACCTTATGCATTTTCATTAGCAAACTAAACCAAAAATCATTGTTCCAGACACAATACCAATGTTCTCTCAACCTGCTTAAAAACTCACTGCAAAGGCAAAACCCTAGGGAAAGCAAAGAATGCCCCCAATGCCACACCCATCATGCATAGCAGGTATAAAGAGGCCATAAAAAAATCCATTGTCAATAAACGTGCCCCAAACAACTTGCTACTTCATCAATGAGCCATGTAGTTTTTATGTATATTGCCCAAAAGCAGTGCCACTCAAAGGTCCCAGCAAATGCTGGATGAACACATACAATCTCATATTATACTTGATCATGTACACTTAGGCTGTGTTTTCTTTTCTCCTGAAGAAGGAAGCAGTACCATTAGAGTTGTTAGTGCCCATTTGTGCATTTTTCGAAGCTGCAGGGTCATTAGGTTTTCCACAGAAAGATTCATAACTTGAAAATTAAAAGTATTGGCATATGGTTCGTGAACAGGCAGACATATGATCGCTTACTGCTCTTGGGAGAGAATGGCTGGAAGATTTTGGCGTGACTGATTTTCATTGGTGCGGCTATCAATAGTACAACTTTTGTGGCAGAATATTGGTTCCAGCGCACCACAGTATGGATGCATTCTTCTACCCAGCCAATGGGCAGGGAAGTCCATTATCCTGGGGATTGTAACCATGCAGAGGCTGTTTCCTCTGGGAGGAAGAGGTACAGAAGTGAGAGGGAAAGTGGGAAATAAGACAAAAGTTCCTCTACCTATATATTTATGTTTGTGTTGTACATCATTATTTTACATTAACCGCCTCTCATTGAACCATTGAGTAAAGCAGATATAAGTCATTGAATAATAGTCATATCAAAATTTATTTATTAGTAAATTAAGCTATTTTATACGAACATCATAGTTCTTCACAAAAGTCATAAATGGTAACAATACTAAAACAGTGATTTGGTCCCATTGGCAACTTTCATTCAGTAAACTACATTCATTCTAACACGCACACACATGAACTCATACATCATCACATGTAACATACATCACAGAGAAAGATTCTATATTAAGAAGTGATCAAGTCAGACCTCACCGAGGACCGTAAACCTTTTAACAGAGTTCAAAAGATATCAATATAACATCATTTTTAAGTAAATAAACAGTGCAAAAAGCGGGAGGGACTTTCTCAAAAAAATGCCGACGCGCGTTTCGGTGGAACCCAATTCCTTTCTTGGGGTATCACCTTCTTCAGGGCGCTGACAAAAGGTTTAAAATTAAGGACAGAAGGCAATGGGACCTTGCTGTAGTCAAGAATTTCTTGAGATGGAGTATTTATACAGAGTTCAATCAAATCAAGATTGCTGAATAAATCAATATAATGTGACCCTTTCAGTTCAGTGCGTCAGAGTAATGTCCCAAGAAAAGAACTGATAGGCATGTAGATTCTCTTTTCAGAACCGGACGACCTCACAGAAGCACGGGAGATACATTTCCCATAACATTGATTGTTGAAGGACCACACATGCCTATCAGGTCTTTTCTTGGGACATTACTCTGACGCACTGAACTGAAAGGGTCACATTATATTGATTTATTCAGCAATCTTGATTTGATTGAACTCTGTATAAATACTCCATCTCAAGAAATTCTTGACTACAGCAAGGTCCCATTGCCTTCTGTCCTTAATTTTAAACCTTTTGTCAGCGCCTGAAGAAGGTGATACCCCAAGAAAGGAATTGGTTCCACCGAAACGCGTCGGCGTTTTTTGAGAAAGTCCCTCCCGCTTTTTGCACTGTTTATTTACTTAAAAATGATGTTATATTGATATCTTTTGAACTCTGTTAAAAGGTTTACGGTCCTTCGGTGAGGTCTGACTTGATCACTTCTTAATATAGAATCTTTCTCTGTGATGTATGTTACATGTGATGATGTATGAGTTCATGTGTGTGCGTGTTAGAATGAATGTAGTTTACTGAATGAAAGTTGCCAATGGGACCAAATCACTGTTTTAGTATTGTAACCATTTTATGACTTTTTGTGAAGAACTATGATGTTCGTATAAAATACCTTAATTTACTAATAAATAAATTTTGATATGACTATTATTCAATGACTTATATCTGCTTTACTCAATGGTTCAATGAGAGGCGGTTAATGTAAAATAATGATGTACAACACAAACATAAATATATAGGTAGAGGAACTTTTGTCTTATTTCCTGTTTTCCTCCCCTGCTTTCCCTACCTACATCCATTTCAGGGGTCCCCTTATTCAGTGGTGAGAGGGAAAGTGAACATCCAAACAGCAGAAACTGGCAGAGGCAATGTGTCCAGAGAGCCAATTCACCAGAAAAGGTGTTTGTATTTGGTAATTACTAAAGGTAGGTGGGGCATGCACTTTGAAGTACTAATTTGGGAATAAACAGAAGTAAATCAAGCATTGGCAAAGCCAAGAGGTTTGAGATTAATCTGTTCGTATCTGCAGGATAAGCACATTAAAGTGAGACAAAGAAACAAAAGGTGGGCTCTATTGAAAAAAACTTTTGCCTTAAATTTATTCATGTTTTTGTTTATTTGTCAAAGTTGAATGGCAAAAGAACCTTATTATTTATTTATTTAGAGTTTTTATAGAGCGCGAACTTGACCCGTTAGGGTATCAGAGCGCTTTACAGGAATCTGCAGTAATAGACAAAAGACTTGGGGTGGGTTGAGGGAGGGGGGTGCTGGCAACATAGGGGATAAGATGAGAAATAGTTACATTTTACATTTACAATATACAAGAGGCAGGTACCGGAGACCATGGAGGGGAGCACGGAGGAGCCGGGTGGATGATGTGTGGGTATTCCAGGGGGATGCCTTAGACTGATGTGGAGCAAGGACTCTGGATGATTAGAAAGTAATGTTTAGGCAAGGAATTTGCCCATTAGGAAGGTTTTGGCATCTTTTTTGAAGCGAGCCAGAGAAGGGATTCGTCTAATGGCGGGCGGGAGAGAGTTCCATATTCTTGGTGCGAATCCGGAGAAAGCCCGATTATAGGTTTTCTTTTTCCGAAAACGTGCAGGTTGGAGCAAGAGGTCTCTGGTTGACCGGGAGTTTCTGTTTCCTCCGGATAGCACAAGTTTCTGGGCAAGATATGCAAGGGAGTTTGAGTATAGTGCCTTGTGCGTGATACAAGCCAGTTTGAGTTGGATTCTGGCCTGTAGAGGAAGCCATTTCAGAGCTTTCAGATGTGGTGAGATGTGGTAAAATTTTCTAGAGCCAGTTAATAGTCTAGCGGCCGCGTTAAGGCAGGCTTTTAACGGTGCCAGGGAGATCTTGGGTAGACCCGAGAGGGAAGAGCAGCCATATTCGAGTCTAGAGATGACAAGTGACTGGACTGCCATTTTTAGGTCGGGAGTATCAAGGAAGGGTTTAAGTTTCCTTAGGTAGCTCAGGTGGAATCTGGCTGATTTGGCCATCAAGTTGATGTGGTCCCGCATGTTCAGCTTACAGTCAAGGGTTATTCGGAGGGATTTGGCCGAGTCCACGATGGTCGGAGAACAATTTAAGGCTGTGATGGCCTTAATCCATACCTGAGTCTCAGGATTGTTTTTGGGAGGGGAAATTAGTAGAAATTCTGTCTTATTTGCGTTGAGTTTGAGTTGGTTGGAAGAGAGCCATTGGACAGTCAATTTCAGGGCTTCATTAAGGGAAAGAATATCCTCGAGGGAGGAGATTTTGATGTAGATCTGGGTGTCGTCAGCGTACATGTGGTAGGAAATGTTTGCGGTGTGTAGTACTTCAGCGAGTGGCTCGAGGTAGAGATTGAAGAGGGTGGGGGACAAGGTTGATCCTTGGGGGACTCCAACCGTGACCGGCCAGGTAGCAGACAGGTTGCCGTTAACTAGGAATCTCTGAGAGCGGTTGTGGAGGAAGGACCTAAACCATTCAAGAACCGAGCCATCAATTCCCATCCTGAGTTTGAGGCGTTCGAGTAGTTTTTCATGGTTGACCGTGTCGAAGGCCAAGGATAGATCTAGGAGGATTAGGAGACAGGTTTTGCCTTGGTCAAGGGCTCGGAGGGCATCATCAACAATGTGGAGAATGGCAGTTTCCGTGCTGTGCCCTGGCCTGAAACCGGATTGGAAGTCATCTAGTAGGTGGAAGTGTGTGATGTGTTGGCTCAGCTGCTGTTGCACACATTTCTCCAGAACTTTAGCTAGGAGTGGGATGTTGGAGATGGGTCTAAAGTTGTCAGGGGAGGCAGGGTCAAGCGCTGGCTTTTTTAGGATGGGTAGGACTTGACCGACTTTCAGAGAGTCGGGTATCGATCCCTGTAGAAGGGAGGCGTTAATTATTGCAGTCCAGCTAGGAATGATGGATTGGGCGGCGGCAGCTAGGCAGTTAGAGGGGAGTGGGTCATTAAAGTGGTTGTTCGGATTTAGGGTGGATAGGATTTTCGAGATGGAGTGTTCATCATAGGTTTTGAAGTCGGTCCAGTGCGCTTCGCTTTTGGGTGAAGCCTGTGGAGGCGACTCGGAGGGAGGCAGAACTGGAAGGGGTTGAGAGTGGGTAGCGGACCTGAGTTTGTTTCCTAAGGCTGTGATTTTGTCTGAGAAAAAGGAAGAGAATTCCTCGGATGATATTAGTGACTTGGGGTTTCTTTCGATGTTTTGGCCAGTTTGTTGGATTGGTATTTAACCAACTCGAAGAGTTTGCGGGGTCTGTTCTTGGCGTTTCCCAGTTCAGATCTGAAGAATTCTTTTTTTGATTTGAGGATATTCCTATTGTAGGCATTTCTGGCCTGGCAGAGCAGTTTTAAATGAGCGGCTGAGGGGTGCTGTCTCCAGATCCTTTCTGACTGCCGGAGGGATTTCCTCTCGCTGTTGAGGGACCCATTGAACCAGGGATTTCTGTCTTTGGTTTGGGTTCTTTTTAGTTTTAAAACCTTCATTATAGCAGTAGTAAATCTTTATTATTTAGACACACGTCTGTGAAAAAATAAATTACTCATATACGAAATTAAAAATAAACCCCACCATCCCAAGCCCTCTACACATTCTTTAGCTCAACCTACACAGAGAACCCCACATTAACATCTTATTTAAACAAGGAGGCTTATTGTCATGTCATCTATCTAGTATAGAAGTTTGCCACACTGGCACTGAACAGTGTAGCATGGGGGTTAACATACATTATCTAATATCAGAGGTCATAAACAACTCTACCACAAGGTTATTTTTAAGAATTTTGCCAGAGCACAAGCAACATCTAAAAACTCCATGCTGGGGAGTAATAAGTGTGCCTCATTCTCTTTACGGTGATAAATATTATACTTTTAAAAAAGCGTTTTTAAAATCTGGCAATGGATTCTGTGAAAATACAAACAATCTAATAAAAGATGCACATTAAAATTGGCAGACCATAATCCACAAGTGCAATTATTCTCAATATCAAAGAGTGCAGAGAATTTCTCATGCTTTAATAACAGCAACCGTAACTGGGGGTTCGGAAATGTGGATATATAACGATACACCCCAGGACTCCAACATACAACTTACCAACGGTTTCATTGATGCATAGCGTAAGTCTGCAAATCTAGATTCTGTCTTGCAGGCCTCTTTCAACTTTCCCTTCAGTAGGTGAGCTGGGCACCATGACCTTAAATTTTTCAGCCTTTAGCGTCATACTAGCACAAAGGACTGAAACCTTTTGAACCTCTGAAGCCCAAAGCTTATCCGAGAAGAACAAAGTAGCTTTATAAGTAAAGAAATTCAAAGCCTGAAGATCTCCTTCCAATCTTATTGCCTGACCCATTGTGTTTTTTGGTAACCTTCAACAATTGTTTCAAGCATTTACCCTCACACTTCGCCCAGTTTGTATCCGAACTAAGCGTCACCAATTCCGCCTCATATAGACATAGTGTAGGCATCATAGCATTATAAACAGATAATACTGGGGGCAAGGATGGTCCTCCATACGTATTTTTGAATTTTACTAATCCTTCTATAATGGATATTGCCCAAGCCCCCACAGTTCCTTTATGCAAGGCCCAATCTAGTTTATTACTAAACATCATTCCTAAGTATTTTAAGATGTTGCCACCTCCACAATCTTATTCCCTAAAAGCCACTTATACTCTTTCGTCTTTTTCCTAAATTTCATAATTTTTGTTTCCACCTTACTTTTTTTGACATTGCACCAAAATCAGGACAGTACTGAAGGCAACAGAGACTTTCTTATAGCCCACCATTTGTTTTTGTATGAAATGTAACAAGAAAATATGTGTTATGTTATGTGAATGTGTAGAGCATGGCTAATCATCCGTGAGGGTATCCAGGTGCTGAATAGGGCTGACCTGAGAGGGGAGGAGGAGATCATGCCTATTTCGTCTGGAAGAGCCATGTCTTGAGATTCGTTCAGAAGTCCATGGGAGAAGGGGAGGTTCTGAGGTGTTTTGGGAGGGTGTTCCAGGTCTTGACTGCGAGGTATGGGAAGGATAGTCCTCTGCTTTTGGTCTTCTTGATGTGTGGGAGGTGTGCTCTTCGCTGGGACACAGATCAAAGGAGTCTGGTAGGTTGATAGAAGTTGAGGCGGTGGTTGAGCTAAGCTGGATCGGTGTTGTGGAGAGCTTTGTAGGCATGGGTGAGTAGCTTGAACTTACATCTTACCTAGACTGGGAGCCAGTGGAGATTGTTGAGGTGTGGAGAGATGTGGTTATTTTGCGGTATGTTCAAGATCAGTCTGGCAGAGGCGTTCTGGGGGTTTGGAGTCCGCGTAGGACATGGGTTGGGATTCCGACATAGAGGGTGTTTCCATAATCAAATCTACTTGTGATAAGAGCCTGGATTACTGTTCGTCTAGTGTTTCGTGGGATCCACTTGAAAGTCTTGCATTGCATTCGCAGGATGTGGAAGCATGATGAGGAGACAAAATGGATCTCTCTGCTAATAGAGAGGTTTGCGTCCAGGATGATCCCAAGGTTCTTGGCATGGTCTGCAGGGGTTGGTGGGGGGCCAAGTTAGGAGTGCCACCAAGAGGCATCCCAGGGGAAGTGGTTGTTGCCAAAGACTAGGACTACAGTTTTGTTTGTGTTGAGCTGGAGGCAGTTATTTTTCATCCAAGCAGCGACATTGCTCATGCAGTTGGCAAAGTTTTCTTTGGTGGGGCTGATTGAGTCAGTAAGAGAGAGGATGAGCTGTGTGTCTTCAACGTAGGATACTACGTTGATGCCATGAGCTCTAATGATGTCCACAAGGGCCATCATGTAGGCAAGAAAATATATGCCTCCAGAGACACTTATGAGAATTATTTGGAATGGAAGGATGGATTGGGGCACAAGGGTGGTAGAGAAATAAAAAGTGCACAGGAGAAGGAAAGATGTGAGAGAGGGAGAAGAAGGTGGCAGTTGTGGCAACAAGGAGTACCTAGGGAGGTAGAGAGGGCTGTGGTGGAGAAAAAAGAGAGTGGACATTGGGAGACAAGGCACACTCCTTGGGAAGTAGGGGGCAGGAAGCATATACAAGAGGGCGGCAAGTTGGGGAATGGGAAGAGCCTGGCAGCAGGAGGGAGGCATGGGGGGACAGGTAGCAAACAGACAGTGTGAGACAAAAGGAGATGGCCAACAGAGCAGACAAAGATGACTGTAGTTGCAAAGTAGTCCTGCATTCACTTCAAAGCAAGCACTGCATTGGGAGTAGATAAATATACCCTAACAGCAGCAGAATCAGGTGAAAGAGAAATACTTCTCTTGGCTGAGCCCAGCTGTAATTGACAAAGTCTGAAATCATTAGCTGAAAGAGGCTGGTCAAAAAAAAAGAGAATCGGTGAAGAGGGGAACACAAAGCCCATTGTAACTACAATGTAAGTAAAATATTTGGGGGCATATCAGCAAAAACTGGCGATAATTATCGCTAAGCACGCTTAGCGCGAGGATAATTATCGCCGGCTATCGCTGGATTTTATCGCAGAGATAGCGTGCTATCAGCAACGCTTATCTCCAATGCGATAAAAATCCAAGCGCTTAGCTGCAAATATGCGATTATCGCTGGAAATCCAGCGATGATCGCACATACATAGGCGATAGCTTGTTGATAGGGCAGGGCAGACTTAGCCATAATATCCACCTTCCATTGGATATAATGGCTAAGTCAGATTGAAAGCAGGCGTAAGGAAAGTAGCGATAACCGCGGTTAGCGCTACTTTTCTTATCGCTATGCAGGTTAGCGTGCAGCTTGATAAATGGAGAAATGTCGGTTAGCGACATTTCTCACGTTATTTTGGTCAGGTACGCCCACTTTGCATCTCATTAGAGATGCAAAGCTGGGCGTTAGGGTAAATGGCGTTGAGGCATGGAAACACGCGTTAGCGTGTCCTTGCTGATAGTGCGATGAAATTATCGCCGCTTTTCGTCCGAAAACGGACGCTAAAGCGGCGATAATTTTATCGCGGGGCCTTGATGATATGCCCCTTGTTTCCTTAACACAGGTCGAAAAAACAAAGACATAGAAGACGATGTTGCAAAGGCGACGTGGGCACTTGGAGGGGGCTACCAACAATCTGAAATTCTTTTTAGGTGCAATTATGGGAAGCTCTGGCAACATCATTTTCGTTCAACATTTCACCAGGTTCGCTTTTCTCGGGGTATTAGAAAGCTTGCAGTAAATGTATTTTAATACTCGATATTACCTATATACTTCTAAAACACGTCCAGCGCTTACTGCTCCTTAACTGTAATGGAAAGATAGCACCCCAGTGAATTCCTCTGCATTGCAGCACCACCAATTAATATAACAGCTTTCAACTGCTATAAAGAAGAAAGCCATAATATTTCAAAAACTGCAGTAATGAAATAACGAGCTGAGACTCTTGCCTAGAATATGTAGCTATTAATACGCTTAAATTGATCCAATAATTAAAGGGGATTTTTATTGAGCTAGTGAAAGCGATGGAGCAAACTGCCCAAAGCTGAGGTGTCCATTGTGATGCCACTGTAAAGGCTACAGGAAATGATGCAAGGTTCACAACTGTATCGCGTTAAATTAATGGCTAATGCCATTTAAGCCTAGCATCGTTATCTCTCACATTTAAAAGGAATAGTGATGATGTATGTTACACCCGATGTATTCTAAAAAATTAAAGTTTCCCTGGAGGAAATTCCAGTTGACCAGTTTCTACTAGATCCATTTGTCATATATGGGTTTTTGGGCTATAGGGATTTTGTGTTCAGCAGAGTAGCAGAAAAACAATCCAAAAAAATACATAGAATACAACAGAAAACACATATGTACCCAATTAGGTGCTATGCATGTCATGAATATTGTAAACCTGTATTGGGTAAATCTGTATTGTTCGACATTACATGCTTTTCTTATATTTTCAAGAGCACTTACGTGTTCGCATTGTGATTGTCGTTTTAGAAACAATTTATACTTCCTATTCTTCCAACTGCCTGAAAATATGGGTTTATTTTTGTTTAAACCTTTTCATGTGTTATGTCACTAAGCTGTCATGCCCGAGTGATTGATGGGGTACACAAACAGATTTTCGTTTGATTAGGTCTTCATTCTGACTTGACAGTAAATACAGATTTGGCTGGTAATAGGAGTTAAAGGCTGAATCGAGAATGCATGTAATGCTGTAAAACCGCACTATTGATGTATTTTTCTACGCTCACTAGCAAACTCCTGGTGCACTGTGTGTGCAACATGACCCAAAATTGAGAAATCCCTGTTGGAATAAGTATGCAACTAGTGATTCCTGAATCTAGTCCCATTTTGCAATGGATTACTTGTAATCCCCCACTACTTCCCATCCCGGAATTACCGCTCTCCACTGTAAAGGTAATTTATAGTGCACGATTACTGATTTTGGTTTCTGTGCACTTCTAAGAATGAGAGCCTAGTCTTGTCTTCATAAACCTTGCTATATTAGTAGTACAAAACAAAACATGTAGGGACAAAGGTCCAGAACCAACCATGCAGCTGTGTAATCCGTACCACGTTTCATTCTGTCCCTAGGTTCCTATGTATTTTCAGGTCACCGTGACCTGCATCCTGAAGGTGGTAGTCCCTTGTAATCGTCTGTGCAGAAGCCCTTTCTGATGGCAATTGATTCATAGTTTTTGAAATGCACAGCTCCACTCACAGTAGTTGCCTACTAGGTTCCCTGTTTCAACTGAATCCTGGTGCTTGGAGCCAATGAGGTCCACTTCATGAGGATTTTTTTGAGTAAATGTGATCTTTTCGTACCTTGAAAGGAGTGTACTCAACATAGGCAGTGAAGGCAACATTTGCAAAGTACGTGTCATTTAGTGTTAGTCGTCATTGTCTGTGAACATTTGTTACTTCTATTAATGGTGTGCGGGAGATGGAAGATAGATGCCACCCTAAGAGATGGATTCCAGCCCCATCTTGCTCTTCCTCTCTTGCTTTTTGTTTTCCAAGACCCTCTGGAGGGAATATACAAGGCTTTCCACTAAATCAAAGCCCTTGTTGTTGTATCTGGACTTCTGCATATCAGCATCAGCAGAGGTTCCTTTATTGCATTTTGGGGAGAGAGCCTTCCCAGCCTCCTCTTGAAGAAGGAAAATCTGCTGCCCTAGCCTGAATGCCCTGGCTTCGATTGGCAGTGGGCTTCTGGTTAGCTGCCTGACCTTGTGCAGCCGACCTTGACTAGCAACGGACTTCTGCTCAGCTGCATACAAGCTGAAGCTGCCCTGCACAGTACTTTGTTCCATTTGACCTGCACCTGCATGTCCACTGCTGCTTCTGGTTATTCCGAATTTTGAAGTTGATTGCTGCCTACTTCCTCTTTGCTCGGAAGAAGCCCGAAGGCCCCTTTGATGCTATGCAAGCCTAGTTTGCAGTACATTTTCATTTTGGCAGGAGGATTTGTGAACTTTCCATGTTCAAATGTACTGATTGTCATCAGCTAATAATCCTAATCATCTATTGTAAGCGAATATTACTTGACTCTTTCAGTGTTTCTATAACTGCATTGTTGTGGTATTGTTCTTTTCATTGTAGGATTGCGTCAATCATGATCTAGTGAGTGCATGTATTAGAGAGTGAGACCTGGTTTCACTGTTGTATTATTTGGGACATTTTTTAACTGTGCATTGTGTATATTGATTTGTGTGTCACACTTTTTAGGTGTTATTTAAACACAACTCTGTCTGGACATTCACATAATTGCAGCCACGGTCCGTGCAGGTAACAACGGTGGGGCCGGGTGGGTGGGATTTCGAGGGACGGTGCAGAGGAAAACTAATTATTTATTTAATTTTCCCTCTGCATCGTCCCTCGAAATACCCCCCCATCCGGCCCCACCGCTGTTACCTGCACGGACCTCGGCTGCATAATTGAGATCTACTGTACCTAGACTCATCAAACCTCTAGTCCTTTTCCCACAGCCTGGCATTTACAGCTCTTCTACATCTACTTGGAGAGTTGAAAAGGCCCAATGAGGCCAATGTTTCACTGCGGCACTGGTTACTATGGACCCCACATTATTTATGCATTTAGGGGCATATTCACAAGGACCTGCCGCCGATCTATCTCCACCTTAACCCATCAAAAGTGGAGATAGGTTTAACACCCCATTCACAAGCGGGTGCAAACTGCAGACATCGCCAGTATTCCTGCGATAACTGCCCCAAAACTTATCCCCAGGGAGGACACCACCAACTAACCCTAATGAGATGCAGAGTAGGCGTTCCCGTGCAAAAACACACGAAAACACCACAACACCACCTTCACAATGAACTGCCAGATCTGCGATGCGAGTCAAAACCACACGATAAGCCGCTTTAGCAGCAGGTATTTAACACCTGCCTCCTGCTGGTGTAAAGCCGGACGACTACCTGCAGTAGGCAACGGAGCCCCGCACACAGCCACACCCGAAGAACAAACGACGCCATGGAGCTACTCATCATGCAGCTTGGAGCCCCAATAGGGCCACAACACCCACCGCCACCACCCCCAGGACCGCCACCACCCCCAGGACCCGGACCCGCACCCCCCCTTGGACCACCACAGAGGCAGCGCAGAGTAAGACAGTGGACCTACCAAAAACGCACCAGTCTCACAGACCTAACGCCCGAGGAAGTCATTGCCCACTACAGGCTCAAAAGGACAACCATCATCCACATCATGACCCACATCGCCCACAGGTTGACGGTCCCAACCCAGCGGAGAACCAACATCCCTCCGCAGACAAAGCTGCTGGCTGTGCTGCACCTGTTGGCCTCTGGTACCTTCCAACCAACAGCTGCCAGAGTCGGAGGAGTCTCACAGCCAGCCCTATCAAAGTTCATCACACCTGTCCTGGATGCCATCATCAGCTTCATAACCCAGTACCTTCACTTCCCCCACACTGCGCAGGAACAGCTGGAGACAAAACAAGGCTTCTACGCCTTTGCTAGCTTCCCACACGTGTTGGGGGCCATTGACTGCACACATGTCCCACTTGTGCCCCCTGCGGATACTGCACACCACTACCGCAAAAGAAAGCACATGCATTCCATCAATGTGCAGGCAATAGTGGACCACCGGGGAATGTTCACCAATGTCGTCGCAAACTACCCCGGCAGTGTGCACGATTCCTACATCTTCCGACAGTCCATCATCAACCAGCGCTTCCAGGATGGCATCTATGGAACTGGACTGCTCGTTGGTAGGTGCCAAATCAACACACCACACACCTCAAAGCCACCATCACACAACGCACAACTGTGGGAATGCACACGTGACCAAACCACATACATGTCAATCAACATGCCCACCTACCAGACACGACAACACAACTCCATGGTGATCCTGGGCTTCCCAATACAGCTATATCATGGCACCACAGCCACACAACAGCTGAACGTGTGGAGATGCGGAATGCAGCCATGTGCAAAGGATGCAAGTGGCCCGTGAATGGGAATGTACACAATGACAAGTGAGGCTTGGATGTGCTGGACAGACATGGGTATGCAAACCACAGATATGTCCATGCAGACATCAACTGCTGGTGACTGGAGAGTAGTGAACAGTGGACGCAACCATGTCACCCCAGGCCGTGGGTCAGATCGCGGAAATGTCGCTCACTGCGTCCCCCCCTGTGTGCGTGAGCGTAGTGGGTTGGCCCGGAGTACGCCAGGCCTGCGCAGGGGTGTGGACAAAAACCCTGTGGTGCAGAGCGTGGTTCTCTCCAGGAAAGGCCAACGTCACTGCCAGGGCGGCACCTCGCAGTCCGCCACGAGGCCGACACCATGAGCAGCGGGGCCTGCGAGCCTGTGCGCCTGCTCTACCCCAGGACGCTGATACCCAGACAGGCCTGCCCGCCCCAGTGCTCCAAGGCCGCACTGCTCACCTGCCGACACCGTCGTGTGTCAAAGAGGCCCCACCACGTGCCAGTGCTAGCTCCAAGACCCATGCCCACGACCTTGGCGGCCTCCTCAGGCCATCGCTGTCCTCCGTGACACAGGCCCCCAGGGGTCCCCATTCGTTGACATACTCCACCGCTGCAGCCGGGCTACACTGCAGTCCAGCATGTCCCACATCTTGAACTGAGTCATCATTAATCATTGGCAGGGTCCATGCAAGTGTACGCAGGTTAGGATTGAGAGGGAGATGCGTCACAATCCGGTGGAAACACGGATCACCGTTACGGAGGAGGTCAACCAGTAGCAAGGACTGACCTGGTGCCACTAACCCTGTGCGCCGTGAGTGACCGTCAGCCTCCGGCGGAACATAGTTGGTGTCTGAGCCTGTGGCCTGGGGGTTGTCATCAGCAATGGGCAGGTACGGACTTGGTGTCTGGCATGAGTCTGTGGCATTCATATCCGCCATGTTGCTGGACACAGCTGGCATGTGCCCTCTGCATCATGCCCTGTGGGTACACATCCCATTCTCCCCCGAGACACTCCGCGGAAGGCACCTCTGAGACATAGGAGACCCTGCTCTGCCCTCATGACCCTACCCCAGTCTCCTGCAGGTCAGCGTCCCGTGGCAGTAGTCCCGTGTCGGCCGCTGTGCATCCGGGGCCACTAACCCTGTGCGACTCAAGTCATGCTCCCTTGTTGTTCTGACATTGCATTTCTGAGTGCCTGATGACTGTTGGAGCTTTTGCCAGCACCAGCTACTCCCTGAGGGCTGGCTTACACTCACCCCACACACAGCCAGCACAGGCATCACTGGATTAGTGGGCCTGCCATCACATCATGCCGAACCAAGTATTGACACTTTTCTCTCTGCACTCTCCCAGGTGATCAAGGATATGCACTCTGCCCTTGGATGATGACACCCCTCCGAGACCCGAACACACCCACCCAGAGGTAGTACAATGTGGCCCACATACGCACCAGGGGCATCGTTGAACGCACATTTGGCGTGTTGAAGTCACGTTTCAGGTGCCTGGACGGCACAGGTGGAAAGCTCCTGTACAGCCCGGACATCATGTGCAAGATGATCGTTGCATGTTTTGTGTTGCACAACATCTGTGTACGCACCAATGCCCCATGGATCCCAGTTCCAGAAGTACCGGACGATGATGGGGACGATGGGGCAGGTGGCCCACATCCCACTGTAGCTGCGGCAGGAATGGCCCTTAGGAACACCATCATTGCCAATTTCTTCTCATCAAAACGTCACATTGTGGCCATCCCTGGCAATCATGGGACAGTACAAAATGTCCACAGGCACAGCATGTGTGAATAAAACATATTTGCAGGTTACAGGTTGTACTTGTACATTGTCATGTCACAGTTTCCTGCTGTGCCAGATGTGATTTGCCATGTTGTGCACATTTGCGGCACCAGTTGTGTCCTGTGTTCTGTTGTGGAGGTGTTGCTGTTTGTACCAGGATGTTGTCAATGTCGAGGTGCACTTACACTTATGTGCGTATGCTGCACGGTGGGTGATTCGCTCCTGCGGCTCTGATTTGTCTGCCACTGATCCCTTTCATGCAGTGTGCCTGTCAGTTCTGTGCTTCCACGGTGCTGAGATGTTGCAAACTTGGGTAACTTGTGCTCTTTGTCGAGTTGTGGCTCTTGGGCATGGTTTGTCCGCAGATGTGATGTTGACGTCAGGGGTTGTTTATGTAGGTAGTTGTGTCCAAGTGTGACCTGCTCCTTTTCAGGTGTTGTCCGCACTCAGCCACCTCAGTGTTGTGCCGTGTACATTGCCATGATGATAGGACTGCAGCCAAGCTACTCGTCATGTGGTGTCTCTTGCATTGTCAGTGTGGCTGACGTATATGCATGTTTGCTGTGTTTCGCACGTGGGCATGTGTTGGTTGTGTGAATGTTGATGTGTTGGGTGGGTGCCCCTTTGGGCACATGGTGTTCGTGGGACTACTTTGTGTTTGTGTGTGTGCTGAGGTGTTCCCGTGGGATCAGGGACATGATCCAGAGTCATTGTGGGTGTGCAGTGTGCCGTTCTTGATTGTGCATGTGTGCCATTCTGCCCATCTCCCCCACACTCCCAGGTCGCTACGCACCATGTTGATGTAATGTTGGGTCATGTTGGGCAGTGTCCATATCACCAACTCATGTCACCGTCTCCCGACTGGTGACTGTGGCCACCATCTTCTCCATGTCATTCAGCTCCTGGTGTTCTGCTGGCCCCCTTCCTCCGGGGTGCGTTGCTGATTTTGTGTTGGCAGCGAGTTTCTGCTTGGTTTTGCCATTCACATCAGTCCAGAGCCTCTTGTGCTCTTCCATTGTCCTCCTCTGCCATTCGACGGCATTCACATGGTCAGAGGTGGTGTGCCATCTTTGCCTCTTTGTTGCCAATGGTACGTTGGAGGTGACGTACAGTTTGTGGTGGTGTTCTGTCTCATCCGTGGCGATAATCGGGTTTTCCTGTAGACTGTACCCCGTCTTCCTCTTCCCATTGCCCTTCCACGAGCCCTGTATTCCTGGGTGTTCCTCTGTGGGGATTGTGGGGTTCATGTTGTCCTCTGCAGTCGGTAAGGGTGCATCCGTGGTACTCCGCAGTTGATTTCGTTTTTAGTGGCATTTTCCGTATGCTGTTCTTGTGCTTTTTCCCGCATTACGCGTGGGTATTGCTGGCCTCTCGCTGGTTGTCACTGTTTTCTTATCGCGTTTGGGTACAGCGCGTCTTTTTACGCGTTGAGGTTTGTGTTTTTATCTCAGTCGCGGTGGTTGTATCGCGGACATTGGCCGCGTTTTCGGGGGACTATCGCATGGTACCACCGTGTTGTGAATTCCACGTTAACACAGGGTTATTTTCCCGCGATGGGCTGCGATGTGTAAAGTTGCCTTAATATTTTTGGGAGATGTTTAGCACACGTTCTTGTGAATATCCCCCTTAGAGTGGTACTGGTTCCTGCATTTTATGCGTTCTAGGGAAATGTCCTGCAACATTATTTGATAAAATTAAATAAAGAGAGAAAAATATATTTAACTATAATTCATAGGAAACACATAGATGCCCAAAAGCACACATGATACCAACTGTATCGAATATAGTCTATTTGTAAAAGATCAAATTAATTAATCAACATAAGTAATGAATAATTTGTGTTCTATTTATTGAAGAAAGACCTGTTTGAGAATTATTTGCATTCACAGCAACTTCTATGGTTTTTCAAAATGCCTTAATTGAGGGTTTCGGAAATATGTGCATAACAATATTGCCTCTATGAAGAAGCCATATATTTGTTAATGAATGCCATTTAAATATTTAACTCTGTTGCTACTCTTTTGAAGTATATATGCGTTGTGAAAGAGTGTTCACAGGATGCCTATATGATATACATATATGTCAATAGGGCAAAGGTCCCCACCCAATCCTGGCAGACATTTTTATGTTTTTGTTCACTTGATGGAAGACAAACTCCTCCTTGACCTGTGGTTGAGGGAAAGGAGCTTGCCAGTGCACCAGCAAAATCCCAAATGACCCAGCCTGTTGCTTGGTGGCCGCCACCTCATTTATATGCACATGACATCACTACTGTTGTCATACTCATATTAGATAGGACTGGAAGGGATTTACTAGTCCCTCATAGGTCAATCCAGGGATACGCTATGACAGAATTAACGGCAGCCATTACATCCCCAAGCTCTTATTTAGCCATGCCCACCAACTCGAGACACTTTTTCTTT
The DNA here is from genome assembly GCA_963921515.1 of Calotriton arnoldi. Taxonomy (NCBI): domain Eukaryota; kingdom Metazoa; phylum Chordata; class Amphibia; order Caudata; family Salamandridae; genus Calotriton; species Calotriton arnoldi. Next base: position 386,344 of record CAWUFW010009049.1, on the reverse strand, counting down.
TAGAGGAAAAAGGGAGGTGGTACAGAGGGTAAGAACATCTCCTTTACAGCCTCTCCCCCTTACTTACAGAAGAAACAAACTGAGAGGAGGAGATTGGAATGGGAGGGACTAGGATTGTTCCTAGTCCCTCTGCTACCAAAACCAGGCCACCTTTGTATGCCCATATTTCTCTGTTCAAGAGAAGCAATTGGAGACGAAGGAGACGTTTTCCTCTGCTCCTGCAAGGAGCCAGATGCTGTTTGGATTTTTTCATATTCTAAGAAAAAATCCAAAGAGCACCTGGCTCCATGCTGGGTCTCTGACAAACACGTCTGCACCCAAGCTATGAGCCTGGATGCAGTTTGAATATTTTTGTAGCCTCAGAAAACATCGAAGTAGCACCTGATTCCTTGCTGGGGAACAGAGACACAGGTCCATGCCCCAGTGAGGAGCTTGGGTGCTGTTTGGACTTTTTCTTAGCATAAGAAAAATCCAAACAGCGCCTGACTCCTCACTGGGGCACAAAAAACATGCATCTGAGCTCAGGTTGTAGCGCACTTATGCAAAACTACCCACCCACACATTTCTAAACACTAGCCACCTAAGGTGTCCTGGATCGTGTGGCTTGCAAGGATGTCTGGTAGCAGAGTAGTGGTTACACCTTGATCAACAAGAGCTATAAAATAATTGCCCAAGTTAGAGTAATTTCCAAACTCCAAAATGTCAATGCCCAGAACTTAAAGACTGGCAAGGCGGTATTAGAAGGCGGCTGCTGTTTGAAGGTGTGAATATTAATAGGGTGATGCGTTGCTTTATTGCAATTGTGCTTTGGTTTATGTAGTAGTGTTTTGAGGTTGAATGGATGAATAGGTGAATGACAGTATTGTTGATTGGTTTTAGTTCTGAATTGTGATTTGGTTTGATGTTATTTGTTGAAGAGAGGAAGTTGAAGAGTTTCAGACTCGCTGTAGTCAAAAGATTCCGGGAAATATAAAAATAAATAAATAGAAGATTTGTTTGAAGGATTTGAGGTGTAGAGTGAGAGACACCATCACCTATATCATTAAGATAGAAGTACTAAGTATTGTTTTGATTGTATTAATATTGATTGATGTTAGCAGAACCTGACTGTACACAGGGTGACGCTGCATTGATTAGGGTGATTTAACCCTGGTTGAGATTTCACTTGCATTTGAGCAAAATAATCTTGAGTCATTGTAATACTGTCATTTCCTTTAGCAAAATAAACAAGAATATGTTTTAGGGGGTTAATTGAAGGTTTTCTTTATTTTTGAAATTGCGTGTGTGCAAGAGAAATTGTAATGGAGAGTCAACTGCTGCAAGGAGTGAGTTCATACCTCATATTGTTTCGCGCAGAGAATGGTTGGCTGGTGTATTATTGTAAAGCTGTGATGGGTTGATGATGTTGTACGTGCTGTGCTATGATAGGTCAGTTGTGTGAATACTGCATTGAGATTGGCTGAAAGTCTTCAATTCTTTAAATGGGAACGGGACTGGAGAAAAGAAATCTGAGGTTTATGGAACAGAATCAAAACATTGAATTGAATTAGCAGAAATGAATTGGGTTAAAGGCTTTAAGACTTTTTTGGGAGGTCACATGACAATTCTGATACGGGAAGGTGAAGAGGCACCACCTGAGGGTACACCTGCACATTTTATGTTAAATTTGCGATTAAATTCATGTTTGTGGATTCACCAATGGTGCAAGATTACTGAGAAAGAGGATCCTTTGAGTTTTCCAAAATATGGTACTTTTGAATTGAGAATTATTGACAGGTTAAGGGAAATGTTATGTGAAATGAAGTCACCATCTAGACCCACACAAGTTGAAGCCTTAAGCATGTTGGAAAAGACAGCAAGAGACAAGGAAATAGAGAAATACCAGAGCAAGACTAGCGGAGCAGAGCGCAATTATGCAACTGCTTAATGACATAAAGCACTACAGAGATGGAGTAAAGTTATAGTTGAGGGAACTAGATTATACTGAAACATTACTAATGAGAGACCTACAAAGCAGAACAAGATATTGGACAAGGAAATTAAGGATGACAAAATGTCTCAAACCGATAGTGATAGGGGATGAAATATTGGAGGCATTGTTAATTCAGTGTCCACCACCTTAAGTGGTCCCCCTACACATACTGATAATAATGTATCAACAAGTATTACAGTGGCTACTGCTTCTGTTGAACCAAGAGAAGAACAGATTGAGAGACCTTTATAGAGATTTCAGATTGCCCCACCACCTGTTGACTCAACACTGACAGTGATACCTCAAGGTGTTGCTGTTTCAATTGTGACTGATCCGGTACAATTACTACAAATTGTAGCTGCACAGACAGTGCCTAGAAAAATTGTGACTACCCCAATTAATATTGCCCAACTCAAAAAGATCAAGAAGCTGTAGAAGGAGTAACTACATTAGGGTTTATCCCAACATTTCAGAATTCACAAATTATTGCATGGAAACTGTCCCAGACAGTTCATGCATTGAGAGATGGGGTAAGAATTGCATTCCTGAAGAACACATTATCTCAATTGCTTCATCATCCACCTTTACCCCGAAACATTTCTGCAAAGGAAAACATTTTAAAACATTCATCTCATACTTTCAGGCCAAATCAGTCAGTCTATCGTGTAGTTTCTGCACTTATTGTAATTTCCTTGCTCAGATAAATTAATTACTTTTCCTGATACTGGTTCAAATGCTCAAGATCTAAACATCCACTCTTAATTCCTTCAAGTTCAATTTGCAACTTTGAAACATTAAGTGGTCTCCTTTTCGGGTTTAAGGTTAACTTGTACTGTGCTGTCTTTTAGACCTTGCTGCTTCAGCAAATCCCATCTTCAAATAAATTTGTTTCCCCCTGAGCTATTGGTGTTGTAAAGACAATTACACATTACAGAATTAGTAAAATTCATTCGTAAATTGAGTGTTTTTGAAAAATTAGGAAGCAAGTGGGCAAGGAAACATGAGAAGAAAAAGAAACCACCAGAACTTGTTGAGGAAACTAATAAACAGGATGAGGGAGAAGCTTCAGTCTATCCATTGAGACAAATAACGTGAGGAGCGTATGCTTATGTACCAGGGAGCAAAGGTGATCTTGCAAAATTTACCAACACTTTTTCAACATTGAGAGACAAGCCAGTATAGTTGTTCACACAAATTGAGATTTGCTAAAATGTCAAAGGTGGTGTGGATTGATTTGAAAATATTATTTAACCCTGTAATGCCAGTTGATTTGTGGGTTGAATGTAAGGTTCTTGTGCAACGGCCATGTGAGGAGCCAATGAGAGATGCTTGCCCTAATGCACCATCTTCTGTAGTTATGGAGAAAAATGAAACAGTGATTACTTTCCTGAAATAATTGTTGCAGGAGTTTCAACAACACAGTGTGAGAGAAGGTCTTGATGCCAGTGACATGGGATTCTTTGTTTCTCAGTTTGTCATTGGATTAATTATCTCTAGTCAGATCAGAGCGCATATACAGCAAAATGTGATTTGCACGCAGAGAAAGTTGATGGGATTTTGAGATAGATATGAAAGGGTACTGTAGTGATAAACAAGAAATGAAGGAGAAAGATTTTAAGGAGAAACATATGATGGCTCAGATGAAGTTTGCTCAGTGAGGATTTCATAATAAGTTGTTTGCAGGGAATGAAGGTGATATGTAAGGTGTTGTTCCACAAGCAGGAGTACAAGGTGCTCAAGGTGGATTTGCTGACTTACAGGATAGAGGTAGAGGTATTTCAGTTGGTACAAATTCAGGTATGGATGTCACAATGCTGAAGAAAATGACTCTTTGCCATCTTTGTAACAAATTTGCACAATGGAAGAGGTAGTATGGACTAAATCCTGATACAGTAAATGGAAATGTGCAAATGCAGATTCAAAATGTGCTAGTTCAGCAAATGCAAGTGCTAATGCAGAAACAGATCCCAATGATGCACGTTCCACAAGCCCAGATGGTCCACAAAATATGGGAAACCCTAAATTTAATTTTAATCAGTTGCCTAAAGCAAAAATAAATTATGTTCAGACCAAAATAAGAATCCTTTGCAACAATTTCCTATATTTGATAATGACAGCAACGGCATTTCTGACATTACCAGATCCATTATGAGAAAAGTGGAAGTTCCAGACCTACCCCACTTAGGAAAGAAGAAGATCCAAGTTGTAGGAGTTTTAAATAAACAGATTACAAATCCAGTTTCAGTGAAGGCTGCAGTGAAATTAGGTTCATTTGAGGAAAATCACCAATTTGTTGTTTGTGACTCAAGTCCTGAAAAGCTGCTAGGAAGAGATTTGTTGTGCAAGTTAAACTGCACAATTTATAGCACTTTGGATGGTGTGGAATATCAGACTCCTGATGAGGATGTAGAGTTTAATATGGCCCAAAAAGAGACAGCTGTAGGATGTTTTTTCAGTAATGGCAATTGAAGAATTATCCTCTGATTCGAAAGAAACAGTGAACCCAGAGGTGTGGGATTTCAAAGGGAAAGGTATTTGATTAATAAAAAAGTGCAGTACTAGTCCGAGTTACATTAAAACCAGATGCAGTGTTTCCAAGAACACCACCATACAATTTGACATACGAGATAGGTGCAGGAACTACACCAGCAATTGAATAGATACTGAGCAAAGGAGTTTTGATGGAATTGATTCGAAGTTCATGTAACTCTCTGATCATGGCTTTACAGAGACCCAATGAGAAGTGCAGAATAATTCAGAACCACAGGAAGGTTAGCAGCATAGTTGTTCCATTTTGTCCTGTGGTATCGAATCCAGCCACCGTACTTATTCAAATTCTTTGTACTATAGAATGGTTACTATTATCAATCTATGCCATTACATGAGGATAGTCAGCAGTACTGTCAAAAAGAAGGTCAATATCTGGGACACATAATTGAAAAAGGAGTTAGAAAGGTGTCACCAATGAGAGTGGATGCAATTTTCTTCAGATGAATCCACCTCAAACTCAAAGAGAAATCAGGATGTCTTTGGGAATGGTTGGCTACCATAGACAGTGGATACCAAACTTTTCCTTAGTGGCCAATCTCTAAAGAGGCTGTCACACAAAGATGTGTCTGATCAACTTCCATGGGACAACGATTACTTGAAAGCTTTCCTAGAGCTGAAAGAATGTATTTTTCATGCCCTGGCACTAGGAATGCCAGAATACAGTAGATATTTTACATTACCTTGAATGAAGATGCTCGAAAGCCTGTAGTGTATTTTTTGACAACCATTGACTCTATCACCACAGAATTTCCCGGCTGCTTTGAATCAGAAGCTCTGGTTGGTGTGAGTCTTAAAAAGTGTGAGAGCATAGTGATGAGATATCCAGTAACTGAAATGGTCCCTTACTGTGTGGAGCATCTATTGAATACTGTTGTGATCAAGAAATGTCAAACTTTAAATGTATTAAGTCTAATGTCAGTAAATGAAAATGTTTGTGATTAAGTTGAACATGATTGTCTAGGTGCCATGGATCTATGCACAAAGACAAAGCCAGACATTAAAAATGAACCCCTGACTGAGACTGATTATGTAAGTTATGTATATAGTTCATGGCTGAGAACAAAATAGGGTATCCTGAGAGCAGCTTGTGCTGTATGTACAATAAATTATGTTATTAAAGCTTCATGGCTTCAATGGGTTACCTCAGCAAAATTTGCAGAATTGACTGCCCTTACCAGAGCACGCAGTCTAACTGCTGAAATAAAAGTGACTATTACTATGGGAAATCAATATGCTAATTCAGCTGCACAATATTGTGCCCTGCTAGCCTACACATTTAATGGAATTTTCAAATGTGATTCTGAGAAGCACACTGTCTATTCAATGTTGATGTCAATAACTCAATAACTAACACTTTGGAAGAGTAGCAAAGGGTACAAGAAAGTGTTTCAGAGGAAGAACAACAAGGTTGGATAGGAGCAGGTTGTGACAAAAACACAAATGACAACCAAATGTCTGCTAATGGGAGACCAGTGTTACTTGATAGTTTGTTGCTCCCAATGACAAAATTCACAGATATACACACACTTAGGGAGGGATTCCATGACACGTCTCCTTAGACAGAATAAGTACAATCCAAAGCTTAGGACGCTTACAGAAGAAGAGTGTCATCGAGATGTGACATGTCAACAAATTAATGCAGGGAAAAGAACACACGTTACACTGAGTCACATAGAGAGATCAGGAGGTCCTTCCAACAGACTGCAAATTGACTTAATCAAGATGCCTGTTTGCAATGAGCTGAGGTACATCCTAGTCATAGTGTGTGTCTTCTCGAGATGGGTGGAAGCATACCCAACCAGATGAAATTACAGTTTTACTGTAGCTAACCTGGTATCGCAAGAATTGATCCTCAGGTATAGATTGTCAGTTTCTCTGAAATCAGATCAAAAGACCCACTCTGTCAATGAGGTCGTGAGGATGATATGTGAAGCACTACAGATTGAACAAAGATTGCACTGTAGCTATTGACCTGAGGCTTCAAGTATAAAGTGTTGTTTAGCAAATGTTTGTGATGTCACTGAAGTGACCTGATGCTTTGCCTTTGGTACTGAAGAGTAGTCGAAGTATTCCTGAGAGAAGGACAGGTTTATTGTTGCATGGGAATCTCATTGGAAGTGCTCTGTAATTGTCTGCTGTACCTGCAAATGCATTTGTGAATAGCACAGATGAGAAGATAATCACTTACTGCAAAGGATTGGTTGATGTGGTGCATTCAGTTTCTCACCAGGTTGTAGGTGCTACACAAGATCCACATTGTGAACAGTCCAACATCCTCAATCTGACTGACTGGGTTGTGATCAAGCTGCATGTTCAGAAGACTTGTTTGGAACCAAAATGGAAAGGCCCCTTCCAGAATAATTTAGTCACTAATACTGCTAAGTGTGCTGGAGTGCCAAACTGGGTGTATGCATTGCACACAAGAAGAGCACGAAATCTGCATGAAGAACATGTCATAAGTTGAACGACAGTAAGAAGTAGTCACCCAAACATCATCACAGCAAGGAGAAGAGAGGGCTGAAGATTTTCAACCAGTCGCATCAATCTAAGTTCCTGTGATTTCGCAAAGTGGCATTGAAATCTCTAATGATGAAGAAGAGACACCTCAAGCTGAAAAGACTACTGAGACAGAATCAATACGAACTGAAGATTTACTTGGTGAAGGAAAAAGCACTGAAACAAGAAGATTCACCCGTGAAGTTCTTATGGCCATTCCGCAAAACCATGTTCAAAAGAGACTGACAACAAGTGAATCAGTTGATCGAATATCAAAGACTATCACTGAAGAAACAGAATTAAGTGGTGAAAGTGACACAGAAGAAAATAAACAGAGACAAAAATGATCAAAGAGAACAAGAGTTCCTTGTTGGAGGTATTCAGCAACTGAGTGGTCATATTACGTGGACAAAGTACTGAATGTCACATTAGATGAATTTTGTGATGTGAAATCTGAACTGTATGAAGCACCCTGATTTAAGCTTGAGAAAAATTGGAGAAAAGCTGAAACAAATAACTGAGAACTATCAAAAGCTGAAAAGAAAAAATTAACTGATCAAAGGAAAAGAATTGTGCCCGCGTTGCGTTAGAAGAGTAGGGATAACATTTTATAAGAACACTGAGTAGGGTTAAGGATTGTCTAATTAGAAATCTGAACTGATGAAAACTAACCTTCTAAGAAGCTACTTACAGAGCTCGGCACTGAACTTTTAAACTTGGCTGCATACGATCTGAATTTTTGTTGCCTTAGAAATAGATGTGAAATTATTTTGTGCTCAGTTTTGTAATAATAGTAATACTGATCATAATAGTAGGGTTCTTTGTCACACCCAATAGAGAAATTAGATCTAGTAATGAAATTCCCACATTTACACACCACAGATGAGGAGCAATATTCTAGGTTAGTGTAGGATTGATTCAACTAATGACGAGAGTGCTCTTTGAACAATTTCACATGTGAAATAACATTGTGTGATGGTTAAGATAACCATCAGATGGGGAAGTTAGTAACGCAGAAACTGTCCTATAAAATGTATTCAATACTAATGCTAGTCGGCCTTAGGCTTAAAAATAAAAAGTGCAGTTTTAAAATGACATGCAAAATGCACCAGACATTAGCTAAATTTTTCCTTTAATAAATAATGTTCATGACATTTAAAGGTAGAAAATGCAGTACTTGTTAATGTAAATCTTGAATGCTTTAGACAGCTTGCCAAAATAATGGTTTGTAAAAATGCAAGGGCGTGGATACTTGAAAAAGGTGACCTCAGCTGAGCTTTCAAATAACATAGGAAAGGAATGTTGCCTTTTGTTTTTGTTTTAAATAATGAAGACGCTTCTTTCCTCAATTGAGATAGCATAATTTGTAGCTGCTAAATCTTATGATTCATACAGAAACCCATTCATAATTGACTAAGCCTTATTTTACTTGCTGAGGGAAGCAGAGAATACACGTATTTAAAACAATATGAAAAGATGCACTGTTCATGGTATAATTTTCTTTTTTAACAGTTTCAATGACTTTCCTTCTTAATAATCTTTTTCTTGCAGCTAATGTAATGTTTTTGCACAGATTATTTGTTTAGTTAAAATAAATATTGCTTTATTATAATTTTCGGGATGTGAAGTCATGGAAAATAAAGACTAGGGCTAGAGAAATGTGCCATGTGGAGTAAATTTAAACAATTTAGGCCTAGTAACCATCTTGTTAGAAATTGATTTCTTCCCTATCTTTCCCCTGCACAATTCACTGTTTGTTATTTCTGCAGCATGCAGTCAGGCAGAGTTACACTTGTTTATTTTCATTGTTATTGTTAATGCTGTTCTCAATTAATCTTCCCCAAGCTTGGCCACAAAACTGTAACTTTATCCAAGGTCTTTCTGTTAGCTAGTTGTACGATATTCATTTATAATAGTGCAGCTGTTCCTGAATCTTCTGTGTTCCGCCATGTGCAGATGGTCTTAGCATAGAGTAGGACCCATTGTTGAAACACAGGAAAGGGACAAACACCCCAAGATCCAAAGGAAGGAAGAATTCATTGCCTGTTTATTCTCAGGGACTAGGGAGAAATTAGAGCCCATCATTATTTGGAGGTTCCTCATTATGCTCGACCTTTTGGTTGGTTCAAGGTTTCACTGGATATATATTTTATCTCAGTTTTGATGTGTTGAGCATAATCTTGTTTTTCATTGTAATCACGCAAAGGCCCAGGATCTATGGGGCACATGCATCAAGCATTTTTGCCTTCGCAAACGGGCCGAATGCAAAAAATGCTTTTCAGATGCAGCAAACCTTAATTTGCAATTCGGTAACATGTGTATTTGGAAGGGGCGTGTTTAGGGCATCCCTTCCAAATATCGAATTTTAACGGTATGCATGAATGTTTTGTGACCGTGAATGCAGTTGCAAAACATTCGCATATTACCACCTACTTCAAGTAGGGGCCCCTTCCCCTTTGTGAATGGTTGTAAAAGCATTTTTAGGATAGGCAATGATCCCACGGACCACTGCCTGCTCTTGAAAAATGAAAAGAAAACGTTTCATTTTACTTTTTGTAAAGCATCTCGTTTTCCTTTAAGGGAAATGGGCTGCTTTGCAAAAAAAGATTGTTTTATTTAAAAGCAGTCACGGACATGGTAGTCTGCTGACCTCAGCAGGCCACCATCCCCGTGATTATTGCGATTCCTAGGGGGTCAAAAATTGTGATCTACCTCATTAATATTAATAAGGTAGGGCGATTTGCAACCTCCTAGGAATCGCTATCTAAAACGCAATTAGGTATTTGCAATTTACAATTTTGATGCATGTAGCCCTCTGTCTATAAACCTCTAGGTTTTTCTAATTTCATGTTGATTTGGGTGTATTCAGCTCAGCTATAGCAAAAGAGATTATACAATTTTATTATGGCTAGGACTAATCTCAGTGAGACTTTGAAGAGAAGGTGAGTAAGAAGGTGAGTGATGGTTGAACTCAGAGGGAGAACTGATTTGATCTACAAAAAGGATGATTATTTGTTGTCTTTTTAGAAGATATGAACAATTTAGTCAAGCAAGACCAAAAATGCAGTTTGTTTTACAACTAGGTTTTTAAGTAAAAGATCCATTTTAACTATCACAAATTTCTGGTTGATATACCTCTGGCCACCAAGAGTAGATCAGCATGTTGCTGCAGAAATGATGGAGAGCCCACTAGTCTTCTTCCCCATTGACAGTGCTTAATACCTCCAAGACTGTGGTCAATACTGAAGGTGAAGAGGTGGGAAAGGGGATATTGGTATGAGAGAAGGCATACAAGATACATTGTCGGGTTGTGTTCACACAACTTGTCCCAGGAAAAGGAGGCATTCTTGTGTGTTCTACAGTTGCTCAGAAGTGGCAGGTATTTTATACTGACAGCACACAAAACTAATATAGTCTTTGCTCTTACACCAATTTCAATTGCTAGCAGTCTTTTATTTTATATGGATTGCACAAGAATGGAAAGAGTCTACAAAAGCTGAAAAAAATACACAAGTGCCAATCAAGCAACAGGGTAGTATCAGTGGCATAGTACATTTATCTTGCTTCAGTCAACTGTATCATTTTCAAAGTGGTTGTATGCCGACGTCATACATTCAATTTTTAAAGCTCCACAAATTAAGGCACAGAACAGAAACAAATGTAAATGACTCAGCGAAGTCCCAAGACACCATTCTTACAGCAAGGGGTAGGACAAGAATCCAACAGTGGTATTACAATCCACACAAACAAATCTAATTCTCCTAGCAAATCACTCACCTGAGGCCTCTGAAGACTGTGTTGAAAGAGGTCAAAGAGTACCAAGGATGCAAAGAAATTCTTTGACAAGTTCAATGATTCAAGGAAATCCTTTGAAGTGAAGCTGCAGAAGTTCTTAGATGCACTACAAGCAGAAAACCCGAATTATGGTTTGAACATTGCCTCGTCTGCAGAGATATTAGCACAGGTGTAGGGCAGATCCCAAGCATAGGAACGCACAAGAAGAGCTGAGTCCAAGTAGAGATTTCTTCTCACCAACAGGGAGGGAGGCCAAGTACCCAACCACACCCTGAGTGTGACTTTTATTTACTGTGGGATCCTCAAATTCCATGGTAAATCCTCAAATTCAAGGTCCTTGAAGTATAGGATCAGCAAACCACGCAGTGAGTTCTGGAATCCCACTATTGCCTGCCTCTCAGATGGGGGATCCTGCATGGGAACAATATTGACTCTGCTGGTGAGCCGTGGTGTTGCTGTGGCCTTACTGGAGACTTCTTGTCCCATAACCGCATGCCTTTGTGAGCAGACGTTTCCAATTCAGCGAAGTTGGTTGGTATCATCTACATCTGTTTACGCTCAGAGGCACTGATACGCCCCCCCCTAGTGACGGGGGGCTCATGGAAACTCTGGTTATCTTTCCCTGATACATCAACAAGTTTCAGTCTACTAGTCAGAGGTACACTTTATTCCTTGTTAGGTTTGTCCTGCTGTGTTCCTGGTTGTTACTCTGTGGTTTTAAGTGAGTTGGTCCCACAAGGGCAGTCAGCACGCAAGTTTTCCCTCCTCTTGTCAGCCTGCGCCAATTATGGGGAAAAGCAAGATATCTGCCTGTGTTCCCAAATCTCACACTAACACTACTATGGATGCATTTTTGCATTGTACCATGGACATTATTGACAAGGAGATTGAGCTGTCCAAACGCCGCTTATCTCTTTCCTCTCCCACCTCTTCGTCTCTTGGAACCAGTGGTTCCTACTTGTCTGTTCCCCTAGACCCTGGTTCCGGGTTGGTGATCTCACCCACGTTGAATGGAGGACGGAATGGACACTTATTTATTTCACCTGTTTCCGATATCACCAAGTCCCTATAAATCTACCTTACCCTTGGATCTGGACATTTTGGTGGCCCGAAATATGGGCTCTGGAGTGGCTGGGAGAGAAAGAGAACAGAAGGCATCACTAAATCGAATCGCCCAAGGGTTAACACTAACCAGCGCCAAAGGGTTAACACTAATCAGTCCCCTAGGGTAAACAATGCACTTGCTGGAGAAAAGGATAACATAGAAACCTTAATGCACTCTCTTCGTGTTAATTTAATTTCTGCCCTCGATGCTAAACTGGATTTGATCTGTGAGTGGTTGGCAGCGATCAAACTGGAGCTCACGAAGCACAATCAGTTTATGCAAACATTGGGAGCCCCTACATCTACCCCTGTTGCTACCCTCCCTCCTGTTGTGGCTATCTCGTTGTCCATCCAACCAGTGGAAGGGGAAAGGATCGCTGAGCCGTCTAGTGCTCAGGGAAATATTGTATCCACAATTTCCCATCCTTGTCCTTTTTAAATTTCTAATCCACAGGTTTCACCTGGTAGACGAATTCCAGTGCATAAGTCAACCTCATCAGCCATAGCGGGGGTAGCAGTGCCTAGTGGGGAGTGTGCACAGTCATATGGCACCTTGTATGGCCCGCTCATAGGGGCCCAGGATATCACCTCTCCTAGACCTGAGATGTTGCCTGCTCCGACAAGCACTGTCACCCTTAATTTACCCCCCGAAGTTACACCCTAAGTTGTTGTGTTGGGTAATGAGCCCCGTTCAAATATGACACCTTGGAAAGCTTTAATCGATTGAAGAACAAGGTAGCACATTGGTTGGATTCAAACTCTTCCTTAGGGGCCCTCTCTGCACCTTGTTTCCCCTGTATTGCAGAGATTGGGATACCTTAGAGTCCTCTTGGCAATCATAATCCTGTGTGTGTGTCACGGTGTGGGTCGCCGCTGGTACAAGAGCAACCTCTAGGTGTTAAAGGATTTACTAAGACTATAAGCCAGGGCAGGAGACTTAGGTGGTCTCAGTAAGTAGTCCCTGACAGTTTTTATACATCCTTTTACTCCTGTTGCAAAAAGGAGTTTAGAATTTGTCTGTCAAACAGTAGTAGTCAGCGTGAACCCTTAAATGCTTTGCAAAGATTTTCTATTCAGTGTCCAGCCTTCTGAAGGCTCCATCCACTTGGAAGATTAGTGTGATGCACAGATGGTTTGATAAAGGATGTTCTCAGGTACTAAGGAATCTTAGGTGTGCTCTGAATGTTAAGCCAAGGGATTCTGCTCTGGTAAACAATAGCCATAAACAGTATAAACTGGAACTTGCGAGGCGCAAGAATGACCTAAGGGATGCAACTTGGTTATGTTCTAAGTTTAATCAAACAGTTAGACCTACTTAAGGTGAGGAACCCTAAAATGTAGCTCCAAAGTCTGAGGCATAGTCAATAGCTCATTCCTGGCACCAGATACCAATGCATCCTTGGGCTCTCACATCCGAAAGGATTGCTGGGTATCTCTTTTCGAGGAGTCTTATAATTTTATACCCAATGACGCTTGTGGCGGGGGGTATGGTGGAAGGGACTTCTAAATTGACATTTACCCTTGAGGAAGTTAAGAAGGTCATAACAGGTCTAACTAAGAACAAGGCTCCAGGCCCGATGGTATCCCTCCTGACCTATATATTAATGATGTATGGGCCTCATGGTTGACTACCCTTGTAAACTCTGCAGTAATTTAGGACCCCCTCAGTAATAGGGTTCTTCTATCATTTTCCCCGTTTTTAAAAAGGGGGACAGGGACAGCCCCCAGTGCTATAGGCCTATTTCTCTGCTTGATTTGGTTGTGAAGGTAGTGGGGTGAATGCTCTTGTACAGACTAGCACAGTGGGCCAAGGAAAAGAACACTATATCTGAAGTGCAGTATGGTTTCTGCTCAGGTACGTCAATGGTGGACCAGTGTTTGAATCTTTATATGGTTTTCAGCGAATATACCACTGCTTGCCCTGGTTCTATCCATTTGGCGTTTATGGATCTTACCTCTGTGGACGACCAGGTAAATTGAAATACACTTTGGCACATCTATGAGGGGTGACCGGGATATTGTCCTCTTTTTAAGAGTTCTCCACCTGAATACTACGGCCTCTGTATGTTATTCTAAAGATCTTAAGTGCACACAAGGTTTTTGTATCAAAAGAGGAGTATGTCAGTGCTGTATTATGTCCTGTTTCCTATTTAATTTGTATGTTAACAACTTGGAGCAGGCCCTGATTGCTACTAAAGCAGATTGTACACAAGTGGGGTCTCAATGTTTACCTGTTCTTTCATATGCAGATGACGCTGTCACTATGGCGTAAACTACTAGGGGTTTACAATCCATGCTGAATTCCTTTGCCAACTTTATGGAGGAGGTGGATTTATCATTTAATGTAAAAAAAATCCTTTGTGATGGTGGTTTGCCCTCGTACTACAAAGACAAATAGGTTCCATTTATGGACTTGTCTTCTTCCAAAAACTAGAGTTTTCTCTTACCTGAGCTTGCTTTTTGATTCCTCTGTGAGTTGACATCCCCTTGCTAGCAGAAAAAATGAGGAGTTCACACAGGCCAATGCTGCGGTTTTTAGTTTCGCCTCATAGTTAGGTAGAAGATCCATTAGGGCTTTATTGCAGATCTATAGCGCCAAATGTATCTCCAAGGTAGTTTATGGAAGTGACGTTTGGGGGTATGTCAACCAGGCTGAGCTGCCGACGGTTGAAAACACCTTTCTGAGATGTCTTTTGTGTGTTCCGCAAAGTGCCCCTACATTTTCTGTGCATGAAGAACTAGGTGTTGGTTATAGAACTGATCATATGGCATTTTGCCCTTTTTATCTTTGGCTAGCTATATGGGCAAGGCCTGAGATGAAACTAAACAAGTAGATTCTAAAGGATTGTTTGTCCCTTGACCGTTCACACCATATCCCTTGGCTTAAGTACATTACGGACACTCTTCAGGGCTTAGTTAGGGGAGAATTATTTAGTACTCCAGAAGGAATAGTTAAGTCTGATCACAAATGGGTGAAAGAACACTTTATTTGGCAGAGGTCCATTGCCGGAGAAGAGCTCGCCCTACAGAAACTTTATGTCAATAGCCATAGTATGTTGAAATCCATCCCGTCCACAGAGCCTTACCATTTAATTGTAAAAAGCATGTATGATAATCTTTTGCGTGCATGGTTCAAGTTAAACTTATTGCACTTTTGCTAGCTTATCCCTAGGGTAGGAATAGGGGCCATACACTTGCACCCTGCAGCTGCAAAAATATGTCTCTGCAGGACACGCTGCATTTTACATTGTTTTGCCATTTGTACGTGGTCCCAAGGAAAGCTTATATTATCCAGATATTGAAACAGGCAAACTTTTCCCAATAAGCTCCTGCACTTATGTATTTACAATCATTTCCAGGGGACATTATTATTTTTTTTTTTATGATTCTTTTTATTGAACAAAAGCAAGTCGGCTTGTCAGTTTACACCAAAAGGGATTGTACACATTGAAATGGAAACATTGTTATGCACAAAAGTCATACAAACGTTACATGATAGATTACAATGGTTATGGCGTAGACGGTTCTTCAGATAAGGGGATAGTTGGAGGGATACATATATTACCTCGGTAGGTATTCCATTTGCTCCATATAGAGGACCATTTTTTGGGGCAACCCCGTGCAACGTATACAGTTTTTTCTCTGAGCATACACCAATCCATATCTGCCCTCCAGGCCTCAAGTTTAGGTGGTTCCCCCGCTCCCCACAACTGTGCGATGTTCCTTTTAGCCACCATTAGGCCCAGTGTGACCCATATTTTATCTTTACTGTTCAAATCAGTGGGCTCCCAGACATTCAAAAGGCATCTTTTTGCTTCAGGTTGTATGTCAACATCAAGTACTTCACTCATACAGTCATGTATCTTCTTCCAATAGGTCTGAACACACCCACATTCCCATATTATGTGCATAAATGATCCCACCTGGCCACACTGCCGTCTGCAGTTTCCCTCCTCCGCTCTTCCCATTTTGACAAGACTAGGCCCAGAGACATAAATTCTGTGAAGGACTTTTAGTTGAACTAGGCACAATCTAGAAGAGATCGCTACCTCTCGTGGGGAGGCCACCGCCTCCTGCCACTCTTCATCATCCAGTTCCAGCCCACCTCCCTCCCAGCGCCGTCTCAAAAGTCCGAAGGGATCTGAGGTATTATTAATCAGTTTTTTGTAAGTCAGGGATATCGCTTTATTTGGTAAGTATCCGTCAAGTAGCCTATCCTCCAGCGGTGAGGAGTCCGGAGGGGAGGTGCCCTTAGATAGATTCGACATTAGAGGGTGTCTGACCTGCAAGTATCTAAAGTACTCTGTGTCTGCGAGCTCATACTCCTGTTGTAGCGAAGAGAATGAAGCCACCTCTCCCTTGACCCACAGGTCCCCGATCTTCGAGATCTCGATTAGGTCCCATTTGTCGAACCCCTTCATGGTCCCAAGGGTACCGAGCTGTTCTGCATCCCACAGGGGGGTGGCCAGCGTGAGCTTCTGGTCCCACCCCATGCTTCTGTTGGCAGCGTGCCAAATCTGAACTGAGTGTTTGGTCGGTCCCGTCAAAGGGAACCTGTGGGGTCTAGAATATAGGGTTCTGTTGTAATTGCCACCCGGCAGTAACCATTTATCCATTCTGTAAGCCGGGTCATCCCAGCGGCGGTAAGTACAATGATTGATCGCTGCCAGGTGCGCAGCCCAGTAGTATCTTTTAATGTCCGGTAGTCCGATCCCCCCGTCGTACCAACTCAAAACTAGTATTTGTAAGGCAATGCGGGGTCTCCCATCCCAGAGCAATTCCCTCTGCAGGCCCTCGATGTCCCTGAAATACCTCGCCGGGACCATATCTGGGGAATTCTGCAGTGCATAGAGGAAGCACGGCAGTGACATCATTTTTAAAAGCGCTGCCCTCCCTAGCAGCGAAAGCGGGAGTGCCTTCCAGGTTGTCACGTCATGCCTCAATCTCTGCAGGGGGGAAGCACATCACGCTCGTGCCTGAGTTTGGGGTCTGTGGTAATGAAGACACCCAGGTATTGGAAGCCATCTCTTGCCACTTGTACAGGGCAACCCCTGGGTCGGGGAGGAGGATCTCCCCTGAGGACGTATAGCACGGACTTGCTCCAATTAATTGTGACCCCGAATATTTACCAAAGTTTGTGAAGATGTTGAGCACTGTATGGAGGGACGCTTTCGGGGAAGCAAGATAAAGGAGGATGTCGTCCGCATACAGGGAGATGTGGTCTTCCCACCCCTCAGACCATTTAAGCCCCCGTATTGCTGGGCTCCAGCGGATCTATGCCGCCAATGGCTCTGGTGAGAGAGCAAAAATTAGGGGCGACAGCGGGCATCCTTGGCGGATCACACGTCCCAACGCAAATACTTCCGATTTCTTATTATTGACTACCACCTGAGCCAGGGGCTCTGTGTAGAGGAGTCGCACCCACCCAATAAATCCGGGCCCGAACCCCAACTTTGCCAGAGCTGCAAAAAGATATGGCCACTCGATCGTGTCAAACGCCATTGAGGCGTCCAAAGAGACCACCACTGCAGCTTCTTGGATCGTGTCTTGTCTACCTAGCACCCCGTGCAGCCGTCGCAGGTTCAGTGCGGTGTTGTGATGGGGCATAAAGCCCGATTGGTCAGGGTGCACTAAATTGCATATTACTTGGGTCAGGCGATTCACCAGCACTTTAGCTAGAATTTTGGGTTCTGCGTTTGACAGGGAGATGGGCCTGTAGGAAGAGCATTTGAATTTCGGCTAACCCTCCATATGTATAACAACCAGCGTGGCTACCCGCTGATCTAGTGGCAGTAGTCCCGACTCTCTGCTCTCTTCAAACATGGCCCGTAAATGCGGGCTATTTAATCCGGCTTTAGCTTGTATAATTCGATCGGTAGACCGTTGGGGCCCAGGGCCTTGCCGGAGTGAAGGTTTCTAATCGCCTGTGCTATTTCGTCGTTTGTGAAGTCACTGTCCAGCATGTCCCTTTCCTCCACCGACAGGGTGGGCAGCTGGATGTTCCTAAGCAATACTTTGGAATAGTCCTCAGAAAAGGTTGAGCTCGTTCGATATACAGAGCTGTAGTGTTCAGCAAATTCGTTTACAATTGTCAACGGAGCTGTAATTTTCCCACCCTTGTCATCAGTCTACTTGCCAATTCTTTTCTATCGAGCCAGGCAAGCAACTTCCCGGCCTTGTCCCCCAAGTCGTACAATCTGCCGTCTTTGTCCCTCCCCAGTGTTTTAGCCTTGTCAGTGGCTATGGATTTATATTCGTCACTTTTGAGCTTCAAGGCATGGAGTATTTCCTGCGTGATCTCCTCCCCAGTTCCCTCCTCTAGACGGAGAACTTCATTCTCCACGTGGACTAGGTCTTTCAATTTCTCTTTACGCGCTCCTGCAATTAAGGAAAGTGCTTGTCCCCTTAGGACTGTTTTAAACGCTTCCCAAATAGTTTGGGAGGAGCGTACCAATCCTTCGTTTTCTAGGAAGTAGTTATCTATAGCCTGTAGGAGTGCTTTTTTGACCACTGGGTTTCGGAGGTGCCAGGGGTTGATGGGCACAATCCTCCTGACCTGTTTTTCACCCAAGACCAAATGAGCCCAGACCAGAGAGTGATCAGAAATGCCCCGTGCCATGTGTCTAATTTCGTGGATGTCAGCGATTTGGACTGCCGGAACCAGGAGATAATCGATCCGGGAAAGGCTGTTGTGTGCCCCCGAGTGAAAGGTGTGCTGAATACTGTCAGGGTGGTATGCTCGCCATGCATCAGTAAGGCCCAAGGCGTCCAGAAAGTCCGGAAGCCATCTATACGAGGAGCCAATTTCGCGGGGAGGATGGCGATCGAGAAGACCCGATACAACTGAGTTGAAGTCCCCTCCAACCACGATTTGACCATCTGGGAGCGAGAGCATTATGGCACCCAGGTCTTTGAAGGTAAGGCTCTGAAGACCCGGTGGGACGTACACCGTCATCAATGTGAGTGTCTTCCCCTCCCATTGCCCCGAGATTGCTGCATAGCTGCCCAGCTCGTCGACCCAAGTACGGCGTATGGAGAGCGGGTAGGAGTTTTTAAACATGATGCCCACCCCCCTGGAGCCTGTGGAGAAGCCAGAGTCTGCCACTAGTCGGTAGCCCCATCTATTCATCGCTTTGCAGGAATTGCCTACCAGGTGCGACTCCTGAAGGAGTACAACGTCCGGGGAGTGTCGTTTGATGTGTTGTAAAACTATGCAGCATTTAAGTTTGACCCGAGTCTATTGACATTCCAGCTCAGGAGTCTAAAGCTTTTGTCCCAGTGTGTACCAATTGTTACATGTATGGTCTGTGTATCCCTCCTCCTGTATATGGAGAAACTCTGCCGACGTCTCAAAAACTAATTGAAACCACCCTATCTCAACCCAACTACCCCCCACCCTGCTCCCCTGCACTCTGGGCTTTAAACTGCCCATCTAACAAACCATGCAGAGTGCCTGTCGCCCAAACTTGCAACTAAAAGTAGTCTAATGTGGGGGTGAGAGGCTCCACCCTCCCGATTCCTCCCCAGTTCGGTAAGCCACCTAGGCTCCCGGTGTCGGGCGGTCTATAACAACTAAATACAGAAGGATAAGAAGTACTGCTGACAATGTACATTTCTTCGGAACGTCCCTATAAACCCCCCCGCTCAACAAGGATCGTGAGGTAAGTCCTCAAACTGGATTCAATGCACCTTACATTCTGGAAACAGTTTCAGCTGTGGACCTGGACGTGACTGTCTCTTAGTGAGCGTTATGTTCCTCTGCACCTCTCCAGCTCTCCAACCAGTCTGCAGCCCCTTCAGGATGATCGAAGAACCAGGCTTTGCCATTCGCCTCCACTCGGAGACGGGCTGGAAATAACATTGCATATTTGATGCCTTTGTCTCGCAGTTTTTTCTTCACCGCAAGAAAGGATCGCCTCTGTTTCTGCACGGCAAGGGTGAAGTCTGGGAAGAAAGAAATTTCTGCATTCTCGTAGCGAAGAGGAGGGCTCCCCCTGGCGTTCTGCAAGATGACATCTCGGTCGCGAAAGTTCAATAACCTTGCCAGAATAGGGCGGGGGGTGCTCCAGGTTTCGGTCTCCCCCCAGGAACTCTGTGCGCCCTTTCAATCACGAAGAATTTGGACAGGCCTTTGGGTTGCAGGTGATTGAGTATGAGGTCCTCTATGAATAGGTTGGTTGCCTGCCCTTCCGCTTTTTCAGGCACCCCGATTATGCGCTCGTTATTTCGGCGCGTGTGACCTTCGTAGTCGTCAAGCTTGTCCTCTGCAAACCTCCTGAAGGCCTGCAATTCTCTGACGTCCTGCTGGAGGTGCGAGGTATCTTCAATAAGGCTGGAGGTGGTGATCTCCATCTGTTTTACTTTCTCCCCTATTTTCGTCAGGTCAGCTCTGATGAGCGTCACCTCTGATGTGATTGCGTCCATTCTCTGCTCCAGGGACGACCTGACCCCCGAAATGGCGTCCATCACATCCTTCAATGTTAGTTCGGGAAGATCTCTATCCGTGCCGGCCATCGTGGTAGCCGTGGGCTGATGTTCAGAGAGAGCCGTCTTCGGGAGAGCATATCTGCCCAATTTATTTTGCTCGATTACTTTGTGGCCCTTTGACCCCGACATGTCTATCAATGCCGCAACGACCTCGCACTGTCTCCCCGGCGAGGCTATGGGCTCCGTCTGTGAGTGCGCCCAGGTGTGACAACTCCTATGGGGGAGTCAAGGTCTCCTAAGGTCCAAATCGTCAAAGTGGCAGCACAGCAGGGGGGGAGCCCTACAATCGATGCGTCCTGTGGCGGAGCGCGACAGCCAGGCACGTGTTACTGGCCAGTCCTATCTCACGCTGCACCGGTGTTCTGCTGACCGAGTCGCCCCCCACCTGACAAACACACGCTGTGCTGGTAGTCACACGGGTGGCACCCATTCTCTACCCCCAATACAGCGGGGGACTGCTTGCCGCACAGGCTGAGTCTCTGAGTCGTAGTACCAGCTGCACTTCTGGGCCGGTGGATCGTGGGGTCACCACTCGCCGTCGGGTGATATATTCCTTCACAGCCTCCCCAACTGCGCACCGGGTCCGAGGCCAGTCACTGTGCACTGAGGTTGAGGCGCTCGTTTTCTGTTCCTATGGCCACTATGGAGGAGTCAGCCTCCTAGGGGCTTGCTATTCGTCCGTTCAAGGACTCAGGCGAGGGGCTGGGTGATTTACGGTATCAAAGGCCGCTGATTAGTCAAGTAGGATGAGTAGGCATGCGTCACCATTGTCTAAGAATCTGTGGATGTCATCTGAGATATTGAGCATGGCAGTTTCAGTGCTGCAGCCTTTCCTGAACCCTGATTGGAAGGTGTCATGTAGGTTGAATTCCCCTATATGATGGTTAAGTTGCTGTAAGACACATTTTTCCATAGCTTTGGCTAGGAACGGGAGGGTGGAGATAGGTCTGAGGTTGTTGAGATCATTATGGTCAGCCTTGGGGTTTTTGAGAATGGGTGTGATTTGTCCTAGTTGGAGGGAGTCAGGGACACAGCCCGAGGTGAGAGATGCGTTGATGATTTTTGTCCAGTACAGGGCAATGATGTGGTTGAGATTTTGTACAATCTTGGATGGGCTTTAATTTCGCGATAATATTGAAGACTTCAATTTCTGTCATGGGTTTGAAGTCAGACCAGTTGGCATTGTTTTTCAGTTGGGTGCGATTATGGTTGCTGTAAGTGCCTTTTGGAGCCATTTGGTCATTGGTGAGTTCAGGGGTGGAGCTGCCATGGAGGGAGGTGGGTTGGTGAGGATGGTTAGGATGGAGGGTAGATAAGTCACTTGTAAGAAGGATTGCTCAATTATTTTGACTTTGTCTGTGAAAAAGCTGGCAATTTCTTCACTGTGTTCATTAGTGGCGATTATTTCATGTGGGGGTGAGGACGCGGTTTGACGTTTGACAATGTTAAAGAGCTCCCTGGTCTATTCTTTGCACGGTCTAGTTGGTTGCGGAAGAAAGAGGCTTTTTCTCTAAAAATGTGTTTCTTATAAGACAGCCTTGTAGTTCTAAGTAGTGCTAGGTGGATTGTCGAGGGGTTTTGTCTCCATGACCTTTCAGCTTGTCTGAGTTGTCTTCTCTCGTTGTTGAGATCTGAGTTAAAGCAAGATTTTGATTGGATTGGTCTAGGTTTTATTCGTTTGGGCGGTGCAACTTGATCAAGACTTTCAGACATCGCTGTGTTATAGTGTGTAGTGAGATTATCTGCGGTAAGCATAAGGGGGTGATGTTGTAGTTGATCACGAATCTTGGATTCCAGTTCAGTGATTGAGACTTGTTTCAGGTTTCTAGTCCACTGCTCAGGATTATTTGTTAAGTGTAGGTGGGGTCTGACTGGGGTATTGATATTTAACAGTATAAGATGGTGGTCAGACCAGTCAATAGCTGAAATGGAACTGAGCGAGACCAGTTCATAATTATTGATAATCACATCTGGAGTGGAGCCTTTGATGTGTGTTGCTTCATTGCAGAATTGTTTAAGGTTGTTTATTTCGAGAAGGTTCGCTAGTAGCCGGACTGCGGTGTCTTCAGGGTTGTTCCAATGGATGTTGAAATCACCCAAGAACAAATTTTTCATGTCAGTTAAGGAGAACTGAGTAGTTAGGTCGGATAACTCCTCAGCGGAGAGGGCGCGATCGCCAGGAAGGTGGTAGATGGTGTGAAGGTTGATAGGAGGGGAGCCTTTGCTTTAAGTTCAACACCAAGGTATTCGAAAGTTGAGTATTCTGCATTAATTAAAGTGGAAAGATGTATTCCTACTTTGTGAATTATGGCTAGACCTCCACCTGTTCTATTAGGTCTGTCATGTCTAATGATGAAGTACCCAAGTGGAGTCAGCAGGTCAAGTATGGAGGTAGAGTAGTCATTAAGCCAGGATTCCTTGAGGAAAGCGATATCAATTTCTTCACTGAGTATAGATTCTGCGATATCTGTAGCGTGTTGGGCTGCTGATTGACAGTTGAGGAGCATGCATGAGAGAGGGCAAGGATTATCTTTAGTGGAACGTAGTGTTTGAATGGTGGTGAATTGTGCGGGAGGTCTTGGCTTGCTAATAATTATAGGGATTCTATTTGTGCTCACAATTACAGGGATTGTGGAGAGGTTTTTTGGAACCCTGGTCTGGTTCTTAGTGAGGTAAGATTCGCTGAGAGCATCAGCTTCAGGTTCGGATAAGGGGCAGAGAGCATGGTGGGGTCTATGGGACAGACCAGACAAGGGAGTGGAGGGCCATGGGAAGCGTTTTACGGCCGAATCCATCTCAATGTCCATATTTATGTCAACACATGTTTTGTGACGTTTCTTTCTTGCTCAGGGCAGAACACTCAATTTTACAACATCATTAAATGAAATTTCTGTTTTGAGTACCACAGTGAGCTTTAAATTTTTAGGGGGCATGAGATTAAGTTGGCAATTATCCTACTTTGTGATTTTTTTAAAAATGATGTACATCTGCCTCTGTAGAGGTGGTTCCTGGGACATGATTATCCAATGCAGCAGCTTATGGTCATGGTACAATTTTGAAAATTGATAGTTAGGATACTTTGGATTCTTGTGATGTGCCTGAATTGACTACTGGTCACATTTTGAGAGTGGAATGCAATCTGCCAGCTCTCCTCACTGGTTTATGGGGTTTGAAACAGATCTGTACTTAGTTGCCAAATATTTTGACAAGTTATGAAAAACTGAATTTTTAAACTGAATTAATCAGAGTTATAAGAATGAGCCAATCAAGACTAAAGTCATAGGCAGCATTCATTTTATAATGCTCCTTACAATGACCTGGAAAGCCTCTACGGAATCATCTCACTGGTTGCTGGTATCTGGATCCGAGCAAGAACTTTCAGGCTTTAGATCCCAGAGGTTCAGACCCACCCTACAGGATGGACCCCACTGTTCTCTGGGTTCTCCTGAAAAGAGATGTTCTCTTCCATTTGCTCCCATGCCAGAGCATGGCAGAGTCAGAACCAAGCAAGGTGGCCCCAAGTGCAGCTCTCCTGCAGACTCTCACTCTTGACTCTCAGTTTGCAAGCTGAAGACTGAAGTCTGAAGACGTGTAAAGCATACATATACGCAGACTCATCAGCCAATACCTTCACCACACCAATATCCTTACTTCAGAGAATGTAACTCATTTTGTGAGCTGAAGTAATCAGATGTATGTAAACTGGATGGGCAAAAACAAAATCTCTGGCAGGATTCACTTTCCAGTTTACTTTATAATGACCTGAACCTCCGATTGAAAATCTGCCCAATGGTTGCTCAGAGCAGGTCAATTGTCAGGCTAACCTGCCCTTAGGTCCCGAAGTTCCAGTCCACCCTCCGTAAGGGTCCTCACTACTTTTGGCGTCCTAATGAAAGAAGATGTTATATTCAAGTTGCCATCATGCTGGAGCAAGGCAAAGCCAGGACCCAGCTGGATAACTCCAGAGGCATGTCTCCATGTTCTCACTCTTACTGTCAATTCTCAAATTGAAGACAGAACTGGTCTCAGGAAACCTGTAAAACAGACATACCTGGACTCATCAGCACAGCAGTCACATTTCTGCAGACAATTTCACTCTAAATTAAATTTCTAAATTACACAAAATGTACATCTCCACCTGAGCATCTGAACAATAATTGGCAATGGCATGATCAATTAATTTAGTGTAGGAGAAACAGTACACATTTTCGCTAATCTCAACACAATTTTGGAAATTACAAATTCCACATAGTGTGAATTAACAATATAAGCACAAACTTGAGAGGGGAAATGAAGAAATAAGTCTGTATAATTTGTTTAATTATTCTCCAGTCCAGATATGATTCAGCAAGTTCAATTGTGTTCTTATAAATTATAATTTATTTAACATCGGATTCCCATGCAGATCACCATGAAAGTCCCAAATGTTCCACCACTCTGCATCATCGTTTTTCCAACTCCACCCATAAGCTCACGTCCTCTCATACCAAACCTTAGACATGAAAATGTACCAAAGAGGGCACCTGCTGCCATTCCAACGGCACACCCCATCATAAAACCTATCTTTACTCTATCAAAACAGCTGGGTTATGACTGCCCATACGGTGCTACCGCCACAGGCATCGTGGACCTTCCCTGAATTCCACCTAATGTCCGATGTCCGCTGCTGATTTCAGTCATCTAAAATTACTTTGTCCATCCTGCCTGACAGGAAAGACAAAATTGGGGGCTTATTTACAAGCCCCCTGCGTCGCCGGGCCGTCACTTTTTATATGGGGTACTACTCTTACATTAGCTAAAATCCTCCCATCGGCCATCCTGTAAGATGTCTTTTTGAATTAAAAGCTCACTTTTATAAGTGCCATGATTTGAAGTTCACACATTTAATACGTATCAAGGGAGACCATCCTTCCGAGGTTTGCAAAGGGAGTACCATTAAATTGGATAAGAATAACATCTGCTATTTTCAACTATGCAGCAGAAGTGTGGTATGAAACATATGAAAAAAGTAATTTTCCTCCATCCACCATGAAATGTTTGACAACAGCAGACAACCATATTGCCTCTTTTAGTGCTTTTTCAGGTGTGTATTTGGAAATTAATCAATACACAGCATATTTATGTGTAGAGAGCAGCAGTCACCACAAGTAGGTCTTTTGCCACTATTGAAAGATAAGAGACAGATAAGAGATATTTATTGTTACCCCACTCAAAGGTGCTTATTTTACCTACCCCAGAGAGACGCCAGTCTGAGTGGATTTGATGGGATTTGAAGCAGTGACCATGGGGTTAAACACAAACCCCTGGAGGGAATGCATTTATTGCACTAGTCTACTTCCGTGGACCACATTCCAAAATGTATAATTCCTAAAACTTAGGGAGATTTAGGCCCTTATAAAACTGTTACTCTTCTATCTCTGTAACATTCAAACTATTGCTAATCTCTCTGATTAGGTCTTCCTCAATACATTGTTTTTTGTGTTTCACTCTTCACCTTTTAGGTATTTACCCCTCTACACATATATTTACAGTTTGAATTAAAATGGAAAATGTTGCGCTCAGTCATATTCTTTCATTGTGGTAGTTGCCAACACATCCATTTTTATCAACAGCTCAATCAAAAACTGTTTAAAAAATCAAACTTATACAAGAATCATTGTGTTTTACCTTGCCAATTTTGAACCATCAGTACATTTGTATCAGCTATGGGTTTTTTTAACAGCGCTTTGAGCAAAGGCACTATTCAAATTTAGCAAATTTCATATTTTATGATTTCATGTTATGTGATGGTTGTAAGAAATCAACATTTATGTAATGAGTTTATTGGGCAGCTTTTGTGAGACTTCTGAACTCATTAGAAATCAAGACTATTTTTCCAGGAGGGAACCTTTAAATGTGATTTGCACATTTCTTTATTGCTCTGCTTCATTAGTCAAAGGACATTCAGTCTTTCAGGAAATCATGGAACGCTCAATATTTCTTGCAGTGTTTCACTGTTGCGCAAAGCTTTAAAGAAAATTGACATATCTTTTGAAGCTTTTATGAATATTTAGACGTTCACAATGAATCATAGTTTAGTCCTACTTTTTACATGAAGATTTTAATCTACGTAGGCTCGAGTTCTTCACCAAAATATGTTTAGCTGCAGGTAAAACACACCAAGGTGTTAGAACGTTGGACATCAACTACGGGGCAGATTTACGAGTTCTGGCGCATCTCTGCAAATCAGCAGGGATGCGCCAGAACAGATGCGACACGCAATTCCCTCCCTGCGCCACCACAAATGCGTCGCATTTACAAGCGGCGCACCGTGGCGCAAGGATAGGGCGATGCGTGTCGCATCCTGTGGCGTAAGGGGGCGCATTGCTGTAGTCGTGTCGCAAGCACGACGCGGCTCCAGCAATGCTCAGGGGCGCCCTATGCCTAACATGCTGCGTCACTCCTTACGCCTGCTTCAAGCAGGCGCAGGGTATTGACGCAGCATGGACGTAAAAGTGACTCAGTGAAATCTTGTAGATTTCACTGCGTCACTTTTACGAGGCGTTCCTGCGGCGGAACGTCCACCCTGCGCCGGAACGCCCACAAGAAACCTAACGCAGGTTTCATGTGGCGCAGGGCTTTACAACGTGACGCATCTCCCTAGATGCGTCATGTTGTAAATAAGGCGCAACGTGGCGCATGGTTTGCGCCGCCGCTGCATCACAGAAGTGACGCAACGGCGGCGTAAATGTGGCGCATGGGGCTTGTAAATCTGCCCATACGTTTCTTACAAGTATACTATTTATCATTCTCATTATTGTTAGTACTATACTATGAGTGGTTGACGCGGTACTATTATTATTGTTGCTGTTGTTAATAATCATATTAGAGTGTGCTCAATATTTAGCTATTTAAATGTAATGTATCAATATTCTTATGAATATCTTTATGAGCAGCATCAAAATGTAACCCTGCAAAGTCAAAATGAGTTCACATCAGTCTTGACTAGGCACTCATCCTATACTGAGCACACCATTATCGATTTGAGACAACTGTTTTCCTTAATTAATAGAAAGGTAGATTATGATGAAGTGAGCAAGGCATAACTTTAATGATTTAATGACATTGATTTATCAAAACATTTTATTCCACTTTCCATCTCAGAAAAATAGATCTCTTGCAAATACAGCAGTTAAATCAGCAATACCCAGGATAGCTCTAGTTCTGCTATGTTAGTATTGTGCTAACATGCTATTTTAATATAATAGAATAAAAAATAATGGGCGGAAATTATTTAAGTACTTAGGCCGCAACAGGGCCGCCATGTTTGAGAGAAGCATAGAGGCGCTTTTTAAATTTGCTCTAAAGCCGGGCAATAAATCTATCAGAGAGCTCATTACGGTTTATAAAACCAGGTGTCTATAGCCACTTATGGTACGGGGCTATGAGGTCTGCAAGAGTATATGATTCAGAATGTGGAAAATAGATTTTGAGATGTTTGCTGTCAGTCCCCCAATGTATATCCACATATTTATGTCACACAGAATTGTGGCTGGATTATATAAATAATGGTATCAGACTCCGCCCTTCATTACTGTGGTTGTCAATTTGGTCTAATCCTCAAAACTATCTTGCACGCCAAGTATTGGAAGACTGTTTACACCTCGATCTGGGGAAAAATCCCTTGGCTGACATACATCAAGGAATTAAGTCACAGCTTAGGTATCCCTGATCTGTTTGATAGCCCCAGTGGTTTGCCTGCTTATTTTAAGTATTTTTTAAAAGATAATTTTTGATTCATGCAGATTATTGAGAATGTGTGAGGAAGCTAAGAAGGCCTCTGTGAGCCATTATACCCCGTAGATCACTAGCCCATTGATAGACTTGTATCTTGTTTGAGTTTCAACTAGCTTTCTTAGGTATTTGTTAGCATATCTGAGATTGAACACTGTGCACGTTATGGTGGCCTTTCTCACTCAAATTTTATATCATGTGATTTTACCACTGTGTGCTTGTGATGATCAATCCGTTCAATCGACATTGCACTTTTTGCTTTTCTGTAAATATTATGTTTCTCTTAGATGTCACTTCCTGCTGCCTATCCTGAAAGATGCGAATTTCAAGCAATGTAAGGAAGTTGTGGTCTATATACAATCGGTGTACATATGCTGGTCTGTGGAGACAGTTTTACAGTGTGCTTTTATTTAAGGAAAATATTGAGCTAATTTCTACCTGTCTCACTATGTTTGGACATATTTACTGGGGCCCAGTTGTTTATATACACTTTATGATTGTCAATGAGTTTGGTTTTATCTGTCTTTATTGTATTTTCATGGTTGATATATACCACATAATAATGTAAGTTGATGATGATGACTCAAGGTAAAGATTAGGAACAAATGCTAAAGTGTACCATGCTACAGCATGCCACTGTTTGTTTTATTAAGTTATTGATTATTCTCTTCTCCCTTCTTACAGTTTCTGCTTTGTGGCGTATGTGGCATATATTGTGCCAAAAAGAAATCAGGACTTGTAGTAAGTGTTTGCCTTGCATGCATTGAGCATTGTAAGTACTTGCATACTATATAAAACTATCTTAGAATTATTTTGCATGACTTTACTTAGAAAAACAAATCATTTCAAATTCAATATATGTAATTAATTACTATTCAACCAGAGTCTTTCTGAAGTTAGGGACAATTACAGACATTTATCTTTAACCCTTCTTTATCTAATAGCAAATTTTCAGTAACCACTCTTGAGCCTGTGATAGTATGAATACTTAACAGCATTTCTCCAGCTGACTAAAGCGACAGCCTCCTTTTTGAAAACTAGATTTTAAATGTATATATGTTAATTCTAGCATCATATGAGATCATATAAATATTCTTGTTACATTTTCTAGATGGATGTGCTTATGTTCTTTACATGGTGGATCTAGGATCTGAAAGATAATAAGTACTTTAGGAAAAACATTCACCTTTATTGCATTTATCCTAGCCTGAATACTTAGATGCAAAACCCATAAATGGTGAAATTCTTGCTTAATAATCTGTTAGACCTTTCTAGATTAGCGCTAATAAGGGTCCTCACATTACTTCTGATCACAATCCTTAGGTAAGTTAAATGTGTTGCTTTCCATTAAAATAGAAGAGATACATAGTCACTTTTCCCAACTATGGGGGTCATTACGATAGGGCGGATCGCCACCGCCCGCATGGCGGTGGCGATCCGCCCCTACATTTCCCTCCGCCCGCCACCCATTTTCCCCCGCCATATTAGTATGGCAGGGGGACCCCGGCGGACGGAGAGACTGTCCACCGGCTCCCGCCGGCCGACCAGTCGACCGGGCGGAAAAGGGCCTACATATGGTGGTGGTGTCTGCTAGACACCTCCATCCATATTAGCATGGGTGCGGGAAGCAGCCTTTCCGTGGCGGCGATGCCGCCACGTAAAGGCATGTGGAGTTTGCTGTTGGGGGCCCGCTGCGGGCCCCCAGGGTATTGGGGGTGGGGGTGCACATGGGGGTACACATTGTCATGGACAAGGTGGTAGGCACCGCACGGTGCCTGTCACCTTGTGCATGACAATGCACACAGTGCATTCCCAGCATTGTGGCGGGCGGTGCTGTGTGCACCGCCCGCCACAATGCTGGGAATGGAGGATGCCACTGCCACGGTGGCGGTGGCATCCTAATCGCTGGTGCGGGACCGCCGCACCACTGGCGGCCGGTCCCAGCACCGCTAGGGTGGCGGGCGGACGAAGGTCCGCCCGCCATCCTAATAGGCCCCTATGTTTGGGCATTAACAAAGTCTTAATCCAACTTATTTGATAAACTGAAAAGTTGAAAATGTATCTGCTGGATCAAGATCTCTAGGAATAGATTTTCATGGGTTGTCTAGAGTGAGTAATATACTCCCTCTTAATAAGAAAGACTTGATTGATCTAAAGCCTGTTCAGATGCCCTTTATTCTTTCATTAGAACACATCACAATTGCTAAGGGCTCTACAGCCATATTGAAAACCAGGGAAATACTGGGCAGTATTGTTACCCTCCTATTGCAAAGATTCTTTTTTCAGATTAAATACCTTTTGTGTTAATGTTAGCTGTTGATTCTACATACAGGACTTCGATATAGAAATTCAAGCTAAAGTTAATTCCTTTAAATATTCTAGAATGTTTTTTCAGCTGTTTTAATTATGCAACTAAATCCACAAAGACCCAAGTCATCTCATAACAAAACAGTGGTTGTTCACTAGATTCTGGATTAGTCACTTGATTAAATGGATCAATCAATCAGCATTTCTAGAGTACTGCATTGTCACCCCTGGGGGTATCTGGGTGCTGTGGTGCGAGGTCTCCGTCGAAAAGTCAGGTCTTGAGGAAACGGCGGGAAGAGGGAATAAGGGAGCAGAAAAAGGCAAAAAAGAGGGGAGAGCAACTAGCAGAAAAGGAGAAGCAGAGCAGACGAGGGCAAAACAGAGGGTAGAAAAACAGCAGAAAAGGCAAATATGGAGGGCAGAAAACAAGCAGAAAAGGCCAGAGGGCAGAAAAGCGAGCAGAAAAAGGCAAAATAGAGGGC
The DNA here is from genome assembly GCA_963921515.1 of Calotriton arnoldi. Classification (NCBI taxonomy): domain Eukaryota; kingdom Metazoa; phylum Chordata; class Amphibia; order Caudata; family Salamandridae; genus Calotriton; species Calotriton arnoldi. Next base: position 355,378 of record CAWUFW010009049.1, on the reverse strand, counting down.
CAAAAAACAAGCAGAATAGGCAAAACAGGGCAAGAAATTAGCACAAACAGTGGTCAGCAGGTAGACAGGCAGCAGAGGGTAGCAGACTGTAGGCAGGCTGGACAGGAGAACTGTCGCGGGGGAGCTGGCGCAAGGACTTGCTGATGAAGCAATCACAATTTATATTTATCTCCAGAGCATTGTAATAGAAGACCCTTCACATTCAAATTGAGAGAAAAAGTCTAAAACTCTCTATGTGCATAGCCTTAACTTTTCTACCTGAATACCTCTCGATATATTCTCAGTCAACTAAAGAAAACAACATTTTCACTTCATTATTGACTTTAAAAACAAGGAATCTTTTTTCTTGGTGAATGGGCATGTAGAAATTATTCAAACAATGTCTTATGAAACTTTTAATATGACAATCGAAAGAGAATTATTGTAAAATGAATTATATCAACTTGAGTTACTAGATAATTCTTGAAAATCCTTCTCTCCTCCACTGCAGTATATAAAATCATATAAAACATTATTGGAAAACCTCTTTGGCATTTGTTTATTCAAGTCAGTTATTTTTTTAAAGATGTATTAGCATGACCTACACACGTCAAACTCAAAAAAGTTGGATTGTCTGGAGCCTAATTGTGGCAATAAACAAATGCTAAAAATATGGAAATATTCTTTATATTTGAGAATATGGACATAATTATACAAAGTGTTACAAATAGTCCTCACTGAGTGCATTCTGCACAAAATGCATTATGATATCTAAATTTTTCAATGCATTTGGGTGTTTTTTTGGACCTCCTCTGACAAAATATTTTGATTCAATTTACACATATTTATTTGTATATTTTCATAAAGAATTAAATGTATATTAGACATGTTTTGTTTCAGAATGACTTAACAACACTTGTAAACCTTACAGCAACTTACCTTTAAAATGTAAAACATTGTACTCTGAAATGGTATAAAAGAGCATTTTTCTAATAAGGATTTTGTGGATAAGGGGCAACTTAAACGCTAACGTTAATCCCATTGACAATAATGGGCCCCGTTAGATGTCAGATGAAAGGCCATCCGACAGCTCATCATTGGCGTTCTGCCCGACATGATACTGGCAGTCCGACCGATGCCTGTGGGGGAAATCTGCCCTGCCTCCGACAGGCTCAAGGGGCCTGTCGGGGGAGGGCGGATCGTAATCCCTAGAATGAAGGCAGGCCTGCTCAGGCACCGTTGTGGGGATTACGAAGCACGTTTCCAACAGCCTTTCTATGGTGGTCCAACCGCCATAGAAAGGCTGTCAGAAACAGACTGTGGGGGCCCCTAAAAGGGCCCCGCAGCCTCCTCTATGAGTCCTGGGGGGCACTTGTGGTGCCCCCCAAACATCCATGCAATGTGTCGCAAGCACCGCATGGTGCCTGCCACATGGTGCATGGATGTTTAAAAAGTGCATATTTCCTATTGTGGCTTGTGCTGCAGCCCGCAGCACAAGCCGCAATAGAAAAGATACACTTTCCAACCGCCTTGACGGCGTTTGCATCCTAATATGGGAATATGGGACACTTGGCTGACCAGCATCGTAATGGGCCCCAATGAGACTAAGATCAACCAATTTTTCTGATTTTCTGAGTACTTGATAGAACCAAAATTTATGAAATATTTATGGAAGGTCAAGTCAGGCTGTGAGAAAGAAAGCAACAGGTTTCTAACCAACTAATCAAAACAACTGAGCCTTTCACCACCGAATACAACAGGCACTGGAACCTCAAAGAGAAACAACCCACTTGAGATATATTATAACAATATATAAATGTTCATTAATAGTATGCTGCAGAAGAAGTTTCAGGTGCATTTCCACTTTACAGAAAGACATGTCTTAGTTATCTAATTAAGTTTTCACATTACACATGGCACATGCATTCTTTTAGGTCTGGTATTAGCCAAGACCTTTTAATTTTACAAAACTTATATGTATAATATACTTACTTAAAGGGGCTTTCAGCCACTTCTGTTCATTAAGTGGTCTGTTGTGTCATTCACATTGTATGTCCGCCCACTACAATACAGCATTTGGCAATGGGTCAGCCTACTACAGCCACTGGCTAACTTCGCTTTGAGTGATTGCATTTAGCCCATTCACAAGGAGCACATCCGCACACACTGTAGTTCCTTTGATTACCAGTTACTTACTTTAGTGTTGCCTTTGTTTGTAGAGCATGATGTGATAGCAGGATGTTTTCTACCAGATATGAGCGCAGAGCACATTCCAGCTTTATCAGTTCCTGTCTCCTGCCAATGCTGTTGTAAATTCCTTTTGAAGTGACCTTTGTATATCTGACTGCTGCTTTTACAAACCACACCAGCAGCTCCCATAAACTGTATATATAAGCTCTTGAGGGTACTATATCTTTGCAACCCTGTCTGTCTGTCATTCCTTTTTTCTTTCCTTTATTGCTTTATTTTTACACTTTTTTCCTTCTTTCTTTCCTTCCCTCTTTCCTCTTTCTTTTTCTGCTGCTTTCCTCTTTTTCTTTCTTTCCTCTTTCTTTACTTCTTTGCTTTTTTCATTCCTTATTTCCTTTTTATTTCATTCATTCTTTCTTTCTTTTCTCCTTCTTTCTATTCATAATTATTTTATTCTTTCTTTCCTGTTTCTTCCTTTCCTTTCCTTTCCTGCCTTCCTTTTTCTTTATTTCCTTCTTTCCATTTTCTTTCTTGCCGTCCTCTTTCTTTCTTTCGCCTTCCTTTTTCTTCCTTTATTTTGTGTTTTTTCTTGCCTTCATCTTTCTTCTTTTCTTGCCTCCCTGTATCTTGTTTTCCTACCTTCCTCTTTCTTTTTTCCATGCCTTCCACTTTCTTTCTTTCTTTCTCTCTCTCTTTCTTTTTCTTTCTTTCTTTAACAAAAGCAAAAGACGGCAGTCAATGACAGACCAATTGGCTTTTTTAAGTCTGTGTTAGCCAAGATCTTTTGATTTACTAAAATTATGTGTATAGCATAGTTACTTATAGCGGTTTTCAGTCAGACTTCATTCATGTCTCATTCACATTTGTGTCCACTAACTCAACCATTTATTAAGGGGCAAGGTGTCATCCCACTTCAACCCTTGGCTGACTTCACTACTTCACTATGAGTTACGGCTTGCTGCATTATCATAACAAGCACATCCACACACTATGTAGCTCTCCTCAGTGCCAGGTATTACTATGGCCGTGTGTTCTTTCTATTTTTTTTTTTAGACCAAACATAATTTTTGCCTTTAGGTAATGTATTTTTTAGTATATTGATGAGGGCCCAACTACTTCCCCAACAATAAAGTTTTGCAAAAACCTTAAAAAAAAAACAAGAATTGTCAAAATCCTGGCGAACAACACCAGACCTATTGGCTTTGCCAATGCTTGTTTGCATAGCAACAGTAATACTATAAATCAAGCTTCAGGTGTTCTGCCACGATTGGTGAATACACAGGAGTAGAGGCAAGTTATTAAGCTACGTTTTATGAATGGCGACAATGTTTTCTTCTAAGTGAATATTACTGCACAAAGCCTGCAACATAGTTCCAATTGTGGGATCAATACCACCATGAATTGGAAAGTATAGCTAATATTTTCCTAACCAGACGGTGTGTTTAAAGGAATAAAATATCAAAAAAACAAATGACAACAGACGGAAATAACAATGCCGAAAAGGGACAGAAAGTAATATTTATTTTATTTTACTTATTATTGCTTCTAAGTGTAAATAATGTGATTGCATTTGGTGTTCTCTGCATGTAAATTTTACAGTTTGTACCGTTTCTCTAGTACCCTGAGTCTCAATAAAGTACTTTTCAGGTCTAGTTGAAGCTACAAAAACCATAATCAATGAATGAATAAATACATTGTATAGCTTTCTGAAAGTGATTCCTAGGCAGATATTCAGCCAGTAGAGCTAGATATCGGATGGCTCATGTTTTTTGGATTATGTGAAGAAAAAGACAATCGTTTCATGAAAAGCATGCATAGAGACATTTTGCAGGCTGTTACTGCAGAATAATAAAATGTGGTCAGTCTTTGAAGAGCTAGACTAGTTGATTTATCGCCAGATAAAAATACTGGAAATTCACATTCAAACACAAAGTAACCACGATAACAGTGAAGTGTTCCCACTTTTGGATCTCTGCACACCAGTATAATTTGTAAAAAAAAAAATAATAATAATAAAAATGAAAAGTGGAGGGGCCCGATTTCTCTTCTTGTGTTACTGTTACTGCTGGATCACCAGACAAGCAGAACGATTTTAGGTTAGGCTCAACACATCAACAGAATTAAGGGACACATGTATCATTATTACAAGTAGCGATTACCTAATTGCGATTTTCTCCGAATCGCAAATAGGTAATCGCTAATCCTAATGTATGAAACAGTTTTCAGTTTCATTAGCGATTCTTAATGTGTCGCAAATATACCTACCTCATGCATATTAATAAGGTAGGTCGCAAATTGCAAGCCATTAGGAATCTACGCAGCCCAGCCAAGTACCACGCATCAGGCGTTAGACTAACGCATTTTAATGCTGGTGTCCACATCACCGCATTAAAATGCATTAGTCACGCATACGTAGCTTCCAGATACGGAAGGGGGCTCATGCAGCGCTTCAAAAAATAGCGTTGTGCACAGCGCTTAATCTCTGCACTGCTGCAGTGCCTACTAAGAAATTAATCCTGCCAGGGATGGGCCTGGAAGACTCATTGTTATGGTTACCTGTGAGATATATTGTTTCTTTCCCTGCTGCAAACACCGATTGCGCTCCTTGTCAGCCCCGCTCAGCCCAGCCTCTCTGAAATTCACATGTAATTGTTGGGTCTTTAATGCGGGCGGGGCTGCTAGATTAAGCAAGTGCTTGAAATGAGCTGTTTTTCCTCTGGTCTCGCATCTGGCTGGAGCAGATAGCCCCTGAGAGCGAAAAAAGGATGTTGCGTGCTTGCTCTTCACACGTAAAATATTCAAATATTGTTAGTGGCACTGCCGCCTTCCAGAGTAAAACACACCAGGAGGAGAGCTGGCTGTGACTCCGCGTTCACTCGAAACACTTAGAACTGCTAGAAACCTCTGCTGCAGTCCATTGCACTACTGGCTAGCTTGGTCGCAAAACTTCCAAGGACCGGCTCGTGATGACGTGACACAGCAAAGGAGGCCGGTAAACCATATGAAGCATGTGGATTACTATAGGACACATCACCGATCTGTCTGTGTGTCACTATGATGTGCATTTTAACCATTTTGCGCCAGGTTATGAAATCAGTGGCTTATAATGTGAGCAGAGCAGAGCAAAATCAGCAAGCCACAGATCGACCCGTTTTAGAATCGTCATCGCAGAGGAGTCAGCGTTGGAGTCACTGATTGGAAAGTTTGTCTGCACTTGATGAGGTCATGATCATCAGCTATGAGATCCACACAGCGCCTGCTCGGGCCTCATTGGGTCGAGCGAGGGCTACTTCAGAGGCCTGCACCATTACTGCCAAGGTTTCAGATTGCTATGTGTGACATTTTCATAATTTCAGTGTAATTGTGACTGACATTTCAACGACTATGAGTGACACTTTCTCTCGAGGAAAATCAAGCAATGAAGACGAGGGAAATATATAAATATCAGAAATTACGCCTATTAGAGCAACGAGAAACTCTAAGAAGATCTTAAAACTGCTCCAAAGCAGCAGAAATGGAGGGGCACTAACCAGAGACAGACTGCATGACTACAGTTCTCAGTAACAGAGGGCAGGCAGGCACTGCAGCTGCTCAGAAGATTATCTCATCAATCTGATCATTCATGACCATGTGCTAGCCTAAAAAGCTAATTTTATAGCATAGCATAGCAAGTGCACCTAGGAGATTGTACCCTCGCTCAGTCTCAGGCATTTCTTTGCAAGCCTGGTGAGCCGGCGCTGCGGCAACATAGCTCCTAAGGTTTCAGATTGCTTATGTGTGACAATTCTTTAGCTCAGTGTGCTTGTGTGTGACATTCCATTGCCAGCAGTTATGCCTTGTGCCATTCTGCACACATGCCGAGTATAAACTGTGTAGAAATGGCTGAGTGCTTGCATTTGTTTGCTTGGCAGTTAGGAGCTGCATTACTCTGCTTAAGAAACACATTTACCTTCATTGTTGAGAATAAAGAACATTATCATATGAACGTGCAGCTGCAATACATCACTGTGCTTTGACTTCAGGCATTTAATACAGCAATCCCAACTAGCACTTGTCTGATATGATTAACAGACAATATGTCAGTGAGAAAGGTGAAAAATACAGGCCCCAGAAGGTACAGTGCTGTTAGCTGTAAAGCTAGGACTGATAGACAGTTTTCACTTCACTGCCACATGGCAGCTATCTGATGGCCACACTCACACTGTATTAAAAATAGGGATTCTAATTGAATGACATCCCCTATCGTCAAAGGAATTTGCAATGTGCATATTCTCACTTTGCTTAAAATAACTTCTGAAAAAGAAAATATATTGACCTCCAAACATCAAATGCACTGTCCTGCTTCTGTAAAGTTTGCTTTTACTTTCAGATGGTTGCACCAGTCATGCCCCACTTCTGCCACTGTAAGAAACTGAAACTTTTGACTGGTGCCTTTGCTTCAGTATCGTGTCATGATACGCCAGAAAGGTGATAACCCTTTTGTCATCATTATGAATTAGAACTTTAGCCGGCCGTGCTCTTGTAGCCAACTCCTTACTGCATTCTGGGATTTGTAGTTTTATTTTTTATTTGCTATGGTCTGTTGCCTACAAATTCGGAACTTGCTGAAAGTGCATTAAGTTCATGTCAGCCTACAAAAAAACTGTTATAAACTTCAAGGGCAACAAATAGTTGAATGAGTGTGTGAGCAGACTGTATCACCACCAATAGACCTTTCAAGAACAATCCTATAGCTACAGTATTCCATTCTTGGCTTGATATTTGATTTCATGCACTTAAACACGCATATCTGCAATTGCGTGGTTTATATTTGAGGGTTTGAACAGTTGAAAGTAAAGCCATGCATGCTTTCGTTAGTTTGTCCTTTAATTGGCCTTTTGCTAATCCTGCAAGCTCATCCTTAGACTAGAGGATGGCTTTCCAGCCCCCAAAAGCAACTTCTTGTGGTGATATTCTCAATTTACAGTAGTGGTGGCAGTAATACGGTCATTGCAGAGCCAGCCATCAAGCAGCTGCGGTACGCGGAACACCTTATTAATAATAAGGAATAGCCTTACTTTATTTTGTCAATGCCAAACTCTGGCCTCGCCGAGCGGCTGCGAATTGGCCCGTTTGCGAAGGCAATAATGCTTGATGCATGTGCCCCTAAATAATTATCAAAAGAAAGAGGTCTTGGAGCCCACATAGAGTAACTCCTTGGTTACAGTTCTTCCAAGAGACACATGCGTGTGCAGCATGGATTTAGATAGATATGATATGTGACTGTGTTTGATCTCCGCTTCTGTAGAAGCATTACAAACAGCAACACATACTTACTTACCTCTAATAACTGTGAATGTGTGTGTGTGTGTGTGTGCGTGTGTGTGGGTGTGTGTGTGAGATTTAAGGTGTAATAAATGTTTTTTTATAAACTCTTAGTACTATCACGAAATAATTCAACATAAAGCATTGACTTTTAAATTTTGTGATCCAAGGCAAATCAATTTATTTCACTAAGCATCATTTTCCTAAACCAACCAATTTGAATGCACTTTGGAGAAGCCCAGTTCAGGATCTGCACTAAACAAAACCTCAATTATGTATGATTAATAAAAAATAATCTTGCTTCATGTTTAATGATAATTTACACAGAGCATGACAAACTGATACGTTTCGAATAACTCGTGGCAATGCCAAGAGGGCATTGGAATATCCTTGAATGGATCATGTTTAACATTACTTTCAATAAATGCCACTCAATGTAGTTATAGAATTGTATAATTGTAACAGCAGAAGCATTTTTGAATAGTCTAATAACTTGTTTCCGCTATTCAGGTCAGAGCAATGCACTTTCTTGAATTTGGGAGTATGTCTTCTCACCTGATGCTTGTCAAGGCCTCAGCAGTCTTGGCCTCAGGCCGATGCAAAGTCAGGCCACAAGAAGGGTGCTGCAGGGGTGGTGTTGCCCTGTCTGAAAACCCCAGAGAAGGGTCGAGCTCACAGGCGCTACTTCTCTCACACTGCTCCGGACATGGATAGTCATGCCTGGGCAGACAGTGTAGGCAGGGGACCACAACAATATGACTGGAACCCGCGTAGAAAAAGTGTACTGAGCAAGTGGCATCCAGACCAAGGGCTCTGAAGGTGATGTCACGACTAAGTTTTGCTTTCACCACACAATCAAATGTGTGGGCTTCGGATGCTGTTGAGACAGGAAGAAGAGAGGTAGCAGCAGGCTTCTACAGATTGAGGCATGCTGCTTTTCACTTATTTCTTTGGGACCAGGCGCGTGGGGGCAACCGGTCAGCAGACTAAGAGCTGTCTTCCAAAAACTGCTCAAATTAACTGTAGCATTCACGGCTAAAAGGAAAGCAAGAGCAAACTCAACAAGCTTTTGAATTTGAAAGGGAGGGGTTGAGTCAGTCACATGTTAGGTTATAAGGTAAGCAGGAGTCTACTCCACAAGCAGATGGCTCTAAAAGACCAATAGGGCTGGGGTAGAGTAGGTGACATGCAAGCTATAGGGAAATCGAGAGCTAATTCAGCAGACAATTGCTGTTAAGAGAGCAGCACCAGCGCAGCTGAGGAAGCATAACTAACTTGTTGCCCAGCGCTCTATAAGTCTCTTGGGCCTGGACATAGTCCAACACTCTTGGAGCAGTGCCTTAGAAGGACATATAGGGCCTGACTTATAGTTTGGCGGAAGAGGTTTGCTCTGTCAGGGTAGCTGAAGACAATACCTGGGAGTTTTCTCCCGGAGAACGGAAGTCGTTATTGTTTTCTTCCTGTCCCTTGCCGCCAAGTTTTTCCTGGCTGTGATAGACAGGAAAAAAAGGCTTTCAAACCATCTGCCTTAAGTCAGATGGACAAAGTAACTTCCATCCTCTGACGGCCTCTTCTCTGTCAGGCCATCAAAGGCAGTATTCTTTCAAGGAAGCCAATGGGGCGCTCATTGACGGAAACCTTATGGTCTGCCCAAATCTAAAAGAGGAGGGTGGAAAAAGTGTTTGGCAAACATTTGTTTGCATTTGCGATGGAGTGCCATGCCCATCAAACTCTAAATCAGGTCCGTAGTCTCAAACATGTTGCCTCTGAAATGCCCATAGGGATAAGATAGTGCAAGCCTCAAGAGAAATTGTGACCTTTCTTTGCAGTATGCTGCGTCTGAAAGGCGGGAGCCTGGCCCAGAACCAAACTTCATATTAAATGATTGCTTGCAATGTCACTGTCTGTTCCATCCCAAACAACCTTGTAGCACCACAAAACTGTGTCAAAAAGTCCATTATTCTTATAAGGCTTGGAGTGAGCAAGTTCTTATGCCAGACTAAAGGACACGTGTATGAGTTCTGGCAGGATGTTGCTTTCAAAAGGCCTATTTAAGTGAGATACAGTCAGGCACATGCCAAGCCATCATTAAATTATTCAACTGGCTGTCCCCTCTGAAAAGAATGGGGTGCCAGAGAATAATTAGGTAAATGCTGGGTCAGTGCTTCAGGAAAGCCAGTAAGACAAGGGAGAAGTCAGCCATATGCTGAGCTACATGGACATTTGAAAATGTCATTGCTAATAGCTTCTAAATGGAGTCCATTTACAGAGAAAGTGTGAGCTATTCTAACTGTTGGACCTGGTCCTCCCTGCAGTGTCATCCCCCAACGTTTTGCCTTTTACCCTTTACTTTTCGCTGAATTTGTTTTTGTTGGCCTTAAAACTCTGTGCACAACTACCTCTGCTAACCAATGCTACAGTGCTTGTGCTCTCTCCATAAAACATGGTGGAATTGGCTTATACCCAATTGGCATATTTAATTTACTTATAAGTCCCTACACATACCCAAGGCCTGTAAATGAAATGCTACTAGAGGGCCTGCAAGAAGGATTGTGCCACCCACTTAAGTAGCCCTTTAAACATGTCTAAGGCCTGCCATTGCAGAGCCTTTGTGTGCCATTTTAAACTGCCATTTCGAACTGCCAGGCCCAAACCTTCCTTTTTAATACATATGTCACCCCTACGGAAGACCATGGACAGCCCAGAAGGCAGTGAACACTATACATAAAAAGCTGGGCATGTGCTTTTAAGTTTTACATGTCCTGGTAGTGAAAAACTCTTAGATTCACTTTTCACTACTGCAAGGCCTATCTCTCCCATAGGATCACATTGGAGATGCCCTATTACATTTTATATGTGTCATTTTCAAATGGGAAGAGATTACTAGTTCATGTTTGGTGTCTCTGGAATCCTAATTTAAAATCCACATTTATGGTGAAGTCAGATTTTAAATAACAAACTCTGAAAATTCCCCTTTTAGAAAGTTGTCATTTTCTTGCCTTTGCCATTTGGTGCTTGCAGTCTATCTCTGGTCACATGACTGAGTGTAGTTGACAGTTGGGCTTTGTGTATTCCACTTAGACAGACACACAAAATAGGAGCTTAGGTGCGACTGGATGGGCCATCACTGGCAGGATGAGAGGGAGGAGCTGGGCCCAGCCTCACTTACACCTAAATAGGCTTTGTCCTGTCTTCACTCAAAGGGCCTAACAACCCTGCATTGTGACATCAGCCAGCTTGGAGTCAGGGCAGGGGAGGCAGGGACTTCTTTGCACTTCAAAGCCACTGTCTATAAGCTTTTCTCACCTTACAGAACCAAGGCACCAGTGTATAAATGAAGTACCTCAGACACCACCACTTCAGTACATTGGACCTGTGGATACTCTGCCAGTAAGAAGGACTGCTGTGCTGCTACAAGGACTGTCACTCTGTTGGACTGCTAATCTGAAGGAGCTGCTGCCTTGCTGTGCTGACCTGCTGCTTGCTCTCCTCTTGTCTTGAGAACTGACCTGCAAACTCCATCTTCAAACCCAGGACCCCAGAGTGACTTAAAAGCGCTAGTCTGCTGGCCTCCTGATCTGAGCCTCAGGAACATAACAGGCTCCCTCACAGCTCCTTGACCCGTCTTCAGCAAGTTCCTGAGCCCCAAGAGTTGCCTCTCAGGTCCTGGGCCCTTGGTGTGGCTCTGAAGCTCTTAAATTCAAGGTTTTGAGCTCGTTGCATCTGCAAATGGACCCGTTTGCACCAGAACCGCGCCACTTGCAAGGAAAATCAGCACAAGCTACTGCAAGTCCGTCTCTTAGCACAGCAAAGCTCCAAACCGCCCACCCATCTCGACACCCAGCCTGCTCCTCACGCCACGCCACGCCGACCACTGCCAGTTATGCTCTCCTTGTTCCCAGTGACTTTCTTCAACACGAATGGGACTCTTGGCACAAAACCTGAGAAGGAAAACCTTCAGCTGGACTAATCTGGGATTGAATCCGACCCGCTCTCCATCGTGGTCGGCCTGAACTTTTGAACTTGACCTGGTCCGGCGTGACCAGATAGCCACGGATGGTGCTTTCTGCTTTTAGGCGCTATATTGTAGTTTATTTGTTTTTAATTCATAACTCCGGTTCTACCAATTGAATTTTTGTTGTTTTGGTCTTGTTTTATTTATTAAATTGAGCTCTATTTTCCTAACCTGATGTGGGATCTTTTTGTGTGGTGTTTTCACAGTTTTACTGTTTGAAGTGTTGCGCAAATACTTTACAAATTGCCTCTATGTTAGGCCTGACTGCTCTGTGCCAAGCTAATAGGAGGCTGAGCACAGGTTATTTTGGGGTTTGTGTGTGCCTTGCTCTTACTAGGATTGTGGTTGCTGTTTGGCAAGGGCTCACACCCCAGTCAACCAGTAACCAAATTTCTAACATTGAAAAACTGTTGCCACGGAATGGGTGGTAGGGCAGATTAGAGTCTGCTATCACATCACATTATTGCCTTACTACCCAGATGCTCACTGTAACTTTCAGAGGCAGTAATATGACTCAGAATATCACATTTTTTCTAAAGGTGTCTCATCTCAATAACTGAAAGGCCAAGTCAACATATGGGTACCCTGTTTTAGAGGTGTAGTAAAGTCTCTATCACTTGTATTTCTAAAGTCTTTTGTGGGTGCAGCACGTACCCTGCCCAGCCAGGCCCCATCCTTCTGTCTAACACATGCTACGTACAAAATGCCCAGGCTGCCTGACTGCATGAAAGGGCCCAGAGGGGGACATCCTGAAAATACAGGACGGGACAAGCACTACAATATTGGTAGTCCCCCAAAAACCAAGGTATGATGCCACCACCAGTAGAAGTAGGTATACAACCAAGCACCATAGCGAACTGAAAGCCAAGCCCCAGGCACCCAGTAGACTACACACCTCCAGCCCAAACCAATCTTTAATGTTCCAATGCAAATAAACGGGGCTCCCTGAGCCCTGGAATCTGGAATCTGCCTTCTTTAGTAGTGTAGTATCCCTGCACTGTATACTTCTGTGGCAGAAGAATAATTAAATATGTTCAAAAAACACAAAAACGTGCACAGAGATTTGAGTGCATAAAATGGCAATTATTGTGAGGAAGATCATCTGAGTGTAGGAGACAGGATTTTTAATCCTTAACCATTTCCTTTCTCAAAGAGAACAAACAATAACCAGGTCAGTAGTGAAATTTTAGGAAACAAAATATTGAACCATTGTTGTCCCCTGTACAACCATGAAGATGAGCTCTGAATTTCACTGTTATCCTGCTCAAGTGAGAATCAGGTTAAATTAAGTGTCATGGTTTACTATTCATCTAGGCTAATCCTCGTTCGGTCAGGCCGATAGATTTTGGCCGTTTTGGCGAGAAGAGAAAATCAAAACATTAATATATCAACAGTTTATCATCAATATAGATGTGAGTCAATGAAGAGAGTTAGAGATGTTTAAAAAGTTTTATTAATTTAAATCTTTTAGTAGCTCATCTTTATTGTCATCATTTATTCATGAGTAAGTATTATAAATCTTGTTCACATCAAAACAATGCATAAATCATTAAAAGCAATAAGTGTGTTCCTTAAAGGAAAGAATCCCTAAACTAAAAATGAGAGAAAGGAGTCAGATAGAACTTGTAAAGAGCTCTATATCGAGAGAGTGAGAGCAGTCGCGGCCGGCAAGACTCACAGGTGGGGGGGTGCACGGGAGGGGTTAATTTTAAATATATTTTTTAAAAGTTAACTTGCCTTTACCAGCCCGGCCCGGTCCGGTCCCGCATCGTCCCGCGTCGTCACTGCTTCTCTGCTCCCCACAGGAAGCAGGGACCCTCCCTACCCTCCCCTAAGCCTATCACAATTCTGCAATGGCAGCGTTGTGATTGGTTGGGACGCCAACCACACAGGCGTCTATGGGGAGACCATTTTCTCCATGTAGGCTGCATGCAGCCTAAATGGAGAAAAGGGAGAGTGCGTATGACTGGTTTGGCCGGCCCTGGGGCCGACCAAACAGTCAGCGCCCTCAGAGTGGGCAAGCCACTCCTTCCCTGCCCTAGAGCAGGACGGACCAACCAAAACGCCCGCCCCCAACAAAACCCTTCGGCTTTCTCATAGTGTGAGAAGCAGAAACATAAAATGGTATTTATAATACCATTTTATGTTTCTGCTTCTCGCACTGCGAGAAAGCAGTGGGGCGACGCTCCTCCGCCCACATGGAAGAGCCCCCCCTGAGTGAGAGCAAGCATAAAGCTTCAATAAATTCGGTTGAAAATTATGAGAAAAATAAAAGTGTAACGTCCTATAAAAAGAAGTTCAAGAAACTCAGGAGAGTCTCAGCACAATATAGCTCAGGGTCTGGGGAAAATGGGATAAGGTTCTCAATTAAAGCTCCGCAGAAAAAGGGTGTCTGTGAATATGAGCCAGTGTGAGAGGTTGGTAAAGAGAGGTGGCAAGAGAAGTGAAGTCTGGGCTAATCTAGGAACATGCATCTATATAAACAGCACATTTGTTAGAATCTGCAACAGTTGCTGCTCCCGTCTTCTTCCATTCAATCATTGTCCGAGATTTTCAAATGCGTTACTTAGATTTGTTGAAACTAATGTCAAACAGGGTTCAGCTCCGCTTATGGCTCAGCTTTCCCACATATACTTGTACCAACCTCTCCTTCAAAACTAAAGTCCTCACAAGAAACTATGTAGAAGTTGAAACATCTTTTAATGAAAAGTAAACAGTTTTGCAATTACATATTCTGAAAAGGATATACAATTTATTTGAAGAGGTCAAAGTCTAAATTGTGTGCTCATTCTTCATATATGGGTGCACAGTTTTCTATTTAAAAGGATAAAATCTAATCATTTGCAACAATAAGTTCTATTCCACAGAAAAATTTCTATAAGAAATATGTGAATCATTTTATAAAATGTTAATCTTATTATAAAAGGCATTTTTTGCGGAGGTCAAGAGTTACGCATTTATGTAATATCTTTATTGTACATTATCTCATTTTTATTAAGAAAATGATTTAATGTGTTAAGCATTCCCAAGTGAACAACTTTTTAGCAGTGCAATTTGAATAGTTTGAAGCCTAGTATGTGTAAATGTGGCAGCTGTGTGCATTTTTTTTAACTTTAAAAGCACTTTTTTGTTTATTTAAGCCTGCACGTTAATGCTGCACATTTATTCCAACCTATATTATTGTGTTTTATTAAAATCCCCTACCAATCCCAACACACTGAGTGATTTTAGGCAGATCACTTTTTTTCTATGTACCACTTACCAGTATTACCCAGAAGCACCTTCAGTAATAAAATTAACTGAAGGGCACATGCATTTACATATTTGAATGCTGACACTTTTATCTGTGGTCTTCTATGAGCTGGTAAAAAAGCTTTCCTGCTCAACTGCTTCTTGTTTGCGGACAATACCCAGGAGGAATTTGCTCACTGGGCACGGTATTGTTGCAATGCGCTTCCAGTGTATTCATCCTCGTCTCGCTCTTCTCTCGTCCTCAGCACTTCGTCTTCAGCATAGGTATTGCCCCCTAGGACTTTTCCAGAGGCTTAAAGCATCCCTTTTTCCTATGTCTCCTCGCCTCTTTTTTGTGCCTCTTCTTCCTACTGCATCTCCTCTGTGCTGCATGCCTCTTCTGACTTCCATGTCTCATCTGCTTTCCACGTCTCCCCTGCTCTCCATGTCTCCACTTCCCCCATACCTTCTTGACCTTTACTCTTCAGCTATTCATACCTCATCAGGGATGATCTTGCTTAGGTGAGCAGCACAGGAGGAGGACCAAAAATGATGTGACTGTCATCTGTGCAGTTAAACTGTACAGCGCAGGTGACAACCAGACTAACGGCCTTAATACGATGACAGGTGGACGCATATTGGTATGGGAACCACCTGACCATTGGTCGGCGGTTCCGCATACCTAATTACAATGCGACTGCACATGGTGTGGTCACAAACTCCCATTTCCCTATGGGAGCTTGTGCTGCGGCCATAAACTGGACGTAGCACAAGCTCCCATAGGGAAATGGGAGTTTGTGTGAATCCCTGCACCGTGTGGCAGGCACCTCATGGTGCCAGCTACACGGTGCAGGGATTTACAGGGGGGCAGCTAAGCCCCAAACAGGAGGCCGCAGGGAGAAGGGCACCCTGCTCGGGGCCCCCAAAGTCACTTTCCGACAGGCTTTTCATGTCGGAAACCCCGGCATGGAAAGCCTGTCACAAACCAACATCATAATCCCTACGGTGGGAATGCCTTCACTAGGGATCATGTGCCGTCTCCGACTGGCCGACGAGCTCCTTGAGCCCATCATAATCCAGCCGGAATGACCGGCCAGTTTCAGTTTTGACCGCCTGCATCATAATGCAGCAGTCAAAACTGAAACCGCAATGAGGCTCGGAAAGCCTCCGACCAGAGATTGAGGCTTTCCAAGTCTCATTGTAATCAGTCCCTTAGTGTGACATGGATGATGTCACCACTGAGTGTTGATGGTGCTATTCAATCAAGTGCCTGGGCTTGAGTAGGTCACCGTGGCAAGCAGAAGAAAGAGATCAGGCTTCTACAGATTGAGGCCTAATGCTTTTGATTTGTTTAACTCTTTGGTACCATGACCGATGTAGGACCCGGTCGGTAGAATAAATGCTGGTCCTCAAAACAGAGTGCTGCTGGGGCCACCGGCACCTACTGTCTCAAACTGACCACTGTGTTTGAGATCTCACCAAAGATACCCATTTGAAGAAGAATTTCAAGTCCAAGATCTCCAATGAAGCTTTCATGATATAATGGCTGAACAAGGGCAAACCCTCAGCTGATGGATTGGGTCACCACAGTCCTACGTGACATAGAAGATGGTCTTCTTAGGACTTCTGTTGATGCAACCCTCAGACAACCAGACAATAATCATGACTTGTCGTCTAAGAGCAGCACTTTCATCCTTGCAGCTTCTGCCTAGCAGAAAAGATCAGTGAAATGGTCGCATATTGACATGTGATGCTCAATCAAACATCTAAATAAATATATAAACAAATACATTTAATGGCAGCCTGAGCTTTCCCCAAGCCTATATATACCGTATTTGTACTGTAGGCTCAAAAACAATATTAAACCAACTGATCTTCCAAAGTTAAGCAAGAATGTCAGAAGTCATTATTGTACCTGATTTTCCACATCTGCTCCTCTATTCCAGCTTAAACTACATTTTTCATCCAACTTTACCTTTTTGAATATGCAGCAGTTTACATTTGTAGCACTCAACACTGGGAGACAGAGGTTTCATACCCTGCATGAGAAGACAAGGTGGAGAGCTGCATATAGGGGTGCTTTGAATGGTGCTACTCGCATCTTAGATAAGGTAGTGATGAGAGGGAGTGTGAGCAGGAGAGTCTTCCTCTGGCTCCCACATGTAGGAGAGTATCAGCAGGAGCCAGGCAGCCAGGAACACCAGGAGCCAGGCAGAGAACAAGGCTGGTGCAGGACGCCAGAAAATCTAGCTGCCTGAAGAATGCACGCTTTTAGCGGATGGGATGCCTGATAAAAATGCTACTGATGGCTAAGACTGGCTGCCATGAGCACTATGAACCCAAGATGAAGAAAAATGGGCAAACGGGGCCAGAGATAAG
Source organism: Calotriton arnoldi (assembly GCA_963921515.1). Lineage (NCBI taxonomy): Eukaryota > Metazoa > Chordata > Amphibia > Caudata > Salamandridae > Calotriton > Calotriton arnoldi. The sequence continues at coordinate 338,280 of CAWUFW010009049.1, read as the reverse complement.
TCAAAGATTTTACCTTTAAATGCAAACATGAGCACATAGCACTCTGCCATAATTGCTTACAATCACCCCCATGCTAGTCCAGGGCCCGGGGTTTAGGCTTTATTAATTAATTAAGCTTTTGTGGAAATGGCTGTGTGGGGTCCCATCATTCCACGCGCCGGCACATTAAGTGTGAGTCCCAGATCCCATCCATGGACCCAAAATAGCAAAAGAGGCCAACCAATGCGACACTGCCATGCTCTTCATACTGCTTCTGGGGAGTCCAGAGCCCCAGGAGTGATGTAGACTATCACCTCTGTCCCATCCCTGGTACAGGGGGGGCAGAGGGTCCGCAACTGCAACACCCGCTGATTCTCCCCTTAGCCGAGGAAGACAGTGAACAGCGTTTTTCCTGCCTGCTATAGCAGGAGCGGGGATAAGGGAGAGAGCAGCAGAACAAGAGCGGTCTCAGCAGCACATGAGTTGGCTCCTAGCTCTGCCAATAAAGAAAATGAATCAAAAACTGTGGGTTTCCTGAGTGGGGCCACAACACACAAAAGCAGAAGAAAGATTGCAGCGCAAGCCCACTTTCATCCAACACCATGTAATCGCCTGCTGCTAATGAACCACTCATCATTTATTCAGCAAAAGAGCAGGCAAACACCCTATAATGCCCCTCGTGGACTAATTTACATATTTTCTCTTTGCTTATGGTAGACCCATGAAAGCAGGGGCACCACCAACATATTTTAAAAATGCTTTGGGGTGCTCCAGAAGGTGCAGCAGCCCCTTAACCATGACTACTTAAAAGCTGCACCAAGTCTAAGGGTACATTGAAACAATAACCCCATGAGCACGCCCAGAGATTGAACTTTTGCTGTTGGGTTCTTGTATGCAGAGACCCTTTATGGTTGGGCCCATAGGTGCATTTTGGGGCTGGCTGACAGTAAAGAAAGACTCTGACACACTTGTTTATGGTTCCTTTGATTGGAAATCCCTTATTCAAATTGATTTAGTGATAGTCTTACTGATGAACATGCAATGTTTATGCTTATGAAAATTTCATTTGAAAAGGTCTATTTCCCCATTGTTTTTAAGAGTGTTTTCATGGCGGTTGTTTCATTAAAGTGGTGACATGCCGACAAGGTCAGTAGGCCTGCTTTACATATTTTGACATTCTATGTAATGTGTTGCATTGACTAAATATAACTTGTGGCTATTGTTATTATTGTGGTAACTCCCTGGCAAAGCCAATAGGCCTGCCTTATATTTAATGACACCCCTCTTATATTGAAATGTTACATCTGGTGTAGATGGGGGTATTTGAATATGGGGTTCAGGGCTGTAATGTGATATGAGGGTGTCACCAAATGTACTTCTATCTACCTTTAGTATATATCTGTAAATGAATGCATACTATTTAGAAGTGTGTGTTACATGCCATCGACTTTGGTGATTGCTAACTTCTGAGTAGGCCTTTGACTGCTCTGCTTTGCTAACCTGAGAGAGTCAAGATCTACAATGAGGTACTTGGTTACCAGTAATAGGACAATTTCAGAACTTCTACTTGTGAAGGACTCACAGCCTTTACAGCTATTAACCCAATTTCTTACAGAAAGCTTAAGATAGTAAGTACTAATGTACAAGTTAGGGTTAGGGTACAAATTATTGTTTTTGTAATGGTTGGGTTTAGTCTAAGGGCTCCTTTAAGACTCAGTGTAAGTTTTCAGGAGGGTAAAAGGGATAATGCTATGGGTAAGGGTCGATTTAGGGGCATGGTAGAATTAGCATGTACTTTTTAGAGGTTGCTATTGCAGAGTAGTCATCGCTAAATTCAAGCTATGTTAAATTTAAAAAAACAGTATGGTGGTTTTTTGATTGTGGATTCTCTGCTGTGGCAATTTGTTGTTACAATACACAATTTAGTGCATTTATTAGCTTGTATTACAGTGTTATCACCCCAGAAGCCTGAACATGCAAGATTAGGGATATGTTCTTAGAGGATACGCCACCTATCCAAAACTGCATGGTAGTGAGTGGCAGCTATTCTGTCTAAGTCTATAATGTATGCATAACCATAGTAATAGCTATCCACACTATGGTTTGAATCTGTGAAATCGATGTGGCTTTTTTCTCATCCTTCACCTCTACAAGTGATGTCTCAAACATATTTTGTGGCTGAGAATCAGTTTGAAATGGGCAAAATGGGAAAATGAAAGGAAGAGGACTCCTGCTAGCACCAATAATTCCTATTTTCAATGTAAAATGCTGAACCTGTCAGTGGTAGACTTACTGTTCACCAGAAGCTGCATCATCCTACAAATTTCAACCTTGCCTTTCAAAGCTTAATCTGTTTGCCCGAAAAAAGATTGAATCAGCTGCTAATTTGTCGCATGCTCTCGTTAAAGTTAATAGCTTCCTCAAACCCCCACTGTCACCTAGGTTTTGCTCCCGTTAACAAATCCTGTTTTAATGATCTCACGGCTCATCATTCTCAGTGTTACATGCACTTAACTGAACACTTGGCATCTTGATGCTGTCTAACAGTAGGTGTGCAGCTTGTGTGTCATCTCTGTAGTTCTGTGCTCCTGTTTCTTTGTGGTCTGGCCAGTGGTTTGGTATGCTAGTAGGACCTGGGCTTATTAACAACTTCCAGTGCTGAGTGAGGGGTGAGCTGATAATACCACAGATTATTGTGTTACATATGCCTAGTTGTCTTTTCAACAAGTCTGAATATTTTATTCTTGTTTGTAAAGACTACCGAGTGGTGGTTTTGTGATGTCTGAGGCTGCTATTAGCGGCAATATCAGTGAGTCTCCCATGTCTTATTATTTCCCCTTTTATCCCCCGGTTCCTAATTGAGGTAATATTATTCAGTATCTGGTTTGTAGCTTTTGGATGATTGTTGGCTGTTTTACTTGGGTCTTCTACCTTATAATACAAACCTGATTCTCAAGCTCTTGGTCGGTCAAAAATCTGGTTCTTCAAATGACTGCTATCTGGTTTCGGTCTTCAAAATCCTTGGTCAGGGTCCTAGTCCCATTGAACTCTAATATCTGCAATTAATCTGCTATCTCTGTTTGTCTTGCTTTGAAAATGGTAGTGGCCATTTCTAGAAAACTCATACTGGATTTTTCCAATCTTCTCATGTACAGGGCTTACTTCCTTCTATCTCCTATATCCTAAATTATAGATAAGGCTATTTTTGGTGGCTCACTACCTTTCTCATGGGAATGTAACTATTTTGACCTCCAACATTTCTTTCTCCCAGATATACACTGTCTGTTTTACTTGTCCCATTAGATGATCTTGGCCTATCCAGGATAAGAGTGATTCTACTGCATTAGTCTTCATAGACTTTGTTTGAAGTTTTTTACATGATCCAGATTGAGATCTGTTACAGGATTTTGCTACCACAGGGATCTCTGGTGTTGCCCTTTGCTAGTCACAGCCTTTTCTGCATGAATAGTTTCAACACTTTTCCCTTTCTCCATTCCCCACCCATGCCTATTATATTTTCTGTTCTGCCCCTCAGAACTCAGATCTTTCACCTGTACATTTCAAAGTTTACATGCAACCTCCGGCTGCCCTTCTTGCCTCTGTCAGGTATGAATTTTGCTGCTGTCCAGAGGTTATTCAGATCTCTCTTAGTTAGACGATAGCAACTCCTTGCTTGTTAATCACTGTAATGATTTCACACGTGTCATTGTTGGCTGGACAAGGGAACTCGCTGTTCAACATAATGATACAAATTCAGATTCACTTCATCAGAGACTGGAGGCAAATACAAAACGTCTCTTTCTGGCCAACCTCTTTTGTGCTGCTGCTCACCATGGCTAAGGACGTAAAGAATAGAAGAGTTAAGTCCCAAGAGTTTGTCATCTTGATGCGAAGAGTTCCTCACCTTGATTGTTCTTATAAATGCAGTGAAATTCTTCAGTTTCTTTTAGTTGTCACTCTCCTCACTCCTGCTCTCCACCAGACTGTGACCCTTACGTTCATTTCTTCTGCTTGGATTACTCTGATAGTTTCTATCTGGCCTTCCACTTTTGATTTCACACTCGCAGAAAAGCCATGCAATCTATACCTCACACAGCATATGCAATGCATATAACTCCACAATATCTTTAACAAAACATAAAAACAACTAAAAGCACAGTGTTATTAAATAGTGACATATACTGAAACCAACTTACCATTCTATATTCATAGTCGTCTTCTTGCTTGTGTTAACGGAAACATGATATGTAATCTGACCTGTAAGCTCATTTATACATTTGTACTTGCATCTGTCACATCAAGGATGAGATCATCAGCATTGCCATTAGTGTGCAAGTTATGGTTTACATAATTGTTGATGGAGGTCTGGATTGCAAAGCTAACTATAACTGGAGAACTTCAGTGTTTGTAAAGGGATTTTTGTGACCATAGAGTGGCTCTGCAAAAATATATTTTTAATAATTTCATTTATTTAATTTAAATTTTATTTTATTTTATTTATATTTTTAAATTGACATTTAGGGGGTCAGGGTGTTTCTACCCTGCCCCCTTTTCTTGTTTCTTGACCATTTTCTTCCCTTTTTTCTTGTGACTCGGTTTTACCTAGTCACAAGATTGCTGCCAACACTTCTTGGTTTGTAGTGTTGACAGCCAATCAAAATGAAGCTCATGATCGGGAGAGTTCACGGATCCACCGCGGCCACCAGATATCAATATTTTTATTTATTCATTTCTCAGGAACTACTAAACGGATTTACACCATTTAAAGTAAAGAGTGCACTCTGGACCAAGAGCTACCTCTCTGCCAAATTTGGTGTAATTCCGTTCAGCAGTTCGGGCTGTAGCCGCGACAAAAGTTTCCTATGGAAATTAACCTGGAGAAAACGAGTTTTGGGACCCCCTTTTTTCTCGGCCCCCGCTAGACGAATCATGCCAAGACTTTCAAGACAGGAGCTGACCGGAGCGCCCCATTAGTTTTGAGAATTTCGTGAAGATTCGTCAAACGGCGCCAAAGATATTGGCAAAAGAATAAACACTTTTTGAATAGAAACAAGGTCCTAACTATAACTACCTACTGGCGATGGGTCCCGGGGGCAATGAGTAAATATATAGCGGGGGCCTGCAGGGCCCTCCGCAGCCCCGGGGACTGCCATTGCCCCGGGGCTTCATTCATGATGTGCGGGGGGCACACAGCCCCCCCGCAGCCCCAGGGACCGCCACCTCCCCGGGGCTTATTTATTAAAAAAAATGTGTGGGGGGGCTCCTGCCCTCTCACGCTGCCCCGGGACCGCCACCTCCCCGGGGCTTTGATAATTAAGTGTGGGGGCCCGTACCCCCCGCAGTCCCGGGGACCGCCACCTCCGGGGCTCAGATTTTTTTTTTAAATTGTATGGGGGGCTTGAGCCCCCCAAACGCCCTGGGGACCACCACCTCCCTGGGGCACTAATTATTTACATAGGGGGGTCCATTGTGGACAGCCGGGCCGTGGGGACCACCTCCTTGTCGTGTAGTTCCTATAGTACCCACGCAGGACCTGCGCGTTTGTATAACATAAGCTGTGGGCTTGGTGGCAGACTGACTCTGTGCACCCCCACCACTTATGTTATATTGTTTTGCATTAGCTAGCTCGCAGTGCCACTAGTGTCTCCTCTTATCGGGGAGAGATTAGTTTCTGGCAACCTTAGAACATGACAACACTGATTCCCTCAGAATCGTGGAAACAATGTACTACCTTTCGCTCAGTCACTCGTGCTCACTTATTCGGTTTGTCTCAGAGAGTTACACAGAATAAACAGGGCGTTTCAATAAGTATTTATTGAACAGTTGTTTTTCTAGTGTAAAATATATGTGCTGCAGAGTCCAGCAGGCAATAGCAGAGATATATTATTAGCAGTACGATAAAAGCAAAGGGATAGAACAATTCTACCATATTGCTATAATCATGGATACATACATGAATATAAAAGCATTATGCAGAGTGTGCGTACTCCTACAATGCCTACCTAGATGTACCTGTGTGTACCTAGCATATGTGTGTAGGTCTTAGAAGCTAAGAGCCAAGAATCCTCCTAGGATTTAGTCGAACCCCCATACCTGAATAGAGAGAGTGTGGGACCCCGTCCTGGTCTCGAGTTGGACACCCCGTCCGGGTTGTGTCAGACCACTGTCAGCTTGAGCGACTGCATGCAGGAGCCCCAGCGTCTCTGGTCAGAGTGTCAGCATGGAAGTCTCGGTTCCCTCTGTTTTACCAGGGCAAGCATGTGAGTATATTTATACCCTAAAGAGTCTCGGTCCTCAGTGTGGTTTGTATTGGACATGAGGAAGACGTCAGGGGTGAACTTTGTACATACATTATGTTGGTGGTGTATTCTTAGAAAGCCATGCATAATTAATGACTACAGTGTGGGCCTGTGTTTGGAAGAACCCTGCTACATTCAAAACCACAGGATAGATAACGTTCAGCCCTCAGAGCTCGTTGTGTACTAGCTGGGACCAATGTAGGTGAAAGATCATGCCTATATAAGGAATCATACTATAATAGGACATGTACAGTTGTGACCATAATTGGGCATATGCGGCCATGACCATAATTTGGCAAGTACAAATATGACCATATTAGGGTAAATATGAATACGTCCATTTTAGGGCATGTACGAACGGATCTACATTAGGGCATCTATGCGGGATATAACACCCACTCCACTTCCGAACTGGATAATAAATGACCATACTTAAAATCTGGGCAATTTAAAAACATTTTTAAAAGCAAGTAAAAACATGGTTCTAAAAAATCGTTAAATTTTTTTGGTGTTTTTAAAAAAAAAATGTTTAAATTCAGCTTTTCATAGTTGCCACTTAAAAGTCAATATCGTCTCTCTATAGAAGTTGTATTACCATAAGCAGGAGAAGGCCATACTTTTCTCAAGCAAAAGTGTCAATGTAAGAAAATGTTCCAAATTTAGATCGTTTTATTTTGAAACGAGTGAAGAAGCCGAATTCTTTCCCAGGACACGATGAGCCAATTCAAGATTACGCGTCCTGGCTGGGAAGCTCAATGTTATCGGTGTCAGCTGCTGTAGATGACAAATCCAGCGCCTCACAGAGAACGTCAATCGCACATAGATGGAATGTAGTACTGCCAACAGTCGGTGCTGCAGCAGCTTGTGCGGCAGTTGTTACCTGGGTGCCTGTGGGGGAGTCACCTAACCCAGCAGGAGCGAACGGCACCTGTGGATTCTCCAGGAATGCATTCATCAGAATTGGAAGCCGCTGGGGACAATGCAGAGCATGTGCCTTTATGGGGTCCAGCATTGCATCCGTGTCCGGAGGCGCATCTGATGGAAATGTTAGACAAAGATCCAACGTGCATTCTTCTCCGCAGAACAGGCATCGAATCACAGGTAAGATGCAGTCTATCCAGACTGGTCTAAATGATAGAAACCAGGAGGCACTGAGTTCTCGCAGGCAAGAAATGCCCAGAAGTTGTACCATGCATTCACGGTATTTCCACCTCCAGGAGCGTGTTCACCATTCCCTCGGGAAGTGGGCCGTCCATTGCGTAGCAGCAATATTACAATCAGGATTCCTGCGATTAGAAACAAGATGAGCGGGAATCCTCCAAATACGCTTCCCAATACGGAGTGTATAAAATTTGGGATTACTCCGAGGACTGTCTGAAAGGTGCTTAACAGTCCGGACCCTATGGTCTTAAATAGGTGTACAATTCCGCTCGTATCTGACATGGTAAAGATACGTCCCACCATTTCTGCAAAATGAATGGGGCAGTTTGTACGTATGAGTGCCTGTATCTCGGTCGAGGTCCTTGCAACTTGAAGTTCATAGGTTTCTCGAGCGGAGGTTAAGGGCACAGGTTGCTGTAAAAGAATGGCTTTCAATCTGCTCAGAGTATCAAACTGTATAAAAGAAACATTCAGCGAAGGCCAGAACGGCACCTCCCTGACTGTGTTCAGTGGCGGAAACAATACTTGCATACAGCAAGTAACCCTGGAGTTAACAGTTACTAGATATGCGACACCCGGAAGCATCCCACAACAACCTTGCTCATTTAGCATTAAGTAACTCCCATTCGAGAGCAGCTGGAAAACCGGCGTGATCATGGCCGCTGGGGTCCCTGACATGTGACAAGATAAGTTCGCCACTGAACCACTGCAGGCTCCGTGTAGAGAAATATCCTGACACATGAGAGAACCGCTCAAAGCGTTCTTGCAGTTTGTACCACTGAGATACACTTTTCGATCCCCATTCCGGCATCGGTATCTATATGGTAACTCCCAAGTTTCCTTGATGTATCCCTTACCCATTTTTACATATTTGCCTGCCTGCCTTTGCTCAAGGCAATATTGAAACTGAAACGTAGTGACCGGCAGAGTGATTTGGCCATGAATGAGCCATTCTGTTGATGGTGATTCGGCTACAGTGAATGGTAACCTTTCCAGTTTCTCAATACGCAGCATTGTATATTTGGCTCCCCTTTGTGCCATTTCTGTCTGTTTATCAGTTAGATTGTACTCTGAGAACAGAGACGTGGTGTTTATAAAACGCCATGGCACATAGCCTGCACGCAAAGATTGCAGCGTCCAGCTTAACATCGTAATAGAACGTAGATGAGATTGCCCGTGTTGTAACAAGGCCAGATCTTGTTCTAATATGTCGATTGCCGAGGACACAATGTTGCCTAAGGAGTAAATCCTGGAGATCAAAGTAGTTAACCCATTATCCACCACTGCTAATGCCTTTTCTAAGTTAATACGGTCTATTTCCCGTATCCTTTCTGCGGCCTCTTGTTGGGATATTTTCCAGTTTTCATTATAGTAGGCATAAAGGCCTGCATATATGAAATGTTTCTGACGCTGTTTCTTGGGTCCCAGTAGAAAATCTCTAAGATCCATGTCAGGTGTGAGTAAGGTCAAGTGGTGCTTTACTTCTGTCAGTGTTGAGGTCTCTAGCCAATCAAGGCACAACTTCCCAACACTATACGATGTCACTACCCCTGGGTGTTGTCTTTGTACATAGAGTGGATCTGGCCTATCAATGCTAAACCTTCTGGTTGTATTCATAAATCGCTGTTGACATTTGTTTGTGTCAATTGGCCAAATCACCCATTCTGTCCAATCAGGATCTGATCTGTTGTACTGGAAAATGGCATCTAATCCTACCCCTTGTGTAGTTGAATTCTGCCCCCCACCCATCTGTGATGGTGTTGGAAACCCCGGTGTGTTCATTTCCTTGCCTTTGGCTAATCCAAGACAGGATGTCTGTTGCACATTTTCGTTCAGAAATAAAATCTGCAGCGGAATGATGCATGCTCTAAAAAGCGCTTCTATTCCCTGGACTTGCCAGTTCCTAGAACCCCAGATTGATTTTGATTCTATTGTGTCTTTCCATAGATCGAAACCCTGTTTAGATAACTGGTTCAGAAAGGAAGCAGAGTAAATATGTTTGGTGTTTGTTAACATAATTTTATGAGCTGAAATTTTCTCCATTTTATAATAAAATGACGTCAGGTCGGATGTGTTAAACCCTGAGAAGTATGTGAATTTCTGTGCAAATGCTTGTGAACTACCTTTTGGAGGTGTTGGACAGTGTTCCCACTGGTGGTATTCAAATACATTTCTAGGTGTTATAGATTTGTGTAAGAAATGATCACCAAAATGTTGGTAACAGTACAATGTATCATAGTCTGAAGTACCGTCTAACATTTCATTGTTCGGAAATGCTGCAGTTTTTTCTAAATCAGACATCATAGCATTTACAGTTTCAGTATCCCAATCATCAGAAAATGTACTGGAGGTAATGAAATCACTTAAAGAAATTTTAAATACATGTTTTAGCTTCAAAAGTTCAGTCGGACCTAATATATCATAATCAATCTTGTCCCATACTATACCGTCCGGTATAGGAACTGCTGTGATGTTCACTGAAGACAAGTCTCTTGGTTCACGATGTGAAGACTGGTGTGGTTTTAAAATCAAATTGACTCTTTGGGCTGTAGAGCTTGGTTGGAGGTATCGTCCATTAATAAGCATACTAAAAGTTATTATTAAACCTAGCCAGAAAAAGAAAAAGAAAATCCCAGTGATATACCATAGTTCTAACCAAGGTGACACCAGGTAAGTCTTTCTAAAAAAGTTCAAAAAGTCAATGAGTTTCGGTTGGAGTGATTTTTTGGCTGGCGTCATTTCCGGCTCACTTGGGTCCAGTGAAAACATATCAAAGTTCATGAAATAGCCAGAAGCAGTTCGATCAATTGTTGGAATTGCATCGGGATTTGTTGAAATCGGATTTTGCTCTTGACGAGGCATGTTGACGTAGATGTCTGTATTAGGTCTGATTGCAACTTTGTTGTTAAGTTGGTTTTCATTTTGAAGATGAATTTCTTGTTGAAGTGGAACGAGTTCCATAGCATTGTTGCTTAGTCCTTCATTCCGTACTGGTGGCTCTTCAAACGTGATGAGTCTTTCTGTTTGAACTTCTTGGATTGTAGCGAGAGGAGGGCGTCTGCTACTGTGGAGTCCACGAGGCCTACTGTTTAGTATCGGCCACATAGTGTGGTTTGATTAAGTCAATTGAGACAAATCTTTTCTCCTTTTTTCCGGCAAGAGGCGGCAGAAGTACAGTTCTTGTGCCGTGGATTGCAAGGACCGGCACAGGCTTTCTGTAGGATGGCCCAAATTCTTTCTTCTCAGCAATCTTCTCTCTGACTAGATCCCCGAGTTTTGGGATCCAGATAGGTCTTGCCATTACTGCCTTGACTTCCTCAGTGGCGGCCTGTTTCTGGAGCACGTTACTTTGTTGTGTCCTGGATTCATTTAGATCCTGTAAAACAGCCAAACAATAATGTATATCAAATGGTTTTTCATCCGCCACTGTGCCTTCACAATCAAGATCAGGTACCCACATTCTTGTCCCAAATAGGACCTCATAAGGAGTGACACCTCCTAGAGAGCTTCTTGGCTGATTATTGAGCGCGCGCTGTACCCCATAAAGGTGATCGACCCATCTACCGCCTTTGCCTAATACCCTAGCTGTTAAAGATTGCTTTAAGTCTCGGTTTTTCCTCTCCACAACAGAATTTCCCTCGGGATGGTACGGAGAGGAGTACCGCAATGCTACGCCCATTCCTTCCATGGCCTCTTTGTAAGCCCGAGAGCTAAACGCCGGACCACGGTCAGAATGTAACGTCCCAACTGCGTATGTGTCGATAAAGACTTGCAAAACTTTTATAACAGTTCGAGCGTCAGCCGAGTGCTGAGGCCAAACCTTGAGGAAACTTGAGCTGGACGCGCACGAACGGACAACCTAATGCTGTCTAACAATGGTATCTGTACTGGACGTGTTGCGGTGGACCCATTCATCTGCTTGCAGTTGTCGCAGTTCCAGGCGTAGTCTCTAATCAGCCTTCTCATCACGGGCCACCAGTAGCGTTCTTTTAATAAAGCAACAGTCTCCCTAAGTCCGTTATGTACAGAACCACTTCCTTCGTGTGCTGCCACAATTAAGCCTAGCCTACGATCCATATTTGGTATTACTCTATCCCCCACTCCAGGAATCTGAGCATATGGAATGTTTTGTGCATCTAACTTGTAGGAGTACTTGAGTGGAAATTTTTTAGGTACTGCTTTGCTGCTTTTGCGTGAAGCATTGACAGCTACCATTATCTCGCCGTCTACCCTCGCCTTTGAACGAGTAACTGCAGCTACGGCAGCTGTGCGAACAGCCCCCTTTGCGGCTTTATCAGCCAATGAGTTCCCTTCAACGTGAACGCCATCACGCTGATGACTCAGTGTATGCATCACGTGAGCCCTTGGTAATTCGTTTCTCAACTCCACTACCTGTTCCCATAGCATTTTATGCTTTATTGTGCCACCTTTTGCATCTTTGAACCCGTTTTGTTCCCAATGATGTAGATATTCATTGTACGACTGTACACAGTAAAAGGAATCACACACAATAAGTGTGGGGAATTCGGGATCCGTATTTATAAGTGCCAGTATAAGTGCTTTGAGTTCTGCCAACTGAGCCGTGCAGTCTCCTAAAGATTGCGTTTTTGTACAGCCTGGATGGAACTTGCCATCACACATGCGACCTTTAACAATCGCACATGCTGCGCTGTAAGCTTGCTTGCTTCCTGTGGCTGTTGAGCTGAACCGTCAGTATAGATAATGTATTCATACTGATCTAGAGGCAAAATTTCATTCGGTAGAGGATATTCTTGTTCGTATTGCAGGAATGCCTGTGTTTTTAAACTTGGATCAAATCTGTATTCAACATCCGTTGCAGTAAGAGAATTAGCCCATTGTATCCATCTTGGATGTAAGGCTTTCGTATTTGGAATGCTAGCTTTTGTAACCGCTTCTAAAGCTGGTACTGGGGTCACGACAATTATGGGTTTTCCCTGAGCCAGAGCTCTTTCTCTTGCTACAGCGGTCTGAACTGCTGTCAGGATTTTTTCTGTTGAAGTGAAACGCATTTCTGCGTTTGTATACAGGTGTGATTTGTATGCGATTGGTACTGTTTCGCCTTCATTAAAAGTTAAATAAGTCTACCTGCATTGACCCGCTATTACTCGGATCACTAAGTTCTGTGCGTTTACGCGTGTCTGTAAATGTTTAGAAGCTATCTTGTCTTCCTGTAGGGAACGCAGGATATTTATGTGTTCCTGTGTCCATTGTCTGACTGAAAGTCAGGTTTTATTAAGTCGTAGAAAGGTTTTACTCTTTCTGCGTAATCCAAAATGTATGTTCGACCAAAATTTAGGAATCCCAGAATTGATTGTAAGTTCTTTAATGATTTTGGAGGTTGGAGCAGCGCACACTTTTCTAAAAAGTTAGCTGCTAGGCTTTTTCCTTCACTTGACAGCTCATATCCTAAAAACAGGACATTGAGGTGGGCAATTTTTGATTTTTTGAAATTAAATTTATAGCCCTCAGAGGCGAATCCCATAATAATGGTGCTCACCCTGGTCAAGTGCCTCTTTAAGTCATCGTCCGTCAGATAAATATCATCCACATAGAACAATGCTTCTTCATCCAAATTTTGGAGTAACTCTGTTACCCTTGCTGAGAACAACCCTGGGCTATTCTTGTACCCTTGGGGGAGTCGGCAAAATTGCCGTTAAGACCCTAACGCACTGAATGCGGTCAGATACCTGCTTTCAGGCGCTATATTTTGGCAGAAAAATCCATTCGAGATATCAAGTGTTGTTTTGTATTTTTTCCCGCACAATGTTATTCATTAATGCGGCACTGTGTGCGTTTTGAACTGCAAATGTCTTTGTGCAAGTGTTTAAATGTCTGTAATCTAAAACTAGACAATATGTATTGTCAGGTTTGGCTACGGGGAACAAAGGATTGATCATAGGTGAAGTGCAATTTTCTATCACCCCGTGGTATTCTAGTTGGTCTATAATCTCCCTGACTTGTTTTTAGCTCCCTGCTTTATAGGGTATTGCCTTTGAGCATTTGGGGATACTTTTAACGGGATCACGTGGTGGGTTGAATCCTCATCCCAACCAGCATGATTTTTATACAATGCTGGAGCTAGGGCAACCGCCCAGTCCTGCGCATATGCATGTTTTAAGTGACTGGGAACAACGTCGGAAAAGGCTAGAAAAATTACTGTTTCTCCCCTAGGGCACTCCATGACGAATGCAGGCGGCCAGTCTTGTTCTGCTAATAGAATGTCATAACCAGATGACAGATTTTTCCAAAAGAGAGCTTTAACTTTTCTGGGTTTATCCCCCTCCATCCGGAGTGTTATCTCATGTAACTTATGTGGGACACTTACCCGAGTATCAGGTGTTTCCACCGTGATATACTCACTCAACTCCGCTGTCACCAGAAATTCCTTCAGGTTCTGGCGAGCTATCGTTACTTTTGCCGCGCTGTCTAGCATCGTCAGAGCCCATTCTTCCTTCAGAAGCTGTGTCCTCAGAATTCTGGGCATGTCTGATTTTGAGACCTGCTACCTTCTTCTTTTTGAACTGAGGTTTTGATTTTTGTTTATCCTCTTTTTTAGGTGCGTAGTCCGCAGCGTGTTGCGTGTCTCTGGACTTTGTATGCTCCTTTGATCGTCCTTCCCTCTCTGAGTTTAGCGATGAACCCTGAAAGGAACGAGAGGAACAAGTATCAGTATCCTGATACCTGTCAGGTTTTTTAATGTTATCCCTATTCCTGAGGTTATACCTCTTTTCAGAGGGATCCTGTTGAGGAGACCTACCTCTGGACTGAGATCTGGTGTCTTTAGACTTTTGTTGTTTTTTATTTTCCCACTTCTTTTTAGAAGAAGTAGGTGTCTGCTTTGTAGTGTCCTTTTCAGGACTGCCCAGTTGTGGTTTTAATGCTTTCCCACCCAAACTGTCTCTGCCTAGTTCTGCATATGCAGTTTCATTTATTTTGGGTAGTTCGTGTTGTTGGTTGTCTGGACTGAACTCCCTTAGGCGTTGGCGGATCGCCACTGAAGCTGCTTCCCCCTTAATGTTACTTAGTATTATGGCTGAGACCTGTTCAAAGTTGTTTAGCAACTTCATCCCTAAGTTAAGGGCAGGTTCTGCTCCGTACTCATTTTGTATCTGCTTCAATACGTCAGGTACTACTGCTAAGGACGGGATACCATGTGTTCTGGTATACATGGCAGCAAAGACTGAACCCCAGGAGGTGCAGTCCTCTACTTGTGGTGTGAGACCCATGGGCAAGCAGATTGTTAGAATTCTGTGTTTATCACTGGTTGTAGTATGCGGGAATACTGCTTCAAGCTGAGTTATTTTCTGAGCTATCCAGAATGGGATTTGTTCGCGTTTTGCTGGCATTTTGCCCATTATCGCGTGTAATGTTTGTGGAGTTATTTTATTAACTGTACTGTGGACTGGAGTGTCTTGTGCTGCAGCTGGTGCTGGCTGAACTGTTAAAGTCCTCATCACAAATTGTGTGAGGTTTCTGTAGATTTTAATCAAATCTCTGTGTTGTGCGAGTATGTCTGGCTGTGGCATTGTGTCAATGTCAGGATGCGGTTTATATTTCGCTAATATGGGCCATGTGGCTCCTGCTCCTCCGAGCGGGCCTAATCTTGCTCTTCATCGTGCGTGGGGTAGGGCGCCTTTAAACCAGTAATTATGCTCCAGGTAAGTGAGCGGGACCTCTACTTCCTCAAAGGGAGCATAGTCTGCTGGTGTTTCACCTTCTAGGTAGTAGTGAAACACATTTGTAATTGCATTTGTTGCCTGGAATGTAACCCACGAATAGAACACCTCTGTTTTATTAGATTTGTGTGCCTCAATCACGAAAATTACTGTACCACCCCTGACTCTTAAGCCATGTTCTAGACGGTTTATGGTGACTGCCCTTCTGAAATTTGGTGCAATTTGTATTGCATCTTCAGGGTCTTCTGTTTCACGAAGAGGGCTGTGTCAACTCTCCTTGTTTCGCTTGTTTCTTCCACCATTTTTAATTGGAAGAAGGGAGATTAAAGAGTTCTTAAAATAAGGTGTAAGTGCACAATTGTAGGAACTAAATATCCTTCAAGCTTGAGTAACCAACAGCCAATAAATAGTATTCTTGTACTACTCAGCTGCGGCGGATTTTGTGCCCACCCACTCCAGACGTCTCTGGGGTTTTGTGAGTAGGTTCTCTGAGAATAGCACGACTGAACTACTCAGATTCTACTGTTAAATAAGTACCAAACCAACGTTGGTGGCGCCATGTCGTGTAGTTCCTATGGTACCCATGCAGGACCTGCACGTTTGTGTAACATAAGCTGTGGGCTTGGTGGCAGACTGACTCTGTGCACCGCCGCCACTTATGTTAGATTGTTTTGCATTAGCTAGCTCGCAGTGTCACTAGTGTCTCCTCTTATCGGGGAGAGATTAGTTTCTGGCAACCTTAGAACATGACAACCCTTATTCCCTCAGAATCGTGGAAACAATGTACTACCTTTCGCTCAGTCACTCATGCTCACTTATTCGGTTTGTCTCAGAGAGTTACACAGAATAAACAGTCGGGCGTTTCAATAAGTATGTATTGAACAGTTGTTATTCTAGTGTAAAATATATGTGTTGCAGAGTCCAGCAGGCAATATCAGAGATATATTATTAGCAGTACGATAAAAGCAAAGGGATAGAACAATTCTACCATATTGCTATAATCATGGATACATACATGAATATAAAAGCATTATGCAGAGTGTGCGTACTCCTATGATGCCTACCTAGATGTACCTATGTGTACCTAGCATATGTGTGTAGGTCTTAGAAGCTAAGAGCCAAGAATCCTCCTAGGATTTAGTCGAACCCCCATACCTGAATAGAGAGAGTGTGGGACCCCGTCCTGATCTCGAGTTGGACACCCCGTCCGGGTTGTGTCAGACCACTGTCAGCTTGAGCGACTGCATGCAGGAGCCCCAGCATCTCTGGTCAGTGTGTCAGCATGGAAGTCTCGGTTCCCTCTGTTTTACCGGGGCAAGCTGTGGTATATTTATACCCTAAAGAGTCTCGGTCCTCAGTATGGTTTGTATTGGACATGAGGAAGATGTCAGGGGTGAACTTTGTACATACATTATGCTGGTTGTGTATTCTTAGAAAGCCATGCATAATTAATGAGTACAGTGTGGGCCTGTGTTTGGAAGAACCCTGCTGCATTCAAAACCACAGGATAGATAACATTCAGCCCTCAGAGCTCATTGTGTACTAGCTGGGACCAATGTAGGTGAAAGATCATGCCTATATAAGGAATCATACTATAATAGGACATGTACAGTTGTGACCATAATTTTGCATATGTGGCCATGACCATAATTGAGTAAGTACAAATATGACCATATTAGGGTAAAAATGAATACGTCCATTTTAGGGCATGTACGAACGGATCTACATTAGGGCATCTATGCGGGATATAACATCCTCCCCAGGGCTTTAAAGAGTTGGGAGGGGGACCGCGTGGCCCCCCTCCTGGAGCCCTCCTTGGCCCTGGGGACCACCACCCCCCAGGGCCAGCTCCTGCAATGTCCCAGGGTGCCCACCCCCGGGACATTGCTGTATGCTATGGCCCGCCCTGTCATAGGAAACTCCTGCTTTGCTTCGTTGAATCGAGAGCAGGAAACCTGCTCTCGCTTCAACGAAGCAAAGCAGAATTGCTTTTGGGCAAGGGGAACTGCATGTCAGCAGCTCCCCTTGCCCAAAAGCAATGCCGGCTCCCGCAGGAGGCGGGGAGCCGGCAGGGACCATGGGGGCATTGGGGCTCCCCCCACAGTCCCCAACTAGAGGGCTGGCCCGAGGAATGGGGTCCCCGGGGCCAGAAGTAGCCCGGGAGGGGGGCCACTCAGCCCCCCTCCCCTTTAATTTATTTTTTATTTTAAAAAAAAAAAAAACGGAAGGCCGGCTCCGGGAGATGGGGTCCCCAGGGCCATAATTGGCCTTAGGAGGGGGGCCACATGGCCCCCCTCCACAAAAAATTCCAGGCTGGCCAGGCCCCAGGGAATGGGGTCCCCGAGGCCGTTTTTTTTTTTAAATAAATAAAAAAATGCTCAGGCCCTGGGGATGGGGTCCCCAGGGCCCAAAAAATGTTAAGAGAAGGGGGGCCACACAGCCCCCCTTCAAACAAAATAAGAAAAAAAACAGAAGCCGGTATCTCGCCGGAGGCCCCGCCCCCTCCCTGCACCACTCTGCAAATGCGCCTCCTGGCGCGTTTTGGGTTGGGGGAGGAAGTCCCCTAGAATCTTATGGGTCCTTAGGGGCCAACTAGCCCACCAGGTACCTCCAGTAAGCCCCACACAGTGGGATTGCTGAGAGGTTGTCCGAGGTCACACCCCTTTTTACACCACTCTGCAAACACGCCTCTTTGCGCATTGCTGGTGGGGCGATGAGGTCCTCTTGTGTCCTGAGGACCTCAGGACTAAAGTGGACTTCATCACCCGAGCAGCAGTGTGTCAGGACTGGTCCTTTGAGATTTAAATTTGCTGTTTCTCTGTCACCTTTGGGGTTTAGGAGAAGGTTCTGTTTGCCATGCCAATTGTTTGCAGCTTATGCTTCCCTCCGTTCTCGATGGAATTCTACGATGGCGGCCGCCATCTTTTCTTGTGACTGTTAGCGTCCTAGTGTTCTGGGCAAGGAGGGTGATTAGTGTTCTTAGCGTGCGCACGATAGGCGTGCTGCGCACTTCAACTGTTATTTACCAGCGTGAGGAAGCGTTTGCCTTTCGAGACCTCTGTAGAACTTTTCTCCTCAGGAGAGCGGCGATTTTCGTTCATTTGCACTCTGTCTGACTCCCGGTGGTTCTGCAAGAAGAATTTGGGAAAACGGTGAGAGAAAGTGTTTCCCGTTTACATAGAATATTTTGTAAGCTTTGGAGTATTGGTGAGTTCCCTTTCCCCCATGAAGCGACATCAGCACTCTCTGGGAATCACGAACTCCAAGTAAGTCAACACCAGTTTTTTCATGTGAAGTCTCTCTCCAGCTGTATTAAATGTTGCTACCGATTCAGGAACGTTAAGAGCTGCGGTCTTTGTGAGCAGAGCAGTTGAGGCGAAAGCGTTGCCTTTCTTTAGTCACATCACAAATTCAGTATTCAGATAAAAGAGACTTAAGAGACTTAGTTATGCTGCGCAGTTAAAAGACTAGGGACTCAGTATTCTGCGCAGTTAAAAGACCAAGAGACTCTGTTATGCTGTGAAGTAGAATCTTTTGGAGGACTTGAACCTACATTATCTACAGGCATAGTGTGCGCAGAGCTTAAGTGACCCTCAAGCATCTCAGGATAGAATAGTAAATACAAATATATATATATACTTGTGCTTACCAACCAACCAGTGTTCAAGCCATTGCGTTATAAGGAAAAGTAAAGAGAGAGTGAAGATACAAGTTTCAGCACCCGAAGAAAAGATATCTTATAGCTCTTCAACTAGCGCAAGAGACAGAGCGAAGCTATGAGTATGCACATGTAGCCTTGTCAACATATGCAGGGCTATAAGAGAGCAGCTAGACCACTGTATTAAAGAGGTAATGAGAAGTAGTAGCAATTGGGATAGAGTACTGTTATAAGGGGCAGTGTTAGAAGTAGTAATTCTGTTCTTGTCTTCACAGATGTTCGAGGCAATCCTTGTGGTTACCTGAGAGAAGAACCAGCAGTGGCAGTCTCTCTTGTTTATCCCATTTCCCCCTTCCCCCTCTTTACTGCCAGAGAAAATATTTCACTGGTAGTGGAGTCTGGGATTTGGGACTTGCTCTTCTGCTCCCGTGGAAAACCAGTGTAAGGTGCGTGGTACTTGACTACTTGACAGATTGAAGTGCCATACAACTTTCCACTTGGGCAGAATGGCGGAAGGTCTCGATGTGAAGGCTTTAGCAACTGTGTTGGAGGGGATTCAGAAAAAGTTAGAGGAAACAATGGAAGAAAATAAGACTTTAAGAGCAGAGGTGAGGAAGTCCAGTCAGGAAGCAATTTATCTTAGGCAGAGTTTTGACGAGTTGGTGGGTAAAGTCAATCCTATGGCCAAGGAACAAAAATCCCAATCGTTTTCTCCCTCCCCCTCAGCTGCAGAATTGACTACGCAAGTCATTCATGCCATTTCCCCCACGATTCCGTTAACGGCCCCAGAAAGGTTCAGTGGGGATCCTCATAAGGCTCAGGTGTTTGTCACGCAGTGCTCCTTGCATTTCCTTTGCAGACCTATTATTTTTAAAGAGGATCAATCCAAGGTGGCCTTCATGCTGTCTTACCTGAGCGGAGATGCTGCTGCCTGGTCGATGCAACTAGTAAACTGCAATGACGCAATTTTGTATAATTTCGAGGAATTCAAGAGGGAGTTCCTACGCATTTTTGATCGAAGATCCGTATCCCAGACTACCGACAATGAACTACTTGATCTGAAGCAAGGAAATCGAGAACTGGTTGCATATCTTGCACAATTTAATAAGTTAATTGTCGAAACAAATTGGCCAGAAGCTAAGAGGGCGGCTATATTCTATTGAGGGCTCAAGGATGAGTTAAAAGATGGCCTGGCTCAAATCCCAAAGAGACCTATAGATGTTACCGAATTGATTGACTTGGTGCTACAAATTGATCAGCGGTTAAATGAAAGGAAGAGTGAGCGCCGTAAGGATATTCGTCCCATTCCTCCTAGATTTGACAGAGCAAGGCCAGACACCAGTAAAGCCAGCGAATCCACGTCTGGAGAAGAACCTATGCAGATCGGTACAGTTCGAGGTCCTCTTACTAAAGAAGAGAGGGAAAGGCGTAGGAATGGAAAATTGTGTAGGTATTGTGGAAATGCTGGTCATTTTGTCAAGGAATGTCCCAAAAAGCCAAAGAATAACTCTTGGGTAAAAGACAGGCCCCACCAGTAAATAGAGTCGCTCTGGTGGGTGCTTCCGAAAAGACGACTCCTGATACCCAACTAGTCGCGAATACCTTGCAATCTTCGGCCCCTCATTTGACCATTTCCAGTTTGATTAAGTTTGGTAATTCTGCTGAGGAGATGGTTTCTGTCATGATCGACTCCGGGCTACAGGAAATTTCTGCGACATCAAGTTTGCTAAATCCCTTGGAATTCATTTTTTGAAGAAGGAAAGACCTGAGCCTGTTCGAGCCGTGGACGGTACCAATTTATCTTCTGGTCCAATTACTTTCGACACCGAAGTCATCACTCTGATAGGTCCTGGAGAACATCTAAGCCAGTTGAAATTTAGTCTCATTGATGCCCCGCAATTTCAGTTTATCTTGGGCCGTGGCTCACTGAGCATAATCCGAAAATTGATTGGGCACGAAGAACAGTGGAATTGTCCTCGGAATATTGTAAGGAACATTGTTTTCACTCCCGTAACACCGAGCAACAACCCTCGCCATCGTCCATATTGGCTACCCAGACACGCATGGTTTGCAACATCGAAGTAGGAGAAATTCCCCAAGAATACTTGGATTTGGTTGCAGTTTTCGATGAACGAGAGGCTCAAAAGTTGCCCCCACATCGTGAATACGATTGTAAGATCGATTTGGAACCTGGAGCTTCTTTGCCTTGTAGCCAAATTTATGCCCTTTCGGAGGTGGAAAATGTTCACTTGAAGAAATATCTGGATCAGTACTTGGCCAACGGTTTTATACGCCCCTCTCAGTCCCCAGTGTCTTCTCCTCTGTTTTTCATCCCTAAGAAGGATGGAAAACTTAGGACTTGTATTGACTACAGAGCATTGAACTCGGTAACCAAGAAGAACCGTTACCCTTTGCCTTTGATTTCTGAACTCTTGGATCAGGTAAAGGAAGCCAAGGTGTATACCAAGTTGGATCTGCGAGGGGCCTACTATTTGGTAAGGATGGCCAAGGGTGATGAGTGGAAGACCGCCTTCAGGACGCGTTTTGGTCTGTTCGAGTATCAGGTCATGCCGTTCGGCCTGTGCAATGCTCCAGCAGCGTTTCAGCATTTCGTCAATGATATTCTTAGGGAGTATCTGGATCGCTTCGCAGTCATCTACATAGATGATATCCTGATTTTCTCTGAAAATCTGGAAGAATACGTGTTGCATGTGAGAGCAATCTTGGAGAGATTGTTGGAAAATCAACTGTACGTCAAGCTGGAAAAGTGCGTGTTTCATGCTTTTAAGGTGGAATTTTTGGGTTTCATCTTGTCTCCAGAAGGAGTTTCCATGGATGACACTAAGGTGAGGGCAATCAAGGATTGGCCTTCTCCGAGAAATGTTAAAGAAATACAAAGCTTCATTGGTTTTGCCAACTTTTACTGGCGTTTCATTCACAATTTCTCGGAAAAGGTGAGTCCGCTTACCCGACTACTGAAAAAGAAGGAGAAATTTGTTTGCAATACTGAAACTGAAGAGCCTTTCAGTTGTTAAAAGATACCTTTACCAAGGCACCGGTTTTGCTGCAACCAGACCCAGAAGAACCGTTTTTTGTTGAAGCAGACGCTTCCAATCTGGCCATTGGTGGAATTTTGTCTCAGAGGGAGAAAGACACTGGACAGTTTCATCCTGTGGCCTATCGATCCCGGAAGCTAACTGCAGCAGAGGGCAATTATGCAATAGCTGATAAGGAACTGTTGGCTGTGAAGGATGCCTTCCTGGAATGGCGGCATTATCTACTGGGTGCCAAGCACGAGATAACGGTCTTTACCGACCACAGAAACTTGCAATTTTTGAAGTCCGCAAGAACTCTTACCCCCAGACAATTAAGATGGTTTCTTTTCTTTGCAGATTATAATTTTGTTTTAACCTACAAACCTGGTGCAAAGAATGGGAAAGCGGATGCCTTATCTCGAATCAATGTAGGTGAAGGAAAAGAGCTCCCTATTGAAGGATTGATCATTCCAAAAGAAAAGATCATAGGAGCCATTCAGTACACTGAGTTGGAGGAAGATTTAAGGAACTGTCTTTCAGAAGAAGAGAGTTTGAAATGGATTGAGGAAGGTGCTGACAGAGAGTCGAAAGATGGGAAGCTCTATTATCAAGGAAATCTTTATGTTCCAAGTGAAGAATTGCAGAAGAAAGTCATTCAGCATTATCATGACAATCCATTAGCTGGTCATAAGGGAGTTAAAAAGACTTTGGAACTGATAAGATGAGAATTTTGGTGGCCGGCCATGGAAGCTCAGGTGAGGCAGTATGTGGCATCTTGTGAGTCGTGTGTAAAGGGAAAGGTTGCCAGGAAGGCTCCCCAAGGTTTGCTTATGCCACTACCAGTTGCTCCCTACCCTTGGCATACCATCTCCATGGATTTCATAGTGGACTTGCCCTCTAGTTCGGGTTACACTACCATTTGGGTAATTGTAGATCACTTTTCCAAGATGAGTCATTTTGTCCCTTTAAAATCACTTCCAAATGCTGCACAGTTGGCCAGTTTATTTTCACAACATGTGGTGAAGGTACATGGTATACCTAAGGTGGTGATTTCAGATCGGGGTCCCCAGTTTATTTCCCATTTCTGGAGAGCTTTTTTAAAGAGATTGGGAGTTGACTCTCGTTTGTCCACTGGTTTCCATCCCGAGACTGATGGGCAAACTGAGAGGGTAAATCAGGATTTGGAGCAATATCTTCGCCTATACCTGATGGATCAGGAAGGTGAGTGGCCAAATTTGATTTGGGCAGCGGAGTTTGCTTATAACAACGCTGTACACTCTTCGACTAGTTATTCACCTTTCTTTTTAAATTCAGGTAGACACCCAAACATGTCAGTGGGAAAACAGGAGAGTGAGGTCCCAGCTGTAGAAGTTGTGATAAAAAATTTACAAAGGGCCTACCAGGTAGCTACAGAAAACTTAGTGAAGGCTAAGGTTTCGTTTAAGAAGCAGGCAGACAAGAAGAGAAGAGAGAGTCAAGTTTACAAGACAGGAGATACGGTCTGGGTCTCCACTCGCAATATGCGTCTCAAAGGGAATAGAAAATTCCAACCTCGATTTTTAGGGCCTTTTCAGGTAGAGAAGATGATAAACCCAGTCAGTGTCAAGGTAAAACTTCCCGCCACATTAAAGATACATCCAGTGTTTCATGTTTCCTTGATTAAGAAAAATCCATCGGATTTGAGAAGGGTACTTCCTCCTGCCCCAGTTCAGTTTCAGTCTGAAGAAGAGTATGAGGTAAAACGAATCCTAAATGCTAAAGTAAGAAGAGGAAAGTTATTTTACCTGGTAGATTGGAAAGGTTTTGGTCCAGAGGAAAGGTCCTGGGAGCCTAGTACAAATGTTCATGCCCCAAGAATGATCCGAGAATTCCACAAGATCCATCCCAAGAAACCTAAAATGGGAGGAGAAGGGTTTTTGGTGGGGGGTACTGTCAGGACTGGTCCTTTGAGATTTAAATCTGCTGTTTCTCTGTCACCTTTGGGGTTTAGGAGAAGGTTCTGTTTGCCATCCCAATTTTTTGCAGCTTATGCTTCCCTCCGTTCTCGATGGAATTCTAAGATGGCGGCCGCCATCTTTTCTTGTGACTGTTAGCGTTCTAGTGTTCTGGGCAAGGAGGGTGATTAGTGTTCTTAGCGCGCGCACGCTAGGCGTGCTGCGCACTTCAACTGTTATTCACCAGCGTGAGGAAGCGTTTGCCTTTTCGCTACCTCTGAAGAACTTTTCTCCTCAGGAGAGCGGCGATTTTCGTTCATTTGCGCTCTGTCTGACTCCCGGTGGTTCTGCAAGAAGAATTTGGGAAAACGCTCAGAGAAAGTGTTTCCCGTTTACATAGAACATTTTGTAAGCTTTGGAGTATTGATGAGTTCCCTTTCCCCCCTGAAGCGACATCAGAACTCTCTGGGAATCACGAACTCCAAGTAAGTCAACACCAGTTTTTTCATGTGTAGTCTCTCTCCAGCTGTATTAAATGTTGCTACCAATTCAGGAACGTTAAGAGCTGCGGTCTTTGTGAGCAGAGCAGTTGAGGCGAAAGCGTTGCCTTTCTTTAGTCACATCACAAATTCAGTATTCAGATAAAAGAGACTTAAGAGACTTAGTTATGCTGCGCAGTTAAAAGACTAGAGACTCAGTATTCTGCGCAGTTAAAAGACCAAGAGACTCTGTTATGCTGTGAAGTAGAATCTTCTAGAGGACTTGAACCTACATTATCTACAGGCATAGTGTGCGCAGAGCTTAAGTGACCCTCAAGCATCTCAGGATAGAATAGTAAATACAAACATATATATATACTTGTGCTTACCAACCAACCAGTGTTCAAGCCATTGCGTTATAAGGAAAAGTAAAGAGAGAGTGAAGATACAAGTTTCAGCACCCGAAGAAAAGATATCTTAGAGCTCTTCAACTAGCACAAGAGACAGAGCGAAGCTATGAGTATGCACATGTAGCCTTGTCAACATATGCAGGGCTGTAAGAGAGCAGCTAGACCACTGTATTAAAGAGGTAATGAGAAGTAGTAGCAATTGGGATAGAGTACTGTTATAAGGGGCAGTGTTAGAAGTAGTAATTCTGTTCTTGTGTTCACAGATGTTCGAGGCAATCCTTGTGGTTACCTGAGAGAAGAACCAGCAGTGGCAGTCTCTCTTGTTTATCCCATTTCCCCCTTCCCCCTCTTTATTGCCAGAGAAAATATTTCACTGGTAGTGGAGTCTGGGATCTGGGACTTGCTCTTCTGCTCCCATGGAAAACCAGTGTAAGGTGCGTGGTACTTGACTACTTGACACAGTGCACCAGGAGTCGCATTTGCAGAGTCATGTAAAAAGGAGGCGTGGCCTTTGAGCACTCTCAGCAATCTAGCTGTATGGGGCTTACTGGAGGTAACAGGAGGGCTAGTTGACCCCCAGGGACCCTCAGGAGGAAAGTCACCCAAACCCAAACAGGAGGAAAGGGGACTTCATACCCCAACCAAGAGGGCACCAGGAGGTGTGTTTGCAGAGTGGTGGAGAAAGGGGGCGTGGCCTGTGTCCACCTCTCAGCAATCCCACTGTGTGGGGCTTACTGAAGGTAATAGGTAGGCTAGTTGGCCCCTAAAGGACCCCCAGCAGCGAAGGGGACTTCAATTCCCATCCAAGAGCACGCCAGGGAGCGCATTTGCAGAGTGGTGGGCAAAGGGGGTGTGGCCTGCTATGAGAACTTAGCAAACCTGCTGTGTGGGACTTACTGGAGGTAATGGGAGGGGTAGTTGGCCCCCAAGGATGCCGTTGGGGGCCAACTATCCCTCTTGTTACCTCCAGTAAGTCCCACACAGTGGGATTGCTAAGACGTCTTCGGAGGCCATGCCCCCCTTTCTCCACCACTCTGCAAACGCGCCTCCTGGCAGACTACGGAATGGGGGATGAAGTCCAATTTACTCCTGAGGGACTTTGGGGGCCAAGAAGCCCTCCTGGTACCTCCTGTAAGTCCTACGCAGCGGAATTCCTTAGTGCTGGTGGGAGGCCCAGCACCCTTTCTCCACCACTCTGCGAACGCGACTACTAGTTAAAGAAGTGTTTGCAATGTAATAGGTTTCGCATTTGCAAGAGTTAGAGCTATTGGTGTTGTAATTGTAAAAGTGTTTTACTAATGTTTTTTGGAGTGGAGTGGAGTGGATGTACGTTATGTGTAGTGGAATTATGTCATATGTTGTGCAGTGAAATTATGTGGATAGAAAGTATGTGGTATTTAGTGTATAGGAATTATGTAGAGTGGGATTATGTGTTATGGAGAGTAATTATGTGGTATGGTAGTCTGTGTTGTGGAGTGCTAACCTCAGGTTCAGTCTTCCTCGTTTCCATAGAAGCTCAACTATGAACTCAGTGAGACAAAGAAAGAAGGAATAACTGAGGAGCACTTGTGGACCTAGTCAGAGGCATGAGCAGGGCCACTGGAATTATGCGACTGTTTGGCTGCACCGACTTTCGCACAATTATACATTTTCCGCATTAGCCACATAATTTATCATATGCTCCCTAATCTGCAGATTTGAACAAAAAAAGCCTTGTTTCTAGCTCAAACGGCTCAAAAGTTATCAAAAATGCAGCGACAAGTGTTAGAGTGTGGTGGAAGGCCCTTTGCAAACCTAGAATGGTCACCTGCTACTTATTGCTAAATGTGGGTGTTAAATGTGTACTAATGGTGTGCAAGCCACTCTTGCTTCCTTCTGCGCCTCTCTTGCCTCTTTCTGCATTTCTGTTGCTTCTTTCTGCACATTTCTTTCTTTTTCTGCACTTCTTTTCCCTCTTTCTGCAAATCTCTTCTACTTTCTGTACCTCTCTTGCCTCTTTCTGCACGTATGTTGCCTCTTTCTGCACCTCATTTGCTTCTTTCTGTACCCGTCTTGCCTCTTTCTATACCTTCTTCCCTCTTTCTGCACCTCTCTTGCCTTTTTATGTACCCCTCTTACGTCTTTCTGCACCCTTTTTGCCTCTTTCTGCACCTCTGTTCCTTCTTTCTGCACTTCTATTGTTTCTTTCTGCACCTGTCTTGCCTCTTTCTGCACCCCTATTGCCTCTCTCTCCACCCCTCTTGCCTCTTTCTGCACTTCTGTTGCTTCTTTCTGCACTTATCTTGATTCTTTCTGTACCTCACTTGCCTCTTTCTGCACCTCTATTGCCTCTTTCTGTACTTCTCTTCCTTCTTTCTTCACCCCTCCTGCCTCTTTCTGTACCTCTCTTGCCTCTTTGTGCACCTCTCCTACCTCTTTCTTTACCCCTCTTGCCTCTTTTTGCACCTCTGTTGGTTCTTTCTGCACTGCTCTTGCTTCTTTCTGCACCTCACTTGCCTCTTTCTGCGCTTCTCTTGCTTCTTTCTACACCTCTATTGCTTCTTTCAGAAATTCTCTTGCCTCTTTCTTTACTTCTCTTCCTTCTTTATGCACCCCTCCTGCCTCTTTCTGTACCTCTCTTGCCTCTTTGTGCACATATCCTACCTCTTTCTGCACACCTCTTGCTTCTTTTTGCACCTCTGTTGGTTCTTTCTGCATTGCTCTTGCTTCTTTCTGCACCTCACTTGCCTCTTTCTGCACTTCTCTTCCTTCTTTCTACACCTCTGTTGCTTCTTTCAGCAATTCTCTTGCCTCTTTCTGTACTTCTATTCCTTTTTTCTGCACCCCCGCCTCTTTCTGTACCTCTCTTGCCTCTTTGTGCACATCTCATACCTCTTTCTGCACCTCTCTTGCCTCTTTTTGCATCTCTGTTGGTTCTTTCTGCACTTCTCTTGCTTCTTTCTACACCTCTGTTGCTTCTTTCAGCAATTATCTTGCCTCTTTCTGCACTTCTCTTCCTTCTTTCTGTACCCCCCACCTCTTTCTGTACCTCTCTTGCCTCTTTGTGCACATCTCCTACCTCTTTCTGCACCCCTCTTGCCTCTTTTTGCACCTGTGTTTGTTCTTTCTGTACTGCTCTTGCTTCTTTCTGCACCTCACTTGCCTCTTTCTGCACTTCTCTTGCTTCTTTCTACACCTCTGTTGCTTCTATCAGCAATTCTCTTGCCTCTTTTTGCACCTCTGTTGGTTCTTTCTGCACTGCTCTTGCTTCTTTCTGCACCTCACTTGCCTCTTTCTGCACTTCTCTTGCTTCTTTCTACACATCTGTTGCTTCTTTCAGCAATTCTCTTGCCTCTTTCTGCACTTCTCTTCATATTTTCTGCACCCCTCCTGCCTCTTTCTGTACCTCTCTTGCCTCTTTGTGCACCTCTCATACCTCTCTCTGCCCCCTCTTGCTTTTTTTGCACCTCTGTTGGTTCTTTCTGCACTGCTCTTGCTTCTTTCCGCACCTCACTTGCCTCTTTCTGCTCCTCTCTTGCTTTTTTCTACACCTCTGTTGCTTCTTTCAGCAATTCTCTTGCCTCTTTCTGCACTTCTCTTGCTTGTTTCTGCACCTCTCTTGCATCTTTCTGCACCTCTGTAGCCTCTTTCTGCACTTAACTTCCTTCTTTCTGCACCTCTCTTGCCTCTTTCGGCACATCTCTTGCTTCTTTCTGCACTTCTCTTGCCTCTTTCTGCACACACAGGGCTACTTTTAAGCTGACCTCAGGCTCAGCAGTGCACACATGCAAGTGCAGAAAAGGGCTGCTGGCCTCTAAAGTGCCATGCCCTATTATATGCTAGGGACTTAGAGGTAGTTTTAATCCCCCTACCCTATTAAGTACTAGGGCCTTACAGGGGAGGTCATGCCAATCACAGGGGTACCCCAACCCATAGTGTACCCTAGTGTATGTAGGTGTTTTCAATGTATTTTAAGTTTCTTTCTGCATAGCACTGGCTCTGGGCCTGGTTAGTCAGAGTCAGTTAGCACCAGTACCAGTCAGCAAAAAGTTGGGGGCACAGGATGACTTTGCAACAAGGCCTCTTTCTGCACCTCTGTTGGTTCTATTTGTATATCTCTTGCTTCTTTCTGCACCTTTCTTCGTCTTTCTGGATTTCTGTTGCCTCTTTCTGCATTTCTCTTGCTTCTTTCTGCACATGTCCTACCTATGTAGGCATAGTTAGAAAATAGCATTTAAAAAACCTTTGAAATTCACTGAAAAAACATAGGTTTCAGGGGCGTTATAGTTAGGAATTAGCATTTAAAAAACCTTAGAAATTCACTAAAAAACCATAGGTTTCAGGGACGTTATAGTTAGAAATTATCATTTATAAAACCTTTGAAATTCACTGAAAAAACCATAGGTTTCAGGGACGTTATAGTTAGAAATTAGCATTTAAAAACCTTTGAAATTCACTGAAAAAACCATAGGTTTCAGGGGTGTTATAGTTAGGAATTAGCATTTAAAAAACCTTAGAAATTCACTGAAAAAACCATAGGTTTCAGGGACGTTGTAGTTAGAAATTATCATTTATAAAACCTTTGAAATTCACTGAAAATACCATAGGTTTCAAGGACGTTATAGTTAGAAATTAGCATTTAAAACACCTTTGAAATTCACTGAAAAAACCATAGGTTTCAGGGGTTATAGTTAGAAATTAGCATTTAAAAAACCTTAGAAATTCACTGAAAAAACCACAGGTTTCAGGGACGTTATAGTTAGTTGGGCATTGCAGTCATACAAAACTAGAGAAATTCGGCCTTTATAGTTAGTTGAGATAACTATAACTCGCGCCCCCGCAATGCACTGCTGATGACGTCACATATTACATCATTCATGACTTGGTCAGTGACATCACTGATGACATCACTGATGACATCACTGATGACATCACTGATGACATCATCCACGTGATAATCTGATGCACCTCCTCATACCTTATTATAACCTTTGATACACCCACTTTAAAATACAGACTACCATTTTCGAAACCATAGACACACCAATACCAGTTACTACATACCCACTCACTGATTCCTAGGTCTACACACACACATCCACTCATTCACCCATACAGTCACTCATACATGCAGTCACTCATCAATACAGCACTATCATATGCAATCATACACCTATACAGACACTCACACACGCCACTCATCCATAGAGTTACTCATGCACCTAGTCAGTCATGCAAAGAATCAATCACACACCCATATGTTATTTTATGTTATGTTACAAGTACACACTCATCCATACAGCCACTCTCACAATCACTCACTCTCACATATAGTCATTTATATACTCCAACATTCACATATACTGCCTTTCACAGATGTAGTTACTCACACATGTACCACTGAGACATCCATTCACTCACCAACACACCCATACACACTCACTAACCCATACAGCCCTTCACACATTCAGTCTTGAACCCATACACCCAGTGAATCATCTACTCACACATCTATGCACAGAGTCACACATCACACAGACACTCAGGCACTCATACAGATACTCAGACAACCAATCAATAACCCATATAGACACTCATGTAGCTACTCACCAACCCATGCAGCCGCTTACACAGCAACTGACAGACTGATACAGACATTCACACAGTTTAGTCACTAACCCATGCATTCAGTAAGACAAGTTTAATCACTCACTTATACAGTCAGTCACGCACCTACTAAATCATCCATTCAGACACTCATACACCCACTCATTGTTCAATACATCTTGGCATTTATATATATAAAATATTTAAACTTTACAGAAACACACCGTCACTGGATGATGTCATCAGTGATGTCATCAGTGATGTCACTGACCATGTCATGAATGATGTAATATGTGATGTCATCAGCAGTGCATTGCGGTGGCACGAGTTATAGTTAGCTCAACTAACTATAACGGCCGAATTTCTCTGGTTTTGTACGAGTGCAATGTCCAACTAACTATAACGTCCCTGAAACCTGTGGTTTTTTCAGTGAATTTCTAAGGTTTTTTACATGCTAATTTCTAACTATGACGTCCCTGAAACCTATGTTTTTTTCAGTGAATATATATATATATATATCACTGAAAAAACCATAGGTTTTAGGGACAGTTATAGTTAGTTGGACATTGCACTCGTACAAATCCCGTGAAATTCCCCCGTTATAGTTAGTTCAGCTAAGTATAGCTCGCGCCCCCGCAATGCACTGCTGATGACGTCACATATTACTTCACTCATGACATGGTCAGTGACATCACTGATGACATCACTGATGACATCTCAAATGACATCACTGATGACATCATGCAGTGACTGTGTGTTTCTATAAAGTTTAAATATGTTTAATATATATGCCAAGGTGTATTGAATAATGAGTGGGTGTATAAGTGTCTGGATGGATGATTTAGTAGGTGCGTGACTGACTATAAGTGAGTGATTAAACGTATCTTACTAAATGCATGGGTTAGTGACTAAACTGTGTGAATGTCTTTATCCGTCTGTCTGTTGGTGTGTAAGTGGCTGCATGGGTTTGTAAATAGCTCCATGAGTGTCTATATGAGTTATTGATTGGTTGTCTGAGTATCTGTATGGGTGCCTGAGTGTTTGTGTGGATGGGGTGTGTGTGACTGCACATAGATGTATCAGTGGGTGATTCACTGGGTGCATGGTTTCAAGAGTGCATCTGTGATGGACTGTATGGGTGGGTGAGTGTGTGTATGGGTGTGTTAGTGAGTGAATGTATATCTCAGTGGTACATGTGTGAGTAACTACATATGTGAAAGGCAGTATATATGTGTGTTGGAGTATATAAATGGGTATAAGTGACAGTGTGTGATTGTGAGAGTGGCTGTATGGATGAGTGTGTACTTGTATTAGTGATTGTATAAGAGCGTAAGAATGTGCTAGTATTTGTATGAGTAAGTGAGCTGGTGTGTGTATAACTGTATTGGTGAGTAAATGGCAGTGTGATTAATTATTTGCATGACTGACTAGGTGTGTGAGTACCTCTATGGATGAGTGGCGGTGTGTGAGTGTCTATGTAGGTGTATGAGTGCATATGATAGTCCTGTACTGAGTGACCGTAAGTATGAGTGACTGTACAGGTGAGTGAGTGGATGTGTGTGTAGACCTAAGAATCAGTGAGTGGGTATGTAGTTATTGGTGTTGGAGTGTCTATGGTTTTGAGAATGGCAGTCTGTATTTTAGAGTGGGTGTATCAAAAGTTATATTAGGGTGTGAGAAGATGCATGAAATTATCACATGGATGATGTCATCAGTGATGTCATTTGAGATGTCATCAGTGATGTCATCAGTGATGTCACTGACCATGTCATGAGTGATGTAATATGTGACGTCATCAGCAGTGCATTGCGGGGGCGCGAGTTATAGTTAGCTGAACTAACTATTAACGGGGGAATTTCACGGGTTTTGTACGAGTGCAATGTCCAACTAACTATAACTGTCCCTAAAACCTATGGTTTTTTCAGTGAATTTCAAAGGTTTTTAAATGCTAATTTCTAACTATAACGTGTCTGAAACCTATGGTTTTTTCAGTGAATTTCAAAGGTTTTTTAAATGCTAATTTCTAACTATAACGTGCCTGAAACCTATGGTTTTTTCAGTGAATTTCAAAGGTTTTTAAATGCTAATTTCTAACTATAACGTGCCTGAAACCTATGGTTTTTTCTGTGAATTTCAAAGGTTTTTAAATGCTAATTTCTAACTATAACATGTCTGAAACCTATGGTTTTTTTCTGTGAATTTCCAAGGTTTTGTAAATGACAATTTTTAAATGTATTAATTGTTATCTTTATTTTTTTGATACTGATTTACTACATTTTTTTAAACTATTTATTTTTTAAATTACACTGTAATTACATTATACATTACATTACAAAATATACTTTCTCAGAATGAATTACTTTAGTTTAAATTCTTTGCAAATAGGCAATAGACTTTTAAGTACAGTAGTTACAGTTGTTGCAATGGGCAACACAATTTCAAACACAATGCAACATTGAGCTCAATGTGAATTTCTAGTTAAATGCAATTAGTTACTTTATGGATTACTTTTCTAACCACAGGACTGGATCCTAGATTCAGTCCTGGGACATCTCCTGTAAACAGTTGAGTAAAAGCGTTTTGGTTACAGTACTGATTTTTAAGGAATATTATTGTATTTTAAAAGTTGACACAAACTTTTTCACATAGAATCACCAATGTTATCCTATGGCAGGAAATTCACTTAGCAGGTAAGTAGTGTTATCGTTACTTTTTCTTACTCAGTGGTGGATCCTGGATCCAGCACTGGTGCATCTCCTGTAAACAGTTGAAAGAATGCGTTTAAGTCATACAGGCGATTTTTAAGGAATATTTGTAGTTTGTGAAAATCGACACTGAAACTTTTCTGCTGAAAACCAGACAATGGATTCCTATGGAAGGAAATACAAGTTACTGGTAAGTACGGTTAGAATTACTTTTCAGGGTCAGTGCTGGGCTAAAAGATGCAGCACTGGGTTCTCTCCTGATAACAGGTGAGTAAATCGGAATTCGTAGTTCGGCTGATTTTAGAGGAATATTATAAAGTTCCAAAACTCCACACTTCGAAGAATTTCCAAGTGAAACCAGTCAATGTTAGCCTATGGAAGGAAATTCAAGTTACTGGTAAGTACGGTTAGAATTACTTTTCAGGGTCAGTGCTGGGCTAAAAGATGCAGCACTGGGTTCTCTCCTGATAACAGGTGAGTAAATCGGAATTCGTAGTTCGGCTGATTTTAGAGGAATATTATAAAGTTCCAAAACTCCACACTTAGAAGAATTTCCAAGTGAAACCAGTCAATGTTAGCCTATGGAAGGAAATTCAAGTTACTGGTAAGTACGGTTAGAATTACTTTTCAGGGTCAGTGCTGGGCTAAAAGATGCAGCACTGGGTTCTCTCCTGATAACAGGTGAGTAAATCGGAATTCGTAGTTCGGCTGATTTTAGAGGAATATTTGCACAATGGTGAAGGAAGGGGGTAGGGCCTGAGGTGACATGTCTGCAAACACGCCCTGTGGTGCGTTTTAAGTTGGAGAATTAATTCCTCCTCAATCCCAAGGGTCCCTAGGGGCCAACTAGCCCACCAGATACCTCCAGTATGCGCCAGAGAGCTGCGTTGCAGAGAGGTGTTCAGAGGCCACGCCCTTTTGCACCTCTCTGCAACGCAGCTCTGTGGTGCTTTCTGGACGTACCTGGTGGGCTAGTTGTCCCCCAGGGACCCTCAGGATTGAAGGGGATTTAATTCCCCATCTTAAAACACGCCACGGGGCCTGTTTGCACACATGTCATCTCAAGCCCCGCCCCCTCCCTTCACCACTGTGCAAACGCGCCCCGTGGCGCATTTTAAGTCGGGGGATTAACTCCCCTTCAATCCTGAGGGTCCCTGGGGTGCAACTAGCCCACCAGCTCCCTCCATTATGCGCCACAGAGCTGCATTGCAGAGAGGTGTAAAAAGGGGCGTGGCCTCAGAACACCTCTCTGCAACGCAGCCCCCTGGCGCGTACTGGAGGTTCCTGGTGGGCTAGTTGGCCCCCAGGGACCCCCAGTATTCAAGGGGAATTCGTTCCCCATTCCCCATCTGCAAACGCGCCAGGGCGCGTTTGCAGAGTGGTGAAAGAAGGGGCGTGGCCTCCGGCGCGATGCCGGTGTTTTTTTTTTTTTTTAAGAAGGGGGCTGTGTGGCCCCCTTCTTTTCTAATTTATTGGTCCTGGGGACCCCATCCCCCAGGGCCTGCCCTCTATTTATTTAAAACAAAAAAAACAATTTGGAAGGGGGCCGCGTGGCCCCCTCCCGAGGCCTTAATTGGCCCGGGGACCCCATCCCCCGGGGCATGGCCTTTTTAAAAAAAAAATATTGTTTTGGAGGGGGGCTGCGTTGCCCCCCTCCTCAGGCCACTTATGGCCCCGGGGACCCCATCCCCAGGGGCCGGCCTTTGTTTTTTGGTTTTCTTTGGGTTAAATTTTGGGGAAGGGGGCCGCGTGGCCCCCTCCCGGGCCACTACTTGCCCCGGGGACCCCATCCCCCGGGGCTGGCCCTCTCCGTTGGGGACTGTGGGGGGGTCCCCAATTCCCCCACGGTCCCGCCGGCTCCCCGCGTCCCTCGGGAGCTGGCATTGCTTTTCCACATGGGGAGCTGCTAAGGTGCAGCTCCCCATGTGGAAAGCTACTTGCTTTGGATATTAGGCGAGAGCAGGTTTCCTGCTCTCGCCCAATATCCAAAGCAGTTTGCTATGACAGGACGGGAGCCGCGAGGCTCCCGTCCTGTCATAGCAACTACAGTGTACCGGGGTAGGCACCCGGGACACTGCAGGAGCCGGCCCTGGGGGTGGTGGTCCCCAGGGCCATCAAGGGCTCCAGGAGCGGGGCCGCGCGGCCCCCTCCCTTGAATTGCACAGCCCCGGGAGGTGGTGGTGCCCGGGCTCTGGGGGTCCGTAACGGACCCCCACATTAAAATATTTTGTGCCCCGGGGAGGTGGCGGTCCCGGGGCATGTGGGGGCTCAAGCCCCCACATAGGTAATTTATAAAAAATAAAAGAAGCCCCGGGGTGGCGGTCCCGGGGCTGTGGGAGGGCCGAGAGCCCTCCTGCATCATTTTTTATTAAAGCCCCGGGGGTGGCGGTCCCCGGGGCTTGGGGCCTTAGAGGCCCCACACATAAAACTTAACCCCCGCATGCCCCCGGGACTTGGCCCACCCGGGGCCAATTACCAAAGAAGCGCGGGATGCCGCGCTTCGTTTTTTTTTTTAATCGGCAGCATCCGCGCATACTGCCGATTTAAAAAAAATATATATATTTTTTGGGCCCTTAGCAGGCCTAGGGGGTCAGGGTGTTTCTACCCTGCCCCCTTTTTGCGTATTGCGCACTTTTTTTACTGCTTTCTTGTTCCTCGGTTCTACCGAGGAACAAGATGGCTGCCAACACTTCCTGATTTGGAGTGTTGACAGCCAATTAGCATGCAGCTCGAGGTCGGGAGGGTGCGCGGATCCACCGCGGCCATAGATATCGAACCTTTTATTTTGGATTTTCTCAGCAACTACTGAACGGATTTACACCATTTTTAAAAAGGTTGCTTTCTGAACCAAGCACTACCTTTTGCCAAATTTGGTGTAATTCCGTTCAGCAGTTTTTGCTGTAGCCTTGCATAAAGTTTCCTATGGGAAATTGATTTTTTCACTCTTATTTTTTAATTTCTCCGCAACTACTGAATGGATTTACACCATTTAAAAAAGGTCGCTTTCTGAACCAAGCGCTACCTTTTTGCAAAATGTGGTGTAATTCCGTTCAGCAGTTCGGGCTGTAGCCGTGGCTAAAATTTCCTATGGGAATTAACATGGAGAAAACGGAGAAAACGCGTTTTGGGACCCCCCTTTTCTCTCGGCCGCCGCTTGATGAATCACCCCGAAACTTTCAAGACATGAGCGTACCAGAACGCCCCACTAGTTTTGAAAATTTTGCGATGATTCGTCAAACGACGCCAAACTTATTGGGAATAGAATGTTGCGGATTTCCTATGGATAAAGGTCCTAACTATAACTATCTACTGGTGACCGCCAGTAGATAATATATATATATATATATATATATATATATATATATATATATATATATATATATATATATATATATATATATTAGCCCACACCAGGTACCTCCAGTAAGCGCCACACAGCTGGATTGCAGAGAGGTGGTCCGAGGCCATGCCCTTTTTTTACACCACTGTGCAAACGCGCCGCCTGGTGCACTGCTGCTCGGGGGATGAAGTCCACTTGTGTCCTGAGGTCCTCAGGACACAAGAGGATCTCGTCGCCCCACCAGCAGTGCGCCAAGAGGCTCGTTTGCACTGTGGTGTAAAAAGGGGAGTGGCCTCGGACCACCTCTCTGCAATCCAGCTGTGTGGCGCTTACTGGAGGTACCTGGTGGGCTAGTTGGCCACCAGGGACCCTCAGGATTCAAGGGGACTTAATCCCCCAACTTAGAATGTGCCAGGGGGCCAGTTGGCTGAGTGGTGGAGAAAGGGGGCGAGGCCTGTGTCCACCTCGCAGCAATCCCACTGTGTCGGGCTTACTGGACTTAAGAGGTAGGCTAGTTGGCCCCTAAAGGACCCCCAGCAGCGAAGGGGACTTCAGTTCCCATCCAAGAGTGCGTCAGGGAGCGCGTTTGCAGAGTGGTGGGCAAAGGGGGCGTGGCCTGATATGAGAATTTAGCAATCCTGCTGTGTGGGACTTACTGGGGGTAATAGGAGGGCTATTTGGCCCCCAAGCATGTCCTTGCGGGCCAACTACCCCTCTTGTTACCTCCAGTAAGTTCCACACAGTGGGATTGCTAAAACGTCTTCGGAGGCCATGACCCCCTTTCTCCACCACTCTGAAAACACGCCTCCTGGCAGACTACGGGATGGGGGATGAAGTCCAAATTACTCCTGAGGGACTTTGGGGGCCAAGAAGCCCTCCTTGTACCTCCTGTAAGTCCTACACAGCGGAATTCCTGAGCGCTGGTCAGAGGCTCAGCACCCTTTCTCTACCACTCTGCAAACGCGACTACTACTTAAAGTAGCATGTTTCTACACCTCTGACTTAGAGGTAGTTTTAATCCCTCTGCCCTATTATATACTAGGGCCTTACAGGAGAGGTCATGCCAATGACAGGGGTACCCCACCCTATAGTGTACCCTAGTGTATGTAGGTGTTTTCACTGTATTCTAAGTGTCTTTTAGCATAGCACTGGCTCCGGGCGGACTTCAATCCCCATCCAAGAGCGTGCCAGGGAGCGCGTTTGCAGAGTGGTGGGCAAATGGGGCGTGGCCTTTTATGAGAACTTACCAATCCTGCTGTGTGGTACTTACTGGAGGTAATAGGAGGGGTAGTTGGCCCCCAAGGATGTCCTTGGGGGCCAAGTACCCCTCTTGTTACCTCCAGTAAGTCCCACACATTAGGATTGCTAAGACGTCTTCGGAGGCGATGCCCCCTTTCTCCACCACTCTGCAAACACGCCTCCGGGCAGACTACGGGATGGGGGTTAAAGTCTACTTTAATCCTGAGGGACTTTGGGGGCCAGGAAGCCCTCCTGGTACCTCCTGTAAGTCCTACGCAGCGGAATTCTTGAGCGCTGGTCGGAGGCCCAGCACCCTTTCTCTACCACTCTGCAAACGCAACTACTACTTAAATTAGCATGTTTCTGCACCTCTGACTTAGAGGTAGTTTTAATCTCCCTGCCCTATTATATACCAGGGCCTTACAGGAGAGGTCATGCCAATGACAGGGGTACCCCAACCTATAGTGTACCCTAGTGTATGTACGTGTTTTCACTGTATTCTAAGTGTCTTTTAGCATAGCACTGGCTCCAGGCGGACTTCAATCCCCATCCAAGAGCACGCCAGGGAGCGCGTTTGCAGAGGGGTGGGCAAAGGGGGCGTGGCCTGTTATGCGAACTTAGCAATCCTGCTGTGTGGTACTTACTGGAGGTAATAGGAAGGGTAGTTGGCCCCCAAGGATGTCCTTGGGGGCCAAGTACCCCTCTTGTTACCTCCAGTAAGTCCCACACAGTAGGATTGCTAGGACATCTTCAGAGGCCATGCCCCCTTTCTTCACCACTCTGCAAACACGCCTCCGGGCAGACTACGGGATGGGGGTTAAAGTCTACTTTACTCCTGAGGGACTTTGGGGGCCAAGAAGCCCTCCTGGTACCTCCTGTAAGTCCTACGCAACGGAATTCTTGAGCGCTGGTCGGAGGCCCAGCACCCTTTCTCTAACACTCTGCAAACGCGACTACTACTTAATGTAGCATGTTTCTGCACCTCTGACTTAGAGGTAGTTTTAATCCCCTTGCCCTATTATATACTAGGGCCTTACAGGGGAGGTCATGCCAATGACAGGGGTACCCCAACCTATAGTGTACCCTAGTGTATGTAGGTGTTTTCACTGTATTCTAAGTGTCTTTTAGCATAGCACTGGCTCCGGGCTGGCTTCAAACCCCATCCAAGAGCGCGCCAGGGAGCGCGTGTGCAGAGTGGTGGGCAAAGGGGGCGTGGCCTGTTATGAGAACTTAGCAATCCTGCTGTGTGGTACTTACTGGAGGTAATAGGAGGGGTAGTTGGCCCCCAAGGTTGTCCTTGGGGGCCAAGTACCCCTCTTGTTACCTCCAGTAAGTCCCACATAGTAGGATTGCTAAGACGTCTTCGGAGGCCATGCCCCCTTTCTCCACCACTCTGCAAACACGCCTCCAGGCAGACTATGGGATGGGGGTTGAATTCTACTTTACTCCTGTGGGACTTTGTGGGCCAAGAAGCCCTCCTGGTACCTCCTGTAAGTCCTGCGCAGCGGAATTCTTGAGCGCTGGTCGGAGGCCTAGCACCCTTTCTCTACCACTCTGCAAACGTGACTACTACTTAAAGTAGCATGTTTCTGCACCTCTGACTTAGTGGTAGTTTTAATCCCCCTGCCCTATTATATACTAGGGCCTTACAGGGGAGGTCATGCCAATGACAGGGGTATCCCAACCTATAGTGTACCATAGTGTATGTAGGTGTTTTCACTGTATTCTAAGTGTTTTTTAGCATAGCACTGTCTCCGGGCCTGGTTAGTCAGAGTCAGTTACCACCAGTACCAGTCAGCAAAAAGTTGGGGGCACAGGATGACTTTGCAACAAGGCCTCTTTCTGCAACTCTGCTGGTTCTTTCTGCATATCTCTTGCTTCTTTTTGTACTTTTCTTCGTCTTTCTGGACTTCTGTTGCCTCTTTCTGCACATATCCTACCTCTGTAGGCATAGTTAGAAATTAGCATTTAAAAAACCTTTGAAATTCACTAAAAAACCATAGGTTTCAGGGACGTTATAGTTAGAAATTGGCATTTAAAAAACCTTTGAAATTCACTGAAAAAACCACAGGTTTCAGGGACGTTATAGTTAGAAATTAGCATTTAAAAAACCTTTGAAATTCACTGAAAAACCATAGGTTTCAGGGACGTTATAGTTAGTTGGACATTGCAGTCATACAAAACCAGTGAAATTCGGCTGTTATAGTTAGTTCAGCTAACTATAACTCGCGCCCCCGCAATGCACTGCTGATGACGTCACATATTACATCATTCATGACATGGTCAGTGACATCACTGATGACATCACTGATGACATCTCAAATGACATCACTGATGACTTCATCCACGTGGTAATCTGATGCACCTCCTCACACCCTAATATAACCTTTGATACACCTACTCTAAAATACAGACTACCATTTTCGAAACCATAGACACACCAATACCAGTTACTACATACCCACTCACTGATTCCTAAGTCTACACACACATCCACTCATTCACCCATATAGTCACTCATACATGCGGTCACTCATCAGTACAGCTCTGTCATATGAACTCATACATGTATACAGACACTCACACACCGCTACTCATCCATAGCGTTACTCACACACCTAGTCAGTCATGAAAAAAATCAATCACACTTCCATTTACTCACCTATACAGTTATACAAACACCACCTCACTTATTCATACAGATACTAACACATACTTACTCTCTTATACAATCACTGATACAACCAACACACCCATAGACACACTCACCCACCTATACAGCCCTTCACAGATGCACTCTTGAACCCATATACCCAGTGAATCACCCACTCACACATCTATGCACTGAGTAGCACACCCCCCACTCACCCACACAGATACTCAAGCACCCATTGAGAAGATCATACAACCAATCAATAACCCATATAGACACTCATGTAGCTACTCACCAACCCATGCAGCCGCTTACACACCAACTGACAGACTGATAGAGACATTCACACAGTTTAGTCACTAACCAATGCATTCAGTAAGACACGTTTAATCACTCACTTATACAGTCAGTCACGCACCTACTAAATAATCCATTCAGACACTTATACACCCACTCATTCTTCAATACACCTTGGCATATATATATATAAAACATATTTAAACTTTACAGAAACACACAGTCACTGGATGATGTCATCAGTGATGTCATTTGAGATGTCATCAGTGATGTCATCAGTGATGCCACTGACCATGTCATGAATGATGTAATATGTGACGTCATCAGCAGTGCATTGCGGGGGCGCAAGTTATAGTTAGCTGAACTAACTATAACGGCTGAATTTCACTGGTTTTGTACGACTGCAATGTCCAACTAACTATAACGTCCCTGAAACCAATGGTTTTTTCAGTGCATATATATATATATATATAAATGTATATATTCACTGAAAAAAAAACAAAGGTTACAGGGTCATTATAGTTAGGCTCAGGTTTCACTCGTACAAAACCAGTAAAATTCAGCAGTTATAGTTAGCTCAGCTAACTATAACTTGTGCCCCGGCAATGCACTACTTATGACCTCAAATATTACATCACTCATGACATGGATCGTGACATCACTCATGACATCGCGAATGACATCACTGATGACATCATCGAGTGACTGTGAGTATTCTAAAAAAGTTTATGACTGTTAAATATATATACCAAGGTGTATTGCTGAATCAGTGGGTGTATGAGTGCCTGTACGGATGATTCAGTGGGTGTGTCACTGACTGTATAAGTGAGTGATTAGGTGTCTCAGTGAATGTTTGGGTGAGTGACTGGTTGTGTGAATGTTTGTATCAGTCTGTCAGTTGGTGTCTAAGTGGCTGTATGGGTGTGTGTGTGAGTGAGACTGTGAGTGGCTGCAAGGGTGATTGATTGGTTGTCTGAGTACCTATATGAGTGTCTCAATGTCTGTGTGGGTGAGTGAAGGGGGGTGTGACTGCCTGTATGGATGAGTGAGTTAATGGCTGTATGGGTTAGTAAGTGTGTGTGTGTGTGAGCGCTGTATGGGTGAGTGAGTATGTGTATGGCTTTGTGGGTGAGTAAATGTATCAGTGGT
This sequence comes from Calotriton arnoldi, assembly GCA_963921515.1. Taxonomy (NCBI): domain Eukaryota; kingdom Metazoa; phylum Chordata; class Amphibia; order Caudata; family Salamandridae; genus Calotriton; species Calotriton arnoldi. The sequence continues at coordinate 296,659 of CAWUFW010009049.1, read as the reverse complement.
ATATGGGTGAGTAACTGGGTATGTGAAAGGCAGTATAGGGGAGTGATGAGGTAAATGAGTGACTGTATGGGTGAGTGAGTGAATGTGAGAGTGGCTGTATGGGTGAGTGTGTGCTTGTGTCAGTGACTGTATAGGTGAGTGAGTATGTGTTAGTATCTGTATGAGTAAGTAAATGGATGTGTGTGTAACTGTATGGGTGAGTAAATGGTTGTGTGATTGACTGTATGTGTGAGTGAGTAGGTGTGTGAGTGGCTGTATGGGTGTATGAGTGAATATGTCAGTGGCTGTATTAGTGAGTGAGTTGGTGTATGAGTGGCTGTATGGGTGAGTGAATAGATGTGTGTGTGTGTATCTATGAATCAGTGAGTGGGTGTGTAAGTACTGGTATGGGTCTATCAATGAGCTTGTGAATGGTTGTGTTGGAGTGGGTGTATGAAAGGTTCTATGGGGGTGTGAGTGGGTGTGTTAGCAATTTTGTAAATAATGTCATCAGTGTTGTCATTTGAGATGTCATCAGTGATGTCACTGACCATGTCATGAGTGATGTAATATGTGAGGTCATAGCAGGGCATTGCGGGCACGTGAGTTATAGTTAGCTCAGCTAACTATAACTGCTGAATTTCACTGGTTTTGTATGAGTGAAACCTGAGCCTAACTATAACGTCCCAGTAACCTTTGGTTTTTTCCAGTGAATTTCAAACGTTTTTTATTCCATTTTCTAACTATAATGTCCCTGTAACCTTCATTTTTTTCAGTGAATTTCTATGTTTTTTTAAGTTGTAATGGCGTTTGCACAGTGGTGGAGAAAGGAGGCAGGGCCTCTGACCTGCTTTCAGGAATCCCGCTGTGTAGGACTTACATAAAGTACCAATAGGGCTTCTTGGCCCCCAAGGTCCCTCAGCATCCAAGAGGACTTCATTCCCCAACAAGTAGTATGCCAGGAGACACGTTTGCAGAGTGTGGAGAAAGGGGGCGTGATCTCCGAAAAACGTCTTTACAATCCCGCTGTGTGGGACTTACTGAAGGTAACAGGAAAGGTAGCTGGTAACAGGAGAAGTGTCAGTCCTCCATGGATCCCGCCTAATTGTTTTTTACAAAAATGCTTTTTTGGGCCCTGCAGGGTCCCAGTGGTACCCCCCAAGAGGCCTAGGGGGTCATGGTGTTTCTACAGTGCCTCCATTTCTTTTTTTTAACTTTTCCCAAGATGGCTGCCATCACTTCCTTGTTGAAGTGCTGGCAGCCAATCACATTTCAGTAGGGTCTCAGTGGGCTGTTAGGCTCCCAGATATCTATATGTTTTAAACTTAAATATCTCTGAAACTACTGAACGGATTTACACTAAATCACAATAAGCATGCTTTCTGGACCAACATCTAGCTTTCTGTCAAATTTGGTGTAATTCTGTTCAGCAATTCAGGCTGTAGTCATGTTCAAAAATTGAAAAATCCCCAGACATAACATGTGGAAAAAATGCGTTTTAGGACCCCCCTTTTTTCTCAGTCCCAGCTTGACGGATCACCCAGAAACTTTCAACACAGCAGTTGAACCAAAAATGGGAAGTTTTGGGAACATTTTGTGAAGATTTGTCAAAGTTATTGACAAAACAAAAAATGTTTTTCCTATGGAAACTTTGGTCCTAACTATAACTACCTACTGGCGACTGCCAGTAGGCCGGAATATATACATATATATGTATATGTGTTTTCTTAAGAAATGCATTTTTTGGTTTATTAATAACTTTGGCGCCATTTGACGAATCTTCATGAACCTTTCCAAAAGATTTTCTTTTGTGACTAATTTCTTCATGAAATGTTTTGGGGTGATCCATCAAGTGGAGGCCCAGAAAAAGGGGGGATCCCAAAAAATAAAATCCCCATGCAGTTTCATTAGAATGCTATAGGTCACGCTACTGCAAGAACTGCTAAAAGAATTACACCAAATCTGAAAGGAAGCTAGATCTTGGTCCAGAATGCGTGCTTTTCTGATTTGGTATATATCCATTCAGTAGTTTTTGAGGACATTTTTTTGTATATTTGGACGATTGGGTTTGAGAGACTCTCAAAAGAGTCCCTCAAACCCAATTTCAAAAATAGAGCCTTCTGATTGGCCCAGAGAACTCTTTTACCCTTGGGCCATATTCCTGCCATGGAGGCAAGGCTCTGATTGGCTGCCTGCAACATGACGAAAAATGTTGCATGCAACCATTACAGGACTCGGGGACTTAGTTCCATATCCTGAGTGTAGTTTCTAAAACTAATATAAGGGGCAGCGTAGGGATATGAGAGGGCTCAAATAAAAAAATAAAAAAGTTGCAACTCCACAGGAGTCCTATGGGGCTCCCACGGGATTGAGATTTTTTTTTAAAAGTAAAGCTCGTCTGCCTTTTAATTTTTATATTATTTTAGGGAGTAGGCGAGTGGCCCTCCTCGCCAAACTTTAATAGGCCAGGGGGCCCTATTTCTTGGGGCTGAAATATATGGTAATGGGGGGTGCACAGCCCCCCTCTCTAAGCCCATATGGGCCCAGGAGGCCACATCCTCCAGGTCCAGAGATTAACTAAAGGAAAGAGGGTGCATGCGCCCTCCCTCCCAGAGCCTTAAGAGGCCCCGGGGACCCCATCCTCCAGGACTGAAGTTCTCAATGTTAGGAGAGGAGGGCACACATCCCTCCTCCACTAGCCTCTATAGGCACCGGGGACCCCATTCCCCGGGCCTTCGTTTTTATTGAAGAGGAGGGGGACACAGACTCCCAAGCCACTTTTGGGCCTGGGCCTTTAGTTTTCAAAAGGGGAGGGGGCAGGAGGCCTCCCTCCCCGAACCACTATATGCCTTGGTGAACCCATTGCCAGGACCTTCTTTTTTTAATAAAGGGGATGGGGCACCCGGCACTTTCCCCAATCCACTATTGGGTCCGGGGACCCCATCCCTTTGGGGCCTTTTGTTTTAAAAAGGGGAGGGAGGCCACCACTATTGGCCATGGGGAACTAGGAGTGAGTGTTATAGTTAACTTAGGGCATGAGTTGGAGTTGCTAGAGATAACTGACTGGTGAATTTCAGTGTTTTTTTTAGTCTAAAACGTTACGCTGACACTGAAATTTTCACCTAACTATAATGTCACTTTAACCTTTGATGTTTTGAGTACAAAATATGTATGTGTGTATATATATATATATATTTCTCCACTTTACCGAACCGTTTTGTTGGCGTACAAAGGATGGCACTCACAGGAATTCTTTTTAGTGATCTTTTAATTTGCTGGAACCCCCCTGCACCGACAGACGCGTTTCGGCAATCTGCCTTCTTTGATGTCAATGTCAATGTATATATATATATATATATATATATATATATATATATATATATATATATATATAATGTTAATAGTCCCTATGTAGCTATGGTTAAGTCGGAGTTTCCATTTAAAAGGTTTTCCTTCCCAAAAAATACATCCAGGTTGAATTCCTCATGGCAAGTTTCAAACAGCTCTGTCAAGCAGGGGTCAAAAAACAGAGTTGGGGCCCAAAATTGACATTTCTCATTTTACTTCCCATAGGATTTTATGCTCCTTGATACAGAAGAAACAGCTGAAATAAATTATGCTAAACTTGGCATGTAGGTAGAGATGTACTACAGGATGAGACTAGTTTGGTGTGAACCTGTTCAGTATTTTTCAAGAAATTAGTGTTCCTGTCTGGACATCTGTTCTTAAGATATTCTGACTGTTGGAAAGGTGTATTTTTATATACCTATAACTTTAGCACTGTTTGATGAATGTAAATTAAATTTAGCAAATTCTTAGCTTGCTTAGCTTAATCATGGCATTTTTTAATTTGTGCAGATTCGTCAATGAAGGCACATTTAAAAAGGGGATGTCAAAAAAGTGTTCATTTGCTAATTATTCTGGCATTTTCTGACAAATCCATCATGACATTTATAGGCATTTAGCATGTTTTGTGGGTATTGTATTGTAGTGCTACATTTATATAGAGTGGTTGGAATTGTGTTGTCTTTGCTTTGATCCTTTGTAGGAAGTGTATTCATGTCATGTCCTGTGTGATGACCACCAAGGCACAGTTATCATTTTATGGTGAGTAGCACTCAGCAGTGTGAGGGGTGAGAAGTGTGAGAGATAGGGATGCAGTTTGTGGTTTTCAGTAAGCTGGTCACTGTGAACAGCTCTGCAGACCCCTTTAAGGTATTTTTATCATCATAATTCACTTATCTGGGTACTCCACTGGGATGTCCATTCTGAGATATTTTGCTTAAAGTATATGGTCTTTATTGAAAAGTGGATTATTATTTGGGGTGGACAAATGTTCATCTCAAAGGATAAGGCAACCACCTCCTAGTTGTCAGACAAATTAAATTAAATAAACCTGTGCTCAATCCCGGGTTCAACCTCACATGGTAGTCAGGCTAAAATCAAAGGCAATGTGTAAAGTATTACACAGTGTAACAATAGAAAAAGTAACACAAAACACAATAAAACTCCACAACAAAATAAAGAGAAAACATTTATAAGCAAAATAAGACCCAAACAACAAAAATCTAAGGAGAACCAGAAATATGAATTTTTAAATACTTAAATATAAAAAAGTGGCAAGAATATTAAAGTGCCCCAATGTAAGTCAAAGGTCATGGTAGAATGGACCAAGGTGCTATTTCAGTCCAACTGCGATTGAACCTGGATCGGAAACACCAAGTGGATTGGTCCAAGTGAAAGTCAGGAAGTCAAAAAGTTTTTAAAAAGTTTATAACTTTCTGCGTGAGATGCCACTGCAATTGTAGCTGAAAATTGTCTATGTTCCATCAAAGGATGGCACTTAATTGTTTTTTTAGGGGCGCAGATATCTCAGCACAGGATGAAGCAGAAATCCAATCCGTCACTGTGGAACTGCTGGTTGGATACTTTTTCCATTGGGTCCTGCTGAAGCTCTGGAGAAAAGGTTTCCAACAGTTTCCAAACTTCCTTCTGGTGCCCGAGCAACCACAGGTATCTAACCTCATCAGGTTCTTCTCATAAGCTGCAGATGTCAAGTCCTTTCACAAGTCCAGCCGTGTTTTGAGGATATTTGAGTGAGGGTCTAGCTTTGCAGTGTTCATCAGTCTGTGGGTAGTAGACACCTTAGGACACTCCAATCCCTCTCTGAACAGTGAAGTACATGCTCCCAGGCCCTGGCCTGCCTAGTTTTTCAGTAGTTCCTGTTTTCTTTACTGCAAAGAATCCCAAAATACAATATGTCTCAGCAAATCCAAGATGGCCCAAGACTTCAGCTGCAGTTGGGCTCAGAGAGCTAGGGTTATATAAGGGATTGTTCTATGGAAATTAGAAGTATCCTCCCACATCTAACACTAAAAATTTACCTAGAAGCAGGCCCTGGACCCACAACATAAAATGAGATAGAAGCAGACCCCTTGACTCTGGGAGTTCATCGGCTTGCGACTCCTCGGATGGAGGGACTTACTTTCGAGGGAGGACGCATGAGCACAGGCCTCTTCATTGTCCCGCCGCTAGGTTTGGTGTGCCACCGGGGTGTCAGCTATGTTGTCGTGGGGGTGGCAGTTTGGAAGCAACATGGTGAAAGGCAAGGGCATGGTACTACATAAACTACCTCATAGTGATAAATATGGTATGCCAGTCGTGAATCACCCCAGACACTCACTGATACCTCGGGGGAGTGCTGATAGGAATCTGCTGATGTGTCATCCTCCAGGCTATCCAGACTTCCTGGGAGGCAATGGAAGTGAAAGTTGGGAATATGGGGATGGATGTGGCTCTATTACAACAGGACTTATGGAATGTTGCAGGCAGAGTGACCGAAACCGAGGGGCGGATCTCCCAACTTGAAGAAGTCAGTGGCTAAGCTGACTACCACTGCCCGCACCCTTGATGCCAGGGTCAAAGACGCGGAAAACAGATCTGGCCAAAACAATCTCCACTTCATAGGATTCCGTGAATGGCTTGCAGGCTTGCCCCCTGAGCAATTCCTTGATGCATGCCTCAAATCCCGGGTCCCAGACGGTCCCTTTTCACCATGGTTCATCATTGAGAGTGCTCACAGGGCCTTGCCCCAACATCCACTTCCCGGTGCCCCACCAGACCCATGATTGCTTAGACGTTGAATCATCGGGACTGGGATGTGATCCTTAAGGAAGGCCACAAAAGCGCGACCCTCCAATTTGACTCAAATCATAACATAATATTTCCAGGCTATACTAAGTTGCATCAGACTCAGCAGCATAAATCCTTTGACGCGGTCAAAGCAAAACTGAAAGAAATGTCCCTGCCCTAAATGTTGGTATATCTAGCCAAGCTGAAAGTGATCTATGACTCCTGTACCCACTTCTTCACAAGCCCCGAGGGGGCGTGCGAGTGGTTTGCTGAGCGGCTGCGAAATCCATCAGCTGGACCCGCTGTCCTTCCAACAGGAGGTCCAGGAACTTCAGATGCCCTGACAGTCCAGGGCGTCCATAGCCAGACGAACCTTGAGATCCCGGGGGAGTCTGAGATGCGGCAAAGATTCATGACTCTTCCTTTGTTTGCCTCCCCAGGGGAGGTGGTTATCTTGGGCCAAAGACACTGAGTGGGTAGCTTCCTTCTGGCTGCATGAGCTGCCATTTAAATATTAGCCCTCCTGGACCTACAACCTGTGTGCTTCCCCAGGTCACTGACTATAAACTTTATAGCCTTAACTGTCGCTCATTGGTTAAACACCATGCAGAGGTTTTCGATTTTATCCATGACAACACCCCAGATATTATTTTTCTTACAAAAACATGGTAAGGGGGATTGTTTGAAGAACTTTGATAGAACTAGTGGCAGAGGAGGTGGCATAGTAGTGATTTATAGCGATAGATACACCTGCAGCTTGACCCTCTGCAATATTCCTGATTGTGAAAGTGCCCTTTTTAAAACTGCATTGAACAGCAATTTTAAGTTGTCTGGGATTCTCATGTACCCAGTTTTCTCTGATCTTGGCTCCATTAGGGTGTTGTCCCCCTTTCTCTCATATGGACTGACCATTTCGTTATCCCCATGTCTATTTGCCTGCCTTGATAATCACAGGCCACTATCTCTGCTCCGATCCTTAAATGCTCATGGCATAGGCTCGACATCCAAACCAAAAATGTTGAGATTTTATTCAGCCTTGTCATCCTCAGTTGGCCTCTAATGTTGAGGTAGCGAATAATACCCTACAATCTTGGCTTACTGCAGCCTTAAATATGTTTATTGCTGTTAGACAGGTTCGCGGTACGAAAGAGCATGCTTCTCCCTGGTTCAATGAAACTCTGATCCCTGCCAAAAAGCACTCTGAGGCCCTAAAACGCTCATGTAGTAAAACATACAATGCCTCCCTAAACACTCGGTATAGAGCAGCTATTAAGTCCACCATAAACTGATTAGGAAATCTAGGGCAGAGTATTTTTCATATAAAATCAGGAATAGTAACAACCCCGCAAAATAAATCTTTAATTTACTAAATAGCCTCACTAAACCAACTCTCTCAGTTGACTCAATTGAAGCATCTAATACACACTGTGAGAAACTAACAGATTATTTTAACAGCAAGATTGAGGATATCTACCTGCATTTTAACCCCTTCCCCACGGGGGTAATTCCCCCACGGGTGCGGGAGGGCGGGGGGGTGAGCGCGGCGCCGCGGTGCTCGTGACGAGACCAGCTCGTCATGAGTCACAGTGAAGCTGTGCGCATGTCGAGCTGGTCTCGCCACAACCTCGCCCACTCATTAATTCTCCCGCACAGGCGGGGAATTAATCCCGCGTGGGCGGCGCGCAGCCGTTATGACGAGACCAGCTCGTCATGAGCACAGCTCCACTGTGACTCATGACGAGCTGGTCTCGTCATGAGCATCGAAGCGGTTAACACTGAAGTTTCTGTAGTGAGGCCTGATGCCATTACAAGTACTTCTCCACCTCTGTTCACCTCAATACCCTTTCTGGGTCAGCCTGAGCTGCGGACCCTATGCAGCCAGGTTAAGTCGGGTTCACCCACTGACCCATTTAAAACTGACTTGTTTCTTAAACTTCAGGATTTCCTCCTTCCACCATCTCTAGAACTGGTCAATCTTTCTCTTTCTTCTGCCACTGTACCTTGTCTGTGGAAACATGCCAAAGTTATCCTCCTTTTAAAGAAACCATCTCTGAATGCCTCTCAGCCCAAAAATTTTCACCTAATCACTCTTGCCTTTTCTTGCTAAGTTAACATGTCAATGCTTTACTTACTCAGTTTCTGGAAGAGAAGCAGATTCTGGACACTTCTCAAAATGGCTTCAGACCATCGCAGAATACTGAGTCTGCACTTCTTGCGGTCACAGAACAACTCTGCAGCACTTTGGATGAAGGCAGATCTGCAGCCCTGATTTTGCTTGACATAAGTACTGCATTCAATACGGTGTCCCATAAGATCATATTTTAACAATTTCAGAAGATCAGCATAGGTGAGTCTACATTGACCTGATTTGACTGGTTTCTATCGCAACAATCTTTTCTGGTAATTTCCCCTCCCTTCAGCTCCCAATCCCATGCTCTGTGTCACGGTGTTCCCCGGGGCTTTTCCTTGAGTCCACTCTGTTCAATATTTACATTCAACCTCCGGTTCAGGTTATCAAAACCTTGGGGTTTACACTGGTGTTGTATGCAGATGACACTCAGCTCTTGCTTTGCTTTTCTGATAATCATTTGCCAACTTCCAGAAAGGAATATTCTCTGTTGCCTTGTGGATGAATACTAATTGCTTACGTATGAATTCAAGCAAAACTGAAATCCTCCTGTTAGGAAAAGATACTCATTCTTGGGGGGACCACTGGTGGCTTCCTTCCTTAAAGCCCCCTCCCACTCCTACATCCACCATTAAAAGCCTAGGGATCTGGGTGGATAGTACTCTATCTTTTGAAGCACAGACCAAATCAGAAGCAGGCATGTGTTTTGGGTTATTGAAAGGGCTTAAACCTATTCTTAGTTTCTTCGACCCTGACATTCATCAAATTCTTATTCAGGCAGTTATCCTATCCCAGCTGGTTTACTGCAACATTCTATACCTGGGAGTCAATAAATCAGTCACTAGTAGACTCCAGCTTGTACAAAATGCTGCGGCCGGGTTGCTGTCCTCCCATCCCAAATTTTGCTCACCCTCTGGTCTTCTTTGCAAATTGTATTGGCTCCCAGCGGAGAGGCGTGTACATTTCAAGACCTTGTTTATTACCTATAAGATCTTGCACTTTCAGGGGGCTCCTATCTTGGCCAATTTGGTATCTCCATACCGACCACTACGTGGTCCGCCAGGTCAAGAGAGTCAGAGCGGGAGGCAGCTCTTTCTGTGCTATGGCCCCAGCTTTCTGGAACGTGCTTCCTCTCCATATCAGACTCCTTCAGAACCACTTGCAGTTCAGAAAAACATAGAAGACCTGTTTTTTCTCTATGTAGGCTCCCTTCTTTAAATATGGTCTGCGAAGTTATTCTGTAGTCTGTTTTTTACACTGGACTAGCGCTGGGAAGCCCGTCTGCTGGTGCATCTACATGCTTTACAAACTACATAACATAACAAACTCCATAACATAATATAGCTCCCAGGGCACTACCTCAGAACAAACAATGGTTGATCCTTTTTAGGAGGAGGTCCATCTCTATTCCCTGTTCTTGTGATAAAAAGTTGTGATTTAGGGGCTATGTTGGGGCAAAAGATTTTATGGTTCTCGTTTGGTTTTTGATTTGAGAGTTCTGTTATACACACTGGGAAGCACACACATCCGCCACTATCCCACACCCATGTGCACCTTAATGGGGAGCAGCCCACAGTTCCCCCACCACCCTCAGACTAGTCCGCCCCCCAGTTGACATTACTAGCTTTCAAGTAATGACGTGGCCTGCTGGATCGGATCAAGTTCACCGCAGTCCCTTGTTATGCAAAATGTACCCATCCTGCAGTCATGATGCTACAGGAGACCCATCTTCTGGACACCAACATCTCATTTCTGTGTAGATTTGGCTATGATTGGGCTGATCACGTAGGGCTTCCTTTCACACTGGGATTGTGAAAGGTGTGGCCATACTCCTGTACAAAATATTCCCCTTGGCTGACTCAGACGACCCTGGATCTCTTCTCAGTCCTGGTCATCGTGATATGTGCGTAATGTAGTGCGTGGTAAGCTGTACTGCAAATACAAGTAAAGAGGTTATTCTACAAATGAGTAGTTGTGAATTATTCCCTCTCGCCTTTGACATATGCACTAACAGTCACTTACACAATAATGAATCTATTGCTGCATAGACTTCCAGTAATCAGCTGTTACTCTTGACATTGCAGCACTCCTGGCAGAAGATATATTGTATTTTCACATCACGCACTAAGGTAACAATTGGCAAAACCCAAAAAGCTCTTCACCTTTTTAATGGAGGTTGTGGCTGGCCAATCCAGAAATGCCTGGGCCTTTTTTTGTGTCCATGGTTATGCCTCAGGTGACAGTATGTAGTCTAGAAACTAAACCTTGGCGAACAGGGCATGGTCACACTATAACGCTGTTCATACATGAGTGATATGATCAGTCATGTTTTGGGAATGATTGAGGATGTCATCAATGTACACGATGATGCATATGTACAGCAAATCTTGTAGGACCTAATTTATAAAGAATTGAAATGCGGCAGGGGCGTCACACATGCTGAATGGCATGACGGTATACTGGGATAAACCAAACTTGGTTTGAAAAGCTGTCTTTCATTCGTACCCCTCCTTCACCATAATGATGTGATACACGAGGGCAAATCGAGTTTAGTGTATACTGTAGAGTCACAAACCTGGATCAGCAAAATGGGGATTAAAGGCAGCGGGTACCGTTTTTTTTTGTTACCTTATTCATTGCCCTGTAGAAAATGCAGGCCCGCAACTTGTGGTTCTATTTAAGGGACAAAGAATAGTGACAAGGACACAGGAGAGGTGGAATGTCTAATGAACTCTAATGCAAGGAGCTCACCCATTAGATTCTTGGTCTCAGGATCCAACAAGGCATAGCTGTTACTACAGGGGAGGACCACACCTGGCAGTAAGCCTATATGATGGTCGAATTCTTGTTGAGGGAGTAATTGCGTTGCCTTATGATAATCAAATAGATCCTGAAAATCCTGGTATTCTATAGATAGGGAAGTTACATCTCCTTGTTCATTTGCAGCGCAAATTAAGGGTGATACTAGTTCCTGTGCAGTGGCATAACAATGGGTTCAACAAAAGTGCGACCTCAGAGTTATCAATCGTAAGGCCCAAATAATATCAGGGTTGTGGAGCTAGAGCCAGGCTACTCCTAATATAGCCCCAAACATAGGTGTGTCTATCAGGTCAAAAGTCAGAGTCCCTATAAGTCCTTTCTCACATACCAGAACAATTGGTGTTGTGTGGTATTCAAGCATGCTTGAAGAGAGTTCAGAGCCATCCACCAATCTAACAGGTTCAGGCTCTGCCTTTTCAAGGAGCTAGCAAGGGGGAAATTTAAAACGTTTCCAGTTGCCCTGGAGTTGAGGAGCAAGGACACGATTTTCCACTGTTGTGGAGAGATAATCATGGTTAGAGGTATGGTTTGGTGCCATGGGACATTACTCAAGGTATTTGCCAAATAGTGTGAGGTCTTATATAGATACACACCTGGCCGGTTGACCTCTATGATAGCCAGGTCTCTTCATTTTCCTGTAATGCATCAGTAGTGGTTGCTACAAGTTTATGAAATGCTTTTGCTTTCACAGTGCAGTCTTTAGCGAAATGTCCCACCTTGCTGCAATAGAGGCATAAATTCTGCGCTCTTTTTCCTTGGCGGTCAAAGGACCATGGATTCTCCCAATTTGCATGGGCTCGGAAATGTCATGACTTTTGAGATCGGATTTCTTTTGTTCTGTCCGAACTATTAATAGCGTAGGCTCTCAACAAGGCACCACTTCCAGGCACTATACACCCTACTTCAGGGGCAATAAGATAATTTTAGGGATGATGTGTTTAATGCATAGAAGCATGATTTTAGAGTAAAAGAGTTTCATTTTACATTCCTGTCTGCAACTGTAAGAGATTGCAGGCTGCAGATGACCAGATCTCAGTGGAGGCAAGTTTCCAGGTTTACAAAGTGGATGCAACAATATAATGGGTCACTTGCAACAGTCCTGAGCAGGCATAGTTTAGAGGAATACATAGTGGAGAGATCTGCAGGGGTGTACTTTGGAAATATGATCCCATATCTGACTTTCAGTGTGAGATGTTAACTAGCAGTGACAGTGTTTAGTTTATTGGGACTTGCAGTATGGGCTAAATTAAAGTCCTTCGTAGGCCAGCGGCATGTGGTAGATTTTATCAGTTATTCCATGAATGTTCAGCTGGTGTTGGGTGGTTTATTGATGTGGACTGGTACACTGCTGGGCGATGGATATGACTCTAGCAGTTTTGTCCTATGCAAGTGTGAGAGTGTCAAGCAGTATAAGCAAAATATTATGTAGTCTATATGAATTACAATCAACTGCCCTACAACTGAGTGCTATTTTGTTTATATTGGTGTGGGCCAGGAGGGTTATATAATGTATTTTATTGATGTAGTGTTGATAAGGCTTTAAAGCATATTACGCCAGGCAGCACGCTTCTCTGCATCCCAATGTTAGTGTTTTTTTCAGTGGATATCGGTGGTTATTGGTATTAGTCTTGTGCACTTAAAGAAAGAATTCCATGCATTTACTCTAGTTTCTATGTGGTAGATTAAATTAATAGGAGTTAGACGTGATCTTTGGTGGGGGAGAGTATGTCATGTTCGGTAAATGGTTGGAGGTATGAAGGGGTGAAGGGGTGAGCTGCATGTCCTTACATATTGTTAGGCTGCTGGAGTATGACTTTTAAATAGGGGTTGGTGGAACTCACAGAGTTGAACTACATGGAATTCCACAGAGTTAAATATAAAATCTGTGAGATTCCACAGACTTCCACCCACCATTTTCCCACACCGTGTTCTTACTCTGTTACAAAGATCCTGTGAGAAGAAACATGCAGGGCCCCTTCTTGCCCTGACATAAAACTCTGCATCAGTAAACGCGTATGCCAGTCATGAAATGGAATCATCTGAATTTCTGAACCTCGTCTTTTGGCAGCAGGTGCGGGAGAGAATCATGTCTGGGGGCCCAATGTTTGCAACTTGGCACACTTTTACACTTGGTTTATTTTGCTTTCAACCCTGATATATTTTCCCTCTATCATTTTTTAAAACTCTATGCCGAGGCATCTGCTGTGGAAAAGAATGGAGCTTGGGTGTACACTCATAATTTTAAAGCCGCTTGTGGAAGGAAAGTGTATGTACCAGATGTAGAAATACAGTGTTTATCTGATATATTATCTCACCTTGCAGAATGTTCAATTAATACCGCTCCCCTGCACAGTAGAGTGCACTGGAGAGCAGCACCTGCTCTGCTGCCTTCAGCCTCCCCCAGATGCCACCTCAAATCCGTGCAGCTTTCCCGTGCACGATGGCATCATCTGAAGGTGTCAGAATAGAAGCTCCAATGAGAAGTGGCAGCGCCGCAGCTGGAGGGAGTTCTTGAGGGCCTGGGAGGGGCTCTTTGGTCCTCTCCACCTTGCTTTCTTAGAGGCTCTACTTCTCTGGTGCCTGCTCTCAGCAAAGGGAGTATATACTGTACTACCTGCGTAACATCTAATAAAACAATGAGCAATGTGGCTAGTTCACCTTTGGAAAGGATCTGCCTCTGTGCTGCCCCATGTATGTTGCTGTTTTTAGTAGATGTGGGCGCCACTGCGCCGGTAAACACTGCCATGTGGCGGTAACAGAGTTTTTGCTGAACTCTGCGCTCCAACCAGAGTGCGGAGTGGGAAAACTCTGCAAACACTGCTGGTGGAGCTGAGTTTACCACCCACTCCTACTTTTAAAGGAAAGGTTGTAATCTTTGAGTTGAGGTATGGGCAATTTGCAGAAATACAAAAATAGGGATTAAGGCGAAGATCCATGTCACTTGGAGTAAGCTGTTCTCAGAGAGAGGAGGCATGCAGAGAAGGGAAGTAAGGTGAGTTTCATTTGAAAAAATGCAATAATTAGAAGTTTTAAGTTAAGGTCAGTTTTCATGGCATTACAGAGACTACATTGAAGGCTTTTTAGGTCTGGTGTTAGTCAAGACCTTTTCAAATCAAATCAAAATTCTTTTTTGTTTCAGTTAATTAAAACTGTAACAATGTTAATCAGATGCACAAAGTCCTCCTTCTCGGCACTGCAACATCCACATGTTGTTGGTCCATTGCATTTCCAGTTCGGTTGAGATGCCAGCGCCGGTAGTTGGACAAATCATATGGCCATCAATCTTCACTTAATTATTGCTGGAAAAGTAATACTTAAGAATGGAGAAGTTTTCAAGCTGCCATAGTGTTTGAGCACCATCCAGGCGTGGGATCGATGACTGAAGCTATTTCTGTCTTCCAAATAAGTGCGCTTCTTTGCTACCTTGTTCACCACTCTCTTGCAAGACACAAAGGGCAACTTCTTATCCCAAAATTCTGTTACATGCGTCGACTCCAGAGCGGTGTACAAATATTTGCAATACGCAGACTGGTGGTCTTAGTCTAAGGCAGACCATAATGATCTGTTTAATAAACTTTCCTGATCTGACCTAATTTTGTACCAGTATTTTATTGTAGCATACATTGCCCCAAGTTCTTGGTTTGTGAGCCCGAACTTCAATCAAATTTGTGCCGGAGAAGTGAGGAAGGCAGAATATCTGCTTGTAGGCAGTGACCTGCAGTATGTCCAGAAGAGCTGCATCCTGCACTCTCATGGCAAACCTGGTGTATGCCTGGGCTTTCCAGTTTTAGGTTTAAACCTATAATAACTGATAAAACCCACTGAAAGGGAAATGACCCTCAACTGTGTAAACATATAAACACTGAAAAAACACCTGTACAACCAAAAACTAAATGTGGTAATGAGACAGAATATCGAGGCAAAAAAATTCGAACTACCATAATATTGAGTTTGAAATATTGTGGAATGGAAATATCAAGTGCAAGAATATCGTTGTCAAAAATATCGATTTGAAGGTAAGTAATATCGATTTTAAAAATATAGAAGTTATCAATATTGTTTGCAAAAATATAGTTGTTAAAATTTAGATATTTTAATTAGTGTTATGTATTTTAGTATATATTAAATGCATGTGATGAATTTTTGTATAAGTATTGTTTAGGTTTTTTAATATATGTGCTACATTTTTAGCAGTTATTAATTTTATTTTAAATAAGTTTTGTGTTTTTAGCTCTGTAGCGGGTTGTAGGTTTATAGGGGAATAGGGTGGGAAGCAATTTAATTTTAATAAATTAATGAATTTTTTTATTCATTAATATTTATTTAATTGAGATTTTATAATGATAATTGTGTTTTAAATTTTTGGGGTAAATTGTAGGTGCGGGTTGTGGGGTTTATAGGGGTAAAGGGCGGCAAGTAATTTATTTTTAATTCATTATTAATTAGTTGTTAATTAACAATAATTAATTAATTGACAATTAATTATGGTAATTGTTTATTTAATTTTAGGTGCGGGTTATGGGGTTTATAGGGATAAAGGGTGGGAAGTAATTTATTTTTAATGAGCTAATAATTAGTTGTTAATTAACATTAATTAATTAATTGACAATTAATTATGGTAATTGTGTAATTAATTTTAGGTTCGGGTTGTGGAGTTTATAGGGGTAAAGGGTGGGGAGTAAGTATCTGTGCAATCCTTGTGATATGGATTGCTGTAGTGCAAATACGGAGCATCCATGGTGTCGCAAGGATGGCTCAATGAAAAGTGTTGCATCGCTGTTTTTCCCCAGCCATGTGACACTTTTTATAAATGAGGCACCTGAGTCTGAAAACACCCTTGTCTACCAAGTGTTCAGCTTAATTAATGCAGATGTGATTGAAAGTGTAAATTGGTTGTATATGAAACATCTCCTTGAGAGTAGGCTTAGCAGCACTTTTAGTGCCTTTGGCACTGCGACATGTTCCATGTTAGACTGCTTGCCACTTGGTAAGCAAAGAAATGACATTTTATTATACAATGTATGAGAAATGGCTTGCAATGATGCATAGAAATGTCCCTTCACCAGCCAAGGCATTTGAAGTCAATGAAGCCTCACTGTGGTACTCTGCACAGGTTCTAGAGCCCTTTCATAAAGGGGAATTTTCTCCAAACTTTGAAAAGTACTGTTTCATTTTTTCCGCTTCAATAACTCTGAGGAAATATGCGCCCATTTAAATGCATATGTTGCAGAACCTGTCCGTGAGAATCGCAATCTTCAGGTGTACCAGTATTGGCATGGAAAGATATGTCAGTGGCCGGAGTTAGCAAATTGTCTACTGGTTGTTCTGGTGTTGCCCGTCTCAAGTGCCAATGTTGAGAGGGCCTTTTCACAGATAAAGGTTTACATGAAAAGGAAAGAGTGAGCGCGCATGGCCAAAGACTCACTGAAGAAGTATTGTATGGTGTACTACAATATGTTTGATTTGTAAAAATGTATTTGGACCTCATATACACTGTACGTACACTGTCTATATACCATGAACTATCAGTACAGAAAGCAAGCAATAAAAAAACAAAATGTTCCATAAACACCTGAAAAACACTGTCTCAGTTGTTTTTAATGGCACGAAAATGTGTAATCACTGTTAACCACTGTTTCTTTAAGGTATTGAAATCAGGGCAAAACACTGAAAAATCCCCACCAGAATTTATCAAAAATTGAAACTGAAAACAGGAAAGCCTACGTATGAAACAGCTGGTAATAATTTGGCAGTTATTACTGTCAACAGTGGCTCAAAGGAATGGCCATCCAAATTCTTTGCAAGAGTGCTGAAGGCAAATATTAATGCGTTCCCTTTCTTGGCCATGTACTGCTTTTAGTCAGAAAAGTTTCCTTTGTTATTTATATGTGTACCCATATATTAATAGCTGTTAACCTCCTCCAGAGTGATATCATCTAAGAAAATTCTGACTGGGGGCCTGGGTCGTTGAAACCTTTTGATTTTACTATGATTTGTATATTATACTTACATACAGGGGCTTTCAGCCACCTCTCTTCATCCATTGGTCTGTTGTTTTGTCATTAACATTTTGCTTCCACACACAACAGCACATAGCATTGGACAGTAGGTCAGCCTACTTAAGCCATAGATGTTCACTTTGAGTGACTGTATGTTTCTCTCTCACAAGAAGCACATTCACATACAAGCTAGTTCCCTTCAGTGCCAGAGTTGTTGTTTTTACTTTGCAATTACTTAAGTGTTGCCTTTGTGTTTAGAGCCTGATGTGATGCAGGATGCTTATGATACATATTTCATCTTTATCAGATCCCATCTCCTGCCAATGCTGTTGTAAATTCCTTTTGGGGTGTTTTGCTTTTTTGACTGCTGCTATTTTACACCATACTGATGAGATTGTGCCCTGTAGAAACGGTTCTGTATTGTTAGCCTCTTTTTACTTTTTTTCTTTCTCTCCTTCTTTCTTAACTAATTTATTTCTTCCTTTCTTTCTCTCCATTTCTTTCTTTCTTTCTATCTTTTTTTGCTTGTTTCTTTCTTTCTCACCTTCTTTTTTCTTGCCTTCTTTCTTTCTTTCTTTCTTTCTTTCTTTCTTTCTTTCTTTCTTTCTTTCTTTCTTTCTCTCTCTTTCCTTTTCCCTTTCCTTCTGTCTCTCTTTCTTTTTTCAGTTTTTCTTTCTTTCTTGCCTACTTTTGTACTTCCTTTCTTTTTTCTTTCCTTCGTTCCTCTTTCATTTCTCTTTCCTTCTTTCTTTTTTCATTTTGTTCTTCTCTCATTCTTTCTCTTTTCTCTTTCCTGTTTCATTCTTTCTTTCTTTATTTCGCTCTTTCCTTCGCTCATTCTCTCTTTCTTACCTGCTTTCCTTTTCTTCTTTCTTTCTCTTGTTCTTTCTTTCCCTTGCCTTTTTTACTCTTGCCTTCTTTCATTCCTTCTTTCTTCCCTTCCCTTCTTTTCCCTCTTTCCTTCTTTCTTTCCTTCTCTCTTCTTCTCTCTTTCTGTCTTTCCTTCACTCTTCCCCTTCTATCCCTCTTCCCCTTATGTCCCTTTTTCCTTCTGTCCCTTTTCCCCTCTTTCCTTCTGCCCCTTGTTTCCTTTCTCGTTCCTTCCCATTTCATCTTTTTCATTGTGTTTCTCTTTTTGTCTTAATCTTTTTCGCCTTTGCTCTTTCTTTCTTTCTTTCTTTCTTTCTTTCTTTCGTTCTTTTGCTATCTCTTTCTTTCTTTCTTTTTCTTTCTTTCTTCTTCCACTTCATCCACTGGCTGACTTCACTATAATTTACGGCATGATGCCCTTTCACAAGAAACACAACCACACACACATACACCATTAGAAAACAAAACAAGAATTGCCAGAAGGCTGCGACCAACCCCTGACCTATTGAATTTGCCATTGTTTGAGATTGAATTGAATTTTAGTATGCAGAACTGTTTAAATAAACAACATTATTTGCATGTGAGATAACACTATATTTGGTATTTTTGATAAGCACTAGAATCAGGCCAATAGTCTATCCCCTGAAACACTACCCCTAGACCACTACATTAGCAAAACAGCTAATCATCTCAAGACCTGAAAGCATAAAGTAATGGCTGGACTCATATGTAGGGAAATATTGAGAGGTGTAGGCTCCGCTCAAAGGCAACAGTAACCTCATGATCAAAGCAACATTGTAGAGTAGACAGGGTAAATAAGGCAAACATCGAAAAGAAGATTATGTAAATGCTGGAGCAAATGTCTTTTGACATTCACGCTTAAAGTTTGGCTCACAGTATTTATTACAAAAAGTAAGTGGGATCCGTTTGTAAGTCCCTGGTTTAGCATGGTTGCAGATGGCGTTGAGGACAGTCTCTCCAGATAGTGAAAGTGTATTGCCTGCATTCCTGTGACTGAAGGGAGGAGATACAGACTCTGAAGTGAGGGAAGGAGACAGGCCTGTCTCTAGAAATTTACCGAGGCCCAATATTAGCAATGAAGTGCTAATTAGTCTCCTTGAGAACTGCCATTTGGAGGATAATACGGGTGAGGGTGGAATGGTAGAAACTGCTGTGAGTGGTGAGGAAGTTTCTAGGTGAAACCTGCCTTTTTGTCTTTTCCCTGATGACTCTTCATTGTGATTGATGACAGTCAGGTGCAGAAGCGTAACACCCCTTTGCACCTCTGTAGTTGATGTTCCAGCTTAGAGACACCCCTAGTCCTAACTGCTGTGGATCCCCCCCGAATCCAGAAAGACCGTCACCCATGCACTCATTTCCAGCAGACTGGACTACGGAAATGCCCTCTATGCCGGAATCAACAAATCCCTGCTCGGGAAACTCCAGACCATCCAGATTACTGCCGCCAGGTTGGTCCTCAGCATCCCACAACATGAACACATCACCAAGCACCTACGACACCTCCACTGGCTCCCTGTTGAGAAGAGAGTAACCTTCAAGCTACTCACTCATGCCTACAAATCTCTCCACAACACCGGACCCCAATACCTCAACGAAAGAGTCTCCTTCCACGCACCCAGAAGAATCCTCCGCTCTGCCGATCTCGCCCTCGCCAAAACCCCGCGCACAAGCAGAGCCAGAATGGGTGGAAGAACCTACTCCTACATCGCAGAAAAGACCTGGAATGAACTCCCACTCAACATCAGACGTTCCCCGACTCTGCACACGTTCAGGAAGAACCTCAAGACCTGACTCTTCGGCTTAATCAGAGCTGCAATACCCCCCCCAGCACCTTGAGACTCTCACAGGGTGAGTAGCACGCTTCACAAATCCCTGATTGATTGATTGAACTGCCGTGGGAAGCATGAGTTTTCATAAAGGGTACATTAAAACAGAAACGTTTGAAGTGACCAACAGATTTACTATTCTTCCTATACAACATCAAGAAAAAATTAAGCTTGACCAATGATATTACCGTATGCCACAGTTAGGTCCTGAGGTATGAATTTTCTATTCCCAAAAAATGGTCGCAGCTTGGACACCAACTTTTTGGGAATGGAAAGGAATTTTATGAACCAACCTACGTACTAATATTTTGGTTCCAAAAATTCTGAATTGTAGTGGGTCACAATTCAACCTACCTCACTAATATGCATGAGGCTGGCCATAAATTGCAACCCGCTAAGCTGGAGTCACAGACATGTCGAAATTGCATTTAAATAAAAATACTTTTTTTTAAATACAACCCCTTTTCCTAAAAGGAAAAATAGGTACATTTAGACAAACAAAAAAAGTTAAACAAACCTTTGTTTAGGAGTAGAACATGGTTGAATGGGCCACTGCTTACTCCTATAAAATGTTTTTGTCAACATTCTGAAAGGGGAGGGGCCCCTGGGCACCACTTCCCATTTGCAAATGGCTTACCATCAGTTTTGGATTGGTGGTAAAATAGTAATGTTTTGTGACCGGATTTTGGTTGCAAAATATTAATACATACATCAAGGAATCGATATTTGGAAGGGATGCCCTTAATAAGCATCTTTCAAATTGAGATTCCTTAATGTTTACTTAACCCATTTATCAATTTGGAAAACCTGTTCCGAATTGTTAATTGGGTTTAGTACTTTACAAAAAATGTTGTAGTAGTTGAGAACCCTAAGGTTTACCTAATTTGAGGGTTTGTGACAGTTTAAACACTTTGTACATCAGACTCTAAGTTCTGAAATGTACAGAGTGCCATTACCCAGAGGTTCGACTGATAAAGTGGTTTTATTGGTGACATTTTAAGGACAAATAAGAGAATCGCAAAGTTCTGGCATAATAATAACCACTGTTGGTTCTTTTTGATGACAAGATCAAGAACTGACGTGAGTTGTGACAATGTTACTCTCAATGGCAAATTATTAACCCAATGGGGCACCTTTTTATGATCCTCGACGGGATGCTTTCTATCAGCTTGGAAGGGTAAAAGTCTGAGTCAGTTCTTAAGAGCAGACACATCTTAGCGGTAAGAGATTAGCCTGTTGAGATGTGTTAGGAAGCAAAAACACCAATTATATTCTCGAAGTGCAGCTCCCATGTCTAAGCACGCAGGATCCACAGACTGCCTTGTAGAATGGTCTTTAACTATCAGAATCTAGCACAAAAGTAGGGCTTGGCAGTAAACTCTGCTCCTCCGGCAGAGTTCATTGAGATTTGCCCACTCCGCACTCAGCTTGGAGCAGCAAGTTTTGGAAAAATTCCACCAACTGTCATGTAGCAGAGTCTTTTCTCGCGTATGGTCCACCAACGTTAAGTTGGCGAGCAAGAAAATTAAGCACTAGACCGCCTCCCTGCAAGATTTCTCAGTGCAGGCCATCGCAGCAGGTCGCTACAGCTTGCGTTGAGAAAGCTGCCGCTCGCATTGAGAAAGATGCTGCTCGAGTAGAAAATCTACTTGTGCGTCAGAAAGACGCAGCGCCCTTTGGTGTGTCGCATGGTGCTGTTTGCACTGATTTTACAGTGCAGGACAAGCCCCCGGTGTGAAAATCAGTGCAAGCAGCGAGACGTACCGAACTCCACCATTCGCAGAACTTTGTGGAATCTCGCTGAGTTTTTAGGTAACTCAGCGAATTTTCTGCCCACCCCTACACAATAGGCAACATCCAACCAGTGGTAGACAGTCTCTTTACTAACCATCAAAAATGTAAACAGGAGAAGGTATCTAGAATGTAATTAATGTCATACATACACAAAAAATATAACCGACCTCGGACAGATGAAAGGATTTGTTGACCCAGCCTGGAGTCAAAGCTGTGACATGCAATTTACACACATGTTACAACAGAGTCTTTTCAGGTAAGCTACCACCACCTCTTCACCATAAGCATCCTTGCTGAGAGGAAGACTAAGTCAGCTTTATGGTCCCCATTAAGACAAAGAAGAGCCTGAGAGACACAATGGTCACTGTTCTTTGCCAGGCTTAATGCAACTATCTATCGCAAACTGATAAGCAGTGGTGAAGTCAATGTCTTTGGCTTGTTTTAGGCATATGTTCATTGTTGTGTAATATGTTTGGACGTACTAAGAGGAAAATCATACAGAAGTACCTATATACTGGTCAAGTGGGACCATGAAATCATTCTTTTTGGGGTTTAGTGAAAGTCCATTCTGTAGTTTTTGAGATATTAGCATTTTAAAAAGGTATTGCTGGCCAGGTAAGATTTACATTTGAGAGCTATCTTGCTTGTTAATCACCCGTGCTTGAACCATGTGAGTTTTGTCAATCAGAATTCAATTTTTCATGAATTGTGATCGGCTTGAATTTTTTTCGTCGCATTTGTAAATTCCATATTGTGTAAACGAAATTGACAAAAAACATGGGAAATATGATGACTTGTTCTAGATGCCAGATGGTTGTGGATTTTTATAAGTGAAAACATCTCATGAAAAGTGGTAAAACTGCGCTTTGCATTCAGTAATTTTACTTTTTTTTTTATTCTCAAGCAAGCAGCTTCTGTTTTTGTATAAACAAATAGCTGCCATTTTCCTAAATTCACAAGTTTCAGTCAATTTGCAAGTTTCACAAACTCTTGTGAATTAAAAAAAATAAACAAAGATAATAAATAAGCTATCAGACCCCTGGTTAGATTTAGAAGTTGGTAGGATACACAGGGGTGTGGCTGCAGGGCCTGGCGCGCACTGGCAAACACTGAGATGAGTGGGTGGGTGTGCATAGGTCTTGCTGTTGGAAGGATGGCTGGGTTGGGATAGTGCCAAGCACGGGCATGGGCTACAGCTGCTGCCCTGCATCCAAACACTACTGTTTCTTTAAAAACAAAGCAAAGACATCGAGTGAAAAAAACACAGTTCAAACGTTGTACAAACAATGTAATATTTACATAGGAAAAAGCAACAAGGTTTACTAACAATAGCACAGTTAAACGCATTTTCTTAATTATATCAAAATCTAAAAATCCCTAAAATTCACCTCTTAGGGTCTACTACCCAAGCCATATTTGTCCCCCGCTGTGAAATCCAGAACTCGTCCCATAAATGGCTTCACATGACCTCACACATTATGTGGCAGATGCCTTCAGAAATTACATTTATTCCGTCATTTGTTACATTACAATCCAGTGAAGCATTGACAGCCTCCATGGCATCATAATGGGTGCAGCATTCTTTGCTTTGATATATATTATAATGTATTCATGGCTTATTGTTTAGTCTTGTTGTTTAGTGTTATAAATATTGTGAATTCACAAGTCCTCTTGGGCATGTGCTATGGATTTCGTGGCATATGGGGTGGGAATTGTTTTTTTGTAGCAGCCAATAACCGAAAGGATTATAGTTTTGAATTGTAACCATAATTGTGTAATACAGGATTATGTCATTGTAAGTACTTGCAGATGCATGTCTTTCTCTATACTTTATAGTGATTTACCATTTTATATTTTAATATTCTCCGCTGTGACATTCCTTTAATATGCCTCATCTTATCCCATACAGATGATTCTGTTTTCAGCCTGCTGTATATGCGGACTTATTGGAGGAATACTCAATTTCCAGTTTGTACGAGCTCTCTCCAAGAAGACATCCTCTCTATACTCTCTACACCTCGCCTCCATGTCTCTTGCTTGCATTGGAATCAGTGGGTGTACAGTGTCATCATGGCTCACATGCCGACTGGCCAGCTTTGAGCAAAGAAGGATGTTCTTGGAACGAGAGCACTCTCTTCATCACTCTCACGAAATGACAGAGAAGGTGAGTGTGTGCATTATTTATAACTTGCTTCACATACAGCGTTTTTAAAAGAACGGACTTTGTCACCCTCTGTCAACCACTGAAAGGAGATGCCCGAAGAGCCTGGCACTTTCACGGTAAATTATCATACAGCAAATACTTAAAACGTCCTAAAAATTATTATTTATTAAGTTATCTCATGTTATGTTATATGGCTTTCGAATCCTCATGGATTGGTGTAATTGGTGAAATCAATCAATCAATTTGTGTTTTTCAACCATAATTCACAAAATCATATATAACACACTGCAAACACATATTGAAAACTGTGGAACCACAACCTCAACCACATAGGGAAGCCTGAAATAAATTCAAGAACACATATTTGCAGGAAATAAAAAGTTGACCTCTGTTCCTAGGCTGCATTACAATTTAAGTCAAGGATATCTCTGATCTTAATGATGTCCCAAGAAAGTTAGATTCAGCAAAACATAATGAAGGAGAATTCAATAGCAATATATATTCATAATGGCTTTTCTATTAATAATTATGTTTAAAGATTTGAGGACAGGTCTAGAAAAATTATATATAGGCAGGATAAAGAAAAAGAAATGCATTCATGATTGATTGGAGAGCGATTCACCTTTGGTAACCTTGGGAAAGAGGATCCGTACCTGCTATGATAGCCATATTGAAGCGAATTAGGTGCTCGTAGACAAAGTTTCCAAATGCCCAGTTCGAGTAAGGTTTTTATTCATTGCAAGACTTTGATAGAATGTACGCACTAATGTTCCTCCAACTCTAAACTTTCGCTCTACTGTGTTACATATTCCTGATATATATTAGCAATTCACTATTTGAATGTTAACTAAGTTCATATAGCAAGTCTATAATAAAAAAAAAACAAGCAATGAACAGCCTTAGCAAGATAGTTCATTTATGGGCTAGAACACGAGAACTGGCTTCTCACCGCATCCCTTATTGTCTTTCTGGTAAGGGTCATCTGTGGATGAACTCAAGCCAAAATGCAACAGGGGCCCATTTGATTTTATCTTCCAAATACTGAAACCCAGCATCCCTGTTACTAGTAAAAATTGAGATCACAGGCAGGAGATCCAATATTTGCTTCAGCTAGTGTAATTATTTCATTGCTAGTGGTATGATAGCAGTAAGACCTTCACCTTATACCTTCATAGGACCCCCGCCCAGGTGCGTCACAGTTCTCATCAATTTTTAATATTTCTCTTCTTCCGCTGACGATGCAGCTGAAATCTAACAAAATTATTATTTAATATTGTTGCAGATGATTCACAGCTAGTGTTTAAGATCTTACCTACCTAGCAGCCATCACCATGGAAAACAAGAAGAAATTTGTATTCCATTGGGCATAGATTTGATAGATTGACTGGCAGAGAGGTAGTAAACATCCCCATTCTGCCTCCCCCTGGGAGGTAGAAAGATAATCTGGTGCCAGGGATTAGGACCTGATGCCAAGACAGGGCTGTCAGCCAAAATGTTTTCTTTACTCGACCCCAATTCCTGCTGTCTAGAGAGCTTTCTTCCCCCTTTGCAGGAAGACATGAGGTGAGCCCTCCAAACTTCTACCTCAGGGAACAGAAAGACTGTTAAGTGCCTGGGGGTGGGGACTGCAACCGAGTGCCGGGATACACATGTACTGCAAACCACTCTGTTTTTCACCTTTTTCCTTGATGGTCTGCTGGGCTTTTTAACTCCAAGAGGGAGAGATAAGGGTTGACACACCAATCTGCCCATCAGAGGGACTTAAATCCCACCAGACTACTGTGAAAAAAGTGAGAAAATGAATGGGGTGGGGTGTTGCACTTTCTTGGTATCAGGCTCCATCCGTGAGCATCAGTCAGTATTTTTGTCCCCTGGAGGAGGCAGAATGGGGGTTTATCACCTCTCTGCTAGCTCATATGTGAAATCTACAGGCAAAGAAATCCTATTTTCCTCTCACTTGCTGCGGGGAATGGGTTCAGTATTTGGTCCCAGGATCTACTAGCAGCTAGAGAATCCAATAAACCACGAACATTTCTGAACATGAGAGACCCATGAGAATCCATGTGGTGTGGCATGCCTGGATCCCAGCACATTTTCTTACAGATTCCCTGAAAATATCGAAATTATGCATAAAAACACACAATTTCATCTATTACTGCACAGGGAATGCTGATGCATTTTAGCCCGGGGGCTAGCTGGCACAGAGGGAATCCGAGAAACTCTCTGCATTTCTTAAAGCTAGCAACCCAGGGGAATCAGAGTGGTGAGGTGTCCATAAATAGTTTTCTTACATAAAATGCCCTGCAAACATTAAATTGTGGATCTACTAGCCTATTTTCACATATTTATGTGATAGCCATTTCGGGCACATCCAGTTAATGTAAAATGTCTTACCACCTAATGTTAAACACTACTTCCTATAAAAACACACCCCCCCAATGTGTAGATGGACATAACTCATGTCATTAAAACAGACCAAAACTGTAACCATATGAAGATCCTAGTGGCACTACATTGACTTCACAAGGTCCAAGTTTGACTTATTAATTTTGCTGATGATAGACCCACCAAAAGAAATAGAGTACTGTTTTTATTGGAAGAAGTGTGGAACTTTCCCAATAAAACCAGATCCTTCTTTCACAGTAAATTGAGAAAATCTGTGATTTTCATCCAAAGTAACATTTGCAGGGCATTCTTGGTATGGAAAAGTAGTGAGATCCATGCATTCCACACCAGTCTGTACTGCTCTCTCTGTCTAGTTTTCAGAAATGTGTGCAGTGGTATGTTTCCCTTGGTGCCAGCCGACCCTGGGCCAAAGTGCAGCTACCAACATTTCCAGAAAGACTGAAGTTAAATGGAACAATCTTTACTGTCATGGATGATAAGCCCACCCACACAAGAGGGCTGCTGTTTTTATTGAGAGAAGTGTAGGAAAGCTGAGTGGTAGAACTTTTGTTGACTCCCGTAGATTCTGAAACTCTCCCTCACTGAAACATGAGACAATTATGTGGTTTAAGCAAATATTTAATGTTTACAGGGCATTCTGGGTAAGAAAAAGTAGAAGTGTCCATTCAAGCAGTGCTACCCTGGCTCCTGGGGTTGTCTAGTTCTCAAAAATGTTTGGGTTTGTTAGGTTTCTCTGGGTGCTAGTTCAAATAGTGCAGATAACCAGATCTTCAGAAAGATTGAAATTCCATGAAAAATCTTTATGCCTCCACATTGCATTTTGGAGGTCTTTTAATGTTACAGGTGACAGACCCACCCACTCAAGTGGGGAACCATTTTATTGGGAGAAGTGAAGAAAAATACAAAATTACAACATTCTTTATGATTTATTAAGTGTTTATCTATTTTTGGCTTCTAAATGTAAGTCAGTGAATGTACAACAACACACATTTTGTAAAATGCCCTTTGAATCACATGATAGTTTTTATAGGTATCCCAAATTCAGAGTCCTATGAATAACCACTATGCCTAAACTCAGAATACTGGACACATTTCAAAAATACATAGCTTTCCTTCATATACCTACTTTCATTCATAGGATCTTACCTTATGAATCAATGAGTGGTCAGTACAGATTGGAAAATCATTACAACATGCATGTCGGTAGATGCCTGTGGGTCTTACGTATTACTGGACAACCAACAAACACTTTATATCCCTTACCCTCGTATCTTGTGTTTCCACCGTGATGTAATCATTCAAGTCCACTGTCACCAGAAATTCCATCAGGTTCTGGCGAGCTATTTTTACTTCTGCCGCACTGTCTAGCATCGTCTGAGCCCATTCCCCGTTCAGAAGTTGTGTCCTCAGAATTCTGGGCATGTCTGATCTTTAGACGTGCAACTTTCTCCTTCTTAAACTGAGGTTTTGACTTTGGTTTTTCTTCTTTTTTGGAAGTATAGTCTTGAGCGTGCTGTTTGTCTCTGGACTTTGTACTCTCTTCCTTGTGTTCTGACCGTCCTTCTCTCTCGGTGTTTTTCGTCAAACCCTGAAAGGAACAAGAGGAACGTGTATCAGTATCCTGATACCTGTCAGGTTTCCTAATATTATCCCTAATCCTGAGATTATACCTCCTTTCGGAGGGCTCCTGTGGAGGAGATCCGCCTCGGGATTGAGATCTGTTTCCTTTAAAGTTTTGTTGTTTTTTATTATCCCACTTCTTTTTAGAAGAAGCTGGTGTCTGCTTGGAAGTGTCCTTTTCAGGACTGCCCATCAGTTGTGGTTTTAAAGCTTTCCCACCTAAGCTGTCTCTGCCTAATTCTGCATATGCAGTTTCAATTATTTTGGGTAGTTCCTGTTGTTGATCTATAGGACTGAACTCCCTTAGGCGTTGGCGGATTGCCACCAAAGCTGCTTCCCCTTTAATATTAGCTAGTATTATGGCTGATACCTGATCATAGTTACCTAGTAACTTCATCCCTAAGTTTAGGGCAGGTTCTGCTCCGTACTCGTTTTGTATTTGTCTTAATACACCTGGTACTACAGCTAAGGATGGTATACCATGAGTTCTGGTATATATGGCAGCAAAGACTGTACCCCAAGTGGTACAATCTTCTACTTGTGGTGTTATCCCCATGGGCAAGCAGATTGTTAGCATTCAGTGTTTTTCATACGGGGTAGTATTCGGGAATACTGCCTCGAGCTGAGTTATTTTCTGAGCTACCCAGAATGGCATTTGTTCACGTTTCGTGGCATTTTGCCCATTACCGCGTGTAATGTTTGTGGTGTGATTTTAGTTGCTGTACCTTGAGATTGAGTACCATTTGTTGCAACTGTTGCAGGTTGGACTGTGAAAGTCCTCATGACGAATTGCGTCAAGTTTCTGTAGCTTTTAATTAAATCCTTGTGTTGTATGAGTGAGTCTGCCTGTGGCATTGTGTCAATGTCAGGATGTGGTGTGTAGGCCGCTAATATCTGCCATGTTGCCCCCTCTCCTCCGAGCGGGCCTAATCTTACTCTATTTCTTATTTGGGGTAGGGCGCCTTTAAACCAGTATAAGTGTTCCTGGTACGTGAGTGGAACCTCTATGTCCTCGAACGGACCATATTCCACTGGTGCATCTCCTTCTGTATAGTAGTGAAATGTCTGTGTTCTCGCATCTGCTGGTGGGAATGTAACCCACGAATAAAATACCTCTGTTTTATTTGATTTGTGTGCCTCAATCACGAAAGCTACTAAGCTACCCCTAGCTGTTAAACCATTTTCTATTAGTTTCAGGGTGATTGTATGTCTGAATTTTGTTGCAATTTGTATTGCGTTTGCATCTTCCTCATCCGTGAGGGGCAGTGCTCGTTGCAGTGGATCTAAAACCTCGTTATTCATTGTTTTTAGTACACTAAAATAGTTTTCAAGGAAACCAAGATACGGTGTTTATGCACAATTTAAGAACACTGTGTCCTTCAAGCTTGATTAACCAACAGCCAATAAATAGGATTTTTTAGCCTACTCAGCTCTGGCGGAGTTTGTGCCCACCCACTCCAGATCTCTCCGGTGTTTTGTGAGTAGGGGTCTCTGAGAATAACACGACTGAACTACTCAGATTCTACTGTTAAATAAGTACCCAACCAACGTTGGCGGCGCCATGTTGTGTAGTTCCTATATTACCCATACAGGATCTGCGCGTTCGGATAACATAAACTGTAGGACTGGTGGCAGACTGGCTCTGAGCACCCCCACCGAGAATGTTAGCCTTTCTGTTTTATCTAGCTCACAGTGCCACTAGAATCTCCTCTTATCGGGGAGAGAATAGTTTCTGGCAACCTCAGAACATGAATAAAGAAGAAGTACGTGGTTCCTCGGTGAATACAGAGTATTTATAGCAGGTCGTGAAAGGAAGGGGATTCTTCCTTTCGGAACTGGTGCTCTCACACACCCAGCAAGCTAGGTGTCATGCTTCATCATCTGGGCCTGCTCCTCGTCGGGTCGGCGCTGCAATACCCGACGGGCACCCAAAAAGTGGCTCTTTATCGCAGATCTTTTGTTCCTTGCCGTGGGTGCCGTGGGTGTAAGGGCCCTTTTGATTGTGTGGATGTAGTAGTATGTGAAGTGAGTTAAAACAAGTCAGGGTGCCTTATGGAACATATTTTATTCTTGGTAGGCCCCCTGCCTGATTTAAAATAGAAAAAGGAGAGGCGTCTATCTGACTATAATGGGTCAAGATCAGGGCGCTCTATTCCTAGTGGGTCAACATGTTTCTCGCCATTGTTGTCTTAAGGATCAAAGGCGATTCTTCAGGACCGTAAAGTGAGTCTATCTACACCCAGTGGTGTGGTGAACTACCTACCACTCTTGGATAAGGGGTTGTGCGCCCGTTGTTTCTATGGACGACCTGTACGTGAGAAAAAAAGGGGTATATATACTCTCAAGGACACAGTTGACCACAAGTTCCATCGTGCTTCCAAACAGATACTCTGTATTAGGTCCATGACTGACATTGGTGATCAATAATATCAATAGTGGTTCGCTATTCATATCACTCCAAAAGTGTGTTCCTGAACGAAGTCTTCTGGTAACACATACATATTGTTGAATAAAACCAATTACTTTAAAACATTAATACAATGGTGAAGAAATGGTAGTAAAACAATTGGGTGATCAGAGGCCTTTTTCATGCAACTCACCCAATCACTAATTGAATCGTGCCTCGTCAGTATCCAGCGGGCCGTGGACACATATAAGTTATGTGTCTGGAAATTGATAGATATAAGAAGAGATTCATAGTCAGGTGTGAGGAAATCACAGGTTAGTATAGAACTGCTTCTATAACTACAAGGATAGCCTCGTAAAGTAGCGATCTTCCAGTGGTCCTGGCCCAATGGGTTGCTCTTTCAAAATAAGTTCCTGTCGTCACTTGGCGGATTCTCAATGCCCCTCAATCCTATGGCACTCAGTACGGGCAGCAGTGCGGGCGCCAGCACCACTGGTGACCCCAATGGGTGATAGTAGTCACTGCGGTACTAAGCGCGCACATCGCTACAAACAAGCTGTCACCAGCCCTATGAATTGGCATTGCGTTCCCATTGAGTTACTTGATAACTCATGTGAGAGATAGCAATCTGTTCCCCAGGCGCTTACCTCTGTAGTCGGTGCCGTCTGAGGTCCCTTATTTTTAAGCGTATCAAATACTCACCTGCTTTCAATGAAAGCCGTGTGGTTGACCTACCCCTCTCCGCTGGATCCGGGAAGGTAATGGACTAGTAGAAACTGTCCTTTTATATACCTGCAGGTGAGCCAGCTTGTGCGGGGCAGGGAAACCGATCGGTTTCAGCTGGTGCTGCTAAGCGTCATGTGACGTCTAAACAAGAAAGGTGGCGGCCATCATAGACTGGTGTGGAGTGTCTATAGGGAGAAAGGTGGCGGCCATCTTAGACTGGTGTGGAGTGTCTATAAGGAGAAAGGTGGCGGCCATCTTAGACTGGTGTGGAGTGTCTATAGGGAGGTATCCCTTTCTACTCATTGCATAATAATAACCACATCTTAGATAGGGGCCCCGTGCTGGTATCACCGGAGTTGGTGAATAAAAGGGGTGGAAAATGTGTTTGCACATAACATATAGGAAAAGTCAAAGATGCCGAGAATGTAGCGGCCATCTTAGGCTGGTGTAGAGTTTCTCTTGGAATATGTATATGTATGCTCAGTGCATTCTGGTAACCCATTTACCAATTGCGGTCCCATGGTGATGTCACTGGAACTATTGCTGGGATTCTTAGTGGGGTAAATCGGCGCTCTGTTTGCCAATGTTGGTTCCATATTACGTAAAGCGGGAGAAGCCTGGTCGAGTATCGTGTGTACATGCTATGACCATCTTGGGGTGTTCAGGATCTTAGTGCTCCGGGTATCAAGTTAGGGGTGTTATATTCATGAGTCGTACCCTGGTTTGGGGTTGGACAGTTGTGGGGAGGTTGTTAATATCGAATGCAGGGTAAGGGTCAGTACCTCTCATAGTGTCTCATATCATCTGTGATGTACTCACTGTATCAGAGGTTAGCGAGTGACCCCCACGGAATCTCATAATTGAGTCCCTGTTGGTCAGTTAACAACCGGTGTACCCATCTTTGTTCGATTCTAAAGAGGGAATTCTGTGTAATCTGAGGGTAAGTCTCTAAAACCACCCACCGCAAACTTTCAGGGGAATGTTTCAGTTCTTTGAAGTGGGTGTACAGTTTCGTGGTTACTCGTTGGCATCGGATGTTACTTTTGTGTTCTGTGATTCTGGTTTTTACCATCCTCATTGTCATCCCTATATACCTTTTCTTACAAGGGCATGTAATCATATATACACATTGAGTTGTGTTACAATTGGTATGTTTTGTAATCTGCCAGGTAAACGAGTCTGTGAAAGTTATTTCTTTTGTGGGCGTGGTTTGGGGACATACCGCACAGGAGCCACAGGGATGGTGTCCCTGACCTGGTGGTAAATCCCATAGGGATCTTTGGTCATTCGCTCTTCCAGGTCTAGGTCTTGTATGGATCAGTATGTCCTTTAAGTTCTGAGTACGCTTAAAAGCAAACCGGGGTTTAGGGATCTGTAATGCCCCTGTGTTGAGGATCCCCCAGTGTTTATTGATCACTTTCTTTATCCGGTTGGAGTCCGAAGTAAAGGAAGTGACACAGGTTAGTATGTCAGTTTGCTCTTTAGGGGTTACTTCTAGTAGGGCCTCCCGGTGATTATTCCTAGCTCTCTTCATGGATTGAGCCACTTGTCTTTGTGGGTATTGCCTCTTGAGTAAGTTTTTTGATAAGGATTTGGCCTCTGTTTGATAGTCAATGATGGAACTACAGTTTCTCCTGATGCGTAAAAACTGTCCAAAGGGTAAATTGTCCTTCAGTGCTCGAGGATGGTGGCTGTTATATAACAACAGGCTATTTCTGTCAGTGGGTTTTTGTATAAGGTGGTGTCGAGTTGGCCATCACGAAGTCTGATCTTGAGATCTAGGAATGGTATGTTAGTGGATGAGATGGTGTGAGTGAATTTTAAAAATTCATTTTTAGTGTTAATCCACTGACAGAATTCGTGGCATGTAGTCATACTGCCTCTCCAAAGAATCAATATGTCGTCTATGAATCTCTTCCACAGTCTCAGGTTGTCAGCATAGGGATTGCTGGGGTGAGAAATGACACTCTCCTCAAATGCAGCCATATAGAGGCAGGCCACACTGGGAGCAAATGTACTCCCCATGGATGTACCCTGAGACTGGTGGAAGAGTTGACCCTTATACTCAAAGAAATTCTCTGTTAGAGCTAGGGATGCGCACTCCATTACAAATGTCACAGGAGTATGTGAGGTCCATGTTGTCATCTCCATGGCTGTTTCAATAACTGTCAGTGTCGCTTGTTGGGGAATGTTCGTGTATAGTTGTTCTACATCTAAGGTTACAAGGAGGTTGATTTCGTCTGTGTTACTAATCTCTCCTATTATGCGCAAGACATCAGTTGTGTCTCGCACATAGGAGGGGGTCAACTTCACCAGTGGTTGGAGGAAATGATCACAGAATTTCGACAGGGGCTCCAAAATTGAGCCAATACCTGAGACTATAGGTCTCCCCGGTACAGGTGTTATTCCCTTATGAATTTTGGGGAGTGTATAGAAGTATGGTGTTCTTGGGTTTTTTGTCGTGAGAAAGTCTGCCTCTTTCTTGCTGATCCACCCATTGGCCTCTGCTTCAAATACTAGGCTGGAGATTTTCGTTGCTAGTCTGTGGGTAGGATTAGTAGTGATTGAATCACTGTCAGAGGAGCCTCTTCTACTGTCGTCAGCACTTTCTTCAGAGGAATAACTATTCTTTGTAGATGTATAGTCTGCCTTTAAATAGGGGTACACTTTCTCTGTTTTGAACCTTTGGATGTCCTTCTGCAATTTGTTGACTTTCTGCTTCATTAGATAGTCTTTGTTCTCTGATATCTCATTGTTCAGTTCAGCCAACTTAGTCTTGCAAACAGTCAATTGGATAGTGGTCTTAATCGCCCCTTCTGCAATCTGAATACGTATCAGAAGGGCGTCAGCAATTCTCTTTGCGGTATTAATAATCAGGATGAGCCAGTCCCTAGTGCATTTCCATGCTACTAGGGACCACTCTTTCTTGAATACTGCGTCTTCCAGGAATAGTCTGGGGAAGTTACTAACGATGAGGCCATTCGGAGCGATGTTGGCCCGCAAATATTCAGTCATCATAGCGCCGTGGAGGGTGATCTTTAACCACTCCCTTTTCATTGCCATTAAAGATGACCAGTCTTCTGCCTGGCTACCTGATGCTGTACTATTTTCTACCCCTAAGATGGAAGGGGTAGTTCTCAAAATCTCTTCAGCCATCTCTTCACCAAAGCTGAGTCCCTGGTTAAGTTCCATAGTGGTAGAGCAAAACCGGGAGGGTTCTAACTGTAAATATGGTCCAGAAAGGGCAAATTACACTTCTGGTATCCTGATTGTACCGTTCCACGGGCAAACCCGTGCATACAATTTTTTACAAAAGGATGGGGACAATGGGCTTTTGGAAAGGTCCAACGTACATGCCCTAGATAATCAATAAAGAAGAAGTACGTGGTTCCTCGGTGAATACAGAGTATTTATAGCAGGTCGTGAAAGGAAGGGGATTCTTCCTTTCGGAACTGGTGCCCTCACACACCCAGCAAGCTAGGTGTCATGCTTCATCATCTGGGCCTGCTCCTCGTCGGGTCGGCGCTGCAATACCCGACGGGCACCCAAAAAGGGGCTCTATATCGGAGATCTTTTGTTCCTTGCCGGTGGGTGCCGTGGGTGTAAGGGCCCTTTTGATTGTGTGGATGTAGTAGTATGTGAAGTGAGTATCAATTAGTGATTGGGTGAGTTGCATGAAAAAGGCCTCTGATCACCCAATTGTTTTACTACCATTTCTTCACTATTGTATTAATGTTTTAAAGTAATTGGTTTTATTCAACAATATGTATGTGTTACCAGAAGACTTCGTTCAGGAACACACTTTTTGGGTGATATGAATAGCGAACCACTATTGATATTATTGATCACCAATGTCAGTCATGGACCTAATACAGAGTATCTGTTTGGAAGCACGATGGAACTTGTGGTCAACTGTGTCCTTGAGAGTATATATACCCTTTTTTTCTCACGTACAGGTCGTCCATAGAAACAACGGGCGCACAACCCGCTTATCCAAGAGTGGTAGGTAGTTCACCACACCACTGGGTGTAGATAGACTCACTTTACGGTCCTGAAGAATTGCCTTTGATCCTTAAGACAACAATGGCGAGAAACATGTTGACCCACTAGGAATAGAGCGCCCTGATCTTGACCCATTATAGTCAGATAGACGCCTCTCCTTTTTCTATTTTAAATCAGGCAGGGTGCCTACCAAGAATAAAATATGTTCCATAAGGCACCCTGACTTGTTTTAACTCACTTCACATACTACTACATCCACACAATCAAAAGGGCCCTTACACCCACGGCACCCACCGGCAAAGAACAAAAGATCTCCGATAAATAGCCCCTTTTGGGTGCCCGTCGGGTATTGCAGCGCCGACCCGACGAGGAGCAGGCCCAGATGATGAAGCATGACACCTAGCTTGCTGGGTGTGTGAGGGCACCAGTTCCGAAAGGAAGAATCCCCTTCCTTTCACGACCTGCTATAAATACTCTGTATTCACCGAGGAACCACGTACTTCTTCTTTATTGATTATCTAGGGCATGTACGTTGGACCTTTCCAAAAGCCCATTGTCCCCATCCTTTTGTAAAAAACCTCAGAACATGACAACCCTGATCCCCCAGGATCGTGGAAACAATATACTACTTTTCGCTCAGTCACTCGTGCTCACGTATCCGATCTCAGAGAGTTACACAGAAGAAACAGTCGGGCGTGTTACAATAAGAATTTATTGCACAGTTGTTCTTCTAGTGTAAAATAGATGTGCTGCAACAACCGTTAGACAGTAGCAGATATATATGATTAGCAGTACAGTGAAAATAAAAGGATAGTACAGTTCTACCATCTTGC
The DNA here is from genome assembly GCA_963921515.1 of Calotriton arnoldi. Taxonomy (NCBI): domain Eukaryota; kingdom Metazoa; phylum Chordata; class Amphibia; order Caudata; family Salamandridae; genus Calotriton; species Calotriton arnoldi. Next base: position 260,932 of record CAWUFW010009049.1, on the reverse strand, counting down.
AATAATCATAAATACATACATGAATATAAAATGCCTGATAAACTGCGCGTACTCCTACGATGCCTATCTAGATGTATCTAAGTGTACCTAGCATGTGAGTAGGTGTGAAGCCAAGAATCCCTCTAGGATTTAGTCTAACCCCATTACCTGAAGTGAGAGAGTGTGGGACCCCGTCCTGGTCTGTAGTTGGACACCCCGCGAGGGATGTGTTAGACCACTGTCAGCTGGAGCGTCTACATACACGAGCCTCAGAGTCTCTGGTCAGTGTGTCGACCTGGAAGTCTTGGTCTCCTCCCTAACCCTAGCAAGATGTGCTGTATTTATACAAAAAGTATCTTGGGTTTCTTTGTCCCTTGTTTCTTGTATTAGCCATTGTTGGATTTGAGGATGACGTATGGGATGAACCTTGTACGTAGATATTATGCAGGTGGTGTAGCCCCTGCCAGGTTTCCAAGAACCCTCATGAATATTCATTCATACTGTATGAGTCCATTGATGGAGTTATAAGACGTTATTGTTCAGGGAAAACCCTACTTCTGCGCCCAGGACTAGAACTAGGTAAAGGTTCAATCCCAAAGGCTCGTTACTGTGTAGTGTAAGGGAGATAATGTAGGTGAAGGTGTATGATATTACCCGGGCCTATATTAGGGTACCTATATGAAACATAACAAGGCATGACAGACAGTTTTATTTTAGTTTTTATGGTTTCTTCATATGATCTCACAAACTTAAGCAGAAGGAGAGCGATGGGCGCTCTAATGTTTCCAAGCATGCCGGGAGAGAGCACAGTGAAGCAGCACAGGAGCCAGGAGTAGCTGGAGTGCAGCAGTGCATTAACACAAGGGGAGCAGAGCTGCTGGGTGCTCTAATATTTACTTGAGCACCCAGAGAGAGCACAAGCCAAGGGGAGGGGGGTTGTGTCTATTTCCTAAAAAACAACAACAAAATCACATAATACAAGGAACATAAAGCTAAGGTGAAGAACTATTTTAGCCCCTTCACCAATGAAAATCACATTCCCGAAAATCAACATCCATCAAATGCAGTGGGCTGCTCCACAATGTGATGGACAGCCCATTCAACCAATACCTGACGTGAGCTTATTGAAAAAAAGATAATAGCTGAACGGAGCTGACACTAATCCCCACCGTCAAGTATATTAAATGCTTTATGTTATTTTTATTTGTTATGGTGACATGATCTCTGGCACACAGTTGACTGTTGAGCCAAGCCTTCAAACTGGTCAGCGGAGGGAATACATTCCCATCACACAGATTCTAGGTGGCATACAAGGCTTTTCAGACTGATGAAATAATCATTTAATCAGGTCTAATTGATGCACCTTATCTAGCCAGTACTTATTAATGCGATTCATCACTTGCTTTGAGTACTATTTCCAAAATACTTCTTGGTCTCCTCACAAGCACCCAGACGGTGAACGCGTTCAATTTTTGTTAACCAGGGATACGTTGAAATATGTCAAGAAATAAGATACCTCACAGTTCAGAAGGGTAAAAGAACAAACACCACAGATAAACGCTATACTGGGGATAAAAAATGCCATCTAAAAATGGTGTTATTTATAACTGAAAATAGGATGAGCTCTAAATTGTGATGTAATAGAATAAAAAAGAAACATAAGCAGCTGCTTTTGGCTGAGATGTCATCTGTACAGTCTTCAGACACTAAGGCAATGGAAGGGGGAAGGTTTGTGAAAAGGGCTCCTATCACAGGCCATTCAATTCACACTTTCATTTCTGGAAGGTGGTATTTTTACCTACCATGGCAACAATGAACAACAAAGGAAGGGGCATATTATCAAGAACGGCGATAATGGGCTTGATAATATGCCCTGGAGAATTCCAATAGAAGCCCATGTTCACACCAGAACATGGACTTCTATTGGAATTCTCAAGGGCACATTATCAAGCCCATTATCGCCGCTGTAGCGGCAGTTTTCTGCCGCTAAAGCGGCGATAATTTTTAACGCCGTTCTTGATAATATGCCGCCTAATTGTTATGACATACCACCGGCATTGCAGATGACAAAAAGCCAATTATGGTTTCCACCAGTAGAATTTGTACTACCAGTGGTAATTGTCACTCATTGTATTCTCATTAGGGATAATGCCACTATAACTGTCAATAACAGCCAGTAACAGCCAGTAGAGTGGGGATCTTTTGCAGAATGATAATTTGCCGCAAGTAGTGTTTATATGGAATAATGCAAAGAGGGTAGGCCTCAAACTATGAGAAACACTACTGATGAAAAGATACCACGCTGTTGAGATTAGCAACATTCCAGGCTTATTTGTGTGTTTGTAGTTAGTGTAAAACTGTTACAGCAATGCAGCCAGGCCACTGTCATCAACCGCCTTTTAATCTGGAGTATATCACAGGGAAACAGATTCTGACCCGTGAGAATCCCCTGAATCTTTCACTTTTGGACCTCTTGTTTTTGAACCTATGCTGTGAGTAAATCTACCTAATGGATTCTCACCAACTGTAAACTTATTATTAAGATTGTTTTGAGCTGTAACTGCCAGTACCCACCTTTTAAAATGAGGTCTGCTGTTTCACCACTGAGGTAAGAGGCTGTGCACAGTTTACTCCTAAACATGTATACAAATGTGTGTGTGTGCACCCATGTGGAAGCTGAGCAACGAAGACTGTTGTCTGACTCAGCCTGTCATCTGCGCACAGGTAGCACTGTGGCAGATGAGACTCAGAATAAACTAGGTATTGCATGGGAGGGTGAAATTTGAGTAACTTGTTTTCCCTTAATAATGCAACATTAAGTCAAAATTATGCGTCATTATGTCAAATGAAGATCTGTCATTTTGTGCTAAATTTAAGTGCAAATCTTGAATCCAACCTTCTTCGGCTCCATATAATCAAAGAAAAATGCCCTCACATCTGGATACACCTGCTTTCACCTATCATGGCCAGTGGTTGTTCCCCAGTATGCTATGGCATCTTTCTACAAAGGTGAGAGGTGTCAGGAATACTTTTGGTAGGCAAATGTGAATTGTAAAGAACAAGAAAAACTTTGTCCAGAGAAGACTAATTAGTGGGAGATGAGTACATCTCCTGGGAAGAGATAAGCTGTGAAAAGAAGAGGTATGAACTGAAGGAAAGAGATTGAGGACAGGGGATCATTGTGATTACTTTGATGATCGTATTAACAGTATATGAAAAGAGTTAGAAATACTTTACACTTTAACTTAAATTGTTCTTTTAACATATATTGGTGTCTTGATGGGGTGTCTAGAATTTTAAGTTACTGTTCTGTTCTGTTATGTTGATTTGTATAGCACAATAATCACCTGTGGGAGTTTCCTGGCACATGAGTGGATGTGTGGGTGTGTGTTCCACGCAAAGTTGTTCAAAGAGTCAGTTCTTCAGCCTCTTGCAGAACTCAAGAAGAAAGGAGGAGGCTCTGAAGGTTTGTGGGAAGTTGTTCCATGCTTTGGCTGCAATGCATGAGAACAAGCAATCTCCTACTCTGTTTTTGTGAATGTGGCATGTGTTTGCTGGTTTAAATGTATGCAACTCTTCAGATTTGCTGGTCCAGTGTTGTGCAAAGCTTTGTATATGTGTGAGAGGAGACTTGGCTTTGTCAGAGACCCACCGCCAGACTTTCTGCTTTTTGGACTGCCGCTTTTGACCCTGTGTATGTTGGCTATAGGACTCTGGGCACTTTACCACTGCTGATCAGTGCTAAAGTGCATATGCTCTCTGGGTAAATTGTGTTTATAGATTGGTGTTTCCATGATTGGCTATTTGATTTACTGATAAGTCCCTAGCACCATGCACAGTGTGTGCCCAGGGCCTGTAAATCAAATGCTACTAGTGGGCCTGCAGCACTGATTGTGCCACTCACATGAGTAGCCCTGAAAAGGTATCTCAGACCTGCCACTGCAGTGTCTGTGCGCAGTTGTGAACTGCCATGTCGACCTGGCAAGTGCACCCATTTTCCAGGCCCTAACCTTCCCTTTTCTTACATATAAGGCACACCTATTGTAGGCCCAAGGTACCTCCCTGGGCAGGGTGCAGTGTATGTGAAAGGTAGGACATGTACTGGTGTGTGTGAAATGTCCTGATAGTGAAATACAGCCAATTTCGTTTTTCACTAATGAAAGGCTATCTGTCCCATTGGATAGAATGGTAGATACTTTGTAACATCTTACAAGTATAACTTCCCACTGGGACAAGATAGAAAAATAAAGTTTAGGTTCTCTGAACTCAGAATTTAGTAACACATCTTTTAGTAAAGATGGTTTCTAAATTGTGTGTTTGAAAATTAAACTTTAAGAAAGTAGGCATTTTCTTGTTTAACCATTCTGTGTGCCTCTACCTGTTTGTGGGTTGACTGGCTGGTCTTGAAGTGACAGGAGCTGGGGATGTGCATTCACTGTAGACAGCCACTGGGGGGGTTGAGGTGTTCCTGGCCCTTCCTGGATGACTCAGAGCTGAGCTGAGTGGGGATTGGCTGCATTTAGAGTAGTCATAGGAGTTTTCCTTGCACCTGAATAAAGCCTGTCTCCCTTGCACAATACTGTCTCCACCCCCTGTGGTCATACTGCACCATTGAGGACAGAACTGGTTTGGACTGGGCTCAGAGACCCTTGCACAAAGGGAACAAAGAAAGAATGGGGTATAAGTAGTAGACATTAAACCTCAGAACTGTAGATCCCTTCTGAACTCAAGAGGTACCTTTGCCAAGGTGAAGAGCTGGAGAACTGTAAGGAGGAGTACTGTCCCTTTGCTGTGTGCTGTGTGGGGTTGGCCTGCAGTTGCTGTTTCTGCCAAGGCAAGGACAAAGACAGAAACTTTGTTGTAAACCTGCTTGAAGAAGAATCTCCAAGGGCCTGAGTGTGCTAGCCTCCTTTTCTGAAGTCTCAGGGACACAAAGACTTCACCCCCAGCTCCCCTGAACTCTATTGCTGAGAGTTCTGACCTGCCAGGAGGTGCCTATTCCAGTTTTGGGCCTCTGGAGGTTGTTCCTGCTGTTGGGAGCTGGAAGCAACTTGAAAGAAGCAATAAAACCTGTCTCCAATGCTGTCAGCTATGCTGCTGTGATGCTGTGACTTGCACTGAGGCCTGGGCACCGCTCATGAAGTGCACGATGCACCGCCTGGCCTGCACCGCAGCTCTGGCACCCTTCGACTCCTGCCGATGCCTGCAGTTATTGGCATTTCCTGACGCCAGCACTTGCACCGACTCCGTCATCGCCTGAGCCTGCAACCTGTTATTGTGGCACCGATAACCTCCGAGGGTGACTCTATGAACTTGCCGACTTCGCACCGGAACCGACGCCTCTACGCCGATGCAACCAACTTCCCCTATCCTGGACTCGACACGTCGCCTCCTCGTGGACACGTCACCTTGCATCCACTGCTGCAGCCAGGGAGCCGGCCTCGACCTTGGCACCGACGACTCACCTCCACAACACCGTGCATCGTCATAGGCTTTGTTTCCAAGGTACTGTTTGTTTGGGGGTCCATATGACTATGTGCCCGATGCTGCGCTCCTTGCGGTCGGCACCATACTTTGGGTTTATTGCTGCCACGACGTTGCAATGGCCCCAGGTGGAGCCATTTGTTTTCTACTAGCTTTATTTTTGCAATAACTGTTCTAAAATCATATCTTATTACCTGTCTGTTGGATTTTTGTCGTTTTGGTCTTGTTGAGTTTAGATAAAGATACTTAATTTTTCCTAAACTAGTGTGGTATTATCACTGTATTACTGTGTGTTTTGAATACAAATACTTTACACACTGCCTTTGGGATAAGCCTGTCTGCTCGTGGCAAACTACCAAGGGGGTGAGTAGGGGTTATCTAAAGTGTGTATCCCCATTATCCTGACTAGAAGCAAGGGTCCCTATTTGGACAAAGGTACCTACCTCTGCCAACTAGAGACCCCCATTTCTAACACTGTGTTCGTGAATGGCAAGCCGTTGGAGTTTTCTAAGGTTGTGTGAGATATGGTTGTGGCATGTTAGGTTGAGTATGAGTTTTGCAGCAGCGTTCTGGTGGCCTGAAGTCTGTGTAGGAGCTGCTTGGAGATTCCACCATAGAGCGCGTTGCAGTAGTCGAGTCTGCTTGTGATGAGGGCTTTCATGATGGTTTGTCTGGTTTGATGTGGCAGCCATTTTAAGATTTTTCGTAGCATATGAAGGATGTGAATGCAGGCAGTGCTCACTGTGTTGACTTGTGCTGTCATGGTGAGCTTTGCATCCAGAATTATCCCCCCATTTCTGTCGTGGTCAGTGGGTCTAAGCCATAGCCGTGTCAGCCACCAGGTCATGTCCCATGGGGAGGTCTTGTTTCTGAAGACCAGTACTGCCATTGTGTCAAAGTTTAGTTTCAAGTAGTTGGTTCACATCCACTCTACCATGGTCATGCACTTATTTTAAAAACATATAATGCTAATTTTCAATAGAAATACATGTTGTTGTAACTCTTTTTAATTTTATTAAAATTAATGAAGTTGTTTATATATGAGGTATTAAGATAACAGCCATCTCTGTGCCAGTGACATAAAGATGCACGACAACAGACGTGGCTCCCATGCTCGCTACGCCACAAGCTTCAAGCTAGCCTGGCTGATGAGTGGTGATACCCCGAAACTGGTCCCAGGATGCTTGTGTCCGGTCCAGCGAGGACCTGGCATGGCAATTCGGGCTGGACTATTCCCATGGGGAACAGGGTCAAGATTGATTTGCATATGCATGGGTCTGAACTGGAGTGACGTGGCATGCAAAAAAAAAGATGGATTTAACCCAGATCTATGACTGGGGTGAATGTTTGATTTGTTCAGCATTCTATCCATCATCTGTTCTTTTTGCAAGTGTCATAAAGATGGCATTTTCCTTTTGCTTGTGCTTGCAGTTGTACAAACAATTTTTATTTTTTATTCTTAATTATATTCCTCATTCACAAAAATAGTGGAATTCTATGAAAGCAAATTCCATAATAATCACAAAAAATGAATTGGCAATTATCATTTCTCAATGTTGTACTTTCATGGTTGGGAAGTAAACATGGATGTTCGCAGGGAAGGGGTTAGAAAAAGTGAGAAGCACCCTTATATACATAAATACTAGGATTTACACATTTACATTTGTTAATCAGTCATGACAAAATCCAAACCACCCATTATTTTCAGGGTCTTGAGGAAAGGATTTCTTCAGAGGAATAACATTTCTATGAGCAGAAAATAAGTAAGCCTTAATAAGGAAAAGCTAAATAGCTTAAGTTAAGTGAGTTAAGGTTATTCTTAGGCATTTTTGGATATGTAGGTGTAAATTGGATTTTTGTAAGTCATAAATGTTCTCAAACCACAGACGATATCCTCCAAGGTGAATATTTATCACTTCTAAAAATATGGTAGGGAATCAGTCCTTTAGGAAATAATCCCTCAAGCATACAACAAGGATTTAATGCTGCAACAAATTCAACAAAGTGCAATCAAAGAATGAAGCAATACTTTTGTTTAAAATATTAATAATTATATTGCGTAATGTAGGGATGTTATATCATTAGTACTAATCGTACTTCTTTTAATAAAATTGTAAATATATATTTCTGCTTGTGTGTTTGATAGATAACTAGAATCCTATTTAATTTTTGCAACATTTGTAATGCAGCTTATTATCAATTTTTAGCATTTTCGGGGTGTTAAGCACAAATAAAAATGCATTAATGCAAGCGGTGTGATCTCCGTCTTAATTATTTGCTTTACTGACAAAACCTTTCTACTAATTGATGTTTTTAGAAGCCTAATCTCATCAGAAAATACATACTCTTTGCTTCTGTCCTGACAGAGGCATTGCTTACCAAACCCAACCGACTGAATGCAGGCTCCAGGTTTCAAAGAAAGGGTTTAGAAAATGGTTCAACGTCAAACGGAAAACTCCAAATGGACACCATACAACACAAAGCAAAAGGGTTACCTACGTGAAAGAAAACCAGAGAAAGTCAAAAGGTAAAAGGGCCAAACATATGTAACATGACTAGACACTTGTTGCCAAACTACAACTAGGGTTCTGAAATTCAGGAACCTACCTCCCACCACGCCATTCATTTTTCTAAGTACACCAGTTAAAAATGTACGAGACATGCAAAAACATAAGTATCAACCGTCATATTATTTCATAAATCAATGCATTTCTACTTATGTAGATTATGCTGGAATGAAAACATTGAGTTAATATTTTAATTGAAAAGAATAGTATTAGTCACATTTTGCCATTCTATTGTCTTGTGCATAGTTATACATGCTGCACTGGGGAAATTAATGCCACTGCTTAGCAACCCCAATTTTGTATTTTTGCTCACATTTATTTTTGGTGTAGTTTGCATTTTGAGACTTCAGAACCCCCTGAAAAAAAAATGTGAACGGCAGCAAAAGTTTGACTTCAACTCGAATGTTTTGTAAAGTTCATATTTTAGCATGTTGAAAATGTGAACTTCAAATCGCTGTTCATTTTTGCACGCGGAAAAATACGCTCACAATGAATTTACTCTTGTATTACAAGTTGAGGCAAAATATTTTAACTCGGTTGACAGAAGTTTAAAGATCAACATTCAAAATATTTCAGAGCTATAGTTTGGTTTTGCAGTACTTTGAAATATTTTGTTCTAAATATGTTAAATCAGATTTTTTTGGAGCAATTTACAAATAAGGAAACGAGTTTTTGTTTCATAAATATTAAATGGTATCCTTATGCTTTGTTGCTGGCATGTTTTCTGTGTGTTCTTGTGCTTTAATTTTGAAACCTATCAATTGCCTTTGTAACTTTTATAAAATGCCTTGACCAGAAATACAATGGAAAAGGAACATCTTAAATACTCAAGGTCTCCAAGTCAACATTTTGCACGGTAATCTTTAAGTTGGCAAGCCTCTTTGCATGATTTAGTAGAGAATGCAATTTCTTGTAACTGATTTGTTTTCACTTACTTTCCTGAACTCCTGATCTTTGCACGCTTATTTAGTTACCTGCTGGCACTGTACATTTGTAGGTTGATACAAGATTTCACCAGGATGAAGCCCCACTTGCTCGAATGGGAATTTGAAGCCGGTAAAGCTTTGCAAACGACCCCTCCAAAGCTGGTGCTACAGCAAGGCGGTCCTAGTCAGACCCTAGGCTGTCACCATCAAAGGTCAACAATGGGAGCCAGGTCACTCATTAAACAATTACCATATATGGCCCAAGTGCTAGGAAAAGAGGAGTGACATCTTGTCATTTTGCTAAAATACTCGTAGCAACCCTGCATCCGTCCTGACATTTTAGCAGTTGTCCGCTTCTTAGGGTGGCCAACTTTTTTCATCTTTGTTTAATCAAGCTAGGCTTATAGTTTGCTGATATTATTATAACACTTAAACATTTCAAGACCAATATTAATTAGCTGCAATACTTCCGCTTTTGCTTGTACTTTACCTTCAGTCAGGAATTATCCCTGGCAGAGGTCAATACTTTTTGCACTTGATAAACAGGGGCATTCTTCTGATCTGGCAAACCTTAGGCTCATCACATTATTGGACATTGAGGCAAAATGATTTGCTATATTTCTTCTGAGACAATTAGACCAGTGAACGCAGATCTTCAAATTGAACCCTTTTAACCAAACATGGTTTCAATTTGACACCTGCAACCTCGATAATATTCTTGTGTTCTCAGTGTTAATTTCTCTTGATCAACAACTTAGGCCTGCTTTCTGGACGTTATGCCTGCTCTCGACAGAGTAGGCCGAGCTCTTCTCTTATCCAAGTTGCCCTCATGGAAAATTTCAGCTAACTTATTGCAAGCCGCCCAATCGCTATCTACCAATGCATGTGTCAAGGTTTAGTTAGGCACAAACGCAACAGTCTCTCCAAACATTCATACAGCAGGCAGCATCAAGTAGTGGTACCTCCACCCTCTTTTATTTATTCTCTGAATATCTGATTCAAATAAATACATATTGACATAATTTCTCATTGCCCAAAGTTGTTCAATAATTGCTGGAATATGTAAATGATATAGGGCTACTGAGAAGAACAGAAACAGAACCTCAAAGACTTATGATAGCATTGGGTATAACATGGGTCAAATTTTAACGAAACAAAAACAGGTATTTGACAGGAGAATATGTAGGTGTGTCCTATGATAGCTAAATTGCAAAGGACTCGAGACCATGGCCAATTATCAATGTTTAGGTGTGTGGCTTGAGGAAAGGAGAGGATGTCATCAGCATTTAGCTACGCTTAAAAGCAAAATCAACTCACTATGCTACTCCTTCTGCCTAATAGCTAAAACAATAGGCACATCCTTCTTCACAGCTAATTGGACCGCCACAAAGGTAAAGTTATGCCCTTCCCTGATACATGGAGTTGAAATCTTTGTTGAGAAAATATCATAGTTTTTTTACCTCACACAGTTTAATACATACAGGGCTTTAACCTGCCAAGATCTGTATCACAGAATCAGAGAAAGTTAGATTTTGGGATTAAGAAGCAGTGCCAGCCAAGGGAAGCTGCTTATATAATAATGTGTCATAATTTAAAAATGTCATAAGAAGGTTAATTAAAATGCTATTTGTGGAAGGCTCTCTTTTGTGGAAAGGGCAATAGTATCCGGAAAAAACATGCTAAGGGCCTGATTAAGACTTTTGATGGAGCTGTGGTCCGGTGGTGCAAACGGCCGCCGCCCACTCTGCCGAAGGTCGCCACTGCCCGCCCGCAAGATTACAACTTTGAAGTAGTCAGCAGCCTGGTGGTCCCGCGGCGGTGCCTTTTAAAAAGGCTGCGCAAAGAAGGCCACACAACAAGGTTCCTGCACGGCATGGACCCGAAATTCATGCCGTGAAGGAACTGTTGTGAATGCACACAGGGGGGCACATGTTATGCCTCCCTGTGTGTATCCACATACGTAGGAGGCACAGGGGGCCCTGTAAGACACTCTTTGTTTCCTCTCCTCCAGAGTTTACCTGGAGTAAGAACCTCCATGTAAACCCTAGAGGAGAGGAAATTTGTAATATTGCCACAAAGCATATTGCAGCCTCCTGACCGCCAAGCCACCTCCAGGGAGCGGCGGTTCCCTGGCAGTGTCGGTCGTCCCAGGGCATTCCGACCATCTCAACTTGTAAGGGGGCGGTCGGACTGCCAGTGCGGCAGTGGCTAGACCACCACCGCTGCGCCTCTGCCACTCTGGCTGTCCTCGGACTGCCAGACTCCTAACTAGGGCTTTTATGTCCACCCTCACTATATTGTCTCAGTCAGAGCTCAGGAATGGGAGATCAACTCTCATCATATTAAAGATTAAACTAAAGCAGCATCTCAAAGTAAGGAGGATCAGAGGACCTTTAGTAAAAGACATGCATGTTTAGTAAATTCCACTTATAAACCACAACATACCCAACCTTACCTCATTCATTCCCTTCCAGAATAAAGTATAAATGAACCAACTACTGTTTTGGGCGTACTTCAATCTTGGACCTTCCACCTGAATAGAAGTCCTCAATTAGTCTAGTGCAATGCATGCTTTGTGACTACAAGACGGATTTTCTCTCCCACATTTTCTGCATGTACCCAAGCATTGTTGATCAAACGAAGGAAATGGCTTTGCCCATCTTTTATTCAGTTAATATTTGGAGTCACCATCACGCCACTAATTTCTGCTTAAAAGGGTAGCAATCACAAGGGGCTTTTAGGATGGTTAAGGTTATGGAGGCAGGAGCACGAAGATTAACTCAAATGGATAACATTAAGGGGCATATTTACTAAAAGTGACGTTCTGGTGGCGATATCCCATTCTCCTTATTTACAAAGCGGTGTTAAGCCACTTGACGTGGCTTAAAGCCACTTTGTAAATAAGGCCCTTTTGATGCTTCACTTAGCGTGAAAGGGGCGTGCAATGGGTGTTGCAGTGGGCATTCGGCTGCAATACCCATTGCTTTTTGATGCTGCCCCATATTTACAAGGATGGGGCAGTGGCAAAAACTATAACCAGGTAAAACCTGGTTTTAGGATGGCGATACGAGGAGAAATTATTAATTTTTCCTTGTATTTTGCTCTTTCTGTGTGTGCTACATTCTGCAGCACACAAAGAAACAGCAAATTGCCTTTGAAGATTGTTTATGTGCAGGAAGGGGCAATTGTTTATGTGCAGGAAGGTGCCCCTTCCTGCACATAAACAATCGCCTTATTAGCGCAGGCACCCCTGCAACATGGCACAAGTGTGCCTGCGCTGGCACTAGGCTGCCTTTTTAGCACCAGCCCTAGGGGAAAAGCCGGGGTGTGCTGTATTTCTGTCTATACGGCGCATCCCTGCATTTAAAAAATGTCGGAGACCAATTTTGGAGTAACACCACACTCCGTCATTTTATTGTAAAAATCCACCTAAATGTGTTTCTATGCATGTAACTTAATCTATTGCACCTGTGACTAACACAATTTAGCGCTTTCTGTGATGCAGATCCTTTTTAGCATTCTGATTATGATGTTTTAGAGAAATGCACATTTTTAATTGCACTGATTATGATGGTTTTAACAAACTACACAATAAAGTATGTTACATATTTCAGAGATAGTACAAATTCAAACCAAATATAAAAAAATAAAAAAATATTAAAATCATGTGGCATAATTAAGGGGTGAGGTAGGTTAGATAATTAAAAAAATTACCTTTGGTAATTTGTTGAATGAAGCTAGAGATGATGAAACCTAAATTGGATAGTAAGCTTCCTCCACGATTCATATGCCCAAAGGGAAAAAAGAGTGAAAGTAAGAAGAAGCACATGTAGATAGATGACTTGACGCATGCTCTGCAACACCCCAAAGATAAACATAGCACATCAGAGTGGGAGCGAGTGCCCTGACCTTCTGGCCTGGGAACCGCTCTCCCTCCACGCAGCTCCGCCTGGCCGTCACTGCCGCTGACCTTGTAGAGAAGGGTTCAAGACCGCTCCCGACCTGCTCTCTGTGCCTGTCCTGATTCCATTGCTGCATTACATTGCCTGATTGCCTTGTTTTTTGTCTTTAGTCTTCGTTTTTTGCTTATTGTTTAATTCTCTTTTGCCTCTCTCCCCCTTACTCTGGTTTCAGATGCTCGTTAGACCCCGCCCACCACCCGATCGCCGCTTCCCGCCTTCCCGCCTTCCCGCCTCCCAGCTGCGTTTTCCCTCCCCCCTCCCCTTCTTAATGGAGGCAGTTGTGCGGCCACGCCAAAGGCAAGCTCGTCTGCACCCGTCCGCGACCCAACCGCGACCAGCGCCATGGACCCTGCATCACGTACCACCCATCCCTACAACACAACCGCCCTCCACGCACTCAACCACAGAAGACTCAGAGACTGCCAACAGGCCATGCCAAACACGAACCACAGACAGTTCTACTGCCGCCACTGCCGCCAGACCTTCACCACCAACCTGGCCTCCAGCACCACCAAAACCAACACCAGTGACGCCCTTAGATGCATCCTCCTCAACGTGCGCTCCATGCATAACTACGCCGTGGAGATCTGGAACCTACTCGACTCTCTCTCGCCAGACATCGCCTTCTTCACAGAGACCTGGACCAATGCCGCCTCCGGCCCCGACATCAACACCACCATCCCGGAAGGATACAAGATCCAGAGGAAGGACCGCCCCAACCACCCGGGAGGGGGCCTCGCCATCGCCCACAAGAACACCCTCTGCCTCACCACCTCCAGCGAAACTTTCCCCTCCGCTGAACACCTGCACTTCCTGATCCAGACCAGCCCCTACTCCACACTCCGCGGAACCCTTGTCTACAGACCCCCCGGCCCCCGGGCCCCCTTCGCCGCCACTATCACTGACCTCATCGCACCCCACGCCATAGCCTCAATGAACTACATACTCATCGGAGACCTGAACTTCCACCTCGACAACCCCAGCGACCCCAACTCCACCACCCTCCGGGACAACCTCATCAACATCAGACTCAACCAACTCATCACCACACCGACCCACAGGGCACGGCACACCCTCGACCCCATCTTCACAGCAGGAAACAGCGTCCACTTCAGCTACACAACGCAACCCCCATGGACCGACCACCACTGCGTACATTTCACCGTCGACAAACCCAAGGCACCCAAACCAGCCCCACGTCCATGGCGAAGGAACTGGAGCAAGGTCACCAATGAGCAACTCAACTCCACCCTCACCCGAGACAAGCACACCCCGGCATCCGACGCCAACGCCGCAGCCAGAGAACTCCACACTTGGATCTCCAACTGCGCAGACAAGCTCGCCTGGCTACGCAACACTGACAAACAGCGCCCCAAAAAAGCCGCCTGGTTCACCACCGATCTCCAAGAAGCCAGACGCACCTGCAGGCACCTAGAGAAGAACTGGAGAAACGTCAAGACACCCGAAAACTACACCACCTACAAGGACGCCATGACCAACTACCACAACCGAATCAGAACCACCAAGAGGACCTTTATCCACACCAAAATCCTCGCCAAATCCACCAACTCCAAGGAACTCTTCACTGTCATCCAGGAATTCACCAACCCTCGCAGCGAGGCCACAGACATCATCCCATCCCAAGACCTCTGCGACAAGCTTGGAACATACTTCCACCTCAAGATCAAAAACCTCTACAACAACTTCATCGACCCTCCACATTACGCCACAGCCGGCCCTCCCCCCAGACGCACCGGCCAGCCCACCATCTCCACCTGGACGCCGATCACAGTCGAAGACGTCACCTCAACCATGAAAGGCATCCACTCAGGGGCACCCACCAACCCCTGCCCCCCACACATCTATCACAGAGCCACCACCACCATCGCACCCGAACTACAACGCACCATCAACACCACCCTCGAAACAGGCACCTTCCCAGATGACTGGAAACGTGCAGAAGTCAGGCCCCTGACCAAGAAGCCGTCAGCTGACCCCACCGACCTCAAGAACTACCGGCCCATCTCGCTCCTCCCCTACGCGGCCAAAGTTGCAGAGAAAACAGTCAACAAGGAGCTGACACGATTCATCGAAGACAATGCCATCCTCGACCTGACCCAATCCGGTTTTCGAAGCAATCACAACACAGAGACAGCCCTACTCGCAGCCACAGATGACATCAGCACCCTCCTGGACTAAGGCCACGCCGCAGCCCTCATCCTACTCGACCTATCAGCAGCCTTCGACACCGTCTCCCACCGCACACTGTAACCAGACTACACGACGCCGGCATACAAGGAACAGCCCTGGACTGGATCCGATCATTCCTCACCGGAAGAAGCCAAAGAATTAGACTGCCGCCCTTCCTCTCAGACCCCACGGTAATCACCTGCGAAGTCCCACAGGGTTCATCGCTGAGCCTGACCCTCTTCAACATCTACATGGCCCCCCTCGCCCCCATCGTCCGACAACACGGCCTCAACACTGTCTCCTACGCTGACGACACTCAGCTCATCCTCTCCCTCACCAAAGACCCCCCCACGGCCAGACTCAACTTCCAGAAAGGAATGCAGGAGGTCGCCATCTGGATGACCAACAGCTGCCTCAAGCTCAACGCCGAGAAGACAGAAGTCCTCGTACTCGGAACCACCCCTTCAGCATGGGACAACACCTGGTGGCCGTCAGCCCTCGGAAACCCACCGACCCCCTTGGACCACGCCAAAAACCTCGGCATCGTACTCGACTCATCCCTCACCATGAACCAACAGGTCAACGCCGTTACCTCCAGCTGCTTCAAGACCCTCCGCATCCTCCGCAAGACCTTCAAATGGATCCCCCCAGAATCAAGAAAGACAGTCACCCACGCACTCATCACCAGCAGACTGGTCTATGGAAGCGCACTATACGCCGGCATGAACAAGTTCCTACTCCGAAACCTCCAGACGATACAGAATACCGACGCCCGACTCGTCCTCGGCATCCTCCAGCACAAACACATCAGCCAACACCTTTGAACGCTCCACTGGCTCCCCGTGGAGAAAAGAGTTACCTTCAAAATCCTCACCCACGCCTACAAATGCCTGCACAACACCGGACCCAAATACCTCAATGACAGAATCAACTTCCACGTACCCAAAAGGAACCTCCGATCTTCCAACCTCGCACTGACCGAAATGCCCCGCATCCGCAGGGCCAGAGCAGGCGGAAGATCCTTCTCTTACATTGCGGTCTAAACCTGGAACGAGCTCCCGACAGACATTAGACTCGCCCCCTCCCTGAACACCTTCAGGAAGGCCCTCAAGACCTGGCTCTTCGGCTAATGGAGTTGCGAATCCCCCCCCCTCAGCGCCTTGAGACCCTGATGGGTGAGTATCGCGCTCAAAAAACCTCTTATTGATTGATTGATTGAGATAAACAACATAACCACATAGATGCACAAACTATGAGCATGTAGATCAACTAGTTAAAATGATAACACATTTTTGCCTTACTTTCTGAGCTGAAAAAGAAAACAAATTTGTGTGAACTGTAAAAATAAGCTGTTTATTAAATGTAAAGTAACATTGTTTAATAGACACTTATGGAAGTGTGTGTATGTGTGAAAGATATTATGTGTATGTTTGCTAAAACTATGTGTGCAGTAAGACAAGCGCATATGCTTTAATACTTTTGTATGCACTCTAACATAGATGCAATGCATGCATGTTTATTGTAGAGCACATTTTCTGCACTGTGCGTGAGTGCTGATTAGGTAATTATTATTATTAAAGAATTTGTAATGCGCGTAGCTACCCGAAGGGGTTTTGCGGCGCAAGGCAGAAGTAGGGGAGTTATCAGAAATTTCGTCTACGTAGCGAGTTGGAAGAGTGATGTCTTTAAACCCCTGCGAAAAGTAATAAGGGATGTTGAGTCTCTCAGAGAAACTGGAAGGGAATTCCAAAGTTGAGGGCCCAAATAGGCAAAGGACCGACCTTTCATGCGACAGCTGGAATCTTGGTACAATGAACCGAGTCTGTAGAGAAGATCTCAGATGGCGAGATGGATGGTATAGATGGCCCAGGTACTAGAGATATTTGGGAGCCATTCCGGATTTAGCCTTAAACATGTAGTATAAAGCTTTAAACTTGATGAGATTAGCCACCGTAAGCCAGTGCAGCTCACAGAAAAGATTGGAGGTTGAGGTGAACTTGGGTAACGGACAGAGAAGCCTGGCGGCTGCATTCTGCATAAGCTGAAGCCGATGAATGCTTGATTTAACGGCACCCAGGTATAACACATTGCCGTAGTCCAATCTGGAGATAATAAGAGCTTGGACTACAGTCCTTCTTGAGGGAGACAGAAATGGATGTGTCACAAGAGCACTTTAGCACTGCTTCCATTTACATGTGTCCATCGATGTCAACTGTTTTGTTTTTGGCAAATTTCAAAAACAAAACAGAATGAAAACAACATTGTTGTTTTCAAACAAAAATCTTTGAGACAGGAGAATGCAGAGTCGCAGCTACATTATTGTGGAGCAAATGACAGCCTGCATTAGACACTGCTGTGTGTAGGAACCCAGAAGACACCATGTACAAAGATGTACATCTGACCCACCTTATTATTATTGGTGAGACTCCATGGTGCAGATTAGATAGATAGATAGATAGATAGATAGATAGATAGACATGCAGCTGTGCAGAATGTAATAGAATGTTTTTGAGTATTGTTGAGTGTGCAGAGGGGCCATGACTCGTGAAAGGTGAAGCCTCGTCTGGCTCATGATGTACCTCCGCAACTCCACATCCTGGTCATGTTAGCCACAACTTTTTTCTCAAGTTGTGCCGAGTTGTTTAAATGTTATTAGTACAACTTATTGTTCAATATGTGCATTGGAATATTCAATGTTTTGCCTGTTTCCACTACTGCAACAAGAGAGGTAAAGGACTAGTGAACATCGAGAAGAACTTCAATGGGTGAGATCAGATAGAAATTGTTGGATGCTGACCATGAAGTGACAATATAAAAGAGAGTGAAGCAGGAGAAGTGCCAGGGAGAATAACGCACTTTAGGTGGATGGATGGGGCTGCAGGTGCAAGGATCACAAATGAGAAGGTGAAGGGACACCTACTAGAAGAGTCAAGAAGTAGGATGGTTTGCTGCAGGAAGAGAAGTGGAAGACAAGAGAGCTGCAGAAGCAGAGGACACAGGGAGAACAGAACGCTTCAGCATCAATGAGTGAGATGATAGAACACGTAGAGAGAGGTGAGCGTGAGAAGAGAGCACTGAAGATTGGCAGATAGATAGATGCGAAGAAGAAAGAAGAACTGCTGTAGAACATCGCAAGGATAATGATGCCTCATTTCTTTTGTCTCATTCTGTACCAGCCCCCTAATTGGCATCTGCTCCCACCCTGCCCTAGAGGAAGGTGCTTAAAGATAGGGGTTCGGGGTGCTGCTGCAAGTCGAAAATATACATACTGGAATTCACCAAGTGAATAAGCAATAAAGATAACTTTATATTTTATTTGTATCTGTCACATTCCTGACGTGTTTAAAGACAGAGGTCAAATATCAGGCAATGTCTTCTGACAAACTGCTGGTTATTTATTTTACCCTGTCCATGTGTGTTTACCTTTCATTCTCTGACTGCAAAGTTAGAGACTTTTGTAAATGCACCGTCTGACAATCTTACTGGGGTACCGGGAATATGAAAGGAAAGGCTGTAGAATGTCAGTTTTTTTTTCTAACACACAAGAATATTTAAATGCCTTTAAATGAACTGTACAAATATGTCAAATCATATGAACAATTTGGCAAGCACTAATGAAAAAACTTTTTTGTAACTTTAAAGTGTGATGAAAACAAAGATTTTAATACGATCAAGTAAATCAAGATACTTTGATGTGCAAATGATAAATATTTACTGAAACCTGATTTCTACACATTATTGTTTGTGCACTATATAGTATTATCAGTAAAACCTGCACCTCAGTGCGAATTTAGTTGCCATTTTAATGTAAAATGTGCTTTCTGTAAAGGAGAATGTGCTACTGCATGATGCTTTAGTAAAATATTTTTTACAGTGTGCTCTAAAATGCACCACCGGACACATACTACACCCTTACCACTGTCCTGCTGAATTGGCGTGGCTCATTTGCTATACTTGTTGTTAAGTGACACTTGGATTTTCCACAGACCTTATGACTTCATTGATGTAACATTGATGGCAGTACTCCCACTCTGAAAATTGTTCCATCACCACTGCCATGTCCACTGGAACCAACGTGATGCAGCCCATCACATACCTAATCATGCACTGCTGAAATTACTCTATCCAAAGCTTAGCATCAACCATGCTCTATTTCCCTTTTCCTGTTCCAGAACAGAGCAGGGCCAAACATGCTATTCAGGAGTTGTCTGGTTTTACAACCTGAGACTACCTCTGAATATAGCATAATTTTTCTTTTTCATTATTTTACTGTTTTATTATTTTATTCTTGTGCCGACCAAACCCAGGCATTGGGTATTAGAATACTTTCAACTATTGTATTATAAAACAAAATGACCCATAAACTTTGTAGAGCAAGACATCACTTGTAATAACCTGCAAAAGCATATTGAACCCTGGATTCACACACAGCTCTTTAGGTTTCCCCTATTCCAGAGATGTCAGTTATTCCTTCAAATCTGTCAATGAGTGAGCACAGTCTTTTGCCTTTTTTTGTGTAAATTTGGTTGCTTTTGTCTCAGACCTTTCAACTTGTCCAATATGACACTGCAGAAAAAGGAGGAAAGCCTTAAAATGGCACCTCACATGACATTACCACAACTGCCATGTATGTTATGCCATTGACATATTTTTCTAATGGCAGTAATAAAGTGAAAACACAACACAATAAAAATTCCACACTAACTTAGAAAAATAGAGTAAAAGTTAATAAATAATTTATGACAACAATCCAATTAGTGGAATCAGAGATACGCAATTTTTTAAGATTTAGGTAAAAATGGTGCTTAAAAGCACAAAGTGCCAAGTGTGGTTGCAGGACCGGGAAAAATTCACAATTCAGGTCGAGCGTGATGGTGCGCAGGCCTACTACGAGGACCAAGTAAGGCCAGCTGAGACCTGCACCTTAAGTCCTGGATGAGGAGTGTTGCACCCGCAGTGGAGGTCTAGAGGAACAATGCAAGGTCAGCATCAAGGATGCGCCTCTGTGAGGGCTGCGATGTGGGCTTGCATCGAGGATGCGCCACGCCACAGCAGATCTGAAGAGCTGTGAGGGCTGCCATGTGGCCTTGCATCAAGGCTGTGTCACACTGTGTTGGTTTCGATGAGAAAATGCAAGGTGCTGTGTCAAGTTTGTATCTTGCTACCTCAGTTCTTGTGAAGACCACAGCAGGGCTGGCAGAGCACCTTTATCCACACTTCCAGGGGTCCAGGATTGGAGGGGCTCCAACTGGGGCTAGGACTCACAGCAGGCAGAGTCCAGGTAAGGTAAGAACTACATAGTTACTTTCAACATAATGCTGCAGTTGGCATGGAAATTACAATATTCAGTCCTGGGATTCAGAACTGTGATTTACTGATTAATGCAATAAATGAAATCTCTCGCTGGCTTTCAACACATGGTTTAAACATGTATAATGAATGAAGTCATTTTGAATTTCAGAAGTGTCAGTTTATTGGCAAATTGACAATTTTACATAAGTGGCAGAGAAACATAAACAATTATAATAACTATGTCACAATATGTAAATGTCCTGGCTGTAAAAAGTGAATTCTTAATTGGGGTGGGTAGTAGTCCACCACATGTAAGAAAGTCACTAATCTGTTAGATGCAGTAAAGGTTTCATTAATTTAAATAAGTGGAACCAGGGATATAATTTGTATCCTTTTTTAAAGACTGAAATGGAAAAAGCACAAAGAAAAATAAAGTGTTCAATGTAAGTCAGTGGCTGCGATGTACTGGGTGTAAGATGAAATCCGGGGGTCAGAGAGGGGGGTGCAAAAGTCAAACACAAAACTGTTTATGGGATTGTGCCAGAGGTCTCCGGTATGGTACTAATAGGACACTGTGACACAGAGGTGCATGTGTAAAACCGCTGTCTCTTCACCCAGTTCTGGAGAGCTTGAACATTTATTTCTGTATCTCTGGGGCAAAGCAGAATGGCCTACCAGCGACTGTGGGCCCTGGTCTCTAAGTCATCTGATCATTTGATCAGAACTAGGCCTGCAGAGGGACATTTTGGTGTCTAATGAATTCTCCAAACCAAGGACCTTAGTATTGTTTCAGAGGCATGACAAATAGCGAGGTCAGAAATCCCACATACAATGCATATAAAATTGCCACATTCATATATCCACATAATGGAGAATACGTTATGGATGCAGAACCCATATGGCAGTGGGCGCACTTCTCAGGGCAGGTCCCATGCATTAAATCAGCAAGACTGATTTATACAAGAGGAACCAGGAGCTATATTTAAACAGGTCCTGCACACGTGCTCCAATGCAATTTGTATGGAATACCAGAAGTGTGCAGTTCCTAGGGGAAGAAAAGGTATTTTCTAAAAAGTGCCCTCACACACCCCGAAGGATGTCATGCTTCATCATTGGGCCTTGCTCCTCGTCGGGCCGGTGCTGCAATGCCCGACGGGCACCCGCGAAGGGGCTCTTTGGCGGAGATCTTTTGGATGAAGCCGTAGGGTGAGTGCGGGTGTGTGGTTTAAGGTAGTGCGGTGAATAAGTGGGTGGGTCTAAAATAGGTCTAGGGCCGCCCTAACTAAATGTGTTTTATTCTCAAGGAGCACTAGCCTAGTTAAAAGCAATCTGCCCTAGTTGGATATAATGTTCCTAAAGGGCTAGTGTTGTGTGTAGGGTCGACATGTTTCGTGCCTGTCTAGCCCCTAACGGGTCTGGTGGCACTTCATTAGGACCAAGGAAAATAAAATTAGGCAATACTGGCACTACCGCTTATCTGGTTCAGTGGTATTTGAGGCTAGTAAAAAGAAGCGGTGAGCAGCCCCGGGTTGGTTGATCCCGAGGTGAAAGACCTAGGGGAAATGGGAAAAATACAAAAAGGAAAGAGAACCAAGGTTATGGTAAAATAGCATTACAGTGAAAGGTTAATCATGCTATGGAAGCTTGGAATTACAATTTAGATAAAAACCACACTTAGATACTGTGGTACAGTGCTGAAGGTAAAGATTCCAGACTAGCGTGGACGGATCTATAAAGGATTGTGGGCCAATTTCATTATTGGCGTGTAAGGAAGCTTGGTGTCATTAAATATTCATGTCCCACGCATCAGACTATGAACGAAACAAGCCTTCGTAGAGAGCTAAATAACATGTACATTGTTTCAGGCAACCATAAAATACGAACTCTCACACTCATGCAAGTGGCCGACACATTCATTGTAACCGTGGCAAGCTTAGTAGAGCACAGGTGAGAGTTGCTATACAAAACGCTTTTGCAAGGAACCAACACATCCATCCTGAGAGTGGTTGGTTATCAGGGCACGGGCGAAAGTGACTAGACGGGGGGCGCGCCCTCTGCGATAGAGTTACCCATACATAGTACCGGTCCCTTTAGGGGAGTGTCATGACTGCGTAATGCAGTCATGTAAGTTACGGTGTGACCGCGGTACCCGTGGTCCACCGTGTCAATGACCAAAGGCTGGATTAACACTCACCCCTAGGGATCGGGGTTGTTACTGACGGGTTTGGCAGAGCACTTAGTTGCTCTGTATCTAAGGAGAAAAACAATGTTAAAAGATCTCTCTTATAGATTATCAAGGAGAGAGAGAGGACTGGATAGCCAGTCCATATCCCCAGGTTATTTATATGTAATCAAAAAGGACTGACTGTTTGTGACTATTTGGAGACTCAGGACTGTATGAAGAAGTGGAAAAAACATTTGGTTTCTTTGTAAAGCCCTCACCCACCAACCTAGTTGGTGGCATGCTTCATCATCGGGCCCACCTAGTGACACCGAATGTGTCCCGGGTGTGCTACAACGCCTGTATTTACAGCGGAGCTGGTATATTGCTGAGTGTGCTGTGAGAGTGGTGTGAAAGTGAAAAATGTAAAAGCTATACAGTGGTCCCAGTGCCCAGAAGGGCATAGCATTTAATATCTGGGCCTCTGTTAGCGTTAAAAGCAGGACAGTGGATGCTAATGGAGCGGGAATTAAGCACTCCTACACCCTGGATGTAGGAGTGCTTAATTCCCGCCCCATTAGCATCCACTGTCCTGCTTTAACGCTAACAGAGGCCCAGATATTAAATGCTATGCCCTTCTGGGCACTGGGACCACTGTATAGCTTTTAAATTTTTCACTTTCACACCACTCTCACAGCACACTCAGCAATATACCAGCTCCGCTGTAAATACAGGCGTTGTAGCACACCCGGGACACATTCGGTGTCACTAGGTGGGCCCGATGATGAGCATGCCACCAACTAGGTTGGTGGGTGAGGGCTTTACAAAGAAACCAAATGTTTTTTCCACTTCTTCATACAGTCCTGAGTCTCCAAATAGTCACAAACAGTCAGTCCTTTTTGATTACATATAAAAGATCTCTCTTACCAGGATCGAAGAGGTATGTCTGCACACACACACACGAGTCAGCTACCATACTCACGCAGGGAGGCAGTGCAACTAACGGCTGTCCTACCCTTGCTCCGGGACCCGTAGTTCCTGCTTCCGGGTCCGTTGTATTTAGCTCAGCATGGTGCATCATGTTTGCTTGGAGGCCTAGAGAGTCAACCTCGGCGGCTATCTTGGGGGGGAATTTTATTAAACTGACATTGTCATTGTGTATCCAAACGGATGAAATTTATAATTCGCAACTGTGTGCCAGGATGTGAGTGGCCGAACGGGGACGCTGTGCATATCACAGAGAGGCTCTCAAGGGGGCGTCATGTCAATTGCATGTAGGTGGTAATTACCAGTTACGGGCCATCAAGTAACCAAGATTCGCGTTCAAACGTACAGCAAATCTCAAAGTCCTTCTTATCAACACAAGGCCCAAAAAGTCAAATCCTCTACCACAGAACACCTTGTGGAATTTACCTCCAGTAGTGGGCCACTACCCTTGTGGACAGTGTGTGGTCTGCCCACTCACAAAAGCTACCAAATCTATTACATTTAAGAACACCCTGACATGGCGCCAGAACAAACACACTAACTGCAACACACGTAACTGCATCTACCTGATTACTTGTCCTTGTCAATTGCAATACATAGGTATGACTACCCGCCCAGCTAAAACTAGAGTGACAGAACACAGGAGGAACATAAGATGTGAAAAAACTAACACAAAGATTTGTGCGCACTTTGTTGAACACAACCACACCTCCAGTGATTTATACTGGACGATTTTGGAAGCCTTCCCCCAAATATCAAAAGAGGCCCTCTTCAGAAAAGAGCAGAATTTGGTTTTTAAACTCTCATCACATACACAGGGTCTCAATGACGATATCCCATGAGTCGAGCTCAACCGCCCCTGATCCACCTTCTGGTTCGAATTAGCATTTAACATTCTATGACCAATTCGCACCACTAAGAGGCCAGTTTGAAGATTTGCATTATTGTACACCTGCTGCTCAGGGTGAGGTTACACAACCTTCTACCTCACTACATAAGCAAATTGCAAATGAATAGTCATATTCCTTTAAAAATAGGCACCACTGACTCAAACGACACATGCTGCCTATATGCTCAGGGTGAGGAGACACTACCTTCTACCTCACTATTTATGCATAATGCCATAGAATAGTCATATCCCTTCAAAAACAGGCACCACCGACTCACACGACACATGTCGCCTATATGCGGTGCTAGCTGAGGCCCCTTTAAGTATGGGATAATTGACATACCATTACTCCTCCCATGTCCATCAGAACTACTTATCTACACTGGAGCGAGTTTCTATCTTGTGCCCCCCTCTAATACAACCAGTTACCTTACCTTTCCCTACAATGTCCATGGTCTACAAATAAGGGTTTTGTTGAGGCCAATATCTGAGAATGACCCCCCGCATGCCAGAGACATGATACTTTTGGAGAGACTCACTCTGTGTTACTCACAGCGTCCCCATTGTGCCACCCACATCCTGGCACCCCCTTCCCTGAGTCACTCTTATATAGGTTTTCACTACAACATACAGGGTCCATTGGGAGGTCTTTATTGGATTTCGATCAGTATGGGTCATCATACTGCCCATCACAACCATTATCCAGACTCAAGCGGGCTGTAACCATGTGCCCCCAATATTTACTCAGTCTATTTACCCTCCTTACATTGACCATGGCAATAAATAAAGTTTTACTTGACAGCCCGTAACTGGTAATTACCACCTACATGCCATTGACATGACGCTCCCTTGAGAGCCTCTCTGTGATATGCACAGTGTCCCAGTTCGGCCACTCACATCCTGGCACCAAGTTGCGAATTATATATTTTAACCGTTTGGATACACAATGACAATGTCAGTTTAATAAAATTCCCCCCCAAGATGGCCGCCGAGGTTGACTCTCTAGGCCTCCAAGCAAACATGATGCACCATGACGAGCTAAATACAGCGGACCCGGAAGAAGGAACTACGGGTCCCGAAGCAAGGGTAGGACAGTCGTTAGTTGCACTGCCTCCCTGCGTGAGTATGGTAGCTGACTCGTGTGTGTGTGCAGACATACCTCTTCGATCCTGGTAAGTGAGATCTTTTAACATTGTTTTTCTTCTTAGATACAGAGCAACAAAGTGCTCTGCCAAACCCATCAGTAACAGCCCCGATCCCTATGGGTGAGTGTTAATCCAGCCTTTGGTCATTGACACGGTGGACCACGGGCACCGCGGTCACACCGTAACTTACATGACTGCATTACGCAGTCATGTCACTCCCCTAAAGGGACCGGTACTATGTATGGGTAACTCTATCGCAGAGGGCTCGCCCCCCGTCTAGTCACTTTCGCCCGTGCCCTGATAACCAACCACGCTCAGGATGGATGTGTTGGTTCCTTGCAAAAGCGTTTTGTATAGCAACTCTCACCTGTGCTATACTAAACTTGCCACGCTTACAATGAATGTGTCGGTCACTTGCATGAGTGTGTGAGCTCGTATTTTACGGTTGCCTGAAACAATGTACATGTTATTTAGCTCTCTACGAAGGCTTGTTTTGTTCATAGTCTGATGCGTGGGACATGAATATTTAATGTCACCAAGCTTCCTTACACGCCGATAATGAAATTGGCCCACAATCCTTTATAGATCCGTCCACGCTAGTCTGGAATCTTCACCTTCAGCACTGTACCACAGTATCTAAGTGTGGTTTTTATCTAAATTGTAATTCCAAACTTCCATAGCATGATTAACCTTTCACTGTAATGCTATTTTACCATAACCTTGGTTCTCTTTCCTTTTTGTATTTTTCCCATTTCCCCTAGGTCTTTCACCTCGGGATCAACCAAACCGGGGCTGCTCACTGCTTCTGGTTACTAGCCTCAAATACCACTGAACCAGATAAGCGGTAGTGCCAGTATTGCCTAATTTTAATTTTCCTTGGTCCTGATGAAGTGCCACCAGACCCGTTAGGGGCTACAGAGGCACAAAACATACCGACCCTACACACAACACTAGCCCTTTAGGAACATTATATCCAACTAGGGCAGATTACTTTTAACTAGGCTAGTGCCCCTTGAGAATAAAACACATTTAGTTAGGACGGCCCTTGACCTATTTTAGACCCACCCACTTATTCACCGCACTACCTTAATCCACACACCCGCACTCACCCTACGGCTTCATCCAAAAGATCTCTGCCAAAAAGCCCCTTCGCGGGTGCCCGTCGGGCATTGCAGCGCCGACCCGACGAGGAGCAAGTACCAATGATGAAGCATGACATCCTTCGGGGTGTGTGAGGGCACTTTTTAGAAAAGACCTTTTCTTCCCCTAGGAACTGCACACTTCTGGTATTCCATTAAATCAGCAAGACCCATCAAACCGCCAATCAGATGAACTGAGTGTCATTGGTGGACAGCAGGAGTCGTGCCTTGTAATGTTAAGCGAGAACTAGGAGATCAGCGGCTACAACCAATTCTTTGAACAAACTATTTGTTAATTGTTAAACTTTAAATGGAGAACATGATTTGTCTCTCGGAGCGCCATGACCCTTGGTTGTGTGTTTTCCCCCTGCTGAGGACCAGCATTGTGTGACTCTCTCTAGTCTCGGCACTCCTCCTAATCTTCAGCCAAGCAATCCTCTCTTGCCTTGGCAGGTGGTGTTCATTTCTCAGGGAGTTCTTCAGTATCCATATCACTAATATCCAGCGCATCCAAAATTTCCCCAATTCTTCAGGGTCATCGTGCTCTTGAGACCTGTGCTCTGCAGTAATCAGCATCACAGCCAGATACCAAAAGACCATAATGTATGTCACTATTTTGAAGACTTGGCCACAAAACCAGGAGCAGTTTCCACAAAGTTGGTTTCATGGTAGAACTCAGCTGAGAGGAAGATTTAGTGATTCTCACATTAGTATAGGCCATGTTTCTTCACTGCTGAAATATTCTGCCATGCTTATTGGTGTCACAGGAGGCATACCAAGATTGGTTGGCGTCTCTACGAGGGAGAGGAGGAGATACATGACCTGACCCTGTGTGACCGCTAAATCTCCAATGGTGGAACAGATGACAATTCCAGAAGTTGTGGCAGAAAGTCACAGAGAAGAGTGATCATGTTTGTCCCTTCTATTTTTTCCGGCACTCGCATATTATCTCATCTGCTCCTGTCTTCCAAGTCGTTCATTTCCTTTTCAGCATCCATATCTCCAAGGACCACTCTGTGGTGGTGTTGACACGCTCCTCCATCTCCTTTAGTCGTGTATCTGGTGCATCCAGCTGATGATGAAAGGAGGCGATATCTGATTTGGGTGATTGGACTG
Organism: Calotriton arnoldi; assembly: GCA_963921515.1. NCBI lineage: Eukaryota > Metazoa > Chordata > Amphibia > Caudata > Salamandridae > Calotriton > Calotriton arnoldi. The sequence goes on along the minus strand of CAWUFW010009049.1, from coordinate 233,095 downwards.
ATGTAGCCATTTTAGGTTTAAATCTTTTTTTAATTGTTATTATTACCAAGTATACAATCGCATTTAAATACATCACAATTCACTTAGTGTTGCATTACGTATTGCATCTTCCATTGTCACGATTAGCTATGGCTACTTTATAGCATGTTTTACAGTTAACGAGTGATGTCATTTGCTTTAGGAGGATTGTAATTATAACCCCTCTACCCCAAACGTAAACTTTTAACAGTCCCTCCCTCCCATATCCCCCCCACCCCCTCCCCAGGTATTCACATTGCTCTATATCATTACAGCTTGGTGTATAGAAGTGTATCATAGGTGGGTATCAAGTAGGTTCGTGGGACTTAGTTTATGCTTGTTAGTCTAAGAAGGCGAAGGTATTTTGGACATGTGATTTCGTTGAATTCCGAAGCCAGAAGGTTAAGAAATGGCTTCCACACTTCCTTGAATGCGTCTTCTGAGTTTGTCAGAGTGGCATTGATTCGTTCCATCCCCAGAACATACCACAATCTGTGTAGCCACCCTAGGAACGTTGGTGTTATTGAGGTCCCCCAATGCGACAGTATGTTCTGGAGTGCTGCGCCCAATGCTATGCCCATCTGTCGCCCCCTCTGGGATTTTAATGGAAAGGTCAGTGGGTTAGGCAAGCCCAATATCACGTAGGCCAGAAATCTTGGTATATGCGTGCCAAACTGCCGGTCTATTTCGTCTAATATTTTAGACCAGTATGATGTTAATCTTGTCATTCCCACAATATGTGCAATAAGGTGCCGTCCTCCCCACATCCCCGCCAGCATGTGGGACTTCGATCTGGGTTCCCTTTGTTGTGTTGCATTGGCGTCAAATACCAATACGTTACTATTTTGGTAGCGGTCTCCATACTAGATGCGTTTCGCGCTGTGTGTCTAGCCCTATAATAAATTTCTCCCCATTCCTTACTTGATAGATCCCTTCCTAGCTCCTTAGTCCAACGTTTCTGGCTCGGTGTGGGTTGTGTGGGAGCTGGGGGGCGGAGCATAGCGTATAGTTCTGAGATAAATTTCTTGTCATTGCTTTTGGTAACTAACCATTCTCATCAGTTTCCTACTGACTTGTGGATATACACTGGGTTGGAGCAACCAGTGCCGTATTTGCAAGTATCAGAACCGCTCAGCCTCTGGCAATGTGTAGTCTTGCCGTAGTTGTGTGAACGGTATAATCCCCTCCACATCGAACATGTGTCCCGCCGCCTTGCAGGGTGTGGTGTGCCATACCGTGAATGCCGTGCTTTCCAGTCCCGGGGAAAATTCCTTATTTCCAAACAATGGCGACATCGGAGAGGGAAACGACGTCAACCCTCTTTTAATTGTTGTCTTGTCCCATACCTCCATCACGGACTTTGTGATGGGTGACCGCTGAAGACTCTGTGGTCTATCTGCTTTCTGTAGCAAGGGTATCTTCCACAGTGAGAGACCCGCGATTGCCCTATCTTGGAATAACCACCTTTTTTCCGACTCTTCTCTGCTACATTCTACCAGATATCTCATCTGAGCAGCTCGGTAGTAATCCATGAGACTTGGGATCCCCAGCCCCCCATCCTCTGGCGACATGTATCCCAGATCCCGATGCATCCGCGGTCGCGTTCCCGCCCAGATATAATGGAGAATATCTTTCTGCAGAGACACTATTGTTCCCTTAGGTGGAGTGATCGGGAGTGTTTGGAACATATATAGGGGCATATTATCAAGGGCTCATCGCCACTTCAGCTGCACTTTTTTGACGCTAAAGTGGCAATATTTTTATCGCCCTATTAGCAAGCTGTCGCTAACAGGTGTTAGCGACAGCTTACCGGCGATAGCACCCGTTTTTTCTATTGCCTTGCACGCCAACGATATTTATCGCTAATGACATGCAAGGTAGGCGTTCCGTCTCTAAATCCAGCAAAAACTCCCGCCAACCGCACTTCGCCCTATTAAGAAGGATAGGCCGGACCCGCGAATCGATAAAAAAAGTCACGCTAAGGCCCGTTAGCTGCAGGAACTTAAGACCAGAAAATAGCTGGTCTTAAGAATGGGAATAAGTCTTGGGCCCACATCCATGCATGTTTTTGGTGCTGGACAGCGCTGCAAGCAATGTTGCAGCACTGCCCTGCGACAAAAATACAGTGCAGGAATGTGCACCATCAATAAGATAGTGCGCATTCCTGGGCCCCAGTCATGAAAAGTGTTGCTGCGCTGCGACAAGACAGCGTTGCAACACTTCTCATTACGCCCTTCTTGCAACAGCATGGATGCGCTGCACTCACTGTACAGCGCTCCATGATGCAAGTAATGACAGATATGTCAGGAATACTGATGTATCTGTCTGCGCTAAAGTTACGCATTGCTGCAGTCGTGTCACAACCATGACGCAACTCCAGCAATGCATGGGGCCAGCCTATCCTTGTGGCACTGCCTCACCCTCAAGCCTGCCATCAGGCAGGCGGAAGGTACTGACGCAGTGCTGTGCATGAGGTGTGCCCGAATGTCGGCGCAGTAGGAGAAACATCGGTGGTGGTTGGGCGCTGCGGTGTCATCGTATGGAAGCATTGGTGGAGTGTTGGTGCGGAGGGAGTTGACGAGATGTTCTTCGGTGGCCTTGATCCAGCTGCGAGGGGGTGCGATGATGGCGTTGGCGTCCGGTGGGCAAGGTGAAGACATGATGTTACCAATGATGGTCGGTCCAGGAAAGTCCGGTGTTGTGGCTGCACTTGAAGTTCATGCTGGCGGAGGTGACATGCTCGACCATGTGTCCTGCTATGTGGCTTGTTGCAGTGACTTGCTGCTTGTGTCTGATGTAGGGGACCTTCCCCATGAGGGGGTGGTGTCCCGGTCACTGGGGTTCTCCAGGTGGAACTTGAGGTCACCGAGTGGGATGTCGTTGGTGGATAGGAGATCCTGGGGTGCAATGAGGTCCAAAATGGTATTGGAGAATGGGGGGCCATGGCCCCCGGGCCATGAGGGTGCCGCAGAGGATGCACCTGTGCCTGGTCCGGATCTTGGAGTTGACGTGGTCCATGGTCACCCTTGGGTCATTAGAGTGCGTGGTCAGTCGGAGTGGGCTTCTGTAGGTGATGGCAATGCCTCCTCCCTGACGGTTGGGGTGCTCCTTGCGGGTGATACTGCAGCCATCAGTGATGGTGATGGCGATGTCCGGTCCGGAGCAGAGGTTGGTCCTGCCAGGTGAGGTGGTGTCCAGGGTTGATGGCGAGGAGGCTGCTGGCGTCGTATCGGTGGAGTGTCCAAGAGGAATGCTCCTTGGTGCTGAGCGCGGTCCAGGGGCACACGGACGCAAACGGCGTAGCCTATGGGTTGCCTTTGGCACGGTAGACGACCATTACAATGCAGGCAGTACATCGTTAACAATTTATTTATTTAATTTGTAAGGCGCATCAGCTACCCAAAAAGGGTTTCCCGGCGCCAGGCAAATGGAGACCAGATAGTAAAAAATTAACAGCAAAAATTACTTGTTAAAAAGCCAGGTCTTCACTGATTTGCGGAATTGGGCGTAAACTGTTTCATTCCGAATGGCTATGAAGGGCATTCCAGAGTGAGGGCCCGAGATAAGAAAAAGATCGACCACCCATCCGGGACAGCCTGAATCTTGGCACAGAAAACCTCCCCTGGGTGGATGAACGTAGGCATCGGGAAGGAACGTATGGGTAGGTTAAGGAACGTAGGTATTGAGGTGCAGTCCCCGCTTTAATTTTAAACATATAACTTAGAGCTTTAAATCGGATTCGATTTTCCACCCTGAGCCAATGCAAATCTCGTAAATGGCCAGAGACAGAAGCGGCCCTGGGAATCCGACAGAGAAGTCTTGCCGCGGAATTTTGAACCATCTGCAGCCTATGGATCACCTCCTTATTGGAACCAAGATAAAGAACATTACCGTAGTCTAGTCTTGAGGTGATTAATGCCTGAACTACTGTTCTTTGGGTGGACTCTGGTAGCATCCAGATGATCTTCTTTAGCCACTTAAGAATGGCAAAACAAGTGGCAGCTACCTTGACGGCCTGGTGATGCATTGTTAAGGAGTCATCTATGATGACACCCAGATTTCGAACTTGACAAGAGGGTTGAGGTAGAACCCCCATCTCACAGGGCCAATGTTGTGGGCCCCAGAGACCCTTGTCTTTGCCAAGTATTAGCACCTCAGTTTTTCCCCATTAAGCTTGAGAAAATTCAACTGCATCCATGATGCAATTTTACTCAGGCCTCATTGAAGTAGGGAGAGCCCGTCTGTTTTTCCGCGGAGAGGAGAAGATGATTTGGGAGTCGTCCGCGTAGGAGAACAGGGACAACCCCGCATCTTCCGCTACAGCAGCCAAAGGCCTCACATATAAGTTGAAGACAACGCAACTCTGACAACGCAGGTGCCTTAACATCGCATTTTAATACAACGCATTGTGAGGTCTGTAATGGGGTAATTTCAACTTTTTCAGGTGTGCATGGGTATTGGATGTAAAATATGAAAAATTGGGTGCTTTTTGGGGTAAAATATGAAAAACGGGGTGTTAATTGGGGTAAAATATGAAAAATGGGGTGTTTTTTGGGGTAAAATATGAAAAATTGGGTGTGTTTTGGGGTACATTTTTGAAATGTGTGTGTATTTTATGGGGTCAAATTTCTAAATCCTTGGTGTGTTTTGTGCCAAAATAAGGAGAAATTTGGGGGGTGCATCTGTCTCAAATGTGATCTTTTGGGTGTCTTCTGGGGGTTCAGAAATGAATTCCAGGGTTCACGGTTGGGTCTGTAGTGCAAAGGTTATTCTTGGGTCGCACTCACTGTAGTGAAAATAGTGATCGTCATGTCTCAGCTATGCAACACCTACTCTACTGTTGCAATGTGCCTAGTATTAGTATGTATTAGAATGGAATGCGATGTCATGGCATGCATCGCAACTACGTATGTGCCTTTGGCACACGAGTGGTACGTCTGCTGTGCATGGGCGCACAGCGGCCACCATTGAGAAGTGCAGAGGGGGGTGTCTGGACAGCTGTGAGGTGGTAAATCCCGTAATGAACACTGGATGGTGTGTGGCCGCGGGGATGTGTGTGTGAGCATGTGTAGTTAAGAATTTATTGAGGGAAGTCTCACCTCTAAGCCGTGTCCCGTGTCTACGTAGTTCCTGCTCTCCTGCGTCTGCTTCCAGGAAAAGGAAGTAGGCAGCCAGGCTCCCTCGCATGAGTCATTCACAGCACTGCGATGCAGCTGTGGTATTGTAATTTGGCAACAGGACAAGTCATGCAGCCAGGGGCCAGAAGGGTGGGCATGTTCTCCATGCAGGCTGCAATGCAGCCTGCATTGCGAACAGAGAAGTGCGCATGTCTGCATTGGGCGGCCTGAGTGGGCCGACCAAACAGTCATTGCGCACTTGAGTGTGCATGCCAATCCACACATTCCCTGCTCTGTGTTTGGAGCAGTCCTACCCACCCGCCCAACCCCTGAGGATACATAGCATGATTACATCCGTTATTTATCCCTTGTTTGTCCCTTTTTTAACTGTTTCATTGGATTCTCTGAGCCCGCACTACACGCTTCCTGCCGCTGCTGCCCCTGCGGACCCGCGCCCCTGTCCTTGCACATTCCCGCCTCCCAGCTGATCGTTCCTCCGCCCTCCCCTACTTAATGGTGGACGCTGCGCAATTGCGCAGCGGACAGGCGCTGCTGGCGCGCAGAAGGCCCACCTAAGACAAGCCCATCTGCGCACGTCTGCAACCCAACCGCGACCAGCGCCAGTAAGCCTGGATCACAGGCCACCCACTGCTACGGCACAGCCACCCTCCATGCACTCAAACCCGGGAAAGTCAGAGACTGGCCTTAGCAAACACGACCCACAGCCAGTTCTCCTGCCTCCACTGCCGCCGGAGCTATACCACCACCCCGGACTCCAACACAGCCGACACCAGCATGCGCTACACCCTAGGATGCATCCCCCTCAACGGGCGCTCTGTGCACATGCACGCCGTGGAAATCTGGAACCTACTCGACTCTCTCCCGCCTGACATCACCTTCTTCACGGAGACCTGGACCAATGCCTTCTCCACCCCCGACATCAAGACCGCCATCCCGGACGGATACAAGATCCAGAGGAAGGACCGCACCAACCACCCGGGAGGGTGCCTCGCCATTGCACACAAGAGCACCCTCCGCCTCACCACCTGCAGCGGAACCTTCCCCTCCGCCAGACACCTGCACTTCCAGATCCAGACCAGCCACAACTCCACACTCCAAGGAACCCTCGTCTACAGACACCCCGGGCCCAGGACACACCAGCCAGCCCACCATCTCCACCTGGACGCCAGTCACAGCCAAAGACACAGCCTCAACCATGAAAGACATGCACTCGTGGGCCCCCACCAACCTATGCCCTCCCACATCTACCACAGAGCCGCAGCCGCCATCACACACGAACTGCAATGCACCATCAACACCACCTTCAAGACAGGCACCTACCCAGATGACTGAAAGGGTGCAGAAGTCTGGCCCCTTCTCAAGAAGACCACATCTGACCCCACCCACCTCAAGAACTACCGGCCGATCTCGCTCCTCCCCTTCGCAGCCAAAGTTGCAAAGTTGCAGAGTAAACAGTCAACAGGGAAGTGACACGATTCATTGATGACAACGCCATCCTCGACCTGTCCCAATCCGGATTGCAAACCAACCACAGCAACGAGGCCATCCTACTGGCTGCCACAGACGACATCCGCACACTCCTGGACCAAGGCCACTCCGCATCCCTCATCATACTCGTCCTTTCAGCGGCCTTCAACACCGTCTCCCACCACACACTAGTCGCAAGACTACACAACGCCGGCATACAAGGAACAGGCCTCGACTAGATCCGATCATTCCTCCCCGGAATAAGCCAAAGGATCAGACTGCCAACCTTCCTCTCCATTCCCACGTAAATCACCTGCGGAGTCCCAGAGGGTTCATCTCTGAGCCCGACCATCTTCAACATCTACATGGCACCCTCGACACCAACGTCCAACAACACAGCCTCAACATCGTATCCTGCGCTGATGACACACAGCTCATCCTCCCCCTCACCAAGAAGACCACCACCGCCAGACTCAACTTCCAGAACGGAAGGCAGGACCAACAGCTGCCTGGAGCTCAACGCCGGGAAGACAGGAGTCCTTGTCCTTGGAACCACACCTTCAGCATGGGACAACATCTGTTGGCCTTCGCCCTCGGAAGCCCACCTACCCCCTCGGACCATGCCAGAAACCTTGACATCGTACTCGACCCATCCCTCACCATGAACAGACAGGTCTACGCCGTCACCTCCAGCTGCTTCAACAACCTCCGCAAGACCCTCAAATGGATACCCCCAGAGTCAAGGAAGACAGTCACCCATGCACTCATCACCAACAGACTGGACATTGGAAACGCACTCTACGCTGCCATTTACAAGTCCATTCTCCGCAAACTACCGACATTACAGTACAACGCCGCCAGACTCATCCTCGGCATCCCCCGGGAACTAACACATCAGCCGACACCTACGTAGACTCCAGTGTCTCCCCGTGGTGATTGGAGTCACCTTCAAAATCATCACTCACGCCTCCGAATGCCTACACAACAACGTAACCAAATACCTCAACAACAGAATCAACTTCCACGTACACAAATGAGACATCCGATCTTCCAACCTCGCACTGTCCGAAACGCAGCACATCCACAGAGCCAGAGCAGGCGGGAGATCCTTCTCCCACATTACATCCAATACCTGGAACGAGCTACCGGCAGACATCAGAGGTGCCCCCTCCCTGCACACCTTCAGGAAGACCCTCAAGACAAGGCTCTTCCGCTTACAGATCTGCGGACCCCCACCCCTCAGTGCCTTGCGACCCTCATGGGTGTGTGGCGCGCTTACAATTCCCCTGAGTGATTGATTGATTGAGTTATCATCATGTGATGATTGTTCCTCTTCTGCACTCCTTGAGGTGGTGGAGCAATGCTCTTCCAACATAGCGGTAGACCCGCCACGGGGGTGCGTCATATACGTGTGATAGGTATGAGCGACTCACCCCCGGGCCTCCTGCGCTACGCGTCCCACCTTCTCCTTACCTGGACATTGACCCCGTGGCGCAATCCACTGCACTCTCTCCACATCTGTGACTCCGCCAGCAGGAGCCTGAGACAGGTGTGCTTTCACTGGGCTGGGTACAGCAGTCACCGCGTAGTCGGCTGGTGGACCGCCCGATGCAGTTGATGCAGCAGGGCTCCCTTAGGCGTGTAGTTGCAGTGCTCAGTCCACACAAGTTCGGTGTCGCACAGGGGCCTCACCCTCCAGGGCGTCCGGCCAGCCCAACATCATCCGTCCTGTGATGCAGGGAGACGGCACCCACCGTTGGTAATCCCCTCCTTGCACTCCGGTGTAGTGGTGGATCATAGTATGCAAAGTGGACATCACTACGTTGGTGCGCAGGATCACCTCTGCCATTGACTGCACCAAGGTGCGCAAGGCGGGCTTCTCACACAGGTCAGCAACGTGTCTCCATGCGACCTGCCAGACTTCACCACCAGGTACGGGTGATCGTCGCACATCAATGTCTCTCGCCACGGCTCATCGACTCCACATCTAATCCATATCCCTCTCCAGCCCACAGACGCAGGTCCAGCGAGGGATCCAGGAACCAGACGCAGCTCCAGTGAGGGATCCAGGAACCAGACGCAGCTCCATCGAGGGATCCAGGAACCAGACGCAGCTCCAGCGAGGGATCCAGGAACCAGACGCAGGTCCTGCGAGGGATCCAGGAACCAGACGCAGGTCCAGCAAGGGATCCAGGAACCAGACACAGGTCCAGCGAGGGATCCAGACGCAGCTCCAGCGAGGGATCCAGGAACCAGATGCAGGTCCAGCAAGGGATGCAGGAACCAGACGCAGGTCCAGTGAGGGATCCAGGAACCAGACGCAGCTCCAGCGAGGGATCCAGGAACCAGATGCAGGTCCAGCGAGGGATCCAGGAACCAGACGCAGGTCCAGCGAGGGATCCAGGAACCAGATGCAGGTCCAGCAAGGGATCCAGGAACCAGACGCAGCTCCAGCGAGGGATCCAGGAACCATACGCAGGTCCAGCAAGGGATGCAGGAACCAGACCCAGGTCCAACGAGGGATCCAGGAACCAGATGCAGCTCCAGTGAGGGTTCCAGGAACCAGACACAGGTCCAGCGAGGGATCCAGGAACCAGACGCAGCTCCAGCGAGGGATCCAGGAACCAGACGCAGGTCCTGCGTGAGGACCAGGATCTCATCCTGATCAACCAGGATGTTGGGTGGCTTGAGGGGGTTGTTGGTGTGTGCTGCACTATGCCCTGGCTGCTCAAATCTGCATTAATCCTTTTTTTTTTGGTGCATCTTTTATGTTGGAGGTGGCCAGATAGGTTAAGACAGAAATTGCGGGTTAGCGTGCCTTTTTCTATCGCTAAGGGCTTATTGCTGGATTCCACCCGCTGTCGCCGGTTCCATAAACGCTGTCGCTTTAATGTTAGCGACGGTTTTCGCCGCTGATCCCTGCAGCTATCGCCTGTTAGCAAAACGTTGCTAATACGTCGCTAACAGGGTGATAACGTGCAGGGATCGATGTCGATAGAAAAACTAGCGCTGACCTAGGTTAGCGATAGTTATTGCCATTTCTTGCTAATATGCCCCATAGTATTTTAGGTAGGGTGGACATTTTGATAGCTGCTATTCGACCCAGGAGAGAGAGGCGATGATGTCTCCAGCTATCCAGTTCCCTCCTAATCTGTCGGGACAATTTGGCATAATTTAGCTTGACCGTTTGCTCAATGCTGGGGGCCAACTCTATCCCCAAATATGGAATTGAATCACCTGCTTGCGCTACCAGGAGGCTCTTTCCCCCAAACGGCGAAGCCCTAGGAGTCCCAGATAGATTGAGTATTTGCGATTTGCCTACGTTCACATTGAATCCCGAGGCCTTACCAAAGGTCTCCAATTCTTCTAGGAAGGCTGGTAGCGAGCTCTCTGGCGACTCAAGGGATGCTAAAATATCATCGGCATACAAGCTTATTAAATAATCCTCCCCCCGAATGGAACGCCTTTGATGTTAGGGTTGTCTCTCACTCTTTGGGCTAGTGGTTCAATGTAAAGAGCGAACAGGAGGGGCGATAGTGGACACCCCTGCCTGGTGCCCCTTTGAATAGAAAAAGGGCGAGAGGACACTCCATTCACCCTGATCGCGGCTGTAGGAGAACCATAACAGCTCTCCACCCATGATCTGGAATGCTCCCCTATACCAAAATGGACTAACGTTTTAGTCAAATATCCCCAGTCCTCGCGGTCAAACGCCTTCTCAGCGTCGACCGTCAATAAGATCGCATCTCGGTTCGTCCGGTGGGCCTTGTCGATCAGGTGTAGAATCCTCTTGGTGTAATCTCCACTTTGGCGATTCTGAATAAATCCTGCTTGGTCCGGTTCAATTATGCCTGGCATCATTGGGCCCAATCTCATATCTAGAATACTTGTGAACAATTTTAGGTCCACATTAAGTAGGGAGATGGGGCGATATGACCCACATAGTGTTTTATCCTTCCCAGGTTTTGATAGCACCACAATGGTTGCTGTCAGCATATTAGCCGGAACCGAGCCCAAACCCCCGAAAGAGTTAGAAAGCCTAGTCAATACCGGAGCTAGGAGATGACAAAATGTTCTATAGAAAATCGCAGAAAATCCATCCGGACCTGGGGACTTGAGGGGTTTAAGACGCGATATCGCCCCTATCACTTCTTCGATCTGTATTGGGGCATCCAGTGTGTCCGCCTGGCCAGTAGTCAATCTGGCTGTGTGTACGCCTTCCAAATATGAAGTTGCATGGTGATCCGCCAGATTGCCCCTTTTGTACAGATCCGCGTAGAAGTCTCGGAATGTTTGTGCAATATCGTCATCTTCCATGTTTTCATCCCTCCCTTCTCCCATGATTAATTGAATTTTTGTCTGTTGGCATCTCGCTCTGAGTTTGCTTGCCAGTAGGCGCCCTGATCTATCTCCCCCTATATAGTAGGAGAGTTTTAAACACAGTGCTGCATACTCCACCCTATCTAGGTCTAGTCCAGCCATTTGTACCCTTGCAGTTTTCAGTTGCCGCCAGACTCTTGGTGCCCAGTGCAGCTGTGAACCCTCTCCTTAATCTGAGCTGCTAGCTGCTCCCTTTTCTCCCTGTGCTCCTTGTTCTCTGCTGCTGATATGGCTATAAGCTCCCCTCGCACTACTGCCTTCAGAGCCTTTCACAATGTAGAGAGAGATGTTTCGGGGGAGTCGTTTCGCTCTAAATAGTCAGATATGCATTTAGTGAGTTGTGTCCGCACTGCCGGCTTGTGGAGCATGCTGTCTCTCAAGCGCCATGTCCCTAGATGTTTTCTGTGTGGTGGTAACTGAATTGTGACCCTCACCGCGTCATGGTCAGAGAGTGCTGTCGGTTCGATTTCCATTTCCCTGACTGCTCCATTGACTTCTATTGTTCCTAACAGATGGTTTAGCCGTGCGTAGGTCTTATGCGCATATGAATAAAATGTGTATTGTGAGGACTGTGGGTGCCCTTCCCTCCACATATCCACCAGACCCACGGACTTTAACCACTCTTTCCCTTCAATTGACATCACTCCTGTTTGGCTGACGCGACTCCCTGATCTGTCTTTGGTCGCGTCCATGACGATATTCAGGTCTCCCCCCACCACTACCATCCTAGATGGGGTATTCATAACTTCCGGGATTGCTGTCTTCAGGAACCTTTCTTGACCTGAATTAGGTGCATAGATTGACCCTACCATAAAGGGATGTCCCCCTACCATGAATGTATAGGCTAATAGTCTCCCTTTGATCTCTGCCACCCTGTCTCTGACTTCCCCTCTGAAGCGCCTAGCAACTAATATGGCCACCCCCACTTTCTTATCTGAAGTAGAGGAGAACAATTGATGGGGGAATGCCCGTGCGTTAAGGCGGTGCCAATCTTTGGATAGCAGATGTGTCTCCTGTAGGAGACAAATATCTGCTTCTGAGTTTTCTAGAAACGAGAGGATGGCTCTCCTCTTGATAGGGTTGTTTAGCCCTTTCACATTAAGTTTGAGGACTTTTAATGTATTATAGGTCATTGCAGGAGGAGATGAATTTCTCTAGCCTGGACGCAGACTGTACCGTTGGAGCCTTCGTCCTCCCCTTCTTGCATGACCCTTCCTGTCCCCTAATTGAACCAAGGATTCTTCTGTAGTACTGTTTTCGTGAATACCTCCACCCTGCCCGCCCCTCCCTAACCACAACAAGAAAATGAAAGATACCCCACATTAGTCCGAGACCCGCAGGTCGAGTCCGCTTGTCCCTGTAAAGTTTCAAAGTTGGAAGCATGTTGTGGCCGTGTAACCCCCCCGCTCCCAGTCCCGCAACCTGCCGCCCACTGCGCCTGTTATAATGCACTTATCTGCCCCCTCAGTCTTTTCTGGCTTCTGCGGAGATCTCTCAGAGGTCAATGATTCTATGATCGCTTGTCGTTCCTGCGCCATTTTCTCTGGATCCGGTTTTGTCGCATGCTCCTGGTTACGGTCTCTGCGAGCCCACTGCCATCGGTCTCTGGAAGCTGTAGAACCTGTTTTCCCCCCTGAATCTTCTTGCTGTGGGTGTTCTATGCCCAGAACCCGGCATGTATCCTGTAATGAACGGAGTTGATGCAATTTAATCTTCCACCGGAAAATCAGCCTGAAGGGATGCCCCCAGGAATATGCTATCCCCTGGCTGCGCAGATGGGTAGTCGCTGGGCGAAAGTCTCTTCTCTTTTGTAGCGTAATTATTGCCAAGTCCGGTAAGAGCGCAATTGGGTGGCCCTGAAACCTAAGCGGCTGCTTGACTCTGGCTTTTTTAAGGATAAGCTCCTTCAGCTGAAAGTCCGGTAGATAAGCGAGTATATCCGGTGGTGGGGCTGGAGCCCGACGTTGCAGGCCCACCCTGTGTGCTCGCTCTATTCTAATTTCAAAGTCCGATGACTCCTCCAAAGTGTCCCTGAATAAATCTTGTAGATAGAGCCTGATATCTGGGCCTTCTGCTTTGGATGGAACACCCTTCACTCGAATGTTGTTCCGTCTGGAACGATTCTCCAAATCTTCTGTGTGCGCTTGGAGATCGATTTGCTGGGCCCTAACCGGATCACATCTTGTTGTAACTGCTCAACCTCCTCGTCACGGAACTGTTCGTGTTCCTCTATGCTGGCCACTCTCTCTCCCAGTGCGTCCACGTCTCCTCGAATCTCCTTCAACTCTCTCGCGAACACCCCATTGAGAGACTGGAGATCCTCGCGCAGCATGTTGAACAACGTTTCCAGGAATGAGCGGGTGACAGGCTCTTCAGCACCTTCTAAGTCCTGTCCCGCCGGTTAGCCCCGAGATAGCTTTGCATCTAGTGAAATTTGCGGGCTCAGGGAGAGCTGTGGGGCCACTTGCAGGTGATCTCTATTCTCTGTTCGTCCCCTTTTCCCCCAGGCGTTATCCTCTTTGGGTCAGAAGGACGGCCTCCTCCACTCGTATGTATCTGGTCACCTCCGCTGGGGCCCCAATTCTTGCTCCGGATCCTCGGCTGAGGCCGCCCCGGGTGGAATACGCTCACTCAGCCTCCAGAAACGGCAGCTGCAGCACTCTCGATCCGGGGCCTGTGGGTGGTGTTTCACTCTCTACGCCTGCCGGCAAATTACCAGCTCTCAGGGGCTTGCCTGCCCACTTACCGGTCCGCAGTCCCCCTCCTGCAGCCGCTTATGCCCTTTGCCACTTCTCCCTTCTACTGGGCCCGAGCAGGCCTTTACCTCATGCTACACCTTATTTTCCTCTTGCGGTGTCCTCGGGCCCTCTATGACACCTCTCTGGGCCCTGGGTTACTGCTGCCCCGTACCTGAACCCTGGAGGCTCACTCGTTGCCCCAGACCATCCGCCTGCTCCACTCTCTCACCCCAGGGCTCACAGGTGCCTTCCGCTGCAGCGTCTCCTCCGACCTCTGGTCTCTTGTCCCCAGGCCCACCAGATCTCCCGGGGGCCAGGCCACGAATCCAGCCGCCTCCTGCAACTTCCGAAGGACCTGCAGCGCCTCCTGCGACTCTCGCATATGCCGGCCTGGAGTTGTATCACTAGCTCAGGTCAGCTTCACCATCTTGTTCTCCCATGTGTGCGGCCGCTGATCGGCCTCTCCGCTGCAATCGCTGCTCCCAGCTGGCCTCGGGGACCTCCTGCTTGCTGTGGGGAAATCTAGGGGCAATATATATCGCTGAAGCTGCGGCCGGTGTCACGGCAGGCGAACGGGACCGAGGAGACGATTAAGGCACGTCTTGTCCGGTCGCCATCTTGGCCATGCCCCTGATGTAGCCATTTTAGAGACTGCGTCGTGAACTGAGCTCATGGAATTCTTGTTGTCGGAGAGCTCTTGCAGCAGTGTATCCATGGCTGATGGCTAAATGGGCGGTGGGTCCTGTGCCATGGCATCTGATGTGTGTGTTACAGGTGTCTTCACGTTTGAGACAGCCTCCAACAAAAGGAGTTGATGTGTGGACTTTGACTTATACAATCTCCACATATTGCGAGCGAAAACAGGAACCCCGCTAGCATGGTCAAATAAGGCCCCACGCGGATTGCTCTGACAAGGAAATTGGGGGGGTCCTTCTCATTGATGGCTAGTTCTTTTCCATTAACCCAGGTGAGGGATATGGAAAGTCCAAAACAGAGAGCCCTAGGTAGATGTGGTGCCACTTGAGCACCCAGCTGGTGGTCCAAGGCCAGTGCTGAAGGAATGCGGAAGCCACGGTCCCTCATTCACTCTGATGACTTGTCATGCACAAGGTAATTCAATGAGGCCCCTCTTGGAGAAGAAGGAATGCCTAGGAAGAAGTCTAAATTAGCCTTGTAGAAGGCAATAGCGGAATCAATATAGGTGATGCACTCCAAGGTGCAAATGCCACTGTCCATAGAGGAGGGAAATTCCTGTTGCCTTCACTCATGCTGGCTGCCTCAACCTCTCACGTTGTAGCCCCCACTCCTCAGCCAGTGGACAGAGGGCTTGTTGTCTCCGGTTCATGGCTGGCGGCTATTTGTTAAGAACAGTAGGCAAACTAGTTTCAGTCAGCGTTGGCGGAGGAAGAGTTCGCTTACACTAGAAAGTCATTGACAATATCAGAATTGGATGGTGATTCCCAGTGTCCTCACCCAAGATGACCACCATGCACATCCTAACAGCAGTCTTCTGTCTATGTCCAGCAGGGTGAGTTCCCAGCTGCTGTGGTGCTCTTCCTGCAATGAAGATTACCAGGGGGTGGACTGCCATGCCATGGATGGATTAGGGCACAGCCTCCTCACCTCATGCCTGCTTGTGACAGTAGTTAATGAAATAAAGGCCCCCTATAAGGCTAGCTGCACCACTCCTGATTCTCTGCCTTCGAGGCCCCATTCTGACCTGGAGGGCAAGGGAGTAGTACTGGTGGGGCGACAGCAATGGTAGGATGCTGACCTCCGTCCAGAGTGCAGCAGGTGCATGGGGCAGTGGGAGCATCGCTGAGGCTGGGTCAAAATGGCTTAGGGCTCTGTTACTACTCACCGCCCCCGGCATCTCGGCAATTTAGGCTCTTAAAAAGCCTCCTCACTGCTGGGTAAGCAGTCCCTTGGAGACATTAGGGCATTCCGTCAGAGGTCGAGGGTGGATGCCAAGTCATGTCCGGCTGCGGGCAGGCCATTACCCCACAACCAAGGCCCTCTGATCCGGGAGCACTAGAAGCATGCCGCCATGCTCCTTGGTGCCAGGCTCTGCCCCCTCAACCTTTACTCTCTTAGTTATAAGGAACAGGTGTTTTTTCCCAAGTACAATCTCACAGTCAAGTCCCCGCTGTCACAATGTTTTCTATAGGCACGGACTATGCACACCCACCTACCTAGGAAAACCCTAGCATGATATTTCTATTTTCCCAACTCCCCTGGTAGAAATGTTATGTAGTATGTCTCTTCATCCTACCAGAAGCCAGTACACATAGTCCTTTTTTTTGCCTCTCAACCAAGCAAGATCCTGCGAGGGAGACGTCTTTAGAAAAACAAAAAAGTGAATGGTGAAATGCTTGCATAAATCCCAGCCAATGCTAATCACTTGGGCTGCATTCCAGTCCATTTCTTTACCCAGTATGCCCCCTCCAGACAGAGACGAGCAATATGAAAGCTAGCCTCGATCCTGCACAAAGAAGAACAGTTGAGCCCAAACTGCCAGAGCTTATAACCTCTAGAAAGAAACACTATCACACTGTTTTCAGCGTTGTCAGCCCTTTTCAGTGAGGTGCAGCTTGAGTTCATTGACTCAGTGACTCATTAAGTCACTTCCAGAGCTGTGGCATTCTTAACTCTTTTAATGCCCCAAGAAAAGAAATAATAGGCAATCATTTTTTAATGAACAATAAATGAAAAGAAGACCCAAAAGGCCAACAATTGGCTACAGAACACTTTGTAAATCAATGTCATGCTTCAAAAGTCTAATAATAAAATTACAACAAACAGAGGCTGCCCTATTACCCGAACCTGCGGCAGAATAAAGACTGGAATCCTAACAAGGGTTCAAGTACCGCATTTACACAAAAACATAAACTTCACTAATCTTGAAGGCATACCAAACAAGAAAAATATATGAACTACTTCACATAAAAACCGATACCCCTACACAATAACACAATATATACAAAATGTATTAAGATAATAATATAAAGAACAATACAGTCATAAAACAGTTGTGCACACAAGGTTATACACAAGACACATTATAAGAATGATTGACCGTGTTAACAAAAACAGTGGCTGAGGAAAAATTATACATAAAGACTGTTAAGACATAACACAGGAACAAAAATAGCAAAAGAAGCTTCCTCTTTAAAATGCTGATGCGGGCTCAATAGCCATCCACACAAATTGTCGGCAATTATTACAACAGCCCGGAACTGCGGGCATGCGTGCATCTCGGAGGCCGTACAGACCGTGACGGCGTACCGGAAGCCGTATTGGCATTTTAAAGAGGAATGTGATTTGGTCTGACTCCCTCGTTAATATATTTATGACCCGAGCTCTATGAAAAATCAGCAACCCATGGAATAAATATCCTCCGTGATTGTGACAGTAGTTACTGTCTTATAAGATTGACCTTCAATGAACTAGTGATCAAATCTTATTGTTGGAGGCTCTGTTAATAAGCACTGTTTTTCCTGATGATGACCATACCATTTTAATTTAGTCGAAATGCTGTCGACGCCTATCAGTGGCTTCTACTAAAGAGGAAGCATCTTTTGCTATTTTTGTTCCTGTGTTATGTCTTAACAGTCTTTTTCCTCAGCCTCTGTTTTTGTTTACACTGTCAATCATTCTTATAATGTGTCTTGTGTGTAACCCTGTGAGCACCACTGTTTTATGGCTGTATTGTTCTTTATAATATTATCTTATTAAATTTTGTATACATTGTGTTATTGTGTAGAGGTATCGGTTTTTATGTGATGTACTTCATATATTTTTCTTGTTTTGTTTGCCTTCAAGAGTCATGCTTCAAAAGTCTGACACAACTATGAGCAACAATACAAAAACAAAGTGCAATGTTACTTTAATCCAACATTTTAATCTTTAACCATGCTAGAAACCACAACTTGAAACAGTACTACCCTTCCACTTTTATGAATGTGCTTGCACTGATTTGCAAGTGCAAATAGGTCAGTAAGAAGAACAGAGAGATGCTCTATATCTTCTGTATCTTCATGTTGGCTTTTCCCCAAGTATATTTTCCGAACCTTGACATTACCTGTCTCTTTAGTAAGGATATCAACTGTTGCAATCAAATGATGTCTCAAAATATTGATTTCTATTCTAAAGGATGATATGAATCCAGAAGCTAATCAATAGCGGATTATAATAATTGATGAGGCTTTCTTTATATTTTACATAATATCATGAACACAACCAGGGCCTTCACTTTCTTTGAATTGGAATAGACCCCCCCCCGCCAACACTTTCAAGAAGTTAATCAAGAACTAAGGCTGCAGGGAAAAAAGTGAATGGATACTGAGACCTAAACCTGTATGAAAATGACTCAATAACTGTGCAGAGAGGCATGCCTGGTAATTGTGATGATTCTATTACCCTCATATCCCATTTCCACATTACTGCACACAATCACCTGTGATCAAGATCCAATCACAGTATCAAATATGTCAATCCAACTCCAACATTCCTGTGTACAATTTCTGCCTTTAAGTCTAATCCTGTATCAAGACCAGTAGCGGCTGGTGACAATATTAAGTGGTGAGGCAAACAAACACTCACTGAGAGACACCTGCACTGCCTTTAAACTCAGTGACAAACCTCTCAATCGTGGCCTGTTATAAACAGTACTTATATCGAGCCACGACTGAGATCTCTGGACTTGAGGTTGAAGGCAGTGCGAGTTTCTCACAGTGCCTGTCAGTGGGTCAAAAAAGTAAAGCATAATAAAAGAGTTTACTTACCCACGCCGCATGCTCAGTGTACTACTTCTGCAGTTCCAGCGGGAGTCTCAGAGCCTCAGCCAACTCCCCTGTACCACTCCAGATGCTTTTTTCATGCTGCTGATAATGTTAACAGTAAGAGAAAAGCACCAGAATTGGTTAGAGTGGGCTGGCTTAACACTACTTTAGGCACTGGGGACTTGTGTCTTCTCTCCACCCAGTTGTCTTAGACAGCTCGGGTGGGAGAGGTTTAAAGTGAGTGTGGCAGACTGGCCGTCGCAAGACAGTCGGCCAAAGTGACATGCGCAGTTTAAACTGCTGTCATCACTCCTCTAAGTCTCGGCTGTCAATCTCCAGCAATAGCCCTGCCCTGTCCTTGCAGCTCGGGCTGCCATAGGAAAAATATAAAATGGTAATAAACACAGTTAATTATCATTTTATTTTTCACTTTGGCTGCACCTTGAGCAGGGGCAGGGCAATGGTTATTAGCCCATATTGAGCAGCCACCACTGATCAAGACCATAAATGTTAATTAGTTGTTCCACGACATTACTTACAGATAAACAAGGTAGATAAAACAACTGTTATTGGGTCAACTTTTGAGGGTATCTTAATACATTAGTGCTTAATCCAAGTATTTTGTAGATGATAATACTTTCAATGATATCCTCATCTAATCTGTACCTACAAGTGGTGCCGGATCTTAATACAAGGCTTATATAATACAACTATACTGCAATCCATCTGCAAATTATTTATGTTAACCCTCTGAGTGCTAAAGATGAGACCATCTAATCTCATTGGGCCTGGCTGCACTAATGATAAGACCATCTTGTCCTTAGCAATTAATTGGCAACACTTGGCTGATATCTCTCAGTCGAAATCTCTATGCAAATATGACAATAATTGTGTTTGGCATAATTGTCTGATGAGGCTCAGATGCTGTTATTATTATACTGTAATTTGGGACTACCAAAATAATATATAATCCCACTATTGATTCATAGGTATATATTCTCAGAGAGGTGCTCATATCTACCCATAAATTGAGTTACATGCCCAAAACGGTGTGACCCCACATTGAACAATAGAATTAGACATGCACTTTTCTTTTGAACTGCTGCTTTCAGAAGCTGTTTCTCTTTGTACTGGGTTATATTATACACATTTTAGATGCTCTATGGACCTTTAGATAGGTGCGCAGGCACTAACTTGTGGGTTTATGTCAAAACTCATCAACTGTTGTTTTCTCTTGACTCCACATACAATGGCTATAGAGTGACAAATTTGCATTCCCGCTTCTAGGTTGGGGTTCTTGCAATGGACCATTGCTTTAAGAGCGGCTTATGAGATACCATTACTAGTAAACTGTAGACTTTCAGTATGGTGGAATAAACATGACATCTTCTCTTTCCTGCTTCCATTAAGTGTATATGCCATGGACTGTTATTTCCATAAGTGACCATTCTTACGACATAGTCTATCCGGAAAACGCTGCCATGACCCTGAAAGCAAATACCTTGAGAAGATTCTATCTTGTGCCGTTCTTCAACAAGACCTCAGTCCACATTATTATTTTATAGATGGGTGACTTCAAAGGTCCGCAACAATACGCTTCCAGAATTTGATGTTTCGTTAACAGCTTCCTCTTCCTGGCATCTTTTAAATACTTTGCTCTGTTTGTTCAACACTCTCCCATTTACATTTTTGTAGGAATTGGTTCTTTTAGGAATGCCAGAAGTCTAAGAAATGCTTTGTGCTCATTATGCTTTCCTTGAATTTTTTCTTAAATCACTTTTATCTATTTGTTTCTACTATAGCAATGCACACACCACAATACCATAATTCTGACACCAGAGTTTCATATAGTAGATTATAGCATTAGCACAGACCATCCCATCCCCATTGCTGTACTCCTACCTTTTAGAGTGTTCCATTTGTATGTGGATAATGGACCAGTTGACCTCCTTTGGCCCACTTAGACAGAGGATTTTTTCCTCTCTTAAGCTATCTTCTACTGGATGACCTCACCAGGAATTCCATTTCTGTGGAACACCTGTGCTTACCTTTGGACATTTTGTTCCAATTATCTCCCTACCTCATGGATAGTGTCTGGATAATAACCTACACAGGATGCTGCTACTAAGAGACACCTTTCAGGACACATTCCTTCTCTTGTAGGGTTTCTCCTCATGTAGTTCCAAATTCACTTATGATTTCACCCAGACATTGGTTTTAACGCGACCATTAACCTCCTTCTGACAGACTCTGACTGATAGTCCCTTCCTTGCTTAAGATATATTCTCTTTCTTCCTCGCAGACGGCCAAATATACCCTAGGATCCCCTTTGTCAATTGTCACAAATGGACCACTCTGTTTGGGAAAATTACAGTCACTGTTTGTTTTCTCTTTACAAATGGTTAACTTAAGCACAACTCATAACTACCTTTCTCGCTAGATGGAAAACAGCAAGCCTGGTTGTTGGTCCATCGCTTCTAATTTCATAAAGTGCATATCATTTCTACTGGCTTTTTGCCATGAAAATGTGATTACCATGGTTGATGATTCACATGCTGACTGTCACATTTAAAATGGATTTATGAATATACCATGCTAGCTGTCCCCCACTGAGTGAAATAATGGGATTTGTAAGTAAACTCTATTAAGAATACATTTTTACAAATTCAAAATGGTTACAGATATGATCATAACTGTATACAGTTAAAGCCTTTAAAAGCCCCAGGCCTGTATCCCGCATGGGGGATAAAGCATACATATGCTGCTTATACACAGATACTGATTGGAGATATCTATAAGGAATAAAGAGATCACTAACACAATTTATCAACAACATTGTCTTTACTCATTGTGATCGTACGTACTAATGTGTCTCAGATTGAAATTTGTTGGCAAAGTTATGTCATGTAGTTTAAGCATTCTTTTTTTTTAAATCTTTATTTATATGTTTTCATAAAATACAAACGTGTATTGCAAGATACATGCTCAATATAAACATCCATCAATAATTTTCTATTATACAGTGATCCTGTACAGCACAGATACATTTAATGCCCTGTAACACAGTGACATGTCTCATTCGCCCCCGTACGCTAGTACCAGCTAAATCTTTCAATTGCTTGCAGCAGTCTGCGGTTCGGCATCCTGTTCAGTTTGTGAGCTAGCAGATGTCTGTTCCAACAAATAAGATCTATAAGGCTGCCATATATCTAATGGTCTAGACACTGGGTGTTGTAGCTCCGCATATATCTCACTTGTGGTGTTACAATACGTCATGCTGACCAACCAGCCTTTCAGTGTTGGCGGGTACTTACTCCCCCAGTGAATTGCCACCTCTCTTTTCGCTAACAGTAATGCAATTGCACTGAAATGCTTATATGGCTTAGTGATCTCTTGCACATACCCCAACAATGCCTGCTTAGGCGAAGGGGGAAGGCTCAAGCCTGTCATGTTTTATAACTCACTGAATACTTGAGTCCAAAATTGTGCTACTTTGACACAGGTCCAAGCCATGTGTGCAAAATCAGCCATCGGGGCGCTGCATCTGGGGCAGGTATGTGGGCGCGGTGGGTCCATACGGTGAACTTTAACAGGAGATATGGGGCAGGTATGTGGGCGTAGTGGGTCCATACGGTGAACTTTAACAGGAGATATGTATGCTCACCATAAAAATTTAAACTGTAATATCTTGTGCTTATGGTTAAATGATACTTTACAGGTCTGTTCGCAGCATGCCTTCCATTGTGCGTCAGTAAGGGGGGCACCTAAGTCCCGTTCCCAGGCTGCCCGTACCCCCTCATCCCTAACTGGGAGCATAGCCACAGAGGCTCTATACATCTTGGCCATGAGGTGTTCACCGGTTGTGCCCTTAATAAGTAGTGTCAGCGGAGGAAACTCCTGCAGCCCCAAGGGGTAACTCGGAACCAGGGATCTGAATGGTCTCTGTAATCTGCATAAATTGAACTGGTCCAGGAACGTCGCTCCCTGAAATCATCCATCTTCCTCCCTAATGAATATGTGCCCATCGGGGAACACATCCCCAATCGTGCTCAGATTAAATTTAGTCAGGGTTCGTTGCATCGTGACCTCCTTGGTAATGGGTACCCAAATGTTCCAAGCGAGCGGGAGGGCCGGAGAGTACAGCAATTGCACTCCTGTAGTTCGATCCAATTGCATCCAGGCCCAACTGGTCGTTGACAGCATCTGTATGTCCACCGGGTCTCTTTTTAAACCAGTCGGCAGCAATGCAGACAAGTGCGTAGGGTGTGCTAAATCTGCTTCAGGGCGTAAATATGACATTTGTGAGTCGGAGTCAAACCAGTGTCTGGAAAAGCTACACTGTGCAACTAGGTAGTATATGCGGAAATTAGGGACCCCAGCCTCCCGTTCGTACGGGAGCATCAATATGTCCCAGCTAATCCTCGGCTGTTGGCCCCCCCACACCAAACGGATTTGTTTAGTGCGCAGTGTGGCAAAGAAAGTCTTGTATAGTGGTATTGGAATGTTCTGGAACAAATATAAAAATTGTGGCAAAACCACCATCTTGACCAGTGCTATCCTACCGGCCATGGTCAGTGGGAGTTTAAGCCACCTCTCTATTTTGTCATCTAGTTTCTCCATTGCTGGACCGTAGTTAAGTTGGAGTATTTGGGTTGGGTCCCTATGTATAACTATCCCGAGGTATTTAACTGAGTCGTCACATTACTTCAAAGCCAGCTCAGTGTCCCGTTTACAAGGTGCCTCCGTCAATGGAAAAATGTCAGATTTGCCCCAATTAATATGCAGTCCCGAAAGAACACTAAAGCGGTTGATCTCCCACAAAAGAGGCACCAGATTTTCATCCGGGCGCCGAACATACAAAATAATATCATCTGCGTATAATGTGATCAACAATCGGCCTGTTTTGAATTGTATGCCTCTGTGGAAATGATTATCTTGAAGGTGATGCACCAGGGGGTCCATTGCAATGACAAATAAGAACGGAGATAGAGGACATCCCTGGCGCTTCCCCCTCGACAGCGTGAAGGACGCCGTCAACATGCCATTCACCTGAATACGAGTCGACGGGCACGTATATAACAATGAGACCACCGCAATGAACCTGGGCGGCATCCCCAGCCTTATCAATGTTCTAAAGCATCAAAGGCCTTTTCGGCATCTAACAGCACTGCTGCTGGCAATGTAGGCAACATCCTGTGGCGTGTGGCAACCAGGGTACGAAGATTCAGGGCAGTGGACCTATGCGGATTGAACCAAGCCTGGGCGGGTGAAATCAGCTGGTTGACTATCAGGGCCAGCCTGGTAGCCAGCATCTTTGCCACGATCTTATAATCAAAATTCAATAGAGACAGCGGTCTGTAGGTGCCACAGCTCTTAGGATCTTTGCCGGCTTTAGGTATTAGTGTGATAACTGCCTCACGGAGGGTCGGGGGAGCACACCTTTTTCTATTGCTTCCTGGTAAACATCTATCAAGTGGGGAGCCAGTGTCCCTTTGAAGTCTTTATAAAAACTGCCAGAGAAACCATCCAGGCCAGGTGCCTTGGACCCATCCATTGTGTCTATGGCCTGAACTACATCATCCACTGTAAATGGCTCTGCTAGGAATTCCCTATGCGCATTTTCCAGCCACACTAACGCTATTTCATCCAGATAGGCAGTACTGGCCTCCGTATCCGAAGCGACTTTCGTAGTCTATAAATCTTTATAATATGCTAATACTTTGGCTTCTATTCCCTCGCAGTCAGTTATAGTCTCACCTTCCTCCCCAGTCAAGCTAGTTATGTAGGTTGGGGCCCTGTGTGGTTGAATCAATCTAGCCAACAAGCGGCCTGGGCGTTCTCCCTCGCTATACCTCCTGGCGACCCCGTATAATGTGATTCCCTCTCGGCAGCCTCTTGAAAGTCCGCCAATAGTGCCGCCCGTCGCCTCAGCCCAGAAGTCGTCAGAGCATGCCCCTTCTCCTGGTCGAGAGCCATTAATTTCCTCTCAATCCTAGAGTGGGTATTACGCAGGTCTTTGAGAATTCCATCCCCTTTCGATATGCACAACCCCCTTATATAAGCTTTAAATGCTTCCCAGAGCATCGCTTTCGTATCCACTGTACCCTCATTCAGTTCAAAGTACTCGTCTATGGCCTGGCCAATTTCGCTAGCAAATACTGAATCGCGCAGCACCATCTCAGGGAATCGCCAATGCTTGGTTCTAACACCTGGACCAGGGATCCTCAGTTTCACCGTAACTGGGGCATGGTCAGACAATGTATGTGGTAAGCGCCCTGCCTCACTGAGCCATGTAGCCACCTCAGGGGTAAGAAACCAGTAGTCCAACCTTGTCCACATATTGTACGTGGCCGAATAGTGAGTATACATCTGTGTATCTGCATGTAAGTGACGCCAAGCATCAGTCAACTGATATGCCTCTATCAGCCCTGTCAGAGTCTGCCTGGCTCTTGGCTTCGTGTCTGTAGTGTTAGCTGTGCTATCCAGTGGTGGGGTCAGTAAAATATTCAAGTCCCCTCCCATGCAGACCCTTTCTGCCCCCATGCGGTCAATACTACCATGTAAATCAGCAAAGAAGTCTGGGTCATCTATATTTGGGGAATATACATTGACAAATAGTATTGGGTTCCCTGATCAATCAATCAATCATGTCACTTATAAAGCGCACTACATACCCGCGAGGGTCTCAAGGCGCTGGGGGAAGAGGGGGGTGGTGCTGCTACTGATCGAAGAGCCAGGTCTTGAGGAGTCTTCTGAAGGCCAGTAGGTCTTGGGTCTGTCGGAGGTTGGTGGGGAGGGTGTTCCAGGTCTTGGCGGCGAGGTGGGAGAAGGATCTGCCGCCGCCGGTCGTTTTCCGGATGCGGGGGACTGTGGCGAGGGCGAGGCTGGTCGAGAGGAGCTGGCGGGTGGGGTGTAGAAGCTGAGTCGTCTGTTGAGGTAGGCTGGTCCGGAGTTGTGGAGTGCTTTGTGTGCGTGGGTGAGGAGCTTGAAGGTTATCCTCTTGTTGACAGGGAGCCAGTGCAGGTCTCTCAGGTGGGGTGTGATGTGGCTGCGTCGGGGGATGTCGAGGATAAGACGTGCAGAGGCGTTCTGGATGCGTTGCAGCCGTCTCAGGAGCTTAGCCGTCGTTCCTGTGTAGAGGGCGTTTCCGTAGTCCAGCCTGCTGGTGACGAGGGCCTGGGTGACTGTTTTTCTTGTTTCGGTGGGGATCCACTTGAAGATCCTGCGGAGCATTCGGAGGATGTTGAAGCAGGATGAGGAAACGGCGTTGACCTGCTTAGTCATGGAGAGGGTGGGGTCGAGGATGACCCCTAGGTTGCGTACGTGGTCGGTGGGTGGCGGGGCTGTTCCCAGTGATGTTGGCCACCAGGAGTCGTCCCAGGCTGAAGGGTTGGAACCAAGGATGAGGACCTCCGTCTTGTCCGAGTTCAGCTTCAGGCGGCTGGTCCTCATCCATTCGGCGACGGCCTTCATTCCTTCGTGGAGGTGGGCTTTGGCGGTGTGAGGGTCTTTGGTGAGGGAGAGGATCAGCTGGGTGTCGTCGGCGTAGGAGATGATGTTGAGGTTGTGCTGTCGGGCGACGTGGGCGAGGGGTGCCATGTAGATGTTGAACAGCGTTGGGCTGAGGGAGGAGCCTTGGGGTACGCCGCAGATGATCTTGGTGGCCTTGGATCGGAAGGGGGCGAGGCGGACGCTTTGTGTTCTGCCGGAAAGGAAGGATGTGGTCCAGTCCAGGGCCTTCTCTTGGATCCCGGCGTCGTGAAGGCGTGTTCGTAGTGTGTGGTGGCAGACCGTGTCGAAGGCGGCTGATAGGTCCAGGAGGATGAGGGCTGCTGTTTCTCCGTTGTCTAGCAGGGTCCTGATGTCATCGGTGGCGGCGATGAGGGCGGTTTCGGTGCTGTGGTTGCTGCGGAAGCCGGACTGGGAAGGGTCCAGGATGTTGTTCTCCTCGAGGTAGCGGGTCAGTTGTTTGTTGACGATTTTCTCGGTGACCTTCGCGGGGAACGGGAGCAGAGAGATGGGTCGGAAGTTCTTGAGGTCCTTGGGGTCTGCCTTGGGTTTCTTGAGTAAGGCGGTGATCTCGGCGTGCTTCCAGCTTTCCGGGAAGGTTGCTGTCTCGAAGGAGATGTTGATTATTTTCCGGAGATGGGGCGCTATGGCTGTACTGGCTTTGTTGAAGATGTGGTGAGGGCACGGGTCTAGCGGTGAACCGGAGTGGATGGTGTTCATGATCTCGCTGGTGTCCTCATCGTTGATTTTGGTCCAGGAGAGCAGGCGGTTGGTGGTTGTGGGGGCAGTGGTCTCGGTGGTTGCCGGGGCGGTCGTGGTGTTGAAGCTGTCGTGGATGTCGGCGATTTTGCGGTGGAAGGAGGTGGCCAGTGAGTCGCACAGGTCTTGCGACGGCTGGATGTCGTTGGTGTAGGAGCTGGGGTTGGAGAGTTCCTTCACGATGTTGAAGAGCTCTTTGCTGTTGTGTGCGTTGTTGTCTAGGCGGTCTTTGAGTGAGGCCATCCTTTTACTAGTAGGCACCTACCGGCCCGGTCTGAGTATACATTTACCGCTCTAAAAGGTACCCTCTTGTGGATTAAAATGGCAACACCTCTAGAATATGTGCTGTAACTGGCAAAATAGCGATTTGTGCCTCAACTACAGGCAAAACTGGGGGGGTTATGTGGCGACAAGTGGGTTTCCAGAAAAAATGCAATGTCAACATTGTGACGCTGTAGGTAATGTAACACTTGTTTTCTTTTCCGAGCATCATTAAGCCCCCGCACATTCCAGGACATAAGCGCTATACTATCAATAACACCCTTGCTATGCATTAATCTTCAATTTGGTATCTAATCTGCTATACGGTCTCATTGTCAGTACATATACGTCGAGCATGTGTCTAAGAGCATGCAAACAAATCAGTTCTGTAACTCTTACCCATCCCCCCTCCCCCCTCCCAACCCCTCAGTCTTCACTAGGGGAACATCCCAAATCCTAAACATGAAAGAAGTCGTAACACAGAAAATACGCAACACCCAAACAAATGTGTGTGCCTAAGCACTGGGGGGTGACAACGCTACGCCTAGTCCCCCTATTGCATTCTTTCAGTAAAAGGAGAAGTATGTAATCAGCCCACCCCCCAGACAGCGAGCACCCCAATATACAACAATGTAACAAAAGCACCGGCAGTACTCATCAATCATTTTAGAGCAGTCTGTCCATCAGCTGGCCGAGAACAAATCGGCACTGGCACCAGAGTCCGGCAGCCCAGGTTAATGATCCGGAGTAGGAGACTTCTTCTGACGTCCATTCACATCTTGCAGTCGAAGAAATTCTTGCGCAGCAGCGGGTGTTTCAAATATTCGGGACCGTCCTTCCACATCTACTCTGAGCCTTGCGGGATACAACATGCTGTACCGCAGCCCCGCTTTCCTCAATGCCACTTTGACTGCAGCATATTTTTTAAGTGCATCCTGCACCATTACTGTAAAGTCTGGGTACAAAGCTATAGTGGATCCCTGCCAGTCCAATGTTCCTTTCTCTCGAGCCATGCGCAAGGCAGTGTCCCGGTCCCTAAAATTAAGGAGCCTCGCCATAATGGGGCGTGGAGGGCAGCCAGGATTAGGCCGAGGGCCAAGGGTGCGATGTGCTCTTTCAACCACAAATGTAGCCGTGAAGGACTCTCTGCCAAACAAGTCGACCAGCAATACTTCCAAGAATCCATCCAACCGACCTGTATTGGTTGACTTCGGCACTCCCATAATGCGAACGTTATTGCGCCTTCCTCGGGCCTCCAAATCCTCATTCTTGATAGCTATCGTTTTAATCCCCCTTTCCATTCTCGCGATCTTTTTAGTAGTCTGTGCCGCGCTGTCCTCCAGGTCTGATATCCTGCCCTCCGCCCTTTCCAGTCTACCTTTGTGTTGGTCCAGCCGGGCTCCCATTTTATCAAGCCGTTTGTCCAATGAGTCGAAACGCGTATCCAGTGCCTTGAATCCTGCTCGCAGTTCAGACATTAGCGCTTCATTACTCTGGGGCGCCATCTGTGGGGGACCTGCAGCATCACCTCCTTCCGCCATTGATGTGCTTGTGGCGTCCGTGCCGCCACTCGGCTTTTCAAAGGTAAGTTTCCATTGCTTGGGGTATCCCTTGCCCATGACCCCCGTATCTGGCGTATCTGTGCAGCCTACGCACCCTCACTGTCCTCTTGTAGGAGCCCCTCAGCGTGCTGGTGTTTCCAAAGCCCTCCAGGGGCAAGCCTGTATTTATCCACGTCTTCCTCAATTGGACAACTCTCTCCCTCCTCACGTGGCACGGGACCCCAGTCGCATATATCATCAATTTGTGCAATTTGTGCAGTATGGGCTCATGAGGTGGCCATGCCCTATTCGCAGCTTTCCAGCAGGGCGGTGGTGTCAAGCATCACAGCCCACTATTTCACCTCAAGCCCAGGCCTTCTCACGCCGTGTCCTGCACACCGGGACCATTCTATTTGCAACTTGACCAGTACTGGTTCCCATACATCTGTCCCATTGTGTAAGCTGTGCACTGTGCTGGGGAGATGTTCACTGGATCCCATATACCCCACTTGCTGCAACGGGAATTCAGCATTTAGGCGGCAAGTCCGTGACCGCACATCCGCAATCTAGTCTCCTGCTTCTCTTTCACGCTGCCCGCAGCTCTCTCGGGGCCTCCAGGGGATATTAAATAATTGCCATCCACTTACGTGACCACAGGGAGGGCCGCCTCAAATACCGCAGTGCCCTCTCCGGCCGACGCCGCACTACACACACTGCAGCTTCACTGCACGGCCATTTCCGCCTCAACCGTCAGGGAGCTCCGAGCCGCCAAATCAGAATAAGCCCGCGCCCCTGCATGGATCGCTGGCCTCACGCAACACGAGCCCCTGGCTCTTCATTGGCCACGCCTCTCCTAGGCCGATAGTATGGACGCCTGCAGCTCTGACTCCGCTCTGCAGTTCCCGGTCAGAGCAGGTTTATCGTGGCGCCCAGTTCCCGGGCATCCTCCGGTACACTTAAATTCTCCTTAGGGGTGCCACCACCGCCAGGCGGCCGATGTGCGACGGGGTTCCGGCGGAGCTCCACAGCTACGTGGCCATCTTGGCCCGCGGCTTGGTCACGCCCCTTAGTTTAAGCATTCTTAACATTGTTAGAACATTAATTTTATCTTATCCAGTTATAACCTTATTATAAAATGTATAAGTTCTAAGGACAGGACGCCTGGGAGAATCTTTTGAGTCCCCTTCCTAAATGGTGCCCTCCTAGTAGTGAAAGTGCCACCCTGCACAGTTACTATGCATGAAATGTAAAAAGTGTTTCTTTAGGTGGCTCGGTTAGGAGAAATAAGCAAAAAGGGTAAAAGGCGTCCTTGGTAATCTTGTAAGTCATGATCGTAGATGAGATTAGTATTTAGGAGAGCAGCAATACACCAAACTCCTCCTGACATCAGGAAGGGAATGATTCATGTGAATATATCCAGAAGCAGATCCAGAAGAAAGTTTTATCTGCAAGGAGCAAAAATATAGGACAAAAAAGTTAACGAAAGTGTAATACATGAAATGAAAAATAAGGGAACATATGTGTTGTGATACACCCTTCTCTTGGCAATGCTTCCTTTAATATCATATTAACAGGAACTCATATTACAGGAAAAGGCTCCGCCTTATCAAGGTTTGAAAATCTCTCCTAAGATCCTATGCGCAAACCACCATCTTGGAGAGGGCAGACTATAAAACTAGTGCATGCCCTTTTTCTAAGATTCGAGGCAGTCAGATGGCTGAGTGCTGCGTCTCAGTGTACTCTGGCTGGCTGACAATGAGAGCAGCGATCCTACCTCTTTAGCATATGCAGGGCATCTTTGTAAGCTCCAAGTAAGCTTTCAGAACGGATATAACAATAATAAACTCTGTATTCATTTGCATAGTTAGGTAATAGAAGAAAATGTTAATGACATTTTAGGGTTTACAAACGAACTCCCATTCTCATCAAAAATACATGTTCTAGTTTGTAAGCCAAAAGAAAAGGGCCTACCATCTTTTCTCTTCATGATTTTCTAGCACCTTATAAGTTTTGTAGTGTTGATGCTGTTGTACAATTTTGAGTACATTTAGAGCTGTATACATGTAGGCAATGAATAATCAAATGTTTGCTTGCTTTGGCTATTACACACCAAGGATGTGTCTTTTTTGATAACACTGCAAGTAAATGGGACTCAATTCATAATCATATTTTAGAAAGCTAAAAGTCTGCTTATTATATATATATATATTTTTTTTTTATAAAAAAGTTTGTAAAAGTATACAAACGTTTGCAGGTAAAAATACAATCTAACTAGGTAACGATTATAATTCCCTTGACAATACTGAAAAAGAATGTTACCTTCTTTGCACACAGGGACATTTAAAAAAAAAAATCATACCAGCCATATATTATCAATCAATCAATCAATCGGCATTTGTAGAGCGCAGCATTGTCACCCTAGGTGATCTGGGTGCTGGGGTGCAAGGTCTCTGTCAAAAAGCCACATCTTGAGTTTCTTTCTGAATTCAACCAGGGAAAGTGCTGTTCGAAGGTGGAGGGACAGGTCATTTCAGGACTTAGCGGCGATTTAGTAGAAGGAGCAGCCACTGCTGTGGCTGCGAAGGATGCAGTGGGTGTGTGCATAGCCTAGTGAGGAGGAGCTCAGTTGTCTTGTGGTTTGATGGAAGTTAAGTTGGTGGTTGATGTAGGCAGGTGCTTGATCATGTAGGGCTTTGCAGGTGTGCGTGAGGATCTTGAACTGGCATCCCTTCTGGATGGGGAGCCAGTGGAGGTTTCTGAGGTGGGGAGTGATGTGGGTCAATTTGGGGAGGTCCAGGGTGAGTCTGGCTGCAGCGTTCTGTATGGTCTGGAGACTTCTGAGGAGCTGGGTGGAGATGCTTGATTAGAGTGTGTTGCAGTAGTCAAGGCAGCTTGTGATGAGGGGCTGGGTGTCGGTCTTTCTGGTGCTGACTGGGATCCATCTGAAGAATCTGTGGAACAGGCAGAGGGTGTGGAAGTGGGAGGAGGTGTCTGCATTGATTTGTTGTTTAATGTTCTGTTTGCTGTTGAGTATGATGCCTAGGTCGCATGCATGGTCTGTTGGCATGGGTATAGGTTTGAGTTTTGCTGGCCACCAGCTGTGGTTCCATATGGATGTGTTTTCCACAAAGATCAGTACTTCTTTCTTCTCAGAGTTGAGTTTCAGGCAATTGGCTCTCATTAAGCTGCCTACATTGGTCATGGCGTCACAGACGTTTGTTCTGGTGGTGGAGGGGTCGTCTATAAGCAAGAGGATGAGTTGTGTGTCGTCTGCATAGGAAATTATGTTGAGGGCATGGTATCTGACCATTTCCACGAGTCATGTAGGTGTTGAACAATGTGGGGATGAGGGATGGTCCCAGGGGTAAGTCGCATATGATGTTCTTTGGTTCGGAGGTGTAGTGAGGCAGCTGGATGCTCTGTGTGCATCCTGTGAGGAAGGAGGCAATCCACTTGAGGGCATTTTTGTGTATGGTGATGTTGTAGACTCACCTGTAGACCTGTTGATGAGGGTGTGGTGGGATACGATGTTGAATGCAGCAGAGAGGTCGAGGAGGAACAGGACTGCAGACTCCCCGTGGTCCAGGAGGGTTCTGATGTCATCTGTAGCAATGATCAGTGCTGTATCTGTGCTGATGATTGCCTCGGAATCCTGATTGGGAGGTGTCAAGCAGGTAGTTTAGTTACAGGTATTCGATGAGCTGTTGATTGATGGCCTTCTAGAGTACTTTGGCAGGGTAAGATAGAAAGGAGATTGGTCGATAATTTTTGAGTTTGCTGGGGTCGGAGGAGGGTTTCTTCAAGAGGGGTCTGATCTCTGTGTGTTTCAATCTGTCCGGGAAGGTGATAGAGGTGTTGAGGATGCTGGTGAGTTCCGTGCTGATTTGGTTGGTTTTGAGGTTGAATAGATGGTGGGGGCAAGGTTCAGTGGGTGCTCAGGAGTCGATGGATGACATACTGGCCATGGTGGTCTGTGTGGGGAGTGGAGACCATATGGTGATCATTTGGCTGGTGTGTGCTAGTTATTTTAGGCTATTCAGGTTTGAGAGCAGTGGGTTGGGGGTTGAAGTTGTTGTAGATGGTGGCAATCTTGCTGTGGAAGTAGTCCGAGAGCATGTCGCACAGTTCTTGGGAGAGGTGGATTGTGTTTTCTGTGACTGCTGGGTTGGAGAATTCCTTAATAATAGTTGCATTTATAAAGTGCAAACAGCTACCTCAAGCAGAGGCATCCTGGTGCTGAGCGGAGATCAGGTAGGGAAACTGGGCCAGTAGCTATCCCTGGCTAAAGAGCCACGTCTTCAAGATCTTCCTGAACTCAGATTCTGTTTCCACCAAGCCCATAAGCGATGGCAAGGAATTCCATAGCCTGGTGGTCCTCACTGTAAAGGATCTTCCTCCCATTCGGGACTTAGCAAAGCGAGGTACACAGAGCAGGTGCTGGGAGTTTGATCTCAGTGTACTTTTAGGTAGGTATGGGCACAGCCTATGTCTGAGATACCTAGGTCCTTTGTTGCATAGGGCAGGAGAGGCTAGGGTCAGGGACTTGAACTCAATCCTTTTTGCAACTGGGAGCCAATGCAGTTGCCTTATATGCGGGGAGATTTGGTGGCAGAAAGGTACCCGTCGGATGAGTCTCGCTGCTGCGTTTTGTACCATCTGAAGTCTGTGGATCAGGTATGAAGGTAGCCCAAGATACAAACTGTTCACATAGTCCAGCTGCGAAGTCACAGTCACAAGGACTACGACCCTGTGGCTTTCCTCTAGTAGGAGGTGCAGGAATTTTCTTAAACTTCTTAGTTTCCCGAAGCAGGACGAAGAGATGTTCCGGACTTGAGTTTCAAAGGATGGGGCAGAGTCCCATTTGATACCCAAATTCCTTGCAGACTTTGCTGGAATTGTTGGTGAGCCCAGTTCAACTGGCCACCATAACCCTGCGGACGGGGGGGGAGGCCTGGCCAAAAAATAGGACCTCCGTCTTATCCGCATTTAGTTTAAGTTTGTTGATGTTCATCCAGCATGCAATGTCCTTCAGACACCCCGTTAATCTGGAAAACGAGTCCTGAGAGTGGTCTTTGAAAGAGAACACCAACTGGGTGTCATCTGCATAAGAGACTGCCTTCACTTTCCAGGTAGCGATGAGAGTGAAAAGTGGCACCAGATAAGTGTTGAAAATCAGAGGGCTAAGGGCAGAGCCCTGTGGCACACCGCACCGTAATAGCTAAGATCAGATTGATGCGGTTGGAGAATGACTCATTGAGAACGGGCTGTGAGGTAGGACCAGATCCATGAAAGAACTGCCCCCTGCAGGCCTGCCTGTTTGAGTCTGTCCAGAAGAAGGTGGTGAGCAACTGTGTCGAAAGCTGCCGAAAGTCTAAGAGGATCAGCATTGCTGATGCTCCTGCATCCACCGTCATTCTCACTGATTCCACCACCTCTACCAATGTGGTCTCAGTGCTGTAACCGGACCGGAAGCCAGACTGAGTATCATGTAAGATGTCTTGTGCGTCGATGAAGTTAGCATGTTGACGTGGAGAAAATCTTTCTAACATTTTTGCTGGTGCTGGTAGCAGTGAGATTGGACGGTAATTGCCAAGCTACATGGGAACGGGATTCGGATTTTTCAGCAGGGATAGTAAGAATGCATGCTTCCAAACCTAAGGGAAGATGCCGGAAGATAGTGACGTGCTCCAAATGTGGTTTAAAACTGGGTTAATCCAGTGAGCCAACGATCTAAAAAGCTTGGGTGGGCATGGGTCCGAAGGGGAGCCGAATTGCATCTTAAGATTTTGGCCATAGATTCCTGTGAGGATATAGCGCGGAACTCCGAGAATGTGCCACTGGATGTAATATTTTCCGATGGCAGAGGTGCCACCAAAGACTCTCCATCCGTGAAAGAGGCATAGACTTTCTGAATTTTCTCCTCAAAAAAGTTGGATAGGTTTGCGCACAGAGAAGAAGAGGGCAAAATCTTTCCTTCAATGACAGTTGGACTAGTGAAGGATCTGACAATCCTAAAAATCTCTTTTCTCAAATTCTCTGCATTTTCAATACGCTTGACAAAGAATTCCCTTCTGGCTGCCCCCATTGAATTACGAAGCTTCTTTAAGGCTTCCTTATAGTCTAGTTTGGCCTCCGGGGAGTAATTTTTCCTCCATAACCGTTCTAGTCTTTTACACCCACTTTTTTCAATTCTGAGGTCTGCCGAAAACCAGGGTGCTGAGGGAGACTCTCTCGGGGCCTTAACAGATCTCAGTGGGGCACTGTATCGAGGGC
Organism: Calotriton arnoldi; assembly: GCA_963921515.1. Taxonomy (NCBI): domain Eukaryota; kingdom Metazoa; phylum Chordata; class Amphibia; order Caudata; family Salamandridae; genus Calotriton; species Calotriton arnoldi. The sequence goes on along the minus strand of CAWUFW010009049.1, from coordinate 198,230 downwards.
AGAGGTAATCCTTAATTTGAATGTGACCGCGTCCTCATTCGGATTGCCAGGACTCAATGGTCCTCTAGCTAGGAGCGCAGGGCCTAAGCTGTCTGTTGTAGCCTTTTCCCAATTTCTACTCAACACCGAATGTTTGCCTCCCCCATCTGAATATTCCCCAGATTGAATGAAAAATGGGCCAGAAAGTGGTCCGTCCAAACTAGACATTGAGGGTCCTCGACTCTCATGGTTGAGATATTTGAGAAGATAAGGTCCAGGGTATGGCCTTCTCTGTGCGTGGTGGCATTTATATGTTGAGTAAGGTTAGCTCCATTAAGAGTCATTACTTGCTGAGAGGCCTGGGGGCAAGTGGGATCATCCACATGGAGATTGATATCGCCTAGGGCCATACAATTGGCGTAATGTATTGATTTCTGGGCAATCAGATTACATAGTACCTTGACTATTGAGAATAGTTCTTTCATGTGGTTGGCTGTTGTATCGATGCGGGCTGTCATGGCTGCTCTCTTGGCTTCCTTAATGCGCAGGTGGTGATTGCTGAGGGCTCCCTGGTGAGAGTGCCAATGTTTCTCGAGTCAGTGGCAGTTTCACTTGGTGGTTCTGAGCTCTGCGGTTTTATTGTTTTTTGCTGGTTTCATTGGGGCGACTCTGTTGGTGCATTTGGGTTTCCAGGCGGAGAACTTCTGCGTGGCCTCATGACAACACTCCAGGGCATCATGCTCAAAGCCTGGTCCCTCTGCAAACAAGCCACGGAAACCTGTGACACCATCACCGCCCTGTCCCCCGATGTTGCATTCATCACTAAAACAGGGCCAGAAACAAGCAGACAAAAGGCAGGAAACATATTGCAAGAAACGAGAGAAAAGGCAAAAAGAGGGTAAGAAACTAGCAGAAAAGGTGGAAAACAGAGGGGAAAAAATGAGCAGAAGAGGCAAAAAAGCGCAAGAAATTTGCAGAAAAAGCAGAAAACAGAGCAAGAAATGAGCAGAAGAGGCAAAAGGGCAATAAACCAGCAGAAAACAGAGGACCAGAAATGAGCAGAAGAGGCAAAAAGCAGGTAAGAAACGGGCAGAAAAGACAAAAACTGAGGTCACGAAATGAGCAGTAAAGGCAGAAACAGAGGGCAGTAAGTGATAAAGCAGCAAGAGTGTAGCATGACTGTGGGCAAGCTGGACAGGAGACCTGTAGGAGGGGGAGCCGGCATGATATATAATATGTATTTTGTTAAAGCAGAATATGACATCCAGCATGGTGTAAATACAGACAGTTCAATTTACTGGATAACATATGTATGTGATACAAAAGTCAAAACCTACATATCAGACACCTCCTTGCTTGTATTACAAATCGCAAAGTAGTCCTGGATAAAATTAGAATATAGGAATCTTAGTTTCTCAAGCCACTATCAGTATTAATTTGACCATCAAACATGGGGCCCTATGTAGAGTTTCGCAGATTGAATTCTCTGCCAAAAAAGACAGAAATTATGTCTTCCATATTATAAATGCCATAGACTATAATGCACTTATTATAATATTGGAAACGGGAAATCTGCCACGTTTGTGGTAGAGTAGCATATCAGCCACACTGTAAATAAGGCCCATAGTTACCAGTGCTTAATTCAATCCAACTAATGAATTAATGTTCACAAGTAGGACGATCTTTCAGTAGAAATGACTGGGCACGAAAATACAAAACGAAATTCACCCTTTGGTCGTAGATTGCAATTACAGATTTGTGATAAGTCCAATAACCATTTACATCTTAAATCCTTCAGGGGAAGCAATTGCTGTCTGAAATGCTTCTACTGCAAACATAGGAGGGGAAGTTTATCCAACTCCTCTGCCACTCAACTGAGCGCACCCATGCTCTCTCTCCAACCATAAAGCATACAGCAAAGGTTAATCAGTCATGCCAATGCACTTCTCCGCAGCTACAGATTTCATCAGTATGAGTATATATGACCATATCCAGATTCTATGCAACAGAATACAACATCTGTGACTGTGGGGCATATTAGCAAGGGCACTATCGCCGCTTTAGCGGCACTTTTTGCCGCTAAAGCGGCGATATTTTTATCGCCCTATCAGCAAACTGTCTCTAACAGCAGTTAGCGACAGTTTTCGGACATTAGCGCCCGTTTTTTTACCGCTTTGCATGTCAGCGATATTTATCGCTAATGACATGCAAAGTGGGCGTTCCTCACTAAAAATACACGCAGACAGTCGCAAACACAACTTCACACTATTAGCAAGGCCAGCGAAGCGATAAAAAATGTGCGTTAACCCCGATTAGCGCTGGATTTTAACACCTGCTAGAAACCTGACTTAGCCATTATAGTCTATGTGAGGTGGATTCTACTGTTAAGTCCCCATCTGCCTATTAGCGAGTTTTTCCTTAGCGATGGGAATTTATCGCAAGGAATTCTCGCGCTAATGCTGGGAATCGCCGCTATCGCTGGATTTGTTTCGCATTGGAGATAAAACGTTGCTAATAACGCGTTATCTCCGCAAACGAATCCAGCGATAAAAAAAACCACGCTAACCGTGGTTTGCGTTAATTAACGCACGCTGTTGGTAATAGGCCCCTGTATTTTTTAGCCTCCTAAATTAGAATTACAAGATTCAATGAAAGATGTAAATATGGTTCAATGTATTCAATGTAATTGTGGACACTTCCCTAATTTGTAAAAAAAAAAAAAAATCATCCAAAAGGAAAAGCTTCTCAATAAATCAAACAATAAGCACTCAAGTTTGTAAAACCCAAATATCTTACTGTGTCAATCTAAACAATGACAATGCGGCAAGTATTTTAAAACGCATGAATGTAACAGACCACTCAAATTAAAACAATTACTAAAGGCCGCAAACATTTCAAGAATAAAAGACCATGGCATGAAAATAAAATGTGTTTTTTCTGGCCACCTGTCACCCCCAACCTGTAACATGACAGCTGTTTTATTTAATCTATATTATGAGCCTGCTGCTTTGGAAAGCAAGAATTCTAAAGCTGGTTTGTCCTGCATCATGTCTTCTTTTGGTAAACCCGCCCTTGAAGGTAGTTCGAACTTTGTGATCTTTACAGACAGGTGTTATCAAAAGAAAAAATAGTGATTTGTGTGTTCTTCTAACTCTGATTATTGATTTTATATGTAGTTACGCTTCAATTTGGTATTTTACAGTTGTTTGAACTACATTTATTGCTATCCTAAAAAAGGTGGTTGCTAGAAAGAACACGTCTATTCTCTGTCTGTGAAAAGTTGAACTGATTTAAACACTGTTTTTTTAACATCAGTATTCTCTTTGATTTTCTAACAGGAGATACAAGACAATATCAATTATGGAGGAACACAGCTTTCCTATAATGGAAGAGTACAAATCATACATAGCGATCAGGACTACCAATATTAGGATTTTTCTGCAATGAAGGAATTGATTGAAATACTACAATTGACTGTAGCTGGCATCAATTCCTACATTTCGTCAACTGAGAATGCAGCTGTTAAAAATGATTTTTACTTCTTGGATTTTGCTAATAAATATTCGTCTTTTTGGCTGAAGGGGTTTCTGGAAGTTTTGCTATATTTTAAAAGACTTTACAAACTGTTCCTTTTTGAATTTTTAGAGTATGTAATAGAAACGTAATGTGAAAATGCACAATAACTTTTCTAAGAGCATGTGAATTAGACTTATGAAAGGCTAGCATTTCAAAAGTATAGTAGAAGTTTCAACTTTGAAAATGCTGGTAGAATGATATTGGCTTTTAAGAGATCCAATCTGTTCTCAATGCTCTCAATGAAAACCTCATCAATGCCTTGCTGCCCTGAAAGTGTACATAATGACTATTTGTGAATGAAGTATATTTTGTAACTTGTTAATAAAAAATAGAAATAACAATTATGCTCATGATTCAACAAATGTACCTGCTTTTTCTTTTACATACTTGTCATATTTTACAAAGGTTTTCATAAATCATACCAGATTTTTGCAAGTTAAAATGCTACACTGTTCCTGATGGCATGAGAGATAAGGAAGATGTTTGCACCGCACAAACTCGGTGCAAACCCGCAACTCCACTATGTCCACTTGCTTGGACCTTTCTCCCGAACTGAGGCTAAAGTCATGAATTCAGCAAAGTTTCAATGACAGTAAAGCCAACAGAAATGACAGAGAAGAGTAGGGTTGCAAACCATGAAGGTTTATTAATAAGTCTGGGCAGTGAAGTCTGCTCTGCTAGCAGAGTTTGCGGAGTTTTCCGCACTCCGCGTTACGCGAAGGTTGCGGAGTTCAGAAACACTCTACTCCGCATAGCAGATCGAAGTTTTTTTCCTCGCTCGCGCTCGTCAACATCAAGTTGGTGAGCACAAGTGAGGAATATCCACCTCCCAGTGAGATTTTTCCTCATTCACGCTCGTCAACGTCAAGTTGGCGAGCGCGAGGGAAATCAACCTCCTGGCAAGATTTCTCAATGCGGGTGGTCGGATTTCTCAATGTGAGTGGCCGTGTTTGGTCGCGACCGCTCATGTTGAGAAACTGCCCGTTCGCATTGAGAATGCTGCCGCTCAAAAAGAAAATCTAACGGAGCGGCAGAAAGGAAGCAGCACCCCGCTTGCCCTGTGCATGGTGCCGTTCGCGATAATTTCACAGTGCGGACAAACACCTGACACTGAAAATTACAGTAATTTTCTAAAGCACTCCGCCGCTTACGGAGTTCCGCGTAGCGCGGCGGAGATTAATTTGCACGTAGAGGAACTTCGCAAACTCCGCCCAGGCTTATTTATTAACCAATTAGTAAAGTTGCATGTCAAATCAAATCAGTTTAATCTTAAATGAATAATTACCTTAATACAGCATTAATTCTAAAATAAAGCAGTGCACCCAATGAATGAAGGAATCCAAATCGAAATTATCCAAGTTTCTTGTTTCTTCTTTATTTCATGTTCAATTTCTTTTTAATTTTCTCTCTGTCCCTATTTGAATTGTTACAGCTTCAGCCAACATGTTCCATTTACAAAGGTGAACTTCTTCAAGGCCTTCTAACTCAAGGACCACAATATTTCATTAGTGAATCCACTGGCAAACAGCCTCTTTTTATGTTTACTGTTTGCAATTGAGGTGTTGGGTGCCTGTCTGGTGTAGGACACAGATTCCAGTGTCCATGATGTGGTTTACCCCATCCTGAATATGAGGATTTTGGTAGAAGGTACGAACTGTTGGAACTCTTAGTTTCAAGAGTTACCTTGTGGGGCAGAAATGAAAGAAGGCAAAAATTATTGTTTCATTTGGAATAATAGTTTTCCTGTGGATTCACTAATGGACTGGTGTGGTCCTTGGATTAGAACGCCCTGAAGAAGTTCACATTTGTGAACGAAACACTGTAGCTGAGGCTGTAACAATTCAAATATGCACAGAGAGACATGAAATAAAGAAGAAACATCAAACATGGATAATTTGATTGGACACTTTTATTCATTGGGTGCACTGCTTTATTTATGAATCTATGTTATCTGCATTGCAGAGGTGTCTAGAAGTGACTTATGCCATTAGGGTGTGCCCCACATATAATTCTGAGGACGGGGAAGTTGTGAGCTGTTCTACCTGCTGCTTTTTGTAGTTGTTTGGATACCTGAATATATCATATTTGGATATAATCCAGGCAAGTCAAAACAGCAGATGCAAAAACAAGTTATTAAAAGACAGTACATGAACAGTTGGATAATTTCCATTCCCATGAAGAAAAACTCCCAAATGCTAAGCTAAGGCTGTGAATAAGTTGGGAAATGTAAAAGCAGCAGGTGTCAACAAATATAGCTTCAAAAGTTGAACCAAATGAAGCTTCCATCAAAAAAGGAGAAAAGTGCTCGTTCTAGAATGTAAATCCATTATCATAAATATAAGGAGCATCAGATCTCAGATGGAGGAAAGAGACAATCGGAGTCCTCTTTAAAAAATGGTGCATTTATCACTCTCCAGAAATCCCTAGGGTGCTTTCTGTCCACTGCTAGTGACAAATTCTCCCAGGCCCCTAATTCTTGCTATCCATGCCTTTCTATATTCCTTACGCAGAGCCTTTACCAGTTTTTGGTCTCGTGGGCTGGTTCTAAGGACACCATGCAGATTTTTCAAGGTCTTAGAGCAGGTAATATCAAACCAGCCAACTGGTGGTCTGGTGCGGAGGGAATTCTTCAGGAACAGGTTGTTTTTTACCTCAACCAATATATCTGTGAATGCCATCATTAAGCCTTCCAGATCATGGGTTGGATCTAAACATATCAGGACCTCACTCAGTTTTTTTTAAATTATCATTGGGATTGCTTGATCTTTATCAATCTTGTTCCATTTAAGTGAGTACCCATTCTTCCTAGTTAATATTGGTTTAGGTATTTTATCTGCTGCTAAACTATTGCGTTTTGGCCATACCATGTTACAGGAAAGAACGGCATGGTCATTAAATAGGGAGAAAGATTACTCCGCTTGGGTTATTCTTCCAACAAGAGGTAACATATTGAGCAAATTACCATATTCACTGTGAGTAAAATGTGAGAGGACCTCACCCTCTGTGTCAGCTAATCCTCACACAAATGCAGTCTTAATGTCACAACAATGCACGTTAAGATCACCCATCTATAAAATTTAAATACATTTCCGATGCTCTTCATTGATTAGATTTATTTCCCTTATCAAATGATCTGCAACCGAGGTCATATTTCCTGTAAAATTGTTATTAAAATAGTAGATCAGCAACCAGTCCCAATCACCTAGTCCCTCACATAGTAAGATGTGGCAGTGGGGGGAAGAATTAAAGAACTTCATCACATTAGCCCAAGTGTATTTGCTACTAATGTTGCAATTCCACCCTTCGCTCTGCCCATCATAGATTGAATGGCTGTCATTTGGAATGGTCTATATATCTGGCCTGTTTCTCAAGTTTCTTGGAGGCACAAGATGTCATATTTTGTTACAAGGCTTTTCCAGTCTAAATTACCCATCTTTTGTTTTGAACCAGCTACATTCCAAGTAGCTATCTTTCCCATACAATTGGTTTCCTCTTTACTTGTGTCTCAGCCATTTTAATCAGGGATGTATTTATGATCGGAGCTGTGGGGACATTATTCAGTCAATCACAAGATTCCAAATCTTGCAGAGGGGTAAAGTGAATTTCAAGCCTCACTTCATAACTCCCCATATCTGAAAAAAGAGACAGAGTTAGATGGTAAGCTTAATTTCTATTCCTCACCCTCTTAAAAGGAGACTGCCTGGGGGGGTCTATAGAAGTAGCCCAAAGAAAGGGCATGAATCCTTAACCCTTGGAGGGGTACATTGGGTAATACCCTAAGTAAATCCCCTGCCACTCTTTTCTCATTAAAATTAAGGACTATACAATCGACCATTAGGGCTTTCGGAGACCGACCGACCCGCCCACTCCACTCTCCTTGCCATAATCATATGCCTGGAGAAATCAACAGCCCCCTTCACAGTTCTAGACAGCCAATACTGTACTTTGGTCATAAGTTGTTCAGTGGACTCCTGATGGCCCTCCCTCAGTCCTGGGGTATCTGCCTATATAATGACATAGGGACAAGCGGTCGGAAGGAGATATAGAGTGAGTGACCTCCTTCCTCCCCGTGGGACTTCTCTTATCTTCCAATCACCCTGAGTGGCCAAAGATGGGATGTTAGGTCCTATATTCTGCATTGGCCATTGTTGTATCACAGACAGTGGTGTAGGCTCTGGTGCACAGGAAAATCTTATATGTAGGGATCCAACTACTTCCCCCTGGTCCATAAAGTCAGGTGATTGCATGGCTGATTGTTCGTTTCCCCTGTCCTCACCCGATGGCGCGGGTTCCTTCAGTAGATGTGAGTTGGTGACTGCCTTCGAACCCCCAGCCACAACATTGCTGATAGCAACACCCTGTATAGATACAGCATTGACAGTTTCCTCGATTTTCCCTAACCTTATTTGTGTTTGAATTAAAGATAAGAGTAATGTTTCCAGTCTTAGATATAAATCATCATTACTCCAAGGAAGTGGCTCTTTTATCAGTGCACCTGAGTCCTCCACAGGGGGGTACTTTCAGGGCATTGCTAGTCTTTGCCTTTGGTCCACCCCTTTTCTTTTTGACTGGAGGTTCTCTCAGGATTATTGGGTCCATTTTGCCCTGAGTAAGGGAAGCATTAGGTGGGCTTAAGAGGGTATACTCTCTAGTTGTTATAGCTGTTTGTACTGCTATAGACGTATTCAGAGAGATTGCTGCTGGAACCAGTTCTCTCCTCCCTTCACCTAAAGAAAGGCAGCATTCCATCATTGGGATCTCTTCAGAAAGGCCATTTGCTGCCCTGGTCAAAACAGAGTCCAAGGTGTTCATTGCTTCCCCCTGGCTCTCCTTGAGGTATCTTAAGCTTACCCATTGGATCGGGATTGCTCAGAGAGTCAGCTGAATCAGAGCTCTTCAACATCGAGTTAGAGGGGTGGTCCAGCCCAGCCTCTTCCAGCCGCTGATGGGTGCAGACCGGCCCGTCCTTGCACCAGGATTCGCCCGGGCGCGTCCCCCGCAGCAGGAGCCCAGCAGGAATTTATCAGCGTCTCTAGACACAAGGAAGAGCATGGGCAGCCTCCTACCACAAGGGAATCTGGGCTGGCAGTCCTGCCACCACTGGCAACAAGGTTTGTCTCCTGCATACCGGGAGCCCAGCAGGGATTTATCGGTGCCTCTGGGAGCAAGGAAGAGCTTGGGCAGCCGCCTGCCACAAGGGAATATGGGTCTGGCAGTCCTGCCCTCACCGGCAACAGGGTTTGTCTCCCATGCAGCGGGAGCCCAGCAAGGATTTATCGGCTCTTCCGGGCACAAGGAAGAGCGTGGGCGGCCTCCTGCTACAAGGAAATCTGGGGCTGGCAGTCCTGCCCCCACCGGCAACAAGGTTTGTCACTAATTCATTTTCCTCTTACTTCCCAAAACATTTGGTACTAACATCTTAAACACATACCCTCTGATTTAGTTCATCTCATATATTTTTTTTCATATCACTGTAATACTCTTTTTTATTAACCCCGGGCGTAGTGGGCGTAGCGGGGCTACGCGGGGGGCCACGGAGTTGAGAACAAACTCTGTGGAACTCCGTGGAGCTCCGCTACGCCACCTGCCTCTCACCCCCCTATTAAGCATTGATTAAAACTAAAATAAAAAGACTTTAAAGTAAAGAAAAACCACTTACCTTGGCTGCGGCATCCCGGGGCTGCCCTCCTCCTCTTCATCGGCGTCTCTGGGAAAACTGAGCATGCGCGCATGCCCGCGCATGCGCATTTCTCGCAAGAAAGACAGTTTACTACATAGTCCTGAATTGGAAATTAAAAATTATAATTAGTTAAATGTTGTCATAACTCCTGTACTTTAAAAAACAAATTGTACCTCTTTAACACCCTTCTCCCTCAATACACTCTTAGCTAACTGTGTGTAGCGACCTAGTGGAATCAGTAGGTCACAAGTTCAAAGCACATTCTAGAAGGACCATGCTACTTCCAAATGAGGTGCAGCAGGTGTGGTTTACTCCACAGATTCAAAAGCATATCCATGTCTATATTACATTTCTTTTTTAAAACAACAGCCAATAATAGGACTTCTTGCTAATGCATCCAACTTACTACCTAATTTCATTCACTTACATACTGACTTATCCAATGAAATATATCTTTTAAAAAAAAAAAGATAACACCTCCATTTTAACTGCTTTTCATTTGGAAAATGACCTCATTCACCTCCAGCCTTCTCCTAACTGCTATTGCTCCTTCACTTGAAAATGCTTAGAGTGTGGATTGTTGCCCACAGCTATGTCTATTGGGCTAAAGAGGTTGCAAAAAAAGAGAGGTATTGGCAGGGACTTGGGTTTGACAAATGTGGAGAATACTTGGTTGGGCCAGAGAGGGTTAAAGTTTCATGAGTTGCTGGCTTTGGTTAAAGCCATTGTGGATTGCCAAGCTCCTCACCTCATGATTGTGCACTGTGGTGGCAATGACCTAGTCACATTGACTGGGGTAGGGCTAGAAATCCTAATGAAAGATACCTTTGCAGAAGTGATGTCAGTTTTCCCTCACACTGTCTTGGTGTACTCTAATATATGACAAAGACAGAAATGGAAGTGGTCAAATCAATTCTGTGCACAGATTGACAAAGCCAGGAAACATGTTAATAAAACAGGTTCTACATTCCTCGGAGACCATTGCATGGGTTGTATCTATAACAACAATCTGCGTTTTGACATGCATGGAATTTATATAAATGATGGAGTGCACTTTACAGATGAAGGCAACAGGGTGTTTCTAAGTAACCTGAAACTCTGCATCCGGTCTTATGTGTAGCTCTCATATACACACAATCAACACAAAGGCTCTTCTCAGAGCGACCCTAATATATATATATTTTCGATTGCGTGTTTTTCGCAGATAAACCCAACCACATCCACCTCTCGAGGCTGATGCGAATAAGTGGGTACTGGTCCAATTTCAAATTGTAAACACAGAGCCTCTCAGATCAGTAAGGCACAAAAGGTTCGCACATAGCACTACACTTTTAGATCAGTTTATCTCAGCAACGCATTTCAATCCAAACAGGTCTTCGTCACAGCCTCATTTGCATATTGTGCCCCATCACCAATAGAAATAACTTACAAGGTGTAAAACATAGAAAAAATATATTCACCATTTCTCACAGTGATGGAAAGGGTACATCAAAACAAATACTTTAACCAATTATTTCTTGTTTTGCACAATTAATTCATAGGAAAAATAAAAATGAATTGTGAAAAAACATTTTTATGTTATTTAAACAATATGCAGAGGCTAGGGATATCAATATAAATATATAAAAGCCTGGTGGCTGAATTCACATAATTGTCTGAAAAAAGGACAACCTATAAAAAGATAATGCCCAATATACTCACTGGTATGTAAAACACATCATCATCTTGGCAAAACACAGATGGATGTGAGGTGTTTTCAGTAATATGTTTCTGACATGTAAGTTAATGATTTGTTTTTAAATTCAGGAGTCACAAACCTGTCGTAGCTCGTCATAGTGGACTCGCGAATCCGGCGTGGTTTTCGCACAGATATATAGACACTGTAGTGGTTTTGTTTAATGTAAGTGGTTACTGATAAAATAATTAAAGTAGTATAATTGTAAACTACTATAAACATTTTGACTTTTTGGGAGTCAAGATTCCACCGTGAACCGTGCTATCATGTATTTCTGAAATCGCTGTAGGGTCACAACTCCGGCGAAAATTTGGCAGTAGTAAAGCTCGTATAATTTAGTGTGTGTAAGATAAGAGGTTTACTTAGAAACTTAGAAACTAGGAAAAGTACTATTATTATAATTAATATGTAATATATGTAAATATATTTTATGGAGTCGCGAAGTCACTGCAACATAAACGCGATGGCGTTGCAAAGCCGATGTGACACAGAAACAAATGGATTTGATAGGTTAAACACATTTCTATCATTAATGGAGGAAGGTCTCACCCCTTCCCTCCATCTTTTAGGAGTGGCTGTGATTTCTCACACTTTTCCATTGCCACTGACATTTTTGTATTTCTTTGATGTTTTACTTTGTTTTTTCTGGTGATTGAAGATGGTGTCTGCTCCTGAAGATCAGAGGAACATGACAACTCAACACTAGAAGAAGATAAAGAACCGCCAAAGAGGAAAGTATCATCTGGCAATTTTTCTCAATCCCACCCGGAGATAAAAAGTAAATGCAAAGAAGGAGGCCTGTAGTGTTTGCCAGAAAATTCTCTCTCGAGGTAATGACAAGAAGTAGTCATGAAGTACCCATGTAGTATTTCTAACATGTTTAAACATCTCTGGACAATGCAGTCAACCCATCTGGCAAGAGCACAAACTGAGAAAGGCAAGAGCCAGCAAGATACATCTGCTACTGGAGATTCACAACCAGGCACATCATTTGCTGGACAACATATTCCGGAGATCCCATCATCCGTTCCGTAATTTGGAAAGGTTGGACAATTTTGTCCAAAATGCAAGAAAGTTATCAGTGTAGAAGAACAATCAATACCTACTCTGATAGACATCATAAACGCATGCAAGTACTAATTTCTTTTTGTAGTACTGCAGCACTTGTTGTGTGCTTTTTGTTCTTAACTACTTGTGATAAACAAAAAACAACAAAAATACAAAACAATTAGAAAATTGTTAGAACCACCCTTTCAAGTTTAAGAAAGAAAATGTATATGTTAAATTTATGTTTGTAACAGTGTGAATGCATCTTGTTATGTTTATTGGTATATTACTCAGTGTATAGATAAGTGCATGCCTGCATAAGTGACTCAATGTTTGAGTGAGTGCATGTGCTAGAGGCTGTATGAATAAGTAAGTGGTTGTATTAGTGTCTGTAACGGTGAGTGACTGGGTGTGTTAGTGCCTGTATTAGTTAGTAGAAGGGTGTGTCAGTAGAGTATAGGTGTGAGTGGGTGTGTCAGTGGATGTATGGGTGAGTGAGTCAGTGTGTGTCAGTGGCGTATCAGTGAGTGAATGAGAGCATGAGTGATCTATGGGTGATTGAATGGGTGCTTGAGTGTCTATATGGGTGGATGAGTGGATGTATGAGTAGCTCTATGGTTGAGTGAGTGTCTGAGTGCCTGTATGGATGGGTGAGTGAATTTGTGAGTCGCTATATAGGTGGGTGAGGAGTGTGTGTGAGAATTACTGTGTGGGTGAGTGAGTGAGTGCGTGAGTGAGTGACCTATGGGTAATTGAACGTATGCATGAGTGCCTGTATGGGGTATTAAATGGGTACATGACTGACTGTATAAGTGACTAATTTGGTGTGTTAGTGCTTATATGGATGGGTGAGTGACTGTATATGCATCTGTGGGAGTGGGTGTGTGAGTTGCTGCATGGGTAAGTGAGTGCTTGTGTGTCACTGCATGGCTGAATTAGTATGTGTGGTACTAGTTGTATGGATGAGTGAGTGGGTGTGTGACTCATTGTATGGGTGAGTGAGTGAGTGGGTGGCTGTATGGGTGAGTGAATGTGTATGTGAGAGGTTGTATGGGTGAGTGAGTGTATGCATAAGTGGTATATAGGTTAGTGAGCAGCTATGTAAGAATCTGTATGAGTGACTAAAAAGCTGTGTAGGTAGACTATGAGTGACTGAGTGTGTGTATCAGTGGGTGTATGGGTGAGTGAGTGGGTGTGTGAGTGTTTGTGTGACTGAGTGAGTGGCTGTGTGAGTGTGTGTATGGGTGAGTGTGTGGGTTTGAGAGTAGGTGTATGCATGGGTCAGTGAGTGTCTGAGTGAATATATGAGTTAGTGACTGCATGTGTGATTGGCTGTATGGGTGAGTGAGTAGGTGGGTGTGACTGTATGGGTGAGTGAGTGGGTATGTGAGTGGCTGTATGGGTGAGTGAGTGGGTATGAGAGTGCCTGTTTAAGTGGCTGAGTGAGGACATGAATTACTGTAATTGATTGAGTTGGTTTGTGAGTACCTGTAAGGGTAAGTGAGTGAGTATGTAAATGGTTGTGTAGATAAGTGAGTAGGTGTGTGAGTACCTGTATGGGTGAGTAAGAATTATATGCCACACCTCACAAAAGCAGCAATTAATTACATTTTGAGTTTTTCAGCATCCAGTATTGATAAAAGAAATTGGTGGTAAAGCATATCAAGTGATCTTTATGCATTAATTCTCTATCCACAAGTATGTCAAAGAAGTATTAATGTGACACTACAAGTATGGTGACACATCTAAAGGCTTATCAGCACAAACACTGTTGTAAAAGAAAAAGAATAGAAATATAAGTCAGTATTTGATTTACAAAATTCCAGAAACAGAACAGTACACATTGCTCATGCTGTATCACAATATAGTAAAACATTTCATTTTCCCTTTTGTACTTTTGTCAGCTTTCATACTTTTACACCAAAAACGATGTACTATATGAAGTTTTATCCTTGAACAATGGGGAAAAACAATTATGTGGATTGTAGAAAAAAACTACATACTACATCACTGTAAATATGTGACACTATGCATTGCACACACTACAATTCCTTAAAGTGTTGTTCTGGCTATACTTAGTACACTAATGTAAACAAAAGTACCTTTACACTTTTTCCTTTATTATTATGCCTGGTACATTACTACAAATAAATGCACACTGCACTTGAATTTTGGATATCCTTTTGAAAACATTACCACTAGTAGGCTGAATGTTGTCCAAAATGCTGATGATCCACATAGATGAAATTCAATCCATTACTTTTTTCCCCAGAAATAGTACATATAACTTTGATTCAAGAAACAAAAGGTGACAATTTCGTAGAAGGAAAGATAGTTTGGGTTTCAATTGATGGTTGCTGTGATTTCATTCTATTCATCCAGTTTTAGTCTTTAATTAGAGAGTGTAGTATGCACATGGTATATTAACTCCTTTTGGGAAGATAAAAGAACTCTTGAATTTTGGAGAACTTTTTCTAAGACATCACCCCTGATAGGCTTAAATATGCCTAAAACATTGATGATCCACATACAAGAAACACTGTACATTACTTTTCCCCAAAAATACTCCTTAAAACCTTTGTTGAAGAAACAAGAGGTAAGAATTTGGTAGTTTGAAAGGCAGTTTTTCTTAAAATTTAAGGTTGCTGTCATTGCATTCTGTCCATTCACTTTCACTCCTAAATAGACAGTGTAGTGTCCAGATGTTACATGAACTCCTTTGTGAAAGTAGTATACGTTCTTCCAGAAAGTTCTTCCAGAAAGTTCTTCCAGAAATTATTATTTGCTCAGCTTTGAAGTTTGTAATTTTGGTTGCCAATTTAGATCCATCTGCTCTGCATCATTGTAATATTAATATAAGGTATTTCCATGTTCTTTGTAGATGAAAAGTAGACATAACATCTGATCTACAATTCGAGCAGGTCATATTTTGGTTTGCGTTTTTAATAAATATGTCAAAAGGCACAGTTTTGTAATCTGGTAGTGTTAAGTACAGAAATTGCTCAGAATGTATTTGTGTGGTGGATGTAAATGAGCAATCTTCACAGTCATGTTTCCATTTGTAACCCAGTCCAAATAAGTAATCAATGTCTACTTCTTCTTCTTCTAGAACTTGAAGCATGACCATCATAAATTCTTGTGCATCTTGTTGAGAGTACATATTAGCAATCTGCTACATATATCTAAAAGGTCTTGAATGCTTGAAGCAGAATGTATTACTGTTCTGTCACTGAGTAAACATTGGAGCAAATGATACAGTGCAGAACAGAAACTTGTATCTAGTTTTTGCCAAATTTGATTTACAAGATGTGGTAAATGAAACAGTACATTAAGAGCAACAATTGCATAGAAGTTGACAACGGAACTGTTTCCAACTGCTATCCTACAATATCTCCCACATGTTCCAGTTTTTTCTTCTTAACACCTTCTAACTTGTGCTGGTTACTTTTCTTTTCTTGAACATCAGTCGACTCTTTTGTAAGCTTCAGATTTTGTTAGATTACCAGTGTCTCATAAATAGAGTAGTGACCTAAATGAGGAGCGTATAGACTTCTTAACCGATATTACTCTCTTACACAGCTTGCATCAGCACTAAAATTTTTATTTTTTTATTTTTATTATTATTGATTTCATATACAGCTGAAGGATAAAATCACAAAGTTTATAGTACAAATAATGTAAATCTATAAATAGCTAATAAGGACCATTATCAACAAGACCATAACAAAGAGCCCAAAGCAGCATAGAATCTAAATACGGGCAATAAATAGTTTTAAAGAGCTAAGACATTACATTGGAGACCAAGCTATATACAATAAAAATTCATAGCCAAATATTTCATTCTTCCTGGATAAATGGAGTAATCCAATCTGTGAACGGGCCCCAGATCTTTCTCCCTTTTATCCTACCCTTTCTCCCTCTACGCTCGTAAAATGCTTTTTCTAAATTATAAATATGCAGAAAACGGCTTTTCCACTGTTGAAAAGTAGGAGGTTGCGGGCTTAACCAGGCAGAGGCAACACAGAGTCTTAAAACTGCCATCGCAATAAAAATCAACTCTTTCCCCTTTTTCCCTATTGTTTCGTCAACCCCCAATAACATCAAAAATGGTGTCAATGGAACCTCCTCTTTTAAAACAAACTGCAAAAAGTCTGATATTTCTTGTCCGAGTGACTCAATGCCTGGGCAGGTAGAAAAGATGTGTATTATATCAACAGCATATGCCTTACACCTAAAACAATAAATTCCTTCCACACCTCCCCATTTCGCGATCTTCGCAGGCGTGATATATAGATCAAACAGGGTCTTGAAATGTTGTGATTTCAGATTAGCTGCACACAGAACGGAGTTCCCCAATTCAACTGACTTAAGGAATCGGGAGTCCAAAACCCCCAATTTATCCTGCCATCTTTGCCTATGCTTATCTAAATCATCTGGCAACCCTCCAGCAGGCAGCTATAGAATTGTGAAATTGAGGACCCCGATCTGCGAATCAGCAATTCGATTAATGCCACCTGCCCGAAGCCCGCAGCCCCACCAGCCTTTTTCAGAAGGAAATCCCTCAGCTGTAGATATTTAAAAAATCTCGAGATCCAATACTAAACCTTTCCCGAATTATATCGAAGGAAGCTATATGATCGCCTTCTAAAAATCCGCAATCCTGAAAAAGCCATTCCTGCCCCATCTTACCAAACACTCATCTTGTAGGGCAATTGGGAGCTGATCATTCCCGATCAGAGGGGTATACCTATTAAACCTGCCCACTCCTGCTTTTTCCTTATACCAGCCCAATTACGAAAGGCAGCAATTAAAACCTTAAAGCGGGTTTTTTGAAATAGCTAGCTTCATAAAATTTTAATAAGCAGCCATTAGCCCGAGTATTAATCAAGATTTCAAATATTGAGGGGACATAGCTAGGATCTTTTCTCTCCCTGGCCTTAATCCCGAAGAGAGGCCCATAATATTGCAGAGCTGCAGACAAATAATATAGCTTAAAATGTGGGAGCCCCCATCCCCCTCTCTCCCGGGTGAGGGATAAAAATGCATTAGCTCTCCTTGTTCTGCCATATGACCAGATAAACCTCGCTACCTCCCTATCAATTAAGCGAAACCAGAAATTATGTATCTCCAGAGGGATTGTGCGGAAGATGTACAACAACTTTGGAAGAACAATCATTTTAATAATATTACACCTCCCCATTATTGACAGCTTCAGGTTGTCCCAACGATGAAGATCATTTTTAATTTTCCCCAATATGGGAGTCATATTTAACTCTACAATATCCTCAACCTTAGCTGTAATACAGACCCCTAAATAAACCGCTTTCTGAACAATACGAATGTCCGAAGCTATGGCAAATCTGTTTATCAGGATCTGAGTCTTAGCACTGTTTAACGAAAAGCCTGAATAGATCCCGAAATCTTTCGCTATACTTTCTACGGCTCGCATTGCTCCATCGGGGTCAGAAGTAATTATAGCCACATCGTCGGCGTATGCCAGGAGCTTAGTATGCCAGCTGTGCAAGCTTACCGGAGTGATGTGTGGCGAGGCTTCCAGCCGCCTAAGAAAGGGGTCTATATATAATGCGAACAGCAAGGGGGAGGACGGGCAGCCCTGCCTAGTCCCCTGCTGATTGGAAAAGCCTCTGTTTCCTTCCCCATTATTCTTAATCGTGCAATAGGATTTATATACAAGACCCGTAATGCATTAATGAATGAAACCCCCAAGCCGTTGGACTCCAAAACCTTCCATAAATAATGCCATGACCCACGATCAAACGCCTTCTCGGCGTCCAGGAAGGCAGCCCCCATAGGCTTGGCAAGGACTTCAGTAGCATCGAAGAGTGAAATTACCCTTCTGACGTGGTCTTCAGTCCCCTTCCCTGTATAAAACCATGCTGCCAAACTGAAATTAATTGATGCATCACGGAATTCAACCTAGTGGCTAAAATCTTTGTGTATAGTTTGGCATCGCTATTAAGCAATGTAATGGGCCTGTATGAGCCCAAACTAATAGGATCTTTTCCCTTCTTTAAAAAAATCACAATATTGGCTGTACCCCAAGAGCCGGGTGGTAGAGCTCCCTCCCTGATCTCCTTGAATAAACCAAGCAAATCCGGGCAAGTCTCTCTAAAGAAGGAGGGACATCCCTAGATGAGGATGATTTTGCCCCAAATTCTGTACCGCCCCAACCAACTATTACGAGTTTCTTCAAGACGAAGGAAGATATACAAAATTTAAGTACTGCTGGCTATATGGAGAATACAGACTTAGAATCCCAGGCTCAGCCTCTTAGTGACCTTCGAGGCGATTCCTCGTGGGAGGGCTTGACGATACAGCCCGGAGCCTTGGAAGAAGATGGGGTCAGTACATCAGGCGTGATGGCACAGGATCCCAGTGTGAATGGTTCTCGTATTATATCTGACCCTTCATCTGGTTTATCTGTCACTGTACAAGAAGATGCTTCCGGGGGTCCAGCACATATTAGAACCTTAGATGTTATAGCGGCAGATGACATCATATCGGATAACGCAGATAAGTTTTTTTCACTTGCCGAGGAATCAGTATCAGATCTCTCTGACTCCGACTCCTACCAAATTGTAAGCGGGGATAGCTTCTTGTCTTCGGACTCTAGCACTCTTGAGACACCAGAGACTGCCTTAAAATGCAAAAAACAACGAAGGAGCTCTAAGGGACACAAGGGATCCGCTGAGATGCGAAAAAACCCGGGAAGGCGGGTCACTGGCACCGGATTAAAATGGGACTATTCTCATACTGGGATTACTGGTCCTACAGAATCAGCCCTGGGTGAGGCTGCAGGTCCCTCGAAGGAGCAACATAAAGAGACAGCTGATATGAACTCAGCACTAAGTATGATTCTTGAATCAATTAAAGAACATCGTGCAGAGACCAGGGTGGATGGCAAGAAAGCTAGACAAGCTACGAAGAAATTGGAAGGCGCAGTTCGGAAAGTTGGCAAAGCCTGCGCAGAGATTGGGGAACGGATGAACAGCATTGAAGAAAGAACCGAAGTTGTCGAAAGAGAACTGTCGGTGGTAAGGGAAGGTTCTACATCCCAGGAAGCTCAATTAAAAGATGCAATGTGGAAGCTTGAAGATATGGAGAACCGCCAGAGGAGGAATAACCTCCGCTTTCTTGGGATCAAGGAAGGACTTGAGGGTGAGGACATCCGTGCTTTTATGTTGGACTTACTTAAGGAAGCTTTTCCAGAGTTAGGGGGCTGGGATTGGGACCGAGAAATTCAGCGGGTACACCGGTTCCCAGCTGTCCTCCGTAGATCTTTTGGCAGAGTCTCTAACCAGCCGAGGGCGATTTTAGTTTTCTTTGGTAATTACCTGCTTAGACAGGCCATTTTTGAAAAAGCTCGTCCTGAAGCTAGACAACAGTACAAGGACTCTTCTTTTTTTGTTCGCCCCGATTTCTGCCACATCACGGTGGAACGTAGATGGCGGCTGAGACAAATGATCAAACCGTACCAAGATGCAGGTTTTGAGGCATTTTACTGGCCCCGGCCAGATTGAAGACTATTGTCAGAGGGTCTTTAAGTTTTTACCTCTGAAATTCAGGCAAAAGAGTACCTGGAACAAGTTAGTGGGAAATGAGTATTAGATGAGAACTAGATTGGGCTATCTCTTTCTCTCTAAGGGGTTTCAGGAACGACTTTCGGTTTAAATACCAGAGGGGTGCACGGGGGCCTGTGGGGGGTTGTGGTGTTCTTGCTACCTCCATCACTCGGACCCTATGGGTCCGGCTGCTTTCAAAGGGAGGGTAGGGAGGGGGTGAGTGAAGGGGAAGGTTGGGGTGGGGGCGGCGGGTGGTCAGGGGGCACTGGTTAAAATGGTGAAGGGTGAACAACAGCTGAAGGGTATCTCTATGGATTGGTGTGTTTTTTGGAAGGTATCAAAGACCAGGGACTATTCTTGTTGGATGTCTGGATTAGTGGATTGGACAGGCAATGTATTTTAGATAAAGAAACAAGGTGGCACAGCCTGGGAAGCCTTTTTTTAAAAAGGTATAATAGCTAAAATATGAATCGCCACTGTAAATATTTGTGGGCTCAATGACAGTGTTAAAAGGAGAAGGGTTCAGGAAGATCTCAAAGTCCTCAAGGCCGATTTATATTGTTTTCAGGAAACTCACATTGCACGGAAAGATTGTAATCTATATAAATCCTTAGGGCTGAAGGTCCTAGCATATACTTCACAAGATGTAAGGACCAAGGGGGTTGCTATCCTTGCGAAAAATAGCTCTTTTACCCTGGGGAAAAAGATGGTGGACAAGTTTGGCAGATGGGTTATAATGAAATGCAAGAATGGGGCAGATTCTTTTACATTGTGTTCAGTATATGCTCCAGTGACAGATGAGCCGGGTTTACTGTGTTATTTAGCTAACGAACTACCTTCCTGGCCGGCACCATATGTGGTTTGTGGAGATTTAAACATCAATGGCTCCAGAGGAACCCCAGGGGATACAGGAGTATCTAGCAAAGGGTATAAACCGCATTCTATGAGGGCTTATAATAATTTATTAAAAGACATGGGCCTGGTAGATGCATGGGCTAAACTAAAACCGGATGACCCTGGCTATACTTATTACTCGGCCCCCATAGTAAGTTTGCTCGGCTTGATTATTTCTTAGTCTCCCCATCTCTTTTGCGGAATGCCAGGGTGGAGCTCTTTCCCAGAGTAATGTCAGACCACAACCCAATTGTCCTTGAGATACTTTGTAGCGGGATTCGTAAGGAACGCACAGGCTGGACATTTGAGAGGGCACTGTTATCAGATAATGAATATGTTGAACATATGAGGTGCTGGAACAGAGAGTTTTTTGAGAATAATATTGATAGTGCCCCTCCAGGGATGATATGGGATGTGTTCAAGGCAGCAACAAGAGGGGAGACACTGCAATATAGCCTTACCAAGCAGAAAAAAGGGGCTGTACAGATTAAATTATTTTATCAGAAACTTGCCGGTCTGGAAACAGAATTGATACGCAAGGTGGCTAAGGGAGAAGATATTTCCGCAACTCTGAATTCTATCACGGTTATCAAAGCCTGTATGTCTGACTTCAATGCAGAAAAGACAGCAGGGCTGTACTTGGCCAAACGGCAAGACTGTTATGAATTTAGTGAGAATGTTGGTCGCTTATTGGCAGTAAGGACTAGGCAACAGGCCGCGTCTGGACACATTGAACGGGTTAAGAATATGAGGGGGACGGTAGTTACAGACCCGGGGGATATCAGAGAGGCCTTTAGGGAGTTTTACGAGGATTTATATAGTACCTCTTCTGCTGTTACTCTTCCGGAAGACGCTGCATTGGAATTTTTACCGAGTGGAAGGATATCCCAAGAGGAGGGTATACAACTGGGGCGGGCTATCTCTCAGGAGGAGTTATATTGCGCAATCCAAGCCCTACCTGCGGGTAAGGCTACGGGTACGGATTGCATTCCTATAGAGTTTTATAAGGTCTTCTTCAGCACTGAAATTTCTATCATCAAATTCAACTAAAAACAAACCGGACAATGTTCTAACTCGGGATAATGCTACATACATCATACCTTCTTTAAATACTGTACTTCCATGTTAGACCTGGCACCATTGGCGTGGGACTCCCTTCCATTTTTTGCTGTTGCCTCCTGTGTTTTGCTATGTTTTTTCTGGTCTAGATGCTTTGGGCACTTTGCCACTGCTATTCAGTGCTAAAGTGCAAGTGCACCCTATTGTAAATTGTTGTTATGGATTAGTGATTCCATGATTGGATTATTTGATTTACTTGTCAGACCCTAGTACAGTGTACCGTGTGTGCCCAGGGCCTGTAAAGCAAATGCTGCTGGTGGGCTTGCAGCACTGGTTGTGCCACCCACAGAAGCAGCTTGTAAACTATGGCTCAGGCCTGCTATTGCAGAGCCTGTGTGCAGTCTGGGACTGCCATGTCGACTTGGCAAGTGCACCCACTTGCCAGGCCCCAAACCTTCCCTTTTCTACATGTTAGTCACCCCTAAGGTAGGCCCTAGGGCAGGGTGCATTGTAGGTGAAAGGTAGGACATGCCCTGGTGTGTGTGGCATGTCCTGATAGTGAATTACAGCCAATTTTGTTTTTCACTATTGCAAGGCTACCTGCTCCCATAGGCCAGAATGGGCAGTTTGATTATAACACCTTATAATCGTAACTGACCCAGGGAACAAGGTAGAAATTCAAGTTTGCGATGCCTGAACTCAGAATGTTAAAATACATCTTTTAGTGTGGGTGATTTTTACATTCTGTGTTTGAAAATACTACTTTTAGAAAGTAGGTATTTTCTTGCCTAACCATCCAGCTTGCCTCTGCTAGGTTGTGTATTGCATGTCTGGTTTGTGAGTGACAGGGGACTGGAGAGGGTCTTGGCTCCAGCAGTCCGATGAGTCAGGGCTGGGCTGAATAGGAGCCACATAGAATAGAGAGTAGGGGGGAGGAGACTTCCTTTAACTGACCTGAGCCCTCATAGAATAGATAGTTGGGGGGCGGGGATTTCCTTTCACTCCCCTGAGACCTCATAGAATAGAGAGTAGGGGGAGGAGATTTCCTTTAAGCTACCTGGGCCAGGTCTGCTCTCAAACAATGCTGTCTCCACCTCCTGCCAGGAAGTTGCACAGAACTGGTTTTGGTCAGGCACAGACACTCTCTGCCTTCAGAGAACAAAGACTTTTTGAGTATAAATATTGGGGCCCAGACCCCAAGACTTTAGATCAGTTCTGGGAACCAAGACAAACCTTTGCCAAGGAGAAGAGCCAGGAAGCTGAAGGAGGAGACTGCCCCTGTGCTGTGTGCTGTTTGGGGGTTGGCCTGCAGTGGTTACTTTATTGCCAAGGAAAGGAGAAAGGAATTTTGTATGTACTTTCATCATCTTGAAGAAGATCTCCAAGGGCTTGAAGATTGAGCTTGCCTCCTGCCTCAAGTCTCAGGGATACAAGACTTCACCCACCAGCTCCCCTGAATTCCCTTGCTGGGAATTCTGCCTGCAAAGAGGTGCCTGCTGTTGTGTTGGGCCCCCTGAGAAGACTGCGTGTCGCTGGGAGCTGGGAGCGCGATGCAACAAGGAGAAGCGTGTCGCCGCCGCAGCAATTGCTGTCGCATCGCCGAGGAAGCGTGCCGCAGCTGCTCGCATCGCATCACTGAGGCGTGTCGCATCACCGGAGATGCGTGCCACCACCGCAGAGGTCGCCATCACATCACCGGAGAAGCATGTCGCAGGGCCTGTCACGGCTCAGAAGTTCACTGAGTCGCCGCACGGCCGTCGGGCATGCACGCATCGCATCTACGTTGTCGCACCGTAACCAAGACGCCATTTTGTCGCATCGCACCGGATCACAGTAAGAAACCGACGCATCAACTCCCCACACAGTAAGGAAGCGAGCCTCAACTCCCCTGCGCAGCAGTAAGGAACCGACTCATCCACTCCCCTGAGTGTAAGGAACCGACGCATCACCTTCCCTGTGACCCTTTTGTTTGTATTGCGTGACGCATCCAAGGTACTTTGAGAGTAAAGTGTCGCATTTACCATCTACATTGAACTAAGCTATTTCTACCATTTTAAAGACTCATTTTGATTACAGTATTGTGGATTTTTGTCGTTTGACCTTGTGTTAAGTCTAGTAAAGATTACTTATTTTTCTAAAATGGTGTAGTGTCCATTTATAGTGTTTTCACTGTATTACTGTATGTGTTCACAAATGCTTTACACACTGCCTCTGAGATAAGCCTGCCTGCTTGTGCCAAGCTACCAAGAGGGTGAGCAGGGGTTATTTTAGGATTGTAGCCCCTTACCCTGACTAGACGCAAGGGTCCCTATTTGGACAAAGGTACAAACCATTGCCAACTAGAGACCCCCAAATCTAACATTCCAATATTAATAAAATCTGTATTTACACTTAAACCTTGAGAATTATGAATAGTTACAGCATATGCTAGAGACACTGGAAACTGTTGCCACCATACATATAAGTCCTTTACAAGCATTAAACGTACAATACATTGCCAATCTACTTCACATCATCAATCTGATCAAATGTTATATTCAATTATTCAACCTCAAATTAATAAAATCACTAACTTTACCCATAGCACCATTTACTAACCCTTCCTCCACATTTAAATTATGCAGCAAAATTACTCGACAGTTTTTGCACATGCGTAAACACTTTTCTAATCCAGCAGTCCTCGACACAGACTTCTCCAAAAACTCCAATTTTGGTTGGAGTTTTTAAGTTAGAAGTATTGTTACTCCCTGGTTTTCCATTTTATCGATAGATGTAATTTCCAAAATATCTTCTTTCTCTAGCTTCAGTAATTGTTTGTTAAAGTTAGAGCACTCTTGAAGTGTAGGCAGAATATAGATTTGTCTTTTTCAATGACATTGTACATTAGTTGTGCTGGTGCGTTATCAGATGAAAACAGTTTCTTGGTAAGTCAGCTTTTCAACGCACGTTACCCCTCATTTGTCAGAACTCCAACTCTAATGTCCTTTAGGATATGTTCATATTCCACATCAGATGCTTGACACATATTCTTCTCTAGTTCCTCGTATTCGAAGTTCAACCAAATATTTACATTGCCAATACTTCCCAAAGAATTTCTTGTTTCATTATGGAGAAGTTTCTTGAAAACAGGCTGTCCTTTCACGGGGGTAAGTTGCAGTAGATCACTGAAGACAATTATATGCTTTCCTCCAAGCAGCACATCAACTCTGTTTTGAAATCTGTTGCATTCTTAAGTGTACGTGGGCAAGCTTTAGGTTTGAAACCATGCTCACCTCATCGATGATTAAAAGCTTTAGTTTTTTCAATACTCTTGACACCTTATGACAAGCTTCACTAGATAACTTCTGGCATTCCAGTTCATTGTCATGTTCAACAGGTAGCATAAGTAGTCGATGTCAATTAATTCCTTTAATGTTGTATGCTGTTACTATGCATGATAAATTTGATTGTGCAGTCCTCTGTAGCTAAGCAGTGAGAACTTTAATTAGAAAGCTCTTTCCAGTGTCAGCTTGACCACTGATGGCTTAAATGAAGAGCATTGACATTCTTTCTTCTCATGCAAAAATCCATGCTCTATTTTATCTTATTCACTTCGATATACATGTCTTTCTATTCGTCATTTAGTTGTGCTAAGTGTTCGTAATCAAAACATTCCTGTCTTGCTTGTTGCTTTGTAGTCCCCACCTCATTCATGGCTATAGCTTCTTCATTTTAATTAACTGGTTGTCCAAGAAGATCTTGACTCAGTGGTCAAGAACTTTGACTGCTTTGTTACCTTTCCTTGGCTATCTCAGCAGCATTGTTTTCTTCCTGTTCAATCTCACCTTTCAACATTTGCAAGTAGTTTGACAAGACTGGATACTGAATGCTATATTTTCCAGCATTAAAAGAATCTTTGCAGCAGTCGTAGTCTCCAAGTAGTTCTGAATCAGCACAGCAAAGTTTGAATAGTTGCAGAAGTGCCAAACAGAAAAACTCTCTTCAGTCTGCAGTTTGGCAACTCAGTTTTCTGTGGTCAATTAGATTTCCTTTGCTATGTCTCACCAAACAGCCATCACTTCCAACTACCGTGTATTTTCTTTCTTCTATGTTTTCTATTAGAGTCCTTTTGTATCTGTAGTGTTTAAGGACTTCATAAAGGCAAATGACTTCAAGATGTGGACTCCTTCTTGGATAGTACGTATCCAACATCTCTACACTTGGGTGGAACTCCTTACTAATCAGGGATCGGTCCCCTCCCCGAGCACCCACGGTGAGGCAAGTAAAGCCACTATCCGTGGAGTAGCCAGGGGACAGGTGCATGCGAAGAGGTTGATGCAAAACGGCCGCTTGACCCTTCTTGAGGCACAAGCCACACGGTTGGAAACAGCCGTAGCTGAGACCTTAGATGTTCACCAAGACAGACAGCTCGCGGCCATTCGGGAGGAGATCAGACAAATCTCCCTTGACTCGGCCAAGATGCCGTGGCGTTCCTCTGTGGCCTGAGTATATGGGTGGGGTGATAAGAATGGGAGGCTGCTGCACAGTTTAGTCTCCTACCCCCTAGCCAACAGAATAATCCCTGAAGTTCAAGACGCCTCAGGGAACAACCAGCACATGTCACCCGCAATCGCGCAGGTGTTTGCTGACTACTATGCCCAGCTATACTCCACTCGTGATCCGGAAGCTACCCTCCCGGACATGCTGAGCCAGGGGCAGATCCAACTCCCCCACCTCACCGAAGATGAGGCTGCAGACTTAGATCTCCCCTTTACCCCAGAAGAGATACACGGCGCAATCTCCCTGCTGAAGCCCGGGAAAACGCCGGGGCCCTGACGGCTTCCCACAAGAATATTACGCAGCCTATCAAGACCTACTGGTTCCCTACCTCATAGAACTCTACCAGCATGTCACTGAGGTTGGTTCCTTTCCCCCTGAGACTGACGTGGCCACTATTGTAGTAATTCCCAAGACCCAGCCACCCTCTCCAGCTTGCGCGGACTACCGCCAAATCTCCTTAATTAATACGGATATAAAGATATACGCCACGATCCTAGCCCAGTGGCTCCGCCCCCTTCTCCACAAGTTGGTTCACCCGGACCAGTGCGGCATCATGCCAGCACGTAGCACCAGACACTGCCTAAGGCGCCTCCATCTGGCCCTTGCTCACCGCCAGCTCCTTACACCCTACCTAGCGCTCCTTCTTGTCGATTTCGAAAAAGCTTTCAACACGGTAGACTGGCGCTACCTGGATGATGCCTTGCAGATGATGGGCTTCGGACAACAATTCCGATGCCTGGTCCAAGTCCTATATTCTAACCCTAGAGCCAGAGCCAATGGAGCCCTTTCAGAGGTGTTCCGGATTCAGAGAGGCACAAGGCAGGGGTGTCCTCTCTCGCCCCTTCTATTTGCTTTGGCAATGGAGCCCTTGGCCTGTTGGATTCGGTCTGATCACCTGATCCAGGGCTGGGCTTGGGGGAGTCACCACACCGATAAAATCGCCCTATACGCGGACGACGTCCTGCTCTTCCTAGCAGACCCAGCCAACTCTGGTCCTAGATGCCTCGAGGCACTCCAGGCCTTCGAGAATGTCTCGGGCCTCCGCCTCAACCTGGCAAAATCAACCCTGGTGCCCCTCCACCTCTCTAGGGAATGTTTTGATTGGCAAACAACCATCCCCATCAGGCGACAGTCATTCAAATACTTAGGGATATGGGTCACTCTGCTCCCCGAGTTAGAATGGGCATTAAACATTACCCCACTGGTCCGAAAAGCCAACGCTGATCTCAAGCGCTGGGAAACCCTACCACTCAACCCCCTTGGGAGAGTGGCGTTGTTCAAAATGATGATCCTCCCACGCTTCTTATACATCATTCAGAACACTACTTTCCACTACCCATGCAGCTGGTTTAGGGAGATGGACAATGTGATCATGAGGTTTATGTGGGGAGGGGCGAGACTGCGTATCGCCCTCACCCTTTGACGGAGGCATGGGTATGACCGATCTCCACCTATACTACCTAGCCCCCCTGCTCCTTGTAATTCACAATTGGTTCAATGGGGGCTGGTCTGACCCGGCCTACGAAACGGAGCTCAAGGACATGGAGTTCCCCCAAACACAGGCATACCTATACGGGAGCCCAATACTTAAAGCGATACCGCCAATAACCAGAGCGGTCCTGGTAGCATGGCGCACGGCCCTGAGGCACACAGGCTGGGACAAACAACTAAGCCAACACACACCTCTCTGGCAGGGTATGTGGTTAAGAGAAGTGGCGGCACTCACGGGGTTCAGACAATGGGTCCATGTAGGTATATCACTGCTGGGTGACGTTTGGGTGGGTGACCACATTACGGCGTTCCAAGACCTACAGGAGCGCTACACCCTCCGCACCTCCCAATTTTACAAATATCTGCAGCTCCGTCATGCCCTTTACGCACACATCCCAACAGGCACGTCGCTCCCTGAATTCAGCCCATTAGAAGCTCAGGTCATGATGTGGAACCTGCGGAGGGGTGGGGTGTCCCGAATATATTGCACCCTTGTCAATAATGGCCCGGCCACACTTGACCCGCTCCGGACCCGCTTGGAGGCCTGGGTGGGTCCCCTGGAGGAGGAAGACTGGTGAGACGCCCTTATGGTGCCCAAAACCATCACGACCTCAGCCAGGCTTCGCCTAATTCAATTATACTATTTGCATGCTGCCTACCTCAACCCAGAACACCTACATAGGGCAGGGCTGCGCCCCTCTCCAAACTGCACGCAATGCAGACATGACCCGGCTGACTTCTACCACATGATTTGGAAATGCCCTAATCTTGCCTCGTATTGGTCAGCTATAGAGTCTGAACTCACACAGGTCCTGAGCTGGCAGGTTCCCCATGACCCCATATGTCTCATCCTGGGGGTAATGGATGGCCTGGACGGTTCTCGATCAGACAAGCTCTTCCTTGGGACATCAGTTGCGGTGGCCAGACGTGATATTGCAGCTACCTGGACAAAAGCTAAATCCCCCAGCATAGCCAGATGGAGCCGGGGAGTGGACTGGTGTGCCGCACAGGAAAAACCCTTATTTGAGGCCCAGGGCTGCTCATCCAAATACAGCAAGGTCTGGGGCAAATGGTTAAATCAGCTGGTCTAATCGAACCAAAGTTCACTTCTGTACACAAATGTAGTGTTTGCGTGTCGTGGATGTGCTCTCAACCAGTTAGTTGCATACAGTCACAACTATCGCCACTGGTGGTGCTTTGTAATATTGTCCAAATGTCTTGGCTGTACTTTTTTGTGCGAGGAGTCCTTTTTCTTTTTTTACTTTTTTTTTAAGAGGAAGTAAGTGCTGCAGAGTCTACAACACTGTATTGTTAATTGATTTATTAACTGAGGTAATACATTTAATAATAATATTAATAACACTAACAAGGGTGACCACACACTAAGTTATATTATATTTGTTTGTACTAAAATTGAACCACAACAATGAATGCCACGTTTCACTGATGTTCTTCTTGCTTCTTTGCTTTTAGATGCACAAAATAGGAGGAGACAACATCACCCATTGTACTGCCAAACAGAAGTCCTGCTGCGCACAACGTCATGTGACGTGTGACCACAGACATCTCTTCAACTTGTGCCACTGCATGCTGCTGACATCTTCAAGATGGCCCCAAAGAAAGGTACCAGGTCCAGTATCAAGAAAGTTGCCAGTGAGAAGAAGGCACTGCCACTTACCCCCACCGGTATGTCACCCAAGACCTTTTTTGGGAAACCAAAAGTTGCGCCTGCAGCAGCAGCGTCTGGGGAGCAAGCTGGGAGCAGCACCCCGCGTCAGTGGACCCACCCCACCAACCTAGGCCCAAGCCCATGTCTGTCGCAGAGGCAGCCAGTCTAATCACAACAACACCGATGAGCAGTGATGTTGAAATTGCCTTTTTGATATCGAAAAATAGAACCGAATCAATGCAGGAAACTCAGATAAGTGGGCAGCACAGCCGCAACCACCACCAGTAGTAGTTGTTCCTCCCAAAGTAGGGGCAGTTCAGGAGATTGAGCTTCCTGCAGAAGAAGAAGAGCAAGCCACTCTTTCAGAAGATCCACTGTCTTCCGAGTCCCCAGCAAGGAAAAGAAGGTTTAGTCCATCAACTTCTTCTGAAAGACCCCTTCTGATGATCTAGACGCCACTTGGATGCCACCTCAGTCTGAGAGTGAGACACGCCATCAGACAAGGTTAGGGAAAAGGAAGGTTCCAGAAAGCCTTAGAGTTATTGAGGTAGGTATAGAAGAGGAGGATGATGACGAGCCAGTCATCATGGACATTAACCCCTCCCTAGTGGAGACCGACATTACCCCATCCCAAATTGCTGTGAGGGATGTGGCATGGCTACAACCAACACAGATACGACCAACACCACCTCCAGCTGCCATATTTACAAAGTCCCTACAGCGATCTACATCCAGCACAACCACCTAAGTAGAAGTAGGTACTGCAGAGAGTCAAACGTCACACCCACCTACCAGTTCATCCGACATTCTAAGTGGCACCAGCAGCATCAGAAAATTGACCTCCCCAATTCGGGACTTCATTACGGTTAGCAGGAATGAGGTGAACATTGCTATATGCTCCATTTGTCGAGAAGGTGTTAGTCGGGTAAGCTTGGTACAAACTATGGCACCGGAGGCCAAACAACCTATCTGAGAAAAACACCACTTGATCCAGTGGAAGGCACACCTCAGTGGCCAAAAAACTGCAAGTGTTGTTGGTGGAGGGGATGAAGAAGATCCGATCATGGTGGAAGGTGAACAAGAGGGAGACATTTTCTCTGTTACACAAAGCAGCCCTGTCCCCAGCAGTGCAGTGGTACCACCCACATCATCATCAGCAACATCGCAATGGCACAAGAGTCAGTCTGAGACACCAAGGGGTCCAAGGCAAGAGAGTACCGCAACGAAAAATCATATATTGAGCCTAACATCTGGCGTCAAGTGGCATCAGAAAATAAAAAAATCCAGGCTACCATTCTCAGCAGGTTTAGGTCGGAGGGGCAGTACAAACGCAAGCACCCAACGGCATGTTTGTACAACACAAAACTGGCTTAAATGTTAGCGCTGGACCTCCTCCCTTTTTTTGTGGAAGAGGTGGGTTTTCTTGAATTTGTAGCAGCCATCTGCCTGAAATGGAAGGTTCCCAGCCGGTCCTATTTTGCTCGAGTTGCTGTTCCACCACTACATCACAAAGTGCTGGAATTGCTTGGACAAGCTTTGCAGCAGAGTGCTGTTCACACTATCTTCCTGACAACAGACATGTGGACCAATTTCCAAGCCACTGATTACATGTGCATCACTGCACACTTGATCTCTTTTGTGGGGGTTAGAGAAAAGATATCTGCAGGTGTTGACACTGCTGAGATTTTTAATGCTGCTCGAAAACATGCAACTGTAGCCATGTTCGCCATGGAGAAATCTCATACTGCTGCAAACATTTTGGAAGACTTTGACAACAAGGTCTTTGAATGGCTGTGATCAAGAGGGCTTAACATTGGTTTTGTTACCACGGACAATGGCAGTAATATAGTTAAGGCCATGGCCGATGGTGGCTATTTCAGGGTCTTGTGTTTGGCGCACTGCATTAACATCATTGTTCAAGACTTTCTTAAAAAAAGAAGACTGAGTCAGCAACTTGTTGACCACCTGCAAAATAATCTGCACACATTTCAGCCATTCTTTTAAAGCCCGGAAGCAGCTGAGGATCATTCAACGTGATAATATAATGCCAGTTAAAGCATTCATCCAGGAGGTGCCAACACGTTGGAACTCAACTTATTACATGCTTGAACGTCTATTTGAGCAGTACAGACCAATCAATGAATATGTCATGCAAAGAGGGGATGCTACTGTGAAAGGCATGATCATTGAGGTGGACCAATGGGGCCTAGTTAAATGCCTGACATAGATGCGACTTTCTTTCGAAGTCTTCACACGTGAAGTCAGCAAGGAGGACTGTACTATGGGCCAAGCTATCCCATTGTTGCACATGCTACAGGAACAGCTGAAGGGGGTGTCTGCAATGTATGCAGGTGTGGAGGAAAAAAAAGAAGCATATGAGTTGGTGGATAGGCCTGGGCGTAGTTCGTGAAGTTACAAAAAAACTCTGCGAAGTTCCGCGAGTGGCGGAGTGCAGTGCAAACTTACCGTTCGCGATCGCAAACTTACCGTTCGCGATCGCGAGCGGGGAAAAAACTCTGCTGCACATTGCGAAGCGGAGTTTTCTGCACTCTGCGAGCTCCGTGGAGTGCGGAGTGCAGATAACTCCGCAAACTCCGCGAACGGAGTGAAGTTCAACGCCCAGGCCTATTGGTGGAGAGCTTAACACTTCGCTTATCTGTAAATACAAGGGTGCAAAGAGGCATTGTGTCATCCAACCATCACATTTGTGCCACAATTCTTGATCCACAGTACAAACCATTACTGCACACTTTCTTTCCTTTTTCAGACGGGGATGTTGCCAGCTACAAAACTTAGATAGCTGTGCAAGCCAGTCAGCAAGAAAAAGAACAGCCGGGAATTAGAGGCCTGCTCCTCCAGGGCCCAACAACTACTGCAGGTCAGCCTTCTTAATCAACTTCAGAGCCTGAGGGCAGTGTGGTTGGCTCAGAGCAGCCAAAACCACCAAGAACAACAAGTACAAGAGCATCAGCCCCAAAATCGACACAGGAATGGTTTCTACAGGCAGGGCTAAAGCCCAGTGCTGAGGCAAAGGCAAAAGAGGCCCAGCAAAGTGGAGCACCCATGAGCAATGAGCGTATGGTCCAGGCCTATCTAGATGACCCAACAGAGGTCTACTTTGATAAAAACCCATTGCTATATTTGTATGGGAAAAGGTGCCAATGGCCAGTGCTCAGCAGGCTGGCGATAAACTATCTGGCTTGCCCTGTCGCAAGTGTCTCTGATGAGCATGTTTTCAGTGCTGCTGGTGCCGTTCTGACAGTGAGAAGAACCAGTCTCTCACCCCAAAACGTGGAGAGGTTAACCATGATCAAAATGAATCAGCACTTTATACCACCGGATTACACCATACCTGAAGTAGCACATCAGGAAGATGATGACGGCGACTCAGGTCATGGAAGTAGTATGTTAGGTGACCTACTTCTGGGTGAACCACCAGAGTTTGAGGATGAGCTCTACTTCCCTGACAACTAGACTTTCGAGTTACTTTCTTTCTTCCTTTGATGCCCCCAAAAAAGCCCCAATAAAAGATATAGCTAAGGAATTGTCTTGTGGTTTGTGGCCTCCTGGCCTGCCTTGCTACGTTGCCCCACGTTGGGCGCCATGTTGTAGGGATTCTGCACACACAGAGCTATGCACAGGATGATAGGACCTCGGGATATAGTGGTGAGCCTACCATAAGCCGTAGCACCTAAAACCCCAACCCAACTAGCCTTAGCGTCCCATTAGCAACAATGTACCAATAATTAGACAACCCAGAACACGGTATCTCTCTCTCTCAGGACTCACAGTAGCAAGAACACCCTTTCGTCACTCACTCATACCTGTCCACAACGGGCGTAAGAAGAGACACATTATAGGTTAAAATGTTTATTTCAACTTGCGTGCTCTAAGATACAGTACACGTGTCAGTACTATCAGCATAATGCATAAGAATAATATAATCAGCATAGTTACAACTCCATAGAATACAAACGGGGAAAGCATTTCATAAAGCAGGGGCTATAGGGCTAAATGACCTTACCACCCTCCGCGTGCTAGAAGCTAGTTTATTATACACATAGAAGACCTCTGGGCTTTGACTAGCAAACCCCCATACCTCAGTCTCTAGATGCAAAGACTACATCAGCAGACAATCACGGCTCTTCTCCCTGGAAAGGTTTTACTCCAAGTCCCTCCAGAGCGGGGGCACCGCAATATTAAAAGCACACATATTCCCCATGGCAGCTTTACACTGTGTTATGTCTAGGTGCGAGGGACTGGCCAGATCAGCAGGAACAAGGGACGTTGTTTTTCGACCTTGTACATGTCGTGCAGACGTAGCCCAAAGGGAACAGGAGAAAAGGTGAAAAACAGAAACGCAGACAGTTCTAAAATAACTTGGCAGGAGCAGAGGTCGGTAGAACAACGGCTCAGAGTAACGTGTGCAAAGAAAAGCATCATGGCAGCCAGGCCTAAGGCAACGTAGCAAGGCAGGCCAGGAGGCCACAAACCACAAGACATTTCGAGCATCAACACTCCGTTGTGGCCAGACCCAGATGAAACGTGTGCACGAGTCCACTGCCACTAAGATATATTTATAGGCAGTATCTGAAGAAAATGGACCGCAGTGATCCAGGTAAACACACCCAAAGGGTCTGTTAGAAATGCAGAGCGGGGTCTGTGGTGGTCTTGTAACCGTGGAAGGCTTAATCTGTTGACAAACGTCACAAGAAAGCACATAAGTACGGGTGTCTTTGTATAAACCACGCCACCAATAACGCTGCTGCAAGATGGAAACGGTCGCTGACACTCCAGCATGAGCCGAAGCCATGCCTTCGTGTGCTGCCGTTATCAAGGAAAGTCTGCGGTCCGCGTTGGGGGTATTGTTACATAGGGAGCCTGTTCGGGACCTAACTGATAAGAATATTTGGAAGGAAAACCCCTAGGGTAATTATCACCTTTCTTAGTTGCAGCAATAGCTGCCAAGATATAAGTATCAATTTTAGACATGGATCTAGTAACCGCTGCTACTGAACACGTGACTACTGCTGATCTGGCAGCTTCATCTGCCAGACCGTTACCAACAGCGTGTGCGCCCACCCGCTGATGGCCTAGGGTGTGTACTGTACAACGTGCACTTAATAATCTCCCTAGAAGACCTCTGGGTGGGCGGACCCCATACAAAATGCTCTTTGGCATACGAATGTTTGTGCCTGACCTTGATGGTCTAGACATGGCGGCGCAAACCGCCAAGTTTGATGTAGATAACCATTCTACTGTGTTACAGGACTTACAAGAAGCCCGAGACAAACTTGCAATCGCACATTTACCTTCAGCCACAGACCCTGCTCTGCAGATTCCGGTTGCCGGCTGGCTTCCGAAGATTGGAGATCTGGTTCGAGAGAAGGTGGAGAACAAGAAAGAATTCGGCCCCTCTTATCGTGCACAGCTTCCAGTCCTGGGCTTGAAGGGAACACGTACAGTCACTTACCACTGCTTCCTGGTCGCAAGGAGAACAGATACATCTCAGTGGAAAATGTCAAGCTACAACATCTGGCCGATCCTGAATAGTGTTACACCAGCGGTCTCTTGTCCTGCCATTTACCGGACTTGTGTTCGTGGCCCTCCTGCCCGAACGGTCACTGATGTTACAATTGAGATGGTTGATTTGCCTGAAAGTATACTCGAACCCCCTGTCTCCCCCTGCATCGACGAGAACAAGTATACCTATCCCGATACCGAATTGATGGCACACTTACCAACAACGCCATTGAGCCCAACACGTTATTTCTTTGACTCGGATTCCTCCTCATCAATTGTCCCGTCCAAGTTCAGTATTTTTGTATCCTGGTTCAGAGACAATTTTTTGATTCCCCCCTGGACATACATCTGGTTGGTGCTGTTCCTCATTTTTTGTTCATGTCCATTGGCTTTGTCACAGTGTTTTTTCTACTCATCAATGGTCACTATCTACCGGAACGCTCTGCTGTAAACAGTGTTGCTGGAACTTTGGCTCCACATTCCTCATCTCACATCATGAAGCGTGACCACACATTTGTGAACATTTCAGCTTTTCCAGTTGCTGATGGCATCGTATGGGATGCAGTAAACTTTCAAATTCATGGACCAACAGAAATTATTAATGTACCCAATGTCCTTCGAGTTTCGATGGGTGATATAGTAAAAAGTTATATTCATTCTGACGATTGGGATGTGCATGCCGTTGAAGCATTGTTTGCTGATTTAAAATATTATGCTTCCTTTAATTCTGAGGATTTGTATATGAATTCAGCGAGTTATGCAGATTTGTATTGCTACTAGCATTGGGGCAACCATTTTGTCCATAAACCAAGTGCACGACGTGGTTCTTTCGCCTACACCCAATGGGAACATTGTCCAAACCCTTTACCGGGTAGCTCCCAGACTCTTAGAAATAAATTTACCTATTTCACTGATTTTAATAGATCGAACCCTGGTTCTTACTTTTTTAAATTAAACGCCCCATCCACTCAGACAATCATGTTGACACACACCAAATTGCTATATTCGGGTTCCTTTTTGAGTGCCTTAGCTGTGGGTGGATATGAGTACTGGGAGGACACTGTAGATTTGAAATCAATCTGGGGCTCAAAACCATGGCAAGTGCAAGGCACCGAGGCTTTGCATCGTGCTTGCCTTATCCCGACCCAAATTGTGTTTCTGAATGCTTCCATCTATCAGACTACATGTTGGGGCTTGGCTACCACCAAACAATTAAACGCACCTTCCATTCCATCCCTGTCTTCCCCTACAAACACTAGCGTGCACCTTAATATGTCCCTTGGGTCTTTGCAGGCTTTGTTGCAGAACAATTCGTTTAATGTTTCTACGCTTGTTCAGTCATCCTGGTTGGCCTGGCCCATATCATCTAATGCGTGCCAACTACGTTTTCACGACTCAGTCCCTGACTACACACAGGATAGGCCAGATCCTCGGTTTTCAGACTACCGTACTGTCACCACATATTCTGTAGGTAAATTATGTAAACAGTGGTTGCAGCATTCTTCCCTAGAATCTGTTAAACAACATTTATCCCTCCTATCAGGCAACATTGATCTGTCCGGCTTTATATTGGGACCTCGTGGTCCACGACCGAAGAGATTCATTTATGAAGCTTATAATGAACTCTGGAAGCTGTCGCAAATGGAAGCTGCTTCCCGTCTACGGGAGATAGACCAAGCAAATATGGAAAAGGTGATTGCTGTTGTTGACAATAGTATTAATACCCTGTCTTCCCGCATTTACACGTTAGAGAATATTGTGTCCTCTGTTGTTGATATTGTACAAGATGATGTTTCTGTGTTGTACCATGGTCAAAATCAGTTACGATCAGTTATGCAGTTTGCGTGGACTTTGCAAACACTGAAGTTGGGTAAAGTTCCTTGGCATGTTTTGAACACCACTGCCTTATTTCTGCCTTTTAATTTAACTGACAAACAGCAGTTTATGTCCATGAAAGATGCAGCTTACACTCTGTTACATATCGAGAAAGTGGAGCCCTTACCATTCTCTGTGGCGGAATTGGATTCTGCTGTGTGGCTAGTTCATGGGGTTATCGCTTTGCCTTTTTCCTTGTTTGAATTTAGTTCATGCATGAAACATTATCCTGTGGGCCGTTTCCAGCCTTTGGGTAGTGCCTTCCTGCATGAACTTTGGTCCCTCCCTTTCATGTATAAATGCCTTAGAGACGGTAAGGAAGTTTTTCTCACGGGGGAGTCATGCGACTCAACTGTGGGTCATTCCCTTGTTTGTAAACATATTAAATTACACGGAGCTTGTAACATTTCTGCTCCAAATCTTGCTTGTGTGTTAAGGGGCATTCCTGCTCCTGCTATTTCTCCTACTTTTACTTTGCTTACTAATGGCAGCTATTTGCTTTTGAATAACGAACACTGCTGTGGCATGCTAGCCGGCATACCCTATATTGTTACGGTCTCGCACAGGGTTGTCTGCTGCAAGAATGTGCTTTTTCCTCCCCTCACGACATCATAGATAATTCTATTTGGCCTTCCATTCCTACTATGGAGGCAGATTTCAATAAACTGAGCAGAATAAAGGCACTATTATTGAACGAGGAGGTTATGCTCACATCCGCCCGGGAGACATTCATTCTCCAGGTGGCAAGTACCCACAGTGAAATACAGGCCCTTTTGAACACTAACCTCCCACAACATTTCGGTGAATTAATTCACCGTATTTTTAACGCTTCTCGCACTGAAGGTCTGGTACACTTTTTTAAAGTTGTGGGATCCGGCCTTGTGTCCACTTTCCAAACTATTTTTGGTGTGATACCGGCATTTATTCATTCCATTTTTTCCAGCGTCTTTGGTGGCTTCCCATTAATCCTCGCCTTGGCGGCTGGTGTACTGCTGTTGATCTGTTTTCTCCGCAATGGCTGCTCCCCAATGGGCCCTTCTCGACCGCGGTCGCCTCTACCTGCTCCGTGAGCGCCTCCTCGCTGGTTTCGGCGTACTGCCATTGGCGACACTGAGTGTGTCTTATACCCTTTCTTTTCGCTTTGCGTATTTCACTTGCGTGCAACCTGTGATGTCTTGCATCCACTGTCCTTTCACCTGGACCATGGATTATTGCCTCTCCAATTCGTCATTGTCTGTTCCGGATTTTGTTCAGTTGGTGGGTCCCTTAGAGGCCCATGAACTGGACTGTTCCGCTGCAGGGTACATGACGCGTGCGGCTGCACTGGGGATTTTGGTACAATGGGATATCTGTGCGGCTGCTCAGGATCTTCTACTACAAAGTTCTATTGACTATCACGCAAGTTGTCCCGCATTGCTTTTGGATGCTCGCCCCTGCGAGGAGCATTCCTGCTGCTTTGATCTATTGGAGTGGATGGCATCTATGTTTTCTGACGATTCAAATGATGTCCTCTTGGAAGCTATAGCGTTTTTCTGCACGTACACGCTGTTGGATTGACATGGCCTTGTTCCCTGTGAACTGCCTCGCTGGCTCTCTTTTTTTTTTTTCATCGCATATTTTTTTTCCTCTCTCCCATTCGTTGTCCTTCATGAGGACTCCCTCCACTATAGACGTTTCTGTTCTGCTCGGTCCATTTGAACTTTGTCTTGGCCGATGGACTGTCCAGTCGAGGGTGTCTTGTGGTTTGTGGCCTCCTGGCCTGCCTTGCTACGTTGCCTTAGGCCTGGCTGCCATGATGCTTTTCTTTGCACACGTTACTCTGAGCCGTTGTTCTACCGACCTCTGCTCCTGCCAAGTTATTTTAGAACTGTCTGCGTTTCTGTTTTTCACCTTTTCTCCTGTTCCCTTTGGGCTACGTCTGCACGACATGTACAAGGTCGAAAAACAACGTCCCTTGTTCCTGCTGATCTGGCCAGTCCCTCGCACCTAGACATAATACAGTGTAAAGCTACCATGGGGAATTTGTGTGCTTTTAATATTGCGGTGCCCCCGCTCTGGAGGGACTTGGAGTAAAACCTTTCCAGGGAGAAGAGCCGTGATTGTCTGCTGATGTAGTCTTTGCATCTAGAGACTGAGGTATGGGGGTTCGCTAGTCAAAGCCCAGAGGTCTTCTATGTGTATAATAAACTAGCTTCTAGCACGGGGAGGGTGGTAAGGTCATTTAGCCCTATAGCCACTGCTTTATGAAATGCTTTCCCGTTTGTATTCTATGGAGTTGTAACTATGCTGATTATATTATTCTTATGCATTATGCTGATAGTACTGACACGTGTACTGTATCTTAGAGCACGTAAGTTGAAATAAACATTTTAACCTATACTGTGTCTCTTCTTACGCCCATTGTGGACAGGTATGAGTGAGTGACGAAAGGGTGTTCTTGCTACTGTGAGTCCTGAGAGAGAGAGATACTGTGTTCTGGGTTGTCTAATCATTGGTACATTGTTGCTAATGGGACGCTAAGGCTACTTGGGTTGGGGTTTTAGGTGCTACGGCTTATGGTAGGCTCACCACTATATCCTGAGGTCCTATCATCCTGTGCATAGCTCTGTGTGTGCAGAATCCCTACAACAGAATATTATGTAGTTTATTGTTTGTGTGTGTCACTGTCTTTCTGGTTGGAATCACAACAAATCCATCAATACCGTTTTACTCTGTTATTGCCGGATTGGAGTTGCAACTGTGTGCAGTCAGTGAAGAAGTAACTAAGTCCACTCCTCCTGACTCGCCCTAAATCCATTTCCCTCAAGCCAGACATTGGATGGAGAATACATACAACAAATGTGAAAAGTGTGCCTGCCTCAAGTCCAAACCTGGGCCCTGACTATATATCTATCCTTTCTGAGCCTAGAGGGACTGCCCCAGAAGAACAGGTATATGATGGCATGTATTGCACGCTGAGTGGTGTTTGTTGTGCATGATGTCTTCTAGTATTCTACACAAAAAAAAGTGACTTGAGGCAATCTTTCCCTTCTTGTTGTTCAATAACAAAATTGTACTACTGCAGGCCGATCCATTGCATTTTGAGTCGGGACGAGTCTGGTCTCACTCGGGACACTTTTGGTCCAGAGTTAGACACCATGACCATACCATACTCGCAGTCAGAGTCAGGAGGATAGGAGATGATTGATGGAATAACTCGGGCATGAAGTGGCCTAAAAGGTAAACAACAACGCCAGACCTACATGTCTCTGTAGTGGTAGAGGCGAGTGTGGTGTGACTGACAGCAGTGCATTGATTGTGTTACTTAATTTGGAAAATGCTATGTTGCTGTGTGTATATGTGTGCTCAGTGCTGTCTGGCTCAAATTCAAAGCTCAGTGGAAGTTGGGTGGGGTGGGCCTGCTCCTGTTGTTGGAGGTAACTGCTGGAAATAGACATGGTTTAGCCATGCCACCTCTGAAAGTCTTCTTGTTCCAATCCTCCCTAATTATGCAGTTTATCTTTTCTCCTTGATTTTTCAATATCCTTTTTGTTTTTCCATCTACAGGCCGGTCTTTACCCTGTACTATACTGGGAAAAACAACTCACACTTACCTTATCAAACCGCATCTGCCAGGCACCCAAGATTGACGGACGGACAGTCCAAGGAAGGAAAGGACTAAGAGGAATGTGGAGATGTAACTCCCAATTTGGCAATACTATAGTATCATATCATTTGATTCATTTTTTCTCCTCAATCATCATTACGCCTGTGTGTTGTTTATGTTTGCTTATTTTTGACTCCTACGGTTATTTTTTAATTTTATTTGCTATCTTTCAAAGGAAGCCCTGTACAACAGAACATAAAATGTATGTAACTTGGGTCTCTCTGGGGGCAGACAGGCAAGGCAATTGCATAATTAATAATATACTGCCCTGTACTAGTCTAGTACTACTCATCAAGTCATCATCATGCATGCATTTCATTTTTTCTCCCTTAACCGATTTATGATGGTCAGCTGCCAAGATGAATGTGTGTTGTCCATGTGTAGTGTTTGTCTTTGTCAAACCTTTCCCTCAAATTCCCCTTCCCAACCATTCATCAAACCCTAAACCTCTTCCCCGGGCTGTGTGATTTATATTGAGGTGTGACTAAATTAAATTAACACCAATTATTGATCACACACTTGTTGGGGCAGATGTGGTGAAAGCAACACTAACTCAAGGCAGGGCGAGGATCTTCTTTTGGTCTAAGTATATATACTATAGCCCACACTGGAAACATATCGATTAGATTGTCCACCCATGCACAGAATTCAATATTCACATTTTTTCCAGAGGAGCATAATCCATCATAATTTAATTGCCAGCATCGAGTCATCATCCTAGTTCCAGCACTAAAGGTTACGCAGCCGCTTGTCCACTTCATAGCTCGAGTCGACTTCAGTTTGTGTAACTTGTACTAGGCTAGCCCTCCATTCTGTTTTGTTTTACTTTAGCATTGCTTATTAATCATGGTTTCTTGTTTGGCAGTCTTCTTCTTGTGTACTGTACTTCTACTACTCGTTCCCTAGTCTCCCTCAGGTGGCTGACTGTCTCATTTTCTGTTTTTGCAGATGCTACTGTCAGTATCTACTACTACTACCACCATGGCATCTTGGGAATCAAAACCATCACCATGCAGCCATTGCTTCGCCTATAAAGTATAAACATCAATCGCAGGTAAGAGAAGAAGTGTGGGGGAGGCATAATGTATATACTATGTAAGTTAATTAATTCACACACCCACACCCATCCGAGTTCATAGGGGTTTTAGTTGCAGACTGCATAGACTAGGAGGAGAGACTGACAGTAGTAGGACATTTGAGCGTACTGCATCCATCTGTTGGTGTGTTACACTATCGGCAGATTTCAAGCAAAAACTGGCTGCTGCCCTGCAGCAAAGGAAAAAGTGTGAAGTAAAAGAGTAACCCACCTACAAAAGGTTTTCATCATAGCTGTAAACTATAAATACTTTATTCCTCTAACAAATAAACTAGAATGAAAAAACCCACAACACCTGACCTACCCCTCTCCCTAACCCCAACCAATGTCCAGGAAGTCCAATTGTCCATAAAAAATCCAAATGTCCATAAAAAACAAGTTTTCCCCAACATCCAAATTCCCACTCACCAAAAAAAAGATTAAAAAAAGGAGCAAGGGACAAGACGGAGGTCTAGTGGCGGGCTCGCCGGATCTTCTGCTCTAGGGTGTTTAACCGCTCCTCAATCCTGGCCTCTAAGCGCGCCATCCGAAGGAGCATGCTGGGCTGAAATTTCTTGCATGAACAATAGGGGTGGGCATCAGTGTTTGAATTGTGGTGGGTGGCTGCCAGAGCACAGTGCCGTACCACCGGAGGCACTGGGGGAGCCTGGCTCCAATATTCATCCCTGATGGCCTCCAGCTTCTATTGCAGGGCCCTGGCTGCTAACTCCTGCCTGTTGGGTTGTTGTGATTGGGAAGGAGTAGCTATATCAAGAAAGAAAAAAGACAATTGTAACCAATACTCTTAGCAAAACAGTAACACAAAATTATACACATACAATTATAGTGGCACAGTAGCACTAGCACAGTACATAACATTTGTGGTATCCTGCCACTTCCTCAGCCCGTAATATTTGTGTGATTAGAGTTTCATGCATTACTAGGCACTATGGAGTAGACAAGTCTTCTTCTTCTCTCTCTTGTTTAGCTAAATTAACCTTGTAGGCATGCCAGCTCAGTCAGCTTGCGCCCTAGACAGCCATACTCGTGTAGCAGTCGCAGACTCACGTTATTTACTTTACTACTGTCTGCAGGTGGGGGAGCTGTACTACACAATTATCTACTTTTCTATTATGGCCATTCTCTGTTAAATCAATAGCAACTGCTCAATTTCACTTTCCCCCTGACTACTACAACAGGGCAGATGATATCTGATTACTAATATGACTGATGATATATGGGATGACGTGAGGTACTACTATTGTTTGATTGCAACCATGCAGCCGATAGGCCACCCATGGCTGACACGGTCGAAACAAATGGCATGGGCAGGGAGCGGGAGTGGGCCTCGGAGTCGGAGGAAGGTGATTGATAATGGGTGGGAACATACACAATATATATACGTTGTGCTTGCTTGATTGGTATGAAATAAATATTAAAAAGTCGCTCCAAAAAGATCTTTTGACAGGAAACTGCAATTGCAATAACATTGACCTATCCTAAATCAGATCGACTAGTAGTAGACTAGTATCGCGGTCGCGGACTGTCCTATCTTTATTATTCCACAGTTCCAATCCAATTCCAGAATCCTAAACCTAAGTACCTAGCCCGGCTATTGCAAAGACTTTGCAATGAATTGCAAAAAAATTATATTTGCTTCTAAGTTCCGATCTCATTCGCAATCATCTCTCAACTCCCTTTGACGGGCCAATTTCACTAAGTCTGCATTTAGTCTTCTCTTCTTAAATGCATAGATGGACGTATGCATAATGCATAAACAAATTGGTTGTTTGCTATATTCACTCACTATACAAACTACAAAAGGTTCTACTAAGGACTAAGGAGTCGGAGTCAAGGACTGAAGTCACGTGAGAGGACGCGTCACGCGGGCCACTAAATTACCAACTAATACTAAGTAACTAACTAACTAACTACCACTATCTTAGTGACAGGACAAAGGAAAGGAGTCTCTCTAGTCTGCATTACCTAACTTAAGTTCTCTAACCTCTCTTACAAAATCAGCCTAAGCGAGCGCAAAGTTGCAAACAAGTAAGATGAGTAGCGCTG
The DNA here is from genome assembly GCA_963921515.1 of Calotriton arnoldi. Taxonomy (NCBI): domain Eukaryota; kingdom Metazoa; phylum Chordata; class Amphibia; order Caudata; family Salamandridae; genus Calotriton; species Calotriton arnoldi. The sequence goes on along the minus strand of CAWUFW010009049.1, from coordinate 154,792 downwards.
AGCACCTGTCTAGAAGAATAACAATCACATAATATAAGATTTTTAAACATAACTTACCTGCATGTAAGCAGCAGCATTCTGGCTATTTGGGAAAAATATAATATTCGCAATAACAATAACATAGAACACACAATAGTAATAATAATTAGCTACTCACCAAGCCAGGTGACCTCAACACCTAGCAGGTCCAGCAGTTCCTGCTCTCAGTCCAGGATTGCGGACCACCGATGTGTGAGTTGGTTGTGGGTGCGCCGGACCTCAGAGCAGCAAAACCCTGCCTGGTGCACCCTTGCCCACCACTGGTGACGTTCCCAGAGCCCGTACCCGGACCCAGTCCTAACGCCTGCTGCTCGGGTTAAGGGGCGGTGGCGCTATACAAAAAAAACTAGTGCAGCCACCTCCACCTCAGAAAATAAGGCCCGGGCTGCACTCTTTCCGGGCAACGCCTTCCGCAAGGAAAGCGGCTCCTCCGGGTCGCACTCTGGGGCATCTTGGTCTTAGTCATGGTTCTGAGGGGCGGGCTGGAAAAGAAAATGTACAAAGTAAAAAATTAAGTCAGGAGAAGAAGAAGGGAAGTAAAAAAAAACAAAAAGCAAGTAATAGAAAAGCAGTACAAAAACTAACAAAAAATAGCAAAAAAACGCAAAATATACACTTAGGAAGAGAGAGGTATAGATAATAAATAAAAAAGATCAGAAAGAAGTTTTAGGAACAAAGGATTGAAAAGCTAGAGGGAGGATTCAAAAAGCAGGCCCAGAACCATAACAGACAAGAAAAACAAGATGGCCACGCCCATCGGCGACCGCGTGGCGAAGTTTGCAGAGATTTTTTGCGGCTTTGCGGAGTTCTGCATAGCACTGCTATGCGAACTCCGCCCAGGCTTACTTCCCTGTCTTAGGCTCCATACAAGCTAATGCCTGAAATGGATGTACACATTGTATAAGAATGGATTCATAAACAATTAAATCTTGTATTTCTTCTGGAACAGATATTAATTCTAACTTGTTATGTGCTGCTCTAGCTGAAAATTTGTTATTCTCTAACTTATCGTAGCAGTACTTACATATGACTTGCTGTGTGGACAGCTCTAACCGTTTCTCAACAAATAAATAAAAAGCAAATTCTTGCCACTTATCTCTATTTTCCTGTTCAGTTTTTGAGAATACAGCTACATTGCAAGTTTGGCTTTTGGTAGTGAGTGCGTACAAACACACGACCCGATTACGATGGAGGATGGAAAAGCACTCCGACCGCCGTGGTTGCGTAAAAGAAATGTCTGCATGTACCGCGGCAAAACCGGCGGTCACATTAAGATGCAATGATTGGAAAATCCGACAGCGGAGGTCGGATTCCACAAAACTCTGCACGCAACGTCCGGAAAACCAGAAAATCTGACCGCGGCGGAAAGAACCAAAAACGCCGATCCACAAGCGGAATGACCGCAAGTGAAATCATAATAAATTGGTGGAGCAAGCGGAACGATCAGTCGTTTCCGACTGCCGCGGTCACGCGAAAAGATGAATGGTAGAGCTGGTGGAACGATTATTGCGTTCAGATAGCTGCGGTCGCGCGGAAGGAGGAATGGTGGTCGAATGCAACCACACAACAAGGCTACCAAGTGTGGCTGATTGTTTTCCACTGCCTTCAAAAACATTTGACACACCCCAATGACACATCCCCATGGCAAAAAAAAAATACAAATCCCAGGTCAACCCAGAAAACACACCTGACATGAATAATCCATTTGGACATACCCACATAGCTGAGTATAAAGCCACCCCCTTCCCTGGCCAGCATCCTTTGCACAACTCCAGAAGTGAAGGGCCAAACACCACAGCAGAAAGGAGAGGCAAATCATCACACATCACACCATCACAACCACCCACACCAACAATACCAACAAACACCTCACACATCTCTACCACCACCTTCCTACATGCACTTGTCACCCATTTGCACATCACACACATTCCGCAGAAAAAAAATCCGAAATTCACAGACAATGAGTTGTCAGTCATGGTAGATGAGATAATCAGAGTAGAACCACATTTGTTTAGAAGCATGGTCCAACAGACACCAGTAGCCAGAAAAAATCAAACGTGGGAAAGGATAGTCAACAAAGTCAATGCAGTAGGAACCACCCTGCGCACACTGCGTGACATCAAGAGGAGGTGGCATGACCTCAAGAACATGGTGAAAGAGCGTGCCAACAAGAACCGTGAGCTGGCTCAGAGGACTGGCGGTGGCCCTCCCATTCCACCACTAACATTCACCGAATGGGAGGAGAAGGTGCTTGCCATACTGCATCCATAGAGTCTCACAGGAATACCCGGGGGAGTGGAGGCTGGTAAGTACCAACAAATGTATCCCATAACACTGCCATGTACACTCTTGCACAACTAGAAAGCTACACTTCCTAGACCTAAATGCACTTACGTACAACACACTCTTCCCAACACATTTCTCACATATCTACCATTTTCGTCCTCTGAATCACCTCAAAGCTAGCAAGCAATATTTCCATGGGGGTATGTGTACAGGTAGCCAGCACTACAACTCCCACCAGGCACCCTTGTCCCACAGCTGAGCAAGATGGAACACTCCCCCCACCCAGAACCATGTGGCAGCTATTTCATTGCTCTCCTCAAACTTACAGGTAGATAGCCATCTTAACAGGAAGGGTGGTTTGTGGATAGGCAGCCAGCACTACAACTCCCATAAGGCACCCTTGCCCCACAGCTGAGCAGGATGGAACACTCCCCACACCCAAGAGCCATGTGTAACCTAATCCCTTCCTCTGCTCCACTTCACAGGTAGGTAGCCTTCTCTACAGGGAGGGGGGTTTGTGGATAGGCAGCCAGCACTACAACTCCCACCAGGCACCCTTGTCCCACAGCTGAGCAAGATGGAACACTCCCCCCCAGAACCATGTGTAACCTATTCCCTTCCTCTGCTCCACTTCACAGATAGGTAGCCTTCTCTACAGGGAGGGGGGTTTGTGGATAGGCAGCCAGCACTACAACTCCCACCAGGCATCCTTGTCCCACAGCTGAGCAAGATGGAACACTCCCCCCCAGAACCATGTGTAACCTATTCCCTTCCTCTGCTCCACTTCACAGGTAGGTAGCCTTCTCTACAGGTAGGGGGGTTTGTGGATAGGCAGCCAGCACTACAACTCCCACCAGGCACCCTTGTCCCACAGCTGAGCAGGATGGAATACTCTCCCCCCCAGAACCATGTGGCAGCCATTTCATTGCTCTCCTCAAACCTACAGGTAGGTAGCCTTCTCATGCTCTCTTGTCTCACCCCTGAGCAGGATGGAACACTCCCCCCCCAGAACCAAGTGGCAGCCATTTCATTGCTCTCCTCAAACTTACAGGTAGGTAGCCTTCTCATGCTCTTTTGTCTCCCCCCTGAGCAGGATGGAACACTCCCCCCGCCAGAACCATGTGGCAGCCATTTCATTGCTCTCCTCAAACTTACAGGTAGGTAGCCTTCTCATGCTCTTTTGTCTCCCCCCTGAGCAGGATGAAACACTCCCCCCGCCAGAACCATGTGGCAGCCATTTCATTGCTCTCCTCAAACCAACAGTTAGGTAGCCATCTTAACAGGGAGGGGGGTTTGTGGATAGGCAGCCAGCACTACAACTCCCACAAGGCACCTTTGTCCCACAGCTGAGCGAGATGGAACCCTCCCCCCAGAACCATGTGGCAGCCATTTCCCTCCACTGTGTTACCTAACAGGTAGGTAGTCAGTGCATGCACCCTGTCATCCTTCTCAAAATGCATGGAGCCATATGACCACAACATCCCTCACATGTCAGCCAACTCTGTATAGATGCAAATGTTACATGCAGTGTGCAGACAGATAAGCGCATGTAACTGTCACAGAAATTACACTTTGACTCACCAAGTCACATGTGAAGCAAATTCAGGGCCCAATCATGCACAGCACAGAATGCAATGTGTAAGTGCCATGGTGTCAGAGCATGAAGGCTCATATGAACACAAAACATGCACGGTCAATCTGTGAAACAAACAACAGTACATTATATGGGAAAAAAAATTTAAAAATTCAAATGTCTAGTTTTTGCATAGCTGAAACAGATTCTATGAAGCGTAAACAAAAACCACGCATTAACAAAAGTTGATGTGCACCAAGTTGGTAGATGATGACATGTCCTTGTAAACACACTATCTGTACATGTCCCATGGTTGCAATTTACATGTCACACTAATGACAAGTATTGTATGTACCTCAACATCATATCATGATGCTGATAATCTGTTACCACAACAAGTGATTGCAATGTAAACTGTTTGGTGTATCAAATGTAACATCCAAAAATATGACACCAAGCCTGTGTAGTGCACTTAACTGACAATATAACCTATGTTCAACAGGAGATCCACAAGCAACTGCTGCTGAAAACACCAACAACCAGCAGAGCCAGTCCTCCCCCCGGAACGTGAACTCTCTGATGCTGATTCTTTACATTTCTCGGATGAAGAGCAACAACCTGGCCCCTCAGGACTGCCAGGGCGCACTTCGTCTCAGGGCCTCATTGAACCCACCACCACCACAACAGCGACAACCACAGCGCTGAACCCTGCTACAACGACCTGTGCTGAAGCCACCTCCACCATCACCACTGCTGTCCCTGCATCAGTGGTTAGCAACACCACCACACAATCCGAGGATGCCAGAGAGAGTGTGCGGGTGCGTCGACTCCCAACGCCACAGGTCCGTGTCAGCAGGGTAGGTGGGAGGGCAACTGGGGGAAATCACAGGAGGACACTGAGACAGAAGCCCTGGCCACTGTTGCAAGAGTCCTTGGTGCATACCAACAGAATCAGGGACAGATGGGCCAGGTTGTTGAAGAAGTACGTGAGCTCTGCCTGCTGCTGAGGTCCATAGACACATGTATGGGCCAACTTGTGGATTGCATGGGCCAGCTTGTGGGTGTTCTGAGGGACAGACATGCTGCTCAAATGATCGCTCAACCCCCCTCCAGTGGCCAGCCTGCTGATACTCCCACCACCTCAGCTGCGGCCACAGAGAGGGGTGAGCTGCAAGACAATGACTCCTCAGACACTGCTGAGCCTGCAGCAGAGGCCCCCCCTGCCAAACGCAAGAGGGGACGTCCGAGAAACACCACGGGAGGATCACGTGGCAAAGCACCAACCAAAGCCAAGTCGCTGAGCCAGCCATGATGGTGATGGAGCAAGGACTCGGACACAAGACTTGCTCGGAAGCAATCCTCTCGATTTAACTTACTAGTGAATTACTAACAAACGTATTTTGTGATTAATAATACGCATTCTCATTACACGCGGGAAAAGAATGAAGCTTGCCTATGTGTTTACTAACTGCAAATAACACGGACGTAGGACTAGAACGCATTTAACACAGGATTTTTACTGCGCATGCGTCTACTGCATCTACGTAGTATGACGTGCTGACGCTTGGAGGGAAATTCTGGTGCTTGCGCAAAGAGCTATAAAATGGCCGATTGAAAGCTCACATGCATGGAACCTGCTTTGCTGAAATTAGAAAAAGAATTTATAACTAACGCAAATGCAGAAAGAGAATAACAAATGGTATGGGTCAGAGTAGAGGTTGGTGGTATACAGTGAAATCATTTATTTTTGAGAATAACATTTTTCTTTTTGACTTTATTATTAGTGCGTATTTGGGCCTCTTGAAGTTGTCTGAGTCAAGTAGACTAATGCGGCGCGATGCATGCGCCCTGGTACGGAAGCTTGGAGGATGACTAAGTATTTGTCACGCGTCCAAGGTCGGCGGAGATGTGCCCTGGGAACATGAGGGTGAAGAGTTCATATGAAGGAACTTATTCGAGAAAATAGTTACAATTGTATTAATAAAGTTTAAAGATGTATGGGAAAGGAAGGGCGGAATAAAAGTTTGAGGGGAGGAGTTTGGAAACAATGGTTTAGGGGAATAAATGAAGTATAAGCATGGTGTGATGATCATCCCCCCCTCGCCTGTCCAATCAGAAGTTAGTATTCTGTGGAAAATGAAACATTAATGGGTGGTACATGCCTTTGGAAAGGTATAATTGAGGTAGTTTAGTTAGAAGAATAAATAAGCCTTGGGGAAGTTACGAAGAAGCTTTGGAGCGCATTGAAAAAGCCTGAGAACGGGGTGTGCTGGGGTGGTGCCGATGCTCTGAAATGCTGATGAAGAAACTGAATGCAGAACCATCTATTTGAATTGGGTGGGTTAGAAAGAAGATCGCGGAAGAACCACGAGGAGGAAGAGCGTGTCAGAGAGGGGTGCAACGTAGTTGTCGGTAACTAGAGAGGTGAAGTATCCTGTCCTGATTTCTGTCCTGATTTCTGTCCTGAAGTCTTGGTCTCCTGATCTGTCCTGGGAGGCCCTAACCAGCCCTTTGGCCAGGGGGGTTGGTCTTCACACCATATTTTGGTAATTATGAAATTCATCGTTTGATAAATGCTCTTCTGTCTCTATCCTCTTCTCTCTGAGCATAGTTATCTGAAATATTTTTTAATTGTCACTCCCGTGAATGAGGGTGTTTGTACTGAAACGCTTTGTGATGGTTCAAAACCCCTAATTTAGATAAAGATTTAAAAACTTACTGAGTCTGTCATTATTTTATTCTTATTAAGAAATGTATAATAAGTTATGTCAATTATCGCCATCAACTAGTTCCACCTAACTGGTCCATTGACCAGAGGAAAGAACTGTTTGATCAGCAGAAGGTTTAGTTAAACAAGCAATAACTAGATCTTGAGGTATGAGAAACATTAAAAACTAAAAGATTCCAGTGGTTTACTTAGCGCAGAGCGAAAGCGAGTTGTATGGGCCCAAGTGAGTATATGGTAGTGAAGTATCTGTTGCTAGAAGGCCGCTGGATCAGTTTTCTGGTAGCAGAGCTATGGTTGTTAGTAACTAGTTTGGTGATAAGTACTAGATTATTGAATTTTGGTTAATGTTTTAACAAAAGAGTTAGTGTCCTGTTTTTATGTTGTCTGGAAAATTCCCGGGGAATGAATAGCAGCTGGCGATAGAAACCACACTGCAGTGAGGTTACTCGTCTGTTGGAATAACACTGAGAAGCTAGGTAGGGCTGGCAGTGTTAAACTAGGGACTATTTTCTGTACAAAAGTGAGAGTGGTTGAAAGCAAAGAGTTTGCTGGTGAAACTTTAGGCGTTATATCACCTAGCAGGTTCTTCTAAGCTAGATTGACAGCAAAAGGAGTTCGCTGGTGAAATACCGGTCTCAAAATTCCCTAACGGGAGATACCGGAAGAGTAGCAGGTTCTCTGGAGCTTAGGTGAAGAGTAAGCGGAAGGTTTTGCTTGCAGTGAAAGAAAATAAGCTATCCTTTTGATTTAGTGGAACAGACAGAGTAGCGAATGTTTTTACGTTGTTAATAACAAAGAAGTTTAAAGAATTTTCGAAGAAATAAAATATTGTATTACCTTGCAAAGGGAGGGTCAGTTGCCGGAGTAAGACTGACGTCACAGAGAGCCACGCTGGCATTGGTAGCTACAGCGGGCGTGTGACGGGAAGAACTTGATAAAGGAGGGGTGAGAAATCGCCTGAGAAGGACCAACGTCACAGAAAAGCCGCGCTGGGATTGGTAGAAGCAGCGGGAGCGTGACAGAAGCAGCATTGTAAAGGAGGGGTCAGTAGTGAGAAGCAGAACTGAAGTCAGGAGAAAGCCGTGCTGACATTGGTCAGAGTACGAGTGTGAGCCTGATTTGATTGGATACATAGTTAGAAGCCGCACTAGGATTGGAGGAGAGAAGGATTGTATGCAGGATTTTAGTTTGACTGTCAGTGCAAGACGTACAGGTAGAAGATTTCAAGGGTTTGCGGAATACAATTTCCTACACCGTTCTTCAAGAATGTATGGATAGGAAAGAAAGATGTCAATTTTTAAAAGAATTTCTTTGTTAAGGATAAGCCTGTGTTGACTAGAGAGGGCATTCCTATTCCGCCACCGAAGACACCAGCATCTTTTATGATGATGGAGAGAGGATATCATACTTGCGTGTGGCTGGAAAATTGGGTAGAGTACACGAAGGATGATGGTGTGTTGGCGTTTCCTAAGGATGGTACATTTAATGGGAGGATTCTTCAGAATTTGAGATTGAAGATGAATGATTTAGAACTAAGACCTAGGTTAACTCAATATGAGGCTTTGGAAGAATGGGAGACTGAGTCATATGAAAGTGAGAAATGCAGAGGTGGAAGATATAGAGGATTCTTTCCAAGACATTTGCATGAGTCAAGAGAAGGGCAGATGAAACAGTGGAGGAGAGCTATGGTATCAGAAGGGTTATATCCAGTGTTGATGGCTGAGGAACAATCTGGAGGAAAGTGTAAAGAGAAAACGAAACATATGAATTCGACAGGATATGGAGAGTCAGATGATGAATTGTTAGAGGATATTTTAATTAAAAATCCACCACTGTATCAAGAAGCAGCTAGTAAGGTTGTCCCAAGCGCACCCATAATGGGAATACCATTAACTCCACAGATTTTGCATGAGTCATCATACAACAGAGGGTTGGAAGATAATGAAAGAGAAGCTTTGAACAAAACTAGGGAAGAATTAGTCAATTGAATTTAAATACTGAAGCTTTGACAGTACCAGTAACCATTGGTCCAGTAATCCCATTATATGGGGATAATAAGATTTGCCAGAAACCACAACTCATGACAGTTCCATTAAGTGATCCTAGAAAAGAGGTAGTAATCACAGATGATCAAGTTAGTGAAAGTGAGTCGGTTATTTCATTAATGGATCTCCCTATTGTGGAACCTAATGCGGAAACTCAAAAGAGAGTTACGCCTATGAATTTGAGAGAGAGAAGACCTTTGGTTCCGGCTGGAACTTCAGGTACAACAGTAGTTACCTCTGAAGAATTAGAGAGGTGGGCTCAGGAAAGGGATAATCGGAACCCAATACCAAAACTTTTGGATATTAGTAGATTGAAAGTGGAATTGGAAGAACTGATGACAGGATGTGTGGGTACGGAAAGATTAAATGTTTACAATGATGAAGAATTATTGTATCTATGTAAGAGTATAACCAGGAGAGCAAGACTATTTCATGAAAGATTGACTGAAGTTGCTTCAGAGATTGGAATAGATATAGGGAAATCAAAATTGTTACAGAAGCCCTATCGAGTGGATTTTACTGATAAAGATTTAGAAAGTGTGAATGCTTCAGGAAAAAGGTTACAGATAAAAGAATTAATTAACATTTTGCGAAAATGGGGAGACATTGATAAATGGAGGATTAGGTGGATAAGGAAGAAAGAAGAAGTGCAGGCGAGTGAGGCAGCAGCTGCATTTCCAGTAAGAGAAACAGGAAAAGTGGAGAGGTTGTGTCCAATGAGAGAAGTTCCTGGAGGGGGATATGTTCATGTCCCTTGGAGTAGACAAGATATTTTATCGTTTACAAATGATTTTCCAAAACTGAGAGAAAAGCCAGTTGAGTGGTACAAACAGGTAGAGAGGTTTGTGAAAGTCTCAAAGGTGTTATTGAAAGACCTGGATGGTCTATTTGACATAGTGGTACCTGCTGATTTATGGACAGAATGTAAGATCACAATTGATTGGCCTAATGAGGAGTATCCTAGAGATGCAAAAACAGGAGCACCGTCAGAAGAAGTGATGAAAAAGTATCACCAAGTGATTACATATTTGAAAGGGAAAATCCCTCCTAAAGAGACAGATTGGGTAAAAATAGATAGAACGACACAGGAACCGAATGAATCCGTACATGCGTACTATGAATGATTGTTGCAGGTGTTCAAGCAGTATAGTGGTTTTGAGAATATTGGTGACAAAGATATGGGACATTTTGTGTATCGGTTTGTATATGGTTTGAAACCGGAAATTAGTCAGATGATACAGCAGCACATGTTGTGTTGGCAAAGTAAGACAGTGGATGAAATTCTAAAGTACGCAAAATATTGCGGGGATGACATAGAGGCCAGGCGAAGGAAGCTGAAAGAAAATTATGTGGGCTCAAGTTAAATTGGCAGAGCAGCAGGAAGAGAAGACAAATGAGCAAAATCATAATCCAGTAAAAGAACAGAGTCAGAATAATCAAGGAACGAATGGTAACAGATTTAAGGGGCGAATGGACAGAGAAGAAGCGAAAAAGAAGTTCCAATGTCATGCGTGCGGAAAGCTTGGACATTGGAAGAACGAGTGTAAGAGTACTCAGAATAATAATAATAATAATGGGCCAAATCAAAATTTAATCCCACAGATGCAGAATGAAGTACTTATGAATCAGCAGAAACAGGTAGTCACTCCCCAATATCAGGTGCCACCAGCTCCCATGCCAAATTTTGTGAACCATCAAAGTTTCAGTGCGAACACCGGAATTCAAGGAGAAAGTGGTAAGAATAATAGAACAATTGCACAATATTTTTTGCAGAACGATGAAGAACGTTCAGATACTGCACAATGACAGTGCCTGAGGGGGAGGAAGAGGAGTGCGTGCTTGGCGCATCCTTACCGGTAGATCAGTCAGGTCCATTTGTTGACGGGAAAGTAGAAGGTAAAGACATAACTTTCCTATTGGATACTGGTGCTACCAGGTCTACTGTGAGAACAGCAGACATCCCAAACCTACCCCTCTCGGGAGAAACTATCCAAGTTGTAGGCGTGTCTAACCAACAGATTAGAACCCCTATCACAAAGCCAATGGAGGTGCACATTGGAAACTTCAAAGAAATGCATCGATTTGTAGTTTGCGACTCCAGTCCTGTAAACCTGTTGGGAAGAGATCTTTTGTGTAAGATGAATTGCACGATCTATTGTACACCGGATGGTGTCGCTTTCCAAACTCCCGATGAGGATGTAGTCTATAAAATGATGCTGGCCAAACAGGGAACAGAAGTAGGTGAAATGTTTTCATTAATAACTGAGAATGAATTGCCGGAAGAGTTGAGAACAACAGTCAATCCAGAAGTGTGGGATTTTACAGGAAAAGATATTGGGCTAATGAAAAATATTGACCCAGTTAAAGTGACAGTGAAGGAAGGTGCAGTGTATCCAAATACCCGACAGTACAAAATGAGTCCAGAAGTAAAAGCAGGAATTATTCCAGAAATTGAACGGATGGTTAAACAAGGCATTTTAAAGGAAGTGATGGGTAGTCCCTGTAATTCGCCAATAATGGGACTGAAAAAGCCTAGCGGAAAGTACAGAATAGTGCAAGATCTGCGAAAAATAAATAAGATTGTAATTCCCTGTTGTCCAATCGTGCCAAATCCAGCAGTGATCCTTTATCAGATACCATGGAATGCAGGATGGTTCACAGTAATTGATTTATGCCAAGCGTTCTTTTCTATTCCTTTGCACCCAGACAGCCAGTATTTGTTTAAGTTTAAATTTGAAGATCGTATTTACGCATGGTGTCGTGTTCCTCAAGGGTACACAGAAAGTCCTTCAATCTTTAATCAGATTTTGAAAAAGTGGCTAGAATCATTGATTATGCCCAGAAATTCTGTTCTGGTTCAGTACATTGATGACCTGTTAGTGGCATCAAAAATGCGAGAAGCTTGTGTCACAGATACAATTGCGTTGCTGAACCATTTGGCTGAAGGAGGACACAAGGTGTCTCCAGAAAAATTACAGTTCTGTCGACAAGAAGTAAGATATTTAGGGCATAAAATAGAAAGAGGAGTTAGAAAAGTGACACCGGAAAGAATAAAAATAATCAAAGAAATGCAATTGCCACAGACTCAGAGAGAAATGAGAATGTTTCTGGGAGTGGTTGGATACTGCAGACAATGGATAAATGGATTTTCTGTGTTGGCGAAACCAGTAATACAGATGATTCGGAAACGAGCAAAAGATCTGATTGATTGGAATGATGACTGCCTAGAGGCATTTGTGAGATTGCGAAATTGTCTGTGTGAGGCTCCTGCCTTGGGCATGCCAGACTATACAAAAGACTTTGCTTTGTTTTGTTGCGAAAGAGAAAATTAGGCACTTTCAGTTTTAACACAGAGACATGGATTGAGTCGGCGTCCAGTGGCATATTTTTCAGCTACATTGGACCCGGTGGCTTCAGCATTGCCTGGCTGCTTAAAAGCAGTAGCTGCTACTTGTATAAGTCTGGAGCAAAGTGAGTCGATAGTGATGGGACATCCGGTAAAGGTATTCGTTCCACACTCCGTTGAGATTCTTTTGACGAGAACAAGAACACAGCACCTCACCCCTAGTCGTTTGACAAAGTACGAAAGAGTGATTTTGGGAGCTGAGAATGTGACTGTGACAAGGTGTACCATTCTGAACCCAGCCACCCTATTGCCAGACTCCTGTGATGAGGAAGTAAAAGATGAAAGTGATCATGATTGCTTAGACGTGACTGAGTTATGCACAAAGCCCCGCCCGGATATAAGAGAGACACCACTAAAAGAAGCAGATCACGAGTTATTTGTAGACGGCTCCTGCCTTAGGACACAAGAAGGAGGTCTAAGTGCTGCATATGCTGTTTGCAAAATTTCGGGGGTAATTGAAGCATCCTGTTTACCTGGGGTCAAGTCTGCACAAGTAGCTGAATTGGTTGCCTTGACAATGGCATGTAAAAAGGGAAAAATTGGAGAGTAACCATATTTACGGATAGTCAATATGGTTTTGGGATTGTGCATGACTTCGGCCAGCTTTGGATGCAGAGGGGATTTCTGACTTCCTCAGGGTTTCCTATCAGAAACAGCAAAACTGTAAAGGATTTGTTGGAAGCATTACAATTACCAAAAGAAATAGCAGTTGTAAAATGCACTGCACATCAGTCAGGAAATGACTATGTGACTGCTGGTAATAATTATGCTGACCAATTGGCAAAATACTGCGCTAAAAATGCAGTAGCCATAAACAGAAAATTTGAAATGGGGGAAACCAGATGCCAACTTATGTACTTCTCAGTGCCAGAGAGATGGGATGAGATTAGACAATTGCAGGAAGAAGTTGAGGAAAAGGAAAAAGAAATCTGGATAAAGGCAGCCTGTACCAAAAGACCACATGATGAAGTATGGGTGTATCTAGATGGAAGACCAGTCATGCCAGATTGTCTGCTTTCAAAATGGCGAGGGTGTATCATGGAGCAACACACATAGGGAGAGATTCAATGATCAGACTATTCAGACAGAGTTGGTACAATCCGAAGTTCAGGGTAATCGCAGAGAGCCTTTGCCAAAGATGCTTAACCTGTCAACAGCAGAACCCAGGTAGAAAGACAGTGGTAAGCTGGGGAAAAATCGGAAAGGCAGAAGGACCCTTCACCAGATTACAGTTAGATTTCATTGAGTTACCCCCTGCAGCGGATTGAAATACGTACTTGTCATAGTGTGCCTTTTCTCAAGATGGGTGGAAGCCTACCCTACTAGAAGAAATGACAGTCTTACAGTTGCAAAATTGTTGTTGAGGGAGTTGGTGCCACGGTTTGGTTTTCCGGTCACTTTGGAATCAGATAGAGGCCCTCATTTTAATAATGAAGTAATTCAATTAATCTGTGCTGCATTTAACATTGAACAAAAACTACACTGTGCTTATCGTCCAGAGGCTTCTGGAGTTGTTGAACAAATGAATGGCACAATCAAGTCAAGATTGGGAAAGGTGTGTGCATCCACAAAGCTAAAATGGCCAGATGCATTACCTCTTGTATTAATGGGTCTCAGAAGCATTCCAGACAGAAAAACAGGAATGAGTCCACATGAAGTACTCATGGTAAGAGCCATGAGACAGGCGTTTATTCCTGGAAATAAACTAATGAGTATAACTGATGATCTGGTATTGGACTTTTGCAAAGGATTGGCTGAAATGATGCGTTCTATCTCTCATCAGGTTGGAGAAGACGCAGTTGAAAGACAGCCAGATCAAGCGCATGATTTGAATCCTGGAGATTGGGTGCTAGTGAAGAAACACGCAAGGAAATCGTGTCTAGCACCAAGGTGGGACAAACCAAGGCAAGTCATACTAGTCACTACCACAGCAGTGAAGTGTGCAGGTTTGCCCAATTGGATTCACGCTAGTCATACCAGAAGAGTTCCGAGCCCATCAGAGCAACAAGAGCCACCACTGACTGAGCAGGCTGAAGCATCAGGAGTTGTAAACTGTGAAATTGAAGAATCTAGAGTGATAGATTCCGAAAGACAACCATATGATGAGCAGCCCGAGATAAGTCAGGAAGAATGGATCCCAGTAATTGAAGTAATTGATGATGCTATTGAAACCAGAAGAAGATCAGAATTGAAAAGACAGGAAGGTAGTCAGGAAGAGACAGGGGAAGAAGAACACACTCAGGTGAAAAGAGAAAGAGACATAAACAAACCTGAGGAGGGAAAAAGAGAAGAAGACGTTCAGGCAGAAGAAGAAAAGTTTGAATTAAGACCTGAACAGGACCAGATAGAGTTAGAAGAACAAACTCAGGCAGAAGAAGAACGATTTGGAGTAAGACCTGAGCAGGATCAGACAGAATTAGAAGAACAAGCTCAGGAAGAAGTAGAACAAAATACGGTAGAACCTGAGCAGGAAGAAGCAAAAGAAAGTACAAGCACAGAAAACAGAGAAATAGAACAGATTGTGCCCAGAATAAATGAAATAAAAAGAACCTTACAAGGAGATAAGGAAGGTGAAAAAGCAGTACAAATTAAAAGAGTCAGAAAGGGAGACAATTTGCCAACTGGAGTAAAGAAACTAAAATATCACCTGAGAAAATCTGAAAAGAAACCAGAGCAAGTGAATGAAATCACAAGTCAAACAAGACCTAAGCAAACTTTAGCAAAAATAACTCGAAGAAGTCCAAGATTGAGAAATTTAAACAGAAAATACAAAGCTCCAGAGTGGACGTACGTCATTCTTGAAGAATTTGAGTCCCTGGACCTGTCTGATGAGACAGAAGAAGTCCATATTGCACAAATTGACGAAAGCCAATTGAAACCTCCTTAAAGAATAAAAAAAGAACAAAAAGAGTGAAAAAGGGAAAAGATAAGAGAAAAGACATTTTCTCAGAGACAAAATGGCCGATAATGAAGTTAGCGGAAAACCAAATTGTGGAATAAAAAGAAAGTGTCTTAGATTTTGTTTTTGTAGTATTTTATTAGCAATATTAGGATGGTTGTTCCTAACAGTAGGGGTACCACTAATAATGAAAACAAGTAACAAGAATAATACAGATACTAATGTTAAAGTAGATAGATTAAGAGAAACTAAAATAGAAATAGGAGTAGAAGATGAGGCAAACTATCATAATGAATCAGACTATAATACGTCCTCTAATGTGTTTATTAAATTATTATTTCAGTATGTCAGCACTATGCAAATTAACAACTGTTATGTATGTATGAAATTGCCTTCTTCAGTATCAGAAGGGATGACGTATCACCATATACCTTTAACGTATGGTGTGTCATGTAGTATTTTGTCAAGTTTATTTTACACTACAGGGAGATTGCAGTATTTTTATTCTAACTTAGATGTAATATTTTCTGAACTTCCTATTAGAAAGAATATGAATCCAGTATTTAGTAGTAAAAATGCACAATTTATGGGTGAATTTTTCATAACAATGAGTTCAATAGATTTAGTTCAGGCACACGAAGATAATCTAACATGTACATTAAGAAAAGAAGAAAAAGATTTTTTAGATTTAGTAGAAGAAAGGAGACAGGATTTAATGAAGAAGGCAACTACACAGAAAACCCATGTACCTCCATGGGTTGGGAAGGAGGGAATCTATGCAAGTGGCAAGGCTCATGCTGCGATGTCCCTGGACTTTGTGAAAAGGGGAAAATTCTGCCTCCATAGATTAAAGACAGATTATAACAATAATTACATTGGTTCCAGTGAATGTGAACATAACTTCCTAATATTAGGAGGATGGGGACTAAAAGGGGGAACTGATCCTGTGTTTCCAGGAGTGTATTATGTTTGTGGGAACAATGCCTATTACAGGTTACCTGCAAGATGGTACGGAAGCTGTTATTTTGGAATAGTTTTTCCAAAAATGTATCATGTAGACAAAATCAGTGGAACCAATGGAAATTCTAACAGACTGACACGAAGCAGAAGGGCTGGTTTTTCTGAAATTGTAGGAGATATTTTCAGTGCACTGATACCCTCAGTTGGAGTCATCCTAAATTTCCAGAAAATTTGTAAGTTATCAACAATAGTTGATCGTCTTTCTACAGATACTGCAGGAGGATTTTTAATGATTAACACAGAAATGGTTGCAATTAGATCGATGGTTTTACAGAACTGTCTTGCTCTTGACATATGGTTAGCAAAAGAAGGTGGAGTTTGTGGCATGTTGAAAGTTCAACATTGCTGCACTTATATTCCGGACAAGAGCAGAGAAAATATTACGAGAATACATAAAGATTTGACCCAACTGGAGGTTGACAGTGTGTGGGGAAGACTAACAAAAAGCATAACATCAATCGGGAAATGGTTTGTTGGGTTTGGGAAACGTTTTCTAGGTCAAATATTAATACCATTAGTGATGATAATAACAATAGTGATGTTAATAATGATTACATATAGATGTTGTAGAAAGGGTACGAAAGGAAAGGTACACTTGAACAGAAAAGGAAAGGGACAGACACGTAAGAGAAAGTACGAGGAAATACGCTTGGAAGAAATGAAAGGCAGGTTATATAAGAAGATGCAAGATTTAGAAGGAAATGAGATAATTGATTAAAGGTTGGGAGGCCAAATTGAGAGAACTGAGAAGTGTTAAAGTTGGTATCTGGGATGGATGGGAAATTTTGTGATGGCTTAATATGCCATCAGAGAGGGGATTGATGGAGCAAGGACTCGGACACGAGACTTGCTCGGAATCAATCCTCTCGATTTAACTTACTAGTGAATTACTAACAAACGTATTTTGTGATTAATAATACGCATTCTCATTACACGCGGGAAAAGAATGAAGATTGCCTATGTGTTTACTAACTGCAAATAACACGGACGTAGGACTAGAACGCATTTAACACGGGATCTTTACTGCACATGCGTCTACTGCATCTATGTAGTATGACGTGCTGACGCTTGGAGGGAAATTCTGGCGCTCGCGCAAAGAGCTATAAAATGGCTGCTTGAAAGCTGACATGCATGGCACCTGCTTTGCTGAAATTAGAAAAAGAATTTATAACTAACGCAAATGCAGAAAGAGAATAACAAATGGTATGGGTCAGAGTAGAGGTTGGTGGTATACAGTGAAATCATTTATTTTTGAGAATAACATTTTCTTTTTGACTTTATTATTAGTGCGTATTTGGGCCTGTTAAAGTTGTCTGAGTCAAGTAGACTAAGGCGGCGCGATGCATGCGCCCTGGTACGGAAGCTTGGAGGATGACTAAGGATTTGTCACACGTCCAAGGTCGGCGGAGATGTGCCCTGGGAACATGAGGGTGAAGAGTTCATATGAAGGAACTTATTCGAGAAAATAGTTACAATTGTATTAATAAAGTTTAAAGATGTATGGGCAAGGAAGGGCGGAATAAAAGTTTGAGGGGAGGAGTTTGGAAACAATGGTTTAGGGGAATAAATGAAGTATAAGCATGGTGTGATGATCATCCCCCCCTCGCCTGTCCAATCAGAAGTTAGTATTCTGTGGAAAATGAAACATTAATGGGTGGTACATGCCTATGGAAAGGTATAATTGAGGTAGTTTAGTTAGAAGAATAAAAAAGCCTTGGGGAAGTTACGAAGAAGCTTTGGAGCTCGTTGAAGAAGCCTGAGAATGGGGTGTGCTGGGGTGGTGCCGATGCTCTGAAATGCTGATGAAGAAACTGAATGCAGAACCATCTATTTGAATTGGGTGGGTTAGAAGGAAGATCGCGGAAGAACCACAAGGAGGAAGAGAGTGTCAGAGAGGGGTGCAACGTAGTCGTCGGAAACTAGAGAGGTGAAGTATCCTGTCCTGATTCCTGTCCTGAAGTCTTTGTCTCCTGATCTGTCCTGGGAGGCCCTAACCAGCCCTTTGGCCAGGGGGTTGGTCTTCACACCATATTTTGGTAATTATGAAATTCATCATTTGATAAATGCTCTTCTGTCTCTATCCTCTTCTCTCTGAGCATAGTTATTGTGTGGATCTGAATTGATAAATGTTATCTGAAATATTTTTTAATTGGCACTCCCGTGAATGAGGGTGTTTGTACTGAAACGCTTTGAGATGGTTCAAAACCCCTAATTTAGATAAAGATTTAAAAACTTACTGAGTACCATTGAGTTGGGTAACAATAAACATCTGTTATTCAGCGCCAGGACACCTTCGGGTAATCGTGCGCTTTACAAATACACCTGTTGTGTTATGTTATGTTACTGAGTCTGTCATTTTTTTATTCTTATTAAGAAATGTATAATAAGTTATGTCAATTATTGCCATCAACTAGTTCCACCTAACTGGTCCATTGACCAGAGCAACGAACAGTTTGATCTGCAGAAGGTTTAGTTAAAGAAGCAATAACTAGATCTTGAGGTATGAGAAACATTAAAAACTAAAAGATTCCAGTGGTTTACTTAGCGCAGAGCGGAAGCGAGTTGTATGGCCCAAGTGAGTATATGGTAGTGGAGTATCTGTTGCTAGTAGGCCGCTGGATCAATGGCACTTGTGTTGCCCTGGACATTGACTTTGTTGATTATCCTATCCCACATTGCCATGTTGATGGCAGGAGTTTGTTGGACTGTGTGATTACATCAATGTGGTGACTACACTATTTGTCTCATTTACCATCACTGACAACTCATACACTCACTTTGCACAAATTTCCTAACAACCACTTTAAATTTAAACAAAACCGAATTGAAAATAAACACTTCTTACACACCTATGCCTTCGTGTCAGTTCCATGCTTATCACAGTATGTACAATGTCAACTCAGATACCAATGTACCACTAGCTCTGATTGTGACGAGGCATTGATGGGGTGAAGGAACCTAGAAAGACACAAGAGAATGACATTTTTCTGTCAGGTGATGCTATTACAGCAACAACACACCACTAGTTAACACCGTACAAAAGCCATCACACATAACAATGACCAACACCATCAACATAGACATGAGGTATGTGGAAAAAATACACTGTGCCACACACATCAGCCATTATCAGTGAGCCAACAACAGCCAGCAGCCAAAAACTCATCTATGCCTTACCACTACCATCAAAGCCAACAGACAATGTCACTGTTGTACAATGTTGCTTACACTCACGGGAAGTTGTTGTCGATGAGCTGTTGACGCAGGTCAACACCTTCCTCCTCTCCACTATCATCGTCACTGGGCATGTGTGGATTTGTAGCGGGGGGCATCTGCTGCTCATCATCGTCCAGGAGCAGGGGGATCTCTTTGCGCAAGGCCAGGTTGTGGAGCATGCAGCATGCAACTATGATCTGACACACCTTTTGGGGAGAGTAGAGTAGTGCACCACAGCTCTTGTCCAGACACCGAAATCTAGAATTCAGAAGCCCAAAAGCACGCTCCACTACACGACGTGTCCTCCCATGTGCATCATTGTAACGGACTTCCCCCAGGGTCCTTGGATTCCTCAGTGGGCTCAGCAACCAAGGCCGGTTGGGATACGCAGAGTCACCTAGGTGTGAGATACACAGACCAATTTTGTAATATAAACAGTTGACCAGAACAGCATGTCACACATACAGCACACTACTTGACTCATCGTACTCACCGACAAGCCACGCACGCTCCGGATGCAGATTTTCCATCCATTGTGGGATGATGCTGTTACGCAGTATGTAGGAGTCATGTGCAGATCCTGAATATTTGGCACATACATGGGAGATAATCATATCCCTTTGGCATACCACTTGCACATTAATGGAATGGTAATGCTTCCTCTTACGGTATATGTGCTCACATGCCTGTGGTGGAACTAGGCCAACATGTGTGCAGTCAATGGCTCCAACAACATTAGGTATGTGTCCAAGGTCATAAAAATCACCCTTCACATCTGCCAATTCATGTCTCCTTGGAAAGTGGATGTAGCGGTCCTTGTACGTCAACATTGCGGAAGGACATCATGCAGCACCATGCTGAACATAGCTTGAGACATCCCACCGACGATGGCCACAGTGTACTGAAACGAACCAGTGGCAAAGAAATGCAGGGCGGCCATCACCTTAACAGTTGGTGTCAAAGCTGTCGGATAGGTTCTGTGAGGCCTCAGATGGGGCTCCAACTGAGCACATAGCTCTTGAAGGGTAAGGCGATTCAGACTGAATTTCCTTATGATGTCCTCATCCTCCATGTTCGACAGCACTGGGAAAGGCTGATGCAAATTTGGTCGTCTCCTACATATAAGGAAAGGGGACACATGTAAATTCAATCCACAGATGAGATGTGGCAAACATCTTACATAATGACTAACACAGCACCAACATTGACAGGACTGTAACAACAGCTTAATGCACAAGTCACATGCACAGACGTCTTGATCCCATGTAGTCATTCATGTGGTCAGGATGTACATACTGACTACTGCCAAATCAGAATCAGACTATGTGAATGGTAAATGGTACACACCTATATCTTGTATCACCAGCCCTGGGTGTACCTGACAGCACATGTGGCAAACAGCAACACTGTTGACTTCTATGTAGCTGCTGTACCTGCAACACCTTCTTGCTTTAGTCTCACTAAGCACAACATTTTTACACAATGAGCACAGTGTGTGTAAGCTGGTCAACTATCAAGATAAATACACCTCTGTACACAGTGATATAGGCACATTATGTGCTCAGTCCATCATTACTGTGGGTTGAGTAGCCATTTTACACATTGACATGTTCACAAGTATGAGACTCCATTACACATCAAATCTGTGTACTTGCACACAAATATCATATGTGACATGTGAGGAAGTACATGCCAATGCATGTACTCATGTGTACTGACATGACATGTGTGGGCATCATTGAGTTAAATGTCACACTCTCATTTCACTTTCCAACCAGGTGCAACATTATAGTGTGAAAGTATAGTGATCAGTGATGGAAATTGCCAAGTGGCAATTCAATAGCACAATGTGTCCATAGGTGCGGTAGGCGTGCTCCGCCACTGCGGTCACGGCCATTGAATACAATTGAAAGATGCAGGATTGCGGAATACACCACCTGGCCCCCGCGGTGTGACACCGCCTATGACAATGCATTGGCAGCCAATGGGAACCGCCATCGCGGTAGCGCAATACAGTTTTGAAACTCGCGGTAGGTGTGCACCGCCACTGCGGTCACGGCCATTGGATACAATTGAAAGATGCAGGATTGCGGTAGAGACCACCTGGCCCCCGCGGTGTGACACCGCCTATGACAATGTCATGGCAGCCAATGGGAACTGCCATCGCGGTAGCGCAATACAGTTTTGAAGCTCGCGGTAGGCATGCACCACCTCTGCGGTCACGGCCATTGGATACAATAGAAAGATGCAGGATTGTGGAAGACACCACCTGGCCCCTGCGGTGTGAAACCGCCTATGACAATGCCATGGCAGCCAATGGGAACCGCCATAGCGGTAGCGCAATACAGTTTTGAAACTCGTGGTAGGCGTGTACCGCCACTGCAGGCACGGTCATTGGATACAATTGTAAGATGCAAACCAGGCAGACCAATTGCATCAGCAGAGTACCACTGAAACAACCCTTGGGGCCTTTAAATGTCTGTGAGAGAGCCACACATGTCACTTGCACTCAGACACTGCTGCCTGCCATTCATCACCGCCAACTGCTGCTGTACCTGAACTCTGGAGTCAGTGATGGCTCGGAAAAAGAACATCAGGGCCCATCCCTTCACCACAGAGGAGCTGGAGGTCCTTGTGGACGGGGTCCTTGCCCAGTATGGGAGGCTATATGGTGCTCCAGAGGTACTGGTAAGTGTCTGAGTAAAAGTTTGAGAGTGCTCAGAATGCTCACATGATGTTACTGTACAGTAGTATGTGCCTGTGAGTGCAAGCCAATGTTCATGCATCAATATTTTGCCAACAGCATGGTCCATGCATGACCTAGTACTTATTGCACTTGAGTATGTGGGGTGGATGGCAACATGGACACTTGTGCAGCTCTTTTTAAGCCAAAAAAAACCACATGATGTTCTGAGACTGGGTAATGTAAATGTGTATGACACTGCCTAGCATGCTGACTTCATGTCAATGGGGTGTGTAGCCTTATTTCCACAGATCCCTGACTGCATTTAAGGATGGGAATGACATACTGGGGCAGATTTACAATGAAAGTGACTCAGTGCATTCGGCAAGCCATTTGGCTGCGCTGCACTGAGTCACTTACAAAGCACAGAGATGCAACATATTTACAACAATATGTTGCATCTCTGTGCTTCCCCCTGCGCTGGCGCACAAACTGCAGCCATGCGCCGGCGAAGGCACCCTTGCACCATGGCGCAAGGATGCCTGCACCATGGGGAGATTGTTTTGGTGCAGGAAGGGGCTCCTTCCTGCACAAAAACAATCACTACAGCAATGTTCCTCTTTCAATGCGTGCTGCATAATGCAGCACGCATTGAAAGAGGAAAAAACGAGGAGAAATGAAAACATTTCTCCTCGTTGCGCCTCCCTACGCCTCCCCTGGGGAGGCGTAGGATTCACACTCATTTCCAGATTTATGATTCCTCGTAAATCTGGAAATGTGTATTGTTCCATGGGTGTTGAGCGGGAACACCCACAGCAAAACTCCATGGAACGCCCCTTTCACGCAAAGTGCTGCGTGTAAGGGGCAATATTTACAAGGACAGAAAAAGCCATGCAGGGTGACTTTTCCTGTCCTTGTAAATATGGAGCAGTAAGATACGCCACCAGTACGTCACAAAAAGTGACGTACTGGTGGCGCAGGGGGCTTGTAAATCTGCCCCACTGTGTTTTAGCAGTTATACAGTTACACTGCTGGTTTGAGACACTCGAACTCTGAACACACATTCCCTGTGCTATGTGATGTCATAGTCCATTAAGTGTTCATTTGCTCATTTGTGACATTTCAAATGTAGATTGGCCAGAGGGTACTGAATAATGTGTGTACAGCTTTCAAATTGACACTATGGAGATGTGTCCATTCTGCACAGGAGTACGATGCCTGAGTATATCACTCTTGGTGGTAATTCACCTATGACACATCAGCTAAATGTGAGGTGGACATGTCATCCTACTATTGATTCCATGATGTGTTGAGTCTCGCATGTGTATGCACTGTTTCTCCATTCACATTGTTCATGCATGTGATTTATGTGATGGACCACGTTTATCCTCAGTGTAAGGCCCTGTGGCCTGCACAGTAACTGCCCAATGTTACAAGGACCCATCACTAAAAGGACTTAGTAAAACATATGTGTTGTGCAACACCCTATTTTTCAATGAGCTATCATAGGCCTGAGGATTTCACAAGACAGGACTCCACCTTGTGAGAATGTAAGATCCGGGACCTAAATGTGACCACCGTGACACATGTAGCTATGCAATGGTCAAGGACATTAAGGGGTGTGTAGTGTAGGACACAGTGAGTCTGACCACTACACATCATTTCCAGTGTATTGTATGTCATGCTCACTCACATAGTGCATCACAGCTGAGACCCATTATTACATTGGTTTCTGTGCTGGCACTCTGCATGTGTATGAGATAGGCATGTAGTGTGTCCATCATCATAGATGTATACATAGCTATGATATGGGTTGATCCAAGTGTACTATGTGACATGCTGCATGGGCTCTGCTCTCCATTGATGTATTAGTGTGCTATGTATTTTCATACTCCTGTACTGACACACAGTGGTACACAACACAGTGTCACAGAAACTTCCTCTTCTTGTCTCCCATGCCTGCAGCTTAAGGTCCATCAGCGTAAGGCCATATGGAGGGCCATTGCCTGCAAGGTGCGGATTCTGGGTGTCTCAAGACGACAAAGCAAACACAAGGAGATGATAGACAGAGTGCTGAAACTTTTCAAAAATTAACCCCCAGTCACAGATCTGGGTTGAATCCATCATCATTCTTTAGCTCACTTTGCCACCCCAGTTCAGACACAACTATAGGCAAATCAGTCTTGACTAGGCCTGGGTGTAGTTCGCTGAGTTATGTTACGCGGAACTCCGCGAAGTTACATAAAACTCTGCGAAGTTCCGTGAGTGGCGGAGTGCAGTGCGAACTGCAGTTTGTGCTGGTATTCCTGCCGCTCGGGTAGAAATTCTACCCGAGCGGCTGCTCGCGCTCGCGAACTTACTGTTCGCGATCGCGAGCGGGGAAAATCTCTGCTGCACATCGCGAAGAGGAGTTTTCTGCACTCCGCGGAGTGCGCAGTGCAGAAAACTCCGCAAACTCTGCGAACGGAGCGAAGTTCACCGCCCAGGCCTAGTCTTGACCCTCTGCCTCATGGAAACAGTCCAGACCGAACTGCCAAGCCATGTCTTCCCTGGACCGGAATCAAGCATCCTGGGACCGGTTTCGGGCTAACAGCCCTCATCAGCCAGGCTAGCTTGAATCCAGTGGCAAAGTGAGCAAGGGACCCACGTCTGGGAATACCCTGCCAACTTAGGGCGAACAAAGCAAAGACAAGGAGATGATTGACGTAGTGCTGAAACTTTTCAAACACTCACCACCAGTCACAGATCTGGGTTGCATCCATCATCATTCTTTAGCTCACTTTGCCACCCCAGTTCAGACACAGCTATATGCAAATCAGTCTTGACCCTGTGCCTCATGGGAACAGTCCAGACCGAACTGCCAAGCCATGTCTTCCCTGAACCGGAATCAAGCATCCTGGGACGGGTTTCGGGCTAACAGCCCTCATCAGCCAGGCTTGCTTGAATCCAGTGGCAAAGTGAGCAAGTGAGCAAGGGACCCACGTCTGGCATACCCTGCCAACTTAGGGCAAACAAAGCAAACACAAAGAGATGACGGACGGAGTGCTGAAACTTTTCAAACACTCACCCCAGTCACAGATCTGGGTTGAATCCATCATCATTCTTTAGCTCACTTTGCCACCCCAGTTGAGACACAGCTATTTGCAAATCAGTCTTGATCCTGTGCCTCATGGGAACAGTCCAGACGGAACTGCCAAGCCATGTCTTCCCTGGACCAGAATAAAACATCCTGGGACCGGTTTCGGCGTGACAGCCCTCATCAACCAGGCTAGCTTGAATCCAGTGGCAAAGTGAGCAAGGGACCCACGTCTGGGCATACCCTGCCAACTTAGGGCGAACAAAGCAAACATAAGGAGATGATGGACGGAGTGCTGAAACTTTTTAAACACTCACCCCCACTCACAGATCTGTGTTGAATCCATCATCATTCTTTAACTCACTTTGCCACCCCAGTTCAGACACAGCTATATGCAAATCAGTCTTGATCCTGTGCCTCATGGGAACAGTCCAGACCGAACTGCCAAGCCATGTCTTCCCTGGACCGGAATCAAGCATCCTAGGAGTTGGTAAAGGTAACACCTGTCCCATGGGTCCTTTTTTCACAATGATAGAGAAGACAGTACCATTGCAAAATATATTAGCATAATATCAGCAGCATGGCATAACATGCTGTATTTCCTGCCATAGTGACAGCAAGTGCACACAGGTGCTGATGGGGTAGATGATGATGATTCCAGTGATGCATTGGCTGATTTGCATTTGCCATTTGTGCACATGGCAACTTGACTGGGATGGTAAGACTCTGTGATTTAAATGCAATGTAGCTGAACCTGGCTATTGCGAAATTGTTTTGGCACTATAGCTTAACATGGTTGGATGTGATCAGTGGGTATGGCAAATTGTGATGTGACTGAGGTGTTGTACAGTAATTTGAAAGATGATAATGAACAAAGGTTACTCAGAGTGTCAGTCCTCAGTATGTGTGCATTGTGGAGGGGTGTCCATGTGCATCAGGGCATGGTGAAGTTGTGACTAAAGCTTTTAATTAGTGAGTGACTTTTTGGCACATTGATGTGTCCTCAATGTCATCAGTCAGCACAGCGTAGGGATGTGATATGCCAGACCCTAGGTATTCTCACACATTAGCTGTCCTAATGGAGTCCACCAACTTCCTCATCAACAGAAGACACTATCCTGCCTTGGATCTATGAGGGCCTGTCAGGCACTTGTGGAGATGTTGGTTTGTGACATGTCACAACCTATGAAGGCCTTGCATTATTTTCCCATTCTCATGCTATTATGCATTGTGTTTGTGACTACATTATTACATGGGGCTCATTATCACTTCATTAACAAATAAGATGTGGCCTTGGGACATATGCTGCAGTGTGTGTCAGAGACATCAACTGGCAGTGAAAAGCAGTGAGCATGATGTTAGTGTGCATTTAGAGATGTGTGCTGTGCACATCAAATGAACTGTAACATCTACAGAGCTGACACCAATGGACAACTGTAGTTGTGCTTCAAAGCCCAACATGGTGGATTTCAGGAGGTGATCGCCCTTGCAAAAGGACATATTTGACTTTGTATCTGTAGTGTTCCATGAAATATACTCCATACGTGACAGAGACAACATGTTTTGATGTATAGCTATCTTACCTACAGGCACGTGGGTGTGCCTACAGACAATTGTATGTGTGGTTACAGGGAGGCACAGGCCCAGCTATTTGGCTGTGTCTACGCAACATGGAGCATGACTATCAACTATGCATGTTTCCATGCATCAGCTGATGATTGTATAAATGTGGCATATGCTGGAAGTACATGGAGTAGTTCAACATGGGAGTTTCATTTGCAGGATTTGAGTTTTGATTGCATATGATGTTTGTGAGTATGGTACTATACTGAACCTATGTCTCTGGCAGCATCTACCGAGGGCAGGGAAGGACGGTGGGCCCGACAGTATTGGGGAAGCTACTGGCACGACTGGGACACAGGAGTTCAGTGACACTGAGGGGACCAGCGCCGCGGAGGGGGACAGGGGTGCCCGGGAGGATTCCCGGCCGGACACACCAACCTCTACATCTTCCCAGTCCAGTGGTGACTCCTCGATGTTGGGGGCACCGGAAGTTCCAGAACTGCATCTTCTTTTGCCACACCTCGTCCAGTGCCCACCCTCCCGGATGCTCCCCCAAGTGCTGTCCGTGCCCGCAGCCCTAAGAAGGGTAGAGTCTCCTTCCCCCCAGGCATCTCTGCCCCTGCCCCTGTCTCCCCTGCTGCCCTCCGTGTGGAGGCCATAGAAATTTTGCGCCAGCTGTGTGTGGGTCAGACTGCTCTCCTGAATGCCCTCCAGGATCATGGCAACAAGTTGTCACAGGTTGTTGCGTTCATGGAGGGCATTCATTCGGACGTGGGTGGCCTACACCGAACTGTCCAGTCTTTGTCCTCCACAGTGACGGCAGCCATTCAGCAGTCCCAAACTCCCAGTCCAGCTCCTGTCCCTTTGGTAACCGCCCTGCCATTGGCCGCACTTGACCAGAGTGCACACACGCCAGAGCCCTCAGGCACCCAGTCATCCACACGCAGCACACAACCTCAGCACTCTAAGTGTACCAGACACCATACACCATCACCACAACCCAAAATGAGCACACATGACTGCAAGACAAAAAGCCCATCACAGGACACTCAGGGACATATGGCAAAAAAGCATGCATCCACATTAGATTCCTCCAAAACATCACCATCCAAGGACACTCCCATCCCCACACCTGATCCCAAGGACACACAAACACCTGCCCTGTCTGCAGTGAACCTGGTGCCTGCCACATCTAAGCCCAAACACATTCCAAAGGCAGTTTCACCTAAAACGTTGACTCCCACCCACACCCCTGTGAAGCATGGACAAGAGAGCAAAGTGGGGAGTGTACATCAACAACAGGGGATGCAGGGGAAAAGGCAGGGCCACCCCCAGCGTACCACCAGATCCAGCAAATCTCCACGTGGAGAGCCACCTACACCTGCTACACCTTTGGGGAAGAGTGAGGCTGTTGTGCCCACCTCACTTCTCACTCCGGCCAAGACAATTGTGGGATATCGGATCCCTAAACAGTTGAGACCCAGCCCTCAACATTCACCCTCAGCCACTGAGCCTCCACACAGCATGTCTCCACCTCTCCGTGCCACCACTCCACGTGGTCCAAGCAGCCCTCAGGCTCCCACATCCATGGATCCCTCTACCTCAGCCAGTTCTCTCCCTCCCAGGTCCAGTCCTCCAACTGGCCCCAACAATCAGCCCCCTCCCAGTTCAACTTCAAGCCAAAGTTGAAGCCAAGTCCCCCTCCCCACACCATTTCTCACACAGCGGTGCCTGGACTGCCCATTCGAAGCCCCTGACCTGTGGTGATTCCCATGGCAGTGGACTGTATTACCTATTTGATGTGCAATTTGTCATGCAGACATGTGCGGACTTGAAATTTGGACTGGCCAATGGCCTTGATGTTTTGCACTTTTGATGCCTATACAGAGTTTATGTAATAAAGACTGTTACTCATGTTGTGAGCTTTGTCGCTGCTCTTGCTAATGATGCAGTGCAATGTATGTGTATATGATCATGTGACACATGCTCTGTATGCCACATTCACATTGGCATATACTTGATTTTCTTTTTCAGAGGTTGCCAGAGGTTACAGGCACTTTTGTGCTTCTTGACTCAGAGGCTTGAGGGGGCACTGATGGTTGTCGGTGATGATCTATTCTTATCCTAATCATTCTATTGTCAGGTCTCCAATTTTGTACACATGTCATATTTGGATGCTGTACCACAACAGAAGAGAATTCTATCCACAGGATAACTTGCGTGGTGGACAGGGTCCGTCATATCTGTGGGATCTATCTTGATGTGTGAACAGCAGTGTAGATGTGTAGTCATCTTGTGTAGGCCTGGCTTCATAGTCACATGGGTACATTTGAATGTGTGCACTTGAGTATTCATACAGTTTGATTGGCCTGTCATTGGCAGAAGTGTTGATGTGTATGTGCCCCTGAACACGACACCTACACACATGTATGATCCAGGTAATGAGTGCCTGTTTGTTTACATTATCAGACACGTGCTTTAGATAGTGGGCACATGTAGGAGTTGTTGGTTGAGCACTATGCAGTGTATCGGTATGACCTTGCAGTCCTGGGGTACACCTACTTGTTGTTGCTGTCAGTTGTGAGTATGCAGAGTGGTTCATTGCAATGTCTGCGTTGTGGTTTGTTGATCAGCCATGGCTCTTGCTTAAGTTTGTGCTCACTGTGCTGACCTGCTCAGGCAAACTTACATTATAAGTGATGTTTCTCATACATTGCTGTCACTTTACACATTTGTTGGACAAGTATGTGGTATTGAGAGTCAGACCATCCCCAATGGGGGCTTTTGATGGCTACACATTGTGAGTTACTCCTCTATGTGTTTTTGCTCTGTACACTCCTCACCTGTCCAATACTGATGTACACATCACTTCAGTCTAATGTCTTCCACCCCATGCCTTGCCAGTGTGTGACCCTCCCCACCACTTCACAGTGTGACACTATACTGTGGGAGGATGATCTGTGTCCGGGACCAATGTTCCACTCAGGACTGTTTCACAATTTGTTATGTGCTATTTTCTTCTACTTGATTGCAGTCATGGTTGCTCATGTACAGTGCAGATGTTTTACCAGCACAGTCCTCTAGTCATGTTCCATGCATCGGTGTTTTCCAGAGTTGTGCAGCAGTAGGTGATAGCTAAAGTGTATGTGTATTTGCTGAGGTACTGCTACCCATCCTAAATGTGTGATGTGATCTGTGCCCTATGATGATTTGTGGTGTTGAAGTTCATGGTGGAGCACTCAGATATGTG
The DNA here is from genome assembly GCA_963921515.1 of Calotriton arnoldi. Classification (NCBI taxonomy): domain Eukaryota; kingdom Metazoa; phylum Chordata; class Amphibia; order Caudata; family Salamandridae; genus Calotriton; species Calotriton arnoldi. The sequence goes on along the minus strand of CAWUFW010009049.1, from coordinate 125,005 downwards.
TGATACTGTTTTTTTTATGTTCACACACTGCTTACTGTGCATGCACTGCTATCAGTGTATGTTGCCTTGTCCTTGCCTGGTGTGAGTCCCCCTGATGCCCAGCTGAGTTTTCTATGTGATGATTTTGCATGTGCATATGTTGTGTATTTTTTGTTGATGCTGTCTAGGGTCACATTGCCTATCCACTGTTTGCCTACACATGGCTGAGCTTGTTGGACTTCTTTGGATGTTGTTTGTAAGACATGTGTTTGGCAATTGGTGTTTGAACAGCATTGGTTCAGACATCCCTGAGTGGGATTCTGACATTTGTAGATACACACCAGGGTGTGACATTGGTTATCAGGAAACTCACAGGACCTTATTTACACCTTTATCTGTGTTTCTCACAGGTGTGGAGTAGTGAAGGTGTGCGATGGGTAGATGAGGGGTATGTGTGAAGGCCATACTTGAGTTTGACAGTCAGGGAGTGTGACAATGAGCCATGATTGTTGTGCTGGTGGCATACACATGTTAAGGGAGTTGACACAGTTGTGGGGCTGGTCACTGTATGGCTTATGACAGTTCCTATCATTCCTGGGCCAATGCATAGCTTGCATTGCTGTATCACAGGGATATTGTACAGATGTTACTTTACTTCAATGTCAATCACTGCGCCACCCATGTCTGATTTGATGGCCTAGGTGTAGTGTGATATGTTGCACCTCTTGCATGTCATGTACAAATGCTATCTGAGATATCTCCATGTTTTTCATGCACTGTGCACTCCACTTTAGGCTAGTTTAGCTATTATCATATATTGCTGCTGACTTATGGTATGTGTATGAGGCTAAGTTTCAGTGTGTGAGCTGTCTGAAGGACTTGACATGCAGTGTGAACAGTTCCATGGTTGTTAATCTGCACAGTGGCTCTTCATTTCTTAAATTACTCACTTTGATTCACATGAGTTTAAGGCAGGTGTGAGTAGGAGGAGGGTTGTCCTGAGTCTCAGTTCAGAGTTTCCTGCTGTCAAGATGGAGTCTTCCTGACACTTTGGCATTCATTCACTACTTTGTAGTTGGTGCTACCTTTGTTGAGATGGAGTGATGGTGTGTAGGTGTTCTGTGAGTTGGCAGTGTAGTCAGTGTTGTTGATGTACTGGACATACTCACATGGTGTCATTTATTGCAGCAGTACACTTGTAAGTCAAATGCACAGTGGTGCTTACTTTGAGTTTGCTGTTTGAGTCAGGAATTTCTCACTGTGTTGCATGATATGGTCTGCCATTGTATGTGATGGGCCTATCAATGTCTGCTTGGGGGCTGTGGTGATCTGTGATTGTGTGGCAGTGGTGTCTAATATGATGTGTCATCTACCTGCGCTCACTGACTCATTCCAACACCTTGTTGGCCTACTGTGAAATACACATACACACCCTACTTGGTCTGCCCTCCTCTGTTCCACATTGTATGTGGTCTGACCCTTATTTGTGTGCAATGATGACTATAGTCATTTTGGAGGGACTCTTGCCTCACCCTACACTCATGTTACTATACATCTGAAGATGATCCTAATGAGATGTCACTCTAGACAGTGTCCCTGCACATGACTTCTTGCTGCAGATATGTTGTGCTGAGTGGTGCTTCTTTTATGTTACATGTGGTGTGGATGTTATGATGTTGGTCTTGCTTGTCTGGGACAATGTCCTGGACTCCTACTACATTGTGGGCAGGTTTTCCTGTGGCTTCACTGCTGCGGTGACATGACCGGCACGACTGGGCTAGTTGCAGTAATTTCTATGGTGATGGGTGACCCCGATGCAGAGGTGTCAATTTGGGACGTGCAGGACATGTGTACTTACACTGGGGGATATGTTGCTGTCTCCACCAGGCTGTCTGATGTAGACAGGATACGTATTTCAGCGCAACAGTTGTGTGTTGTGGTTGTATGCGGGGATGTATTGTTGAGTTACCTGCGGTGTTGACGGCGATGGCGTCTTATCTGCCTATAGTGGATGAGGTTCAGCAGTGGAAGGGCTTGTAGAGCTGGATCTATGGCAGCCAGGAACGTGTGGAGGTGCCTCGGATTCGAGTTTCTATCCCCGCAGTTGTGCTTCCGCTGTCTCTGGGTGGCTGGTTTCTCCGCTGCGTTCTGATGGGCTGATGACATCGTGATTTGTCCGGCGGTCGTAATGTCATTCTGCACGGCGGTCTTTCTCTATTGTCTCCCTCCACCACGTTGCCGAACGAAAAATCAGGCGGATCCGGAAACTCCGCGACGGACGGGAAATGGCTATCTTTGCCCATTGTAATATGGCGGACGCGAGGACCGCCGCAGGAGTAAGTAAATGGACGTTTTCCGCCAGCACCGCGGAGGTGCCTACAACCGCCATCGTAATCCGTCCCACAGTTTGGTTTCTCAGAAGAAACTGTGTTAAACTTCCTAATCTTTTCTGTAAAGTTATCAGCACTAATACCTCTGTGCTGTTCCTCTTTAACTTCACTTACCAACTCCTCTTTTTCCCTAGACTCCTCTTCAGGACCAAAGAAATTAAATTCAACATCTTCACAAACTTTTTCTATCTCTGCTACTGTACCATGAAAAATAACTCTATTCCTTTCTCCTAAATATAGGGCAGGAGTTTTCACATAGCAAAGGCTCCTAACTAAGGGGCATATTAGCAAGACCGGCGATAAAATTATCGCTGTTTTAGCGGCAGGAAACTGCCGCTAAAACGGCGATAATGGGCTTGCTAATATGCGTTATAGAATTCAATAGAAGTCCAGGTTAGATGTGCAGGACATCTAACCTGGGCTTCTATTGAATTCTATAACGCATATTAGCAAGCCCATTATCGCCGTTTTAGCGGCAGTTTCCTGCCGCTAAAATGGCGATAATTTTAACGCTGGTCTTGCTAATATGCCCCTAAATTTCTCATTTTAGAGTGGTGAACAGCTAACATTCTGAAGTGGTGAATGCTGCTTTTGCACACTTTCTTTGATAGACATGCTACTGAATGTCCCTGTGAATATGTATACTTTATTACTTTGCACGGATCTAATCCTTGCAAAATTCATATTTTCTGTTTTAGACTTTTGCATGGAAAGTTACATAGGAAACTTCTCAATATATCAATAGATTCCTACCACACACTGCAAACACTGCTACAGTCCTATTTATATAGAGGGTCCAGTCTACATCATCCTTGTATCTTTTCACCTATCACTTCCTCAACATTCCTAGGAACCATCACCTCTTTTGGAATGGGAGTACCATCCTTCACCTCATAACATCGACCAGTTGTTTCAATTGCATGCACTAATGTGTTCTGTTGGAAGTAGCTTTCTTCACTAAAGAAAGGGTAAGTACTGGAAGTTTGCTTCCATTCACCACTGAATATTTTTTTTTAATTAGTTCTATTAACCAGTACTTTTTTCTGGCCTTTCCTCTTCATACAGAACACTGTCTTATCCAGTGTTATCATTCTCTTTACTACTAAGATAAATAGTTTATGGCTCAAGGCAAATACTTTATCACTACACTTTCTATGTATTCTGTTTTCTTGTAAGCTGCTGTTCATCTCTTATTCCACTTGTATTTCTTTGTAAAATTTGTATTACCCTACTTCTAAACATTCTTCTTCTTATGTCTTCATATTGTTTCTGCCTTACTGTCAGATGAGTTGTTGTTTTAGAACATGTTCCACTTTGAACATGAGTTACTGCTTTTTGTTTCTGAGTTCTAGGTAAGCTTCCTTTTTATTCACATCATTTTCCACATTTTTCTTTCTTCTTAACACTGTTTTAAGAATCTCTTTTGTTCTCTTACCAGCAGATGTTTTTTCCTCAGTACACTCTCTACATTCTGTGCACCATCTTGTTTTTTGTTCTCAATTGTTTGGAGGTATAGTTTATTTTGTGCTTTTCTCATCTGTTCCTTTTTTGTCATCTTGAATTGGTCTCTTTGGATAGCACTAGATGTCTGAAAACAAAATATATTATATATACATTTTACATTCCATGTTTTACCATTATGTCAGTATTTGATTCCATTATACAAATATAAACTATAAGAATTGTGCTTCCTGTCAATCTATATGTCTTACCTTCTAAACACATATCATCCTATTATATGGCCTACCTTATAGGTCACTTATATATAGAAAAATGGCAGTTCAAGGCTTGGCAAAGGGGTTTTAAATGGCAAGTCAACTTTGCAGTAAAATGGCAGACACACTCTGTAGTAGCAGGCATGAGACATGTTTAAAGGGCTACTTTTCTGGATGGGTAAATTGATTGTGTCAGTGTTTGAGTACATATCTAACTGAGTGTAGCAATCTCACTGTGGGCATTTGGCTCAATGTCTAACTAACTATATCGGTATATAAGTGACTTTGGATAGCACTAGATGTCTGAAAACAAAATATATTATATATATATTTTATATTCCATGCTTCAACCAACTAGATACGTACATAATTCATTATGTCAGTATTTGATTCAATTATACAAATATAAACTATAAGAGTTGTGCTTCCTGTCAATCTATATGTCTTACCTTCTAAACACATATCATCCTATTATATGGCCTACCTTATAGGTCACTTATATATAGAAAAATGGCAGTTCAAGGCTTGGCAAAGGGGTTTTAAATGGCAAGTCAACTTCGCAGTAAAATGGCAGACACACTCTGTAGTAGCAGGCATGAGACATGTTTGAAGGGCTACTTTTCTGGAAGGGTAAAATGATTGTGTCAGTGTTTGAGTACATATCTAACTGAGTGTAGCAATCTCACTGTGGGCATTTGGCTCAATGTCTAACTAACTATATTGGTATATAAGTGGCTGTCTAATTAATTCCATGCATCTGTAAAACTGTATATAAGGGGCTGCATGCATTTCTTACTGCCTGTATCAGTGAGCGTTGGTGTATTTAACTGTGTGTGCAACTGCCTCCATTACTGCTGGATACATAAGAGCTGTATGTGTGTGTGAGTGAATGTTTATGTGCGTCTGTCACTGTGTGACTAGGTCTATTAGTGGCTCTATACTTTTACGCATAGGTATATCAGTACCACTATTGGTAGGAGACTGCATCAATAACTGGAGATATGGGTCTGGGAGTGCACACATAACTTAATCAAACTTAAAACAACATGTCTTATCTTTAAAGCTCATAGCTTCCAACCCAATAGCCTACCTATAGCCTGTCTCAGGAATGAGTTGTATGTAGTGCAAAAGGAATTTAAGGCTTACGAACATGTTTTGAATGCCAACTCAGCCTAGAAGGAAATCTGCATTTACATGTTTTACTGTTGCATACCCTAGACATGTTTAAAGACCTACTTGTCTGATAATTGACTTGTATCAGTTCTTCAGTACATACCTAAATGAGTGTCTCAGTCCCTCTGTGGGTGTGTCATTGGATATGTAAGTAAGAATGATAGTGTATTTCTGACTCTCTTACTTACACTATGGGACTCTCAAGCTATATGTAAGGACCTGCATGGATTGCTTGCTGGCTGTGTTAGTGATTATTGGGATATTTAACGGTGTGTGCAACTACCTGAATCTTTACTGGATACAGAAGAGCTGTATCTGTTGAGTGAATATTTAAGTGCCTCTGTCACTGTGTAGCTAGTTGTATCAGTGGCTCTATCCTTTTACGCATAGGTATGTCACTACCACTAATGGTAGGAGACTGCATCTATAACTGGACATATAGGTCTGCAAGTGTGCATGTAACTCAATTAAACTTGAATCAAACAATAGCTCCCTGCCCTATGGTCTGCCTACAACCTATCTCAGGAGTGACATATATGTAATAGAAGAGGACTTTAAGGCTTAACAACATGTTTTGAATGTCATCTCAGCCTAGCAGGAGAACTGCATTTACATGCTCTGCTGTTGCAAGCTCGAGACATGTTTAAAGGCCTACTTGGCTGGATGGGTGACATATTAGTATCAGTTTTTCAGTACATACCTGAGTGTCTCAGTCGCTATGTGGGTGTGCCATTGGTTATGTAAGTAAGTATCTTCATATATATTTCACTCTCTTAGTTACTCTATGGGTCTCTCAATGTATATGTAACAAGTTGCATGGATTGCTTACTGGCTGTGTTAGTGTGTTTTGGGGAATTTATCTGTGAGTGTAAATGTGTCTATTACTGCTGGATACATAAAAGCTGCATGTGTGTGTGAGAGGATGTTTAGCTGCCTCTGTCACTGTGGGATTAGGCATATTAGTGGGTCTATCCTTCGATACATAGGTATGAGAGTTCCAGTATGGATAGGAGACTGTATCTATACCTGGAGATATGGGTTTGCAAGTGTGCATGCAACACTATCAAACTTGAAACAACATGTCTTATCTTTTCAGCTGATACCTCCCTGCCCTATAGCCTACCTACAGCCTATCTCTGGAGTGACGTTTACGTGGTAGAATAGGAGTTTAAGGGTTAACAACATGTTTTGAATGTCAACTAAGCCTAGCAGGAATACTGCTAATACATGCTCCACTATAGCAGGCCCGAGACATGTTTAAAGGCCTAATTGTCTGGATGGATGACTTGTTAGTGTCAGTTCTTCAGTACATACCTGAATGAGTGCCTCAATCCCTGTGGGGGTGTGTCATTGGATATGTAAGTAAGTATGATGATATATGTTTTGTTCTGTTACTCAGTCTATGGGACTCTTAATATGTATGGGGCATTGACAGGGACTTGGGTTTGCCTAATGTGGACATTACTTGGATTGGCCAGAGAGGGTTAAAGTGGTAGCAATTGCTGCCTTTGGTTGAGATCACTGCAGATTTTCAACTTCCAGACCTCTTAATTGTGTACTGTTGGGCCAATGACCTAGGTAATCTTACTTGGTTAGGATTGGAAATTGCAATGAAGGAGACCTTTGGCCAATTAATGGCACATTTCCCTCACACTGCCTTGGTGTACTCCAACATTTGCCACAGGCAGAAATGGAAATGGTCAGATGAATTCTATCTACAAATAGACAAAGTCAGGAAACATCTTAATAAAACTGTTTCTGCATTCCATAGAGACCACAACATGGGCTCCATCTACAACAACAACTTGTGCTTTGACATAGAGCATATATAGAGAAGTGATGGAATATATTTCTCTGAGAAAGGCAACAGGATAACTACTAGAAAGACTGCATCCTGTTTTATGTGTAGTTATCATCCACACACAAGAAAACTAAAGGCACTTCTAAGAGAAACCCTATTACCAAACACTAAATATTATTTATTTAAAATCTTTTTTTTTAAAGTTTTGGAGTCACAACTCCATTACATATCCGTAAGCAAAAGCACAACTTCAATGCACAATAGCACATTTAAGATTTATAACTCTCAGTTTGAATCTATGCATGTGATAATAGTTCTGTGGGAAGTTTTGTGAGTGTCTAAGTGTGTGTGTGTGTAAGTGGGTGTATAAGTCACTTAGTGGATAGTGAGTACATACATCACTTTTGGAGTGGGTATGTGAGTGTGTCATGAGTGCCTCAGTGGGTCGGAGAGTAGGGTGTGTCAGTGTCTGAGTGGGTCTGGAAGTGGGTGCGTAAGTGTCTGAGTTAGTCTGAAACTGGGTGGATAAGTGTCTGAGTGGGTCAGTGACTGGGTATGTGAGTGTCTCAGTGGGTCTGTGGGTAGATGCATCAGTTACTGAGTGGATCTGTAAATGGGTGCGTGACTATCTGAGTGGGTCTGTGAGTGGGTACATAAGTGTCTGATTGGGCCTGTGAGAGGGTGCATGAGTGTCTGAGTGGGTCTGTAAGTGAGTACATGACTGTCTGAGTGCATCTGTGAGAAAGTGCATGAGTGTCTAAGTGGGTCTGTGACTGTGTGCATGAGTGTCTGAGTGGGTGCATGAGTGTCTGAGTGAGTCTGTGAGTGGGTGCATGAGAATATGAGTGGCTCTGTGAGTAGGTACGGGAGTGTCTGAGTAGGTCTGTGAGTGGGTGCATGAGTATCTGAGTAGATCTCTGAGTGGGTGTGTGAGTTTTGATTGGGTCTGTAACTGGATGCATGTGTCTAAGTGGGTCAGTGAATGGGTGAATGAGTCTAAGAGTAGGTGTGTGTGGGTGTATGAGTGTCTGAGTGTGTCTGTGAGTGGGTGCCTGAGTGTTTGAATGTGTCTCTGAGTGGGTGTGCGAGTCTCAATTAGGTCTGTAAATGGATGTACGAGTGTCTAAGTGGGTCTGTAAATGGTATGTTAAATATACTTCTATAGCCCATCCACCCATAGGTGTCTTGACGCTTGCAGATCATGAGCTACTAAGCTAGAGCATTACTGATTCCTAAACAGCCAAGTCTTAAGTTCCCTTCTGAAAGCGAGAAGGGTGGGTATGGACCTAAGATGCAATGGGATAGAATTCCACAGCTTAGCTGTGCTGTTAATGAAACTCCTTCCTCCCCATTTCACTTTCCTTATTCTTATGGTGGTAAGCAATTTTGCATTAGTTGACTATAAAAGTCTACTTGGTGAATGCCAGTTAAAAACCTTCCACAGGAATTTCGGTCCTTCTCTGTGCAAGGCTTTATGGGCCACACAGAGGGCCAGAAGTACAACGGTTTTTAGCGTGTGCAAACGGGTTTTAGACACGTTTGCACATGCTAAAAACCTTGGGCCCATGTACAAAACCTATTTTGCGACTCGTTAATCAATTAGCGACTCGCAAAATAGGTTTTGCGACTCGCTATTAGGAAGGGGCGTTCCCTTACTAATAGCGATTCATGAGCTATGTATGTATGTTTTGCGACTGCAATTGCGGTTGCAAAACACTTGCAAATTACCACCTACTTCAAGTAGGTGGTAATGCAATCGCACATGGAAAGGGGTCCCCAGAGGACCCCTTCCCCTTTGCAAATGCATGCGAAAATATTTTTTAAGGGCAGGCAGTGGTCCCAGGGACGTTTCATTTGTATTTTTTTAAATGCATCCCGTTCTCCTTTAAGGAAAACGGGCTGCATTTTTTTTTAAAAAGCTGCTTTATTTAAAAGCAGTCCCAGACATGGGTGTCTGCTGAGCCCAGCAGGCCACCATCCCTGGGAGGGCCAGCCATTCCCAATGGAGTAGCAAAATGCGAGTGCCTCATTAATATTAATCAGCCTCGCATTTTGCGACCCCATTGGGAATCGCAATCAGTGTCTCTGACACTGTTGTACATAGTAAATTGCGACTCGCAATTTGTGACTCGCAATCGAGCGCAAATTGTGAGTCGCAATTTACTAGGGTCGTACATCTGGCCCAGAGTGCCTTGAATTTAATCCGTTGTCGCACCGGGAGCCAGTGCAGCTTCTGAAGGTCTGCAGATATCGACTGGTATTTGGGATGTCCAAAGTCAATCTGGCTGCTGCATTCTGCACTGCTTGGAGCTTATCAAGTAGTTTAACCTGGAGATTCATGTACAAGCCATTACAATAGTCCAGTTTAGATAAAGTCAGTAAGGAAACAGCAATCTTTCTGGTATCTCTGGGAATGAAAGGAAAAATTTTCCGCAAGGTTTTGATTGCAAAAAAAAGAAGAGGATACACCTTTCGACACCTGTGCATCATATCTGAGCTGATCATTCATGATAAATCCAAGATTTTTTAGCTTTAGTCACAGGGGTGGGAGGATAGCTCAGATTTTCCGGCCACCAAGCCGGAGACCATACTGGAGAGAGATTTCCAAACAGAAAAACCTCTGTTTTACTCGAGTTCAGTTTTAAGCAGTGTCTACTCACCCATTTGCTTAGGGCAATCATGCAATCGTGTAATCTTAGAGAATAGTTAATATTGTTATCTACGGCTGATGCGACCAATTGGGTCTCATCGGCATAGGATGTTGGATTTAATTTAAAGCTTTTAATTAGAAGGGCAAGTTCTGAATGTAAATAGATGCATGAGTGTCTAAGTGGGTCAGTGAATGGGTGCATGAGTCAGTGAGTTGATCTATGTGTGGGTGTATAAGTGTCTGAGTGGGTCTGTAAGTGGGTGCCTGAGTGTCTGAATGGGTTTGTAAGTGGGTGTGTGAGAATATGAGTGAGTCTATGAGTAGGTGTGGGAGCATCTGGGTGGGTGTAAAAGTCCATGACTGGGTCTCTAAGTGAGTGCATGAGTGCCTGAGTGGGTCTATGAGTAGATGCATAAGAGTGTGTGTGGGTCTCTGAGTGAGTGCATGAGTGTCCGACAGGGTCTCTGAGTGTCAACATGATCCTATCAATGGGTGAGTGAGTGGGCGCATGAGTGTCTGATTGCGTCTGCGAGTGGGTGCAAGAGTCTCTGAGTGGGTCAGTGACTGGGTGTGTGAGTGTTTGAATGAGTCTGTGAGTGGGTCTATGAATGGGTGTATCAGTGTTTGAGTGGGTCTGTGAGTGGGAGTATGAGTGTCTGAGTGGTTCTGTGAATGGCTGTGTGAGTGTCTGAGTGAGTATGTGAGTGGGTGCATGAGTCTCTGAGTGGGTGAATGAGTGGGTGTATGAGTGTCTGACTAGGTCTGTACATGGGTGCATAATTCTCTGAGTAGGTCTGTGAGTGGGTGCATAAGTGTCTCAGTGGGACTGTGAGTGGGTGCATAAGCCTCTGAGTAGGTGAGTGAGCAGACATGTGAGCAGATGTATAGGTGAAAAAGTGGGTATGTGAGTAGATGTATAAGTGAGTGTGTAGCTGTGTGAGTGGCTCTATGGGTAAGTGCCGAGTTGTATGAGTAGCTGCATGGGTGAGTGAGTGGTTGTGTGAGTGGCTGTATGGATGATTGAGTGGTTGTGTGAGTAGTTGTATGGGTCTGTGAATGGGTATGTGAGTGATTATGTGGGTGCATGAGTGGGTGTGGGAAAGTTTGCATAGGGGTGTGAGTAGGTATGAGAGTGCTTCTGTGAATGATGTCGTCAGTGATGTCATTTGCGATGTCATCAGTGATGTCACTGAGCATGTCATGAGTGATGTAGTATGTGAGATTATAAACAGTGCATTGTAGGGGCATAAGTTATAATTAGCTCATCTAACTTCAACGGCTGAATTTTACTGGTTTTATACGAGTGAAATCTGAGCCTAACCATAACGTCCCTGTAACTTTTGTTTTTTTCAGTGAATTTCTAAGGATTTTTTAATGTTGTTTCCTAACTATAACATCTTTGTAACCTTTTGTTTTTTAAGTGAATTTCTAAAGTTTTTTAAAATTTTGTTTCCTAACTGTAACTTGTAACCTTTGAGAGTAAGTGTGTGAGTGAGTGTAAAATACTGTGTCTCTGTACAGTGTACTAAAATGAACTACACTATGTTACGTTATGTTAGAAAATTCTTATAATGCGCACGTTCACTGATTGGTTTCATGGCGCTTCTCTAGAAGGTGCCAAGACCCTGTTGGATTACTCGTATGCTTGTCTAAACAGCCAAGTCTTGAGGAGTTTCCTGAAGCTCAGGAAGTCGGTGCAGGATCTAATTTCGGGAGAGAGGGAATTCTAAAATCTGGGTGCCAGTATTGTGAACCTACAACCGCCCTGATGCTTCAGTTTGAAGGAGGGTATTGTCAGGAGGTGCAGGTGCGCAGAGCACAGGTTGCACGAGGGTGTGCGCCTTTGAATAAGGCTATCAATGAATTTGGGGCTCCTGCCATTCAAGGATTTGAAAATAAGGCAGCCTACCTTAAAGGCGCATCGCTGGAGGATGGGGAGCCAGTGCAGCTTCCTCATGAGAGGGGTGACATGATTCCACCTAGGTTGCTGAAAGATCAGTCTAGCCGCTTGGTTCTGCACCAGTTGTAGTTGTTTGGTTAAAAATAGTGGGATGCCAAAATATAGAGAATTGGCATAGTCTATATGAGACATGACCATGGCTAGGACAACCTGTATCAATGCATCCTGAGTGAGAAATCTGATGAGCTTTCTTATCTTCCTTAACTGGAAGAAGCAAGTTGAGATTACTGAACCAATTTGAGTCTTCATTGTAAGGTCACTATTTATTGTTACCCCAAGAATATTGCAGAGGGAGATGGGGAGGGAGAGGATCCAAGTTCAGTTGGCCAGAAGTGAGGGCCCCAGAGATTATGGTTGCCCCCCGTTAGGAGCAGTTCAGTCTTGTCTGGGTTGAGTTTTAAGAGGTTGCTGTCCATCCAATGGTGGATGTATAGCATAGTAGACTGAAATTCGAGGACTGATTCAGGAGAGTTGCCAGTCGTAAACATTAATTGAAGATCATCTGCATAGTTGAAAGTGCAAATATTTCTCTCTTTCAAGGACCGAATCAATGGGAAAAGGTAAAGATTAAACAGATGAAGGGATAGTGATGAACCCGACGGGTCCCCACTGAACTGGGCTATGCGGACCGACTGAGAGCGGTCCTCCAGGAATGACCTAGTCCAACTAAGAGCCGGTCCATGGATACCTGCATCCCTGACACTGTCGACCAAGATACCATGGCCGACTGAGTCAAACGCCGCAGAGAGATCCAGCAGTACCATTGCCTGCAGAGAGCCTGGTTTGAGGCCACGCCCCTTTTGACACCACTCTGCCAACGCGCCTCTTGGCGCACTGCTGGTGGGGTGATGAGGTCCTCTTGTGTCCTAAGGACCTCAGGACACAAGTGGACTTCATCCCCGAGCAGCAGTGCGCCAGGAGCTGCTTTTGCAGAGTGGTGTAAAAAGGGGGCATGGCCTCTGACCACTCTCAGCAATCCAGGTGTGTGGGACTTACTGGAGGTACCTGGTGGGCTAGTTGGCCCCCAGGGACCCTCAGTATTCAAGGGGACTTAATCCCCCAATTTAGAATGCGCCAGGAGGGGTGTTTGCAGAGTGGTGGAGAAAGGGGGTGTGGCCTGTGTCCACCTTTCAGCAATCCCACTATCTGGGACATACTGGAGGTATCAGGTGGGCTAGTTGGCCCCTAAGGACCCCCAGCAGCGAAGGGGACTTTAATCCCCATCCAAGAGCGCGCCAGGAAGTGCGTTTGCAGAGTGGTGGGAAAGGGGGCATGGCCTGCTATGACAACTTAGCAATCCTGCTGTGTGGGACTTACTGGAGGTAATAGGAGGGGTAGTTGGCCCCCAAGGTTGTCCTTGGGGGCCAACTACCCCTCTTGTTACCTCCAGTAAGTCCCACACAGTGGGATTGCTAAGATGTCTTCAGAGGCCATGCCCCCCTTTCTCCACCACTCTGCAAACGCGCCTCCTGGCAGACTACTGGATGGGGGATGAAGTACAATATACTCCTGAGGACTTTGGGGCCAAGAAGCCCTCCTGGTACCTCCTGTAAGTCCTATGCAGTGGAATTCCTGAGCGCTGGTCGGAGGCCCAGCACCCTTTCTTCACCACTCTGTAAACGTGACTACTACTAAAAGAAGCATCTTTCTGCACCTCTGACTTAGAGGTAGTTTTAATCCCCCTGCCCTATTATGTACTAGGGCCTTACAGAGGAGGTCATGCCAATCACAGGGGTGCCACAACGCATAGTGTTCCCTAGTGTATGTAGGTGTTTTCACTGTTCTCTAAGTGTCTTTTATCATAGCACTGGTTCTAAGCCTGGTTAGTCAGAGTCAGTTACCACCAGTACCCATCAGCAAAAAGTTGGGGGCACAGGATGACTTTGCAACAAGGCCTCTTTCTGCTCCTCTGTTGATTCTTTGTGCACATCTCTTGCTTCTTTCTGCACCTTTCTTCGTCTTTCTGGACTTCTGTTGCCTCTTTCTGCATTTCTCTTGCTTCTTTCTGCACCTTTCTTCCTCTTTCTGCACATGTCCTAGTAACAGTTAGAAATTAGCATTTAAAAAACCTTTGAAAATTCACTGAAAAAACCATAGGTTTCAGGGACGTTATAGTTAGAAATTAGCATTTAAAAAACCTTTGAAATTCACTGAAAAAAACATAGGTTTCAGGGACGTTATAGTTAGTTGGACATTTCACTCGTACAAAACCAGAGAAATTCGGCCGTTATAGTTAGTTCAGCTAACTATAACTCGCGCCCCGCAATGCACTGCTGATGACATCACATATTACATCATTCATGCATGGTCAGTGACATCACTGATGACATCACTGATGACATCATCCATGTGATAATCTGATGCACCTCCTCACACCCTAATATAACCTTTGATACACCTACTCTAAAATACAGACTACAATTTTTGAAACCATAGACACACCAATACCAGTTACTACATACCCACTCACTGATTCCTAGGTCTACACACACATCTACTCATTCACCCATACAGTCACTCATACATGCGGTCACTCATCAGTACAGCACTATCATATGCACTCATACGCCTATACAGACATACACACATCACCACTCATCCATAGCGTTACTCACACACCTAGTCAGTCATGCAAAAAATCAATCACACTTCCATTTACTCACCTATACAGTTATACGAACACCACCATTCCTATTCATTCAAATACTAACACATGCTTACTCTCTTATACAATCACTGATACAACCACATTTTTATTTTGGAGGGAGGCCGCGTGGCCCCCCTCCTGAGGCCTATAATGGCCCTGGGGACCCCATCCTCTGGGGCACTGCCTCGTTGTTTTTTTTTTTTTTTAAATAGTATGAGACAGGGGCCCGTGGCCCCCCTTCCCTTGGCCACTTCTGGCTCCGGGGACCCCATCCCCCGGTGCCAGCTTTTCTGTTAAAAAAAAAAGAAAATTATTATTATTGGGGAGGGGGGCTGCGTGACCCCCCTCCCAGGACACTTGTGGCCCCGGGGACCCCATCCCCCAGGGCCTGGCCTCACCGTCGGGGACCGTGAGGGGAGCCCCAATGCCCCCACGGTCCCGCCGGCTCCCCACCTGTTGCGGGACCCGGCATTGCTTTTGCACAAGGGGAGCTGCTGACATGCAGCTCCCCTTGTGCAAAAGCAATCCTGCTTTGGTTTTTGGACGCGAGAGCAGGTTTCCTGCTCTTGCGTCCAAAAACCAAAGCAGTGTTTGCTATGGCAGGGCGGGAGCCGTGTGGCTCCCGCCCTGCCATAGCAAACAGCAATGTCCCAGGGGTGGGCACCCCGGGACATTGCAGGAGGTGGCCCTGGGGACCGCCACCCCAAGGGCTCCAGGAGAGGGGCTGTGTGGCCCCCCTCCCATCATTTAACATAGCCCCGGGGAGGTGGTGGTCCCGGGGCTTGGGGGGCCCATGAGGCCCCCGCAAATAATTTTATGAAAGCCCCGGGGAGATGGCGGTCCCCGGGGCTTGGGGGGGTCCATGAGGCCCCCCACCCACATTTTTATTAAAAATAAATTTAAGTCCCCGGGGCAGCAGGTGGTCGCGTGCCCCCGCGCATATTTAAATAAAGCCCCGGGGAGATGGCGGTACCTGGGGCTTGGGGGCAGCCTGGGAGGCCCCCCTGCATCTTAATAAACAAGCCCCGGGGAGGTGGTGGTCCCCGGGGCTGCGGGGGGCAGTGTGCCCCCGCATATAATTAGTATAGGCCCGGGGAGGTGGCGGTCCCTGGGGCTGTGGGGGCCCCCGCGGCCCCCGCTACTTTGCCCCCGAGACCTGGCCCACCCGGGGGCTTACAGATAACAAAGCGTGAAGCCCGCGCTTCGTTTTTTTTTATTTTCTCAGCAGGATTTGCGCACCCAGCGTGAATTCTGCCGTTTTTTTTTTCTGAGCAGGCCTAGGGGGTCAGGGTGTTTCTACCCTGCCCCCTTTTCTTGTTTTTCACCTTTTTTTCTACCGAGTCACAAGATGGCTGCCAACACTTCCTGGTTTGGAGTGTTGGCAGCCAATCAGAAGTCAGCTGGTGCTTGGGAGAAGTCGAGACTCCTCCTCGGTGCTCAGATATCGATATTTTTATTTTTTAAATAGCTCAGCCACTACTGAATGGATTTACACCATTTAAAAAAAGGGCGCTTTCTGAACCAAGAGCTACCTTTTTGCCAAATTTGGTGTAATTCCGTTTAGCAGTTCGGCCTGTAGCCTGTTCCAAAATTTCTTATGGAGAAAACAAGCTTTGGGACCCGCCTTTTTTCTCTGCCCCGCTTGACGAATCACCCCGAAACTTTCAAGACAGGAGCTGACCGGAGCGCCCCATTAGTTTTGAAACTATAGGTTCGAACTATAACTACCTACTGGCCACCACCAGTAGGTAATAGAAATTCACTGAAAAAATCACAGGTTTCAGGGACGTTATAGTTAGTTGGACATTTCACTCGTACAAAACCAGAGAAATCCGGCCGTTATAGTTAGTTGAGCTAACTATAACTCGCGTCCCCGCAATGCACTGCTGATGACGTCACATGTTACATCACTCATGACATGGTCAGTGACATCTCAAATGACATCACTGATGATATCATCCAGAGAGTGTTTCTAAAAAGTTTAAGAATGTTAAATATATATATATACGCCAAGGTGTATTGAAGAATGAGTGGGTGTATGAGTGTCTGAATGGATGATATAGTGGGTGCGTGACTGACTGTATAAGCGAGTGTTTAAACGTGTCTTAGTGAATGCATGGGTGAATGTCTGTATCAGTCTGTCAGTTGGTATGTAAGTGGCTGCATGGGATGGTGAGTAGCTACATGAGTGTCTATATGGGTTAATGATTGGTTGTCTGAGTACCTGTATGGATGCCTGAGTGTCTGTGTGTAGTAACTCCCTGGGGGATGGGGTCCCCGGGGCCAGAAGTGGCCAAGGGAAGGGGGGCCATGCGGCACCCCTCCCGGGAAAATGTGAAAAAAAGTAAAAAAACGAGGCCAGGCCCCGGGGGATGGGGTCACCAGGGCCAGAAGTGGCTCAGGAAAGGGGGGCCATGCAGCCCCCCCTCTGGTATATATAATTTTTTTTTTTTCAACGAGGCCAGGCCCCAGGGGATGGGGTCCCCGGGGACAAAAGAAGTCAAGGGAAGGGGGGCCACATGGCCCCCCTCCCGTATAAATGTAAAAAAATAAATAAATATAGAAGGCCATGCCCCGGGGGATGGGGTCCCCGGGATGGAAATCAGCCTCGGGAGGCGGGCCGTGCGGCCACCTTCCCATTTAAAAAAAAAAAAAAGTAAAAATTGCTCAGGCCCTGGTGGATGGGGTCCCCAGGGCCCACCAAATATTAAGAGAAGGGGGGCTTTCTAACACTAATAAAAAAAAAGAAGAAGCTGGCATCTCGCTGGAGTCCTCGCCCCCTCCCTGCACCACTGTGCAAATGCGCCTCCTGGTGCGTTCTGAATTGGGGGATTAAGTCCCCTTCAATCCTAAGGGTCCTTAGGGGCCAACTAGACCACCAGGTACCTCCAGTAATGCCCACACAATGGGATTGCTGAGAGGTGGTCTGAGGCCACGCCCCTTTTTACACCACTCTCCAAACGCACCTCTTGGCCCATTGCTGGTGGGGCGATGAGGTCCTCTTCTGTCCTGAGGACCTCAGGACTAAAGTGTACATTATCCCCTGAGCAGCAGTGCACCAGGAGGTGCGTTTGCAGAGTGGTGTAAAAAGGGGCCGTGGCCTCAGCCCACTCTCAGCAATCCAGGTGTGTGGGGCTTACTAGAGATAACAGGAGGGCTAGTTGGCCCCCAGGGACCCTCAGGAGGCAAGGGGACTTCATCTTCCAACCAAGAGCGTGCCAGGAGGGGCATTTGCAGAGTGGTGGGCAAAGGGGGCTTGGCCTGCTATCAGAACTTAGCAATCCTGTTGTGTGGGACTTACTGGAGATAATAGTAGGGGTAGTTGGCTCCCAAAGATGTCTTTGGGGCCGACGACCCCTCCTGTTACCTCCAGTAAGTCCCACACAGTGGGATTGCTAAGACGTCTTCGGAGGCTACGCCCCCTTTTCTCCACCACTCTGCAAAGGCACCTCCTAGCACACTACGGGTTGGGAGATGAAGTCCACTTTACTCCTGAGGGACTTTGGGGGCCAAGAAGTCCTCCTGGTACCTCCTGCAAGTCCTACGCAGCGGAATTCCTGAGCGCTGGTCGGAGGCCCAGCACCCTTTCTCCACCACTCTGCAAACGCGACTACTAGTTAAAGAAGCATTTGCAATGTAATAGGTTTTGCATTTGCGAAAGTTAGGGCTACTGGCATTGTAAATGTGAAAGTTTTTTCCTAATGTTTTTTGGAGTGGAGTGGGTGTATGTTGTGTGTAGTGGAATTATGTAGTGTGTTGTGCAGTTAAATTATGTGGATAGAAAGTATGTGGTATTCAGTGTATAGGAATTATGTAGAGTGGGATTATGTGTTATGGAGAGTAATTATGTGGTATGGTAGTCTGTGTTGTGGAGTGGTAATCTCAGGTTTTGTCTCCCTCGTTTCCATAGAAGCTAAACTATGAACTCAGTGAGACAAAAAAAGAAGGAATCACTGAGGAGCACTTCTGGACCTAGTCAGAGGTATGAGCAGGGCCACTGGAATTATGTGACTGTTTGGCTGACCCGACTTTCGCACAATTATACATTTTCCGCATTAGCCACATAATCCATCATCGGCTGCCTAATATGCAGATTTGAACAAAAAAAGCCTTGTTTCTAGCTCAAACGGCTCAAACGTTACCAAAAATGCAGCGACAAGTGTTACAGCGTGATGGAAGGTCCTTTGTAAACCTAGAATGGTCACCTGTTACTTATTGCTAAATGTGGGTGTTAAATTGGTACTAATGGTGTGCAAGCCACTCTTGCTTCTTTCTGCACCTCTCTTGTCTCTTTCTGCATTTCTGTTGCTTCTTTCTGTACCTTTCTTTCTTTTTCTGCACTTCTCTTGCCTCTTTCTGCACATCTCTTCTACTTTCTGCACCTCTTTTGCCTCTTTCTGCACCTCTGTTGCCTCTTTCTGCACCTCACTTGCTTCTTTGTGCACTCCTCTTGCCTCTTTCTGCACCTCTCTTGCCTCTTTATGCACCCCTCTTCCCTCTTTCTGCACCCCTCCTGCCTCTTTCTGCACCTCTGTTCCTTCTTTCTGCACCTCTGTTCCTTCTTTCTGCAATTCTTTTGTTTCTTTCTGCACCTGTCTTGCTTCTTTCTGCACCCCCTTGCCTCTTTCTCCACCCCTCTTCCCCCTTTCTGCATGTCTGTTGCTTCTTTCTGCACTTCTCTTGCCTCTTTCTCCACCCCTCTTCCCTCTTTCTGCATCTCTGTTGCTTCTTTCTGCACTTATGTTGCGTCTTTCTGTATCTCTCTTGCCTCTTTCTGCACCCCTCTTCTCTTTCTGCACTCCTCTTACCTCTTTCTGCACCTCTGTTCCTTCTTTCTGCACTTCTTTTGTTACTTTCTGCACCTCTCTTTCTTCTTTTTGCACCCCTCTTGCCTCTTTTTCCACCCCTCTTCCCTCTTTCTGCACCTCTGTTGCTTCTTTCTGCAACTCTCTTGTCTCTTTCTCTACCCCGCTTCCCTCTTTCTGCTCCTCTGTTGCTACTTTTTGCACTCCTCGTGCCTCTTTCACACCCCTCTCCCCGCACCCCTCTTGCCTCTTTCTGCACCTGTGTTCCTTCTTTCTTCACTTCTCCTGTTTCTTTCTGTACCTCTTACTTCTTTCTGCACCCCTCTTCCCTCTTTCTGCACCCCTCTTGCCTCTTTATGCACCTCTGTTCCTTCTTTCTGCGCTTCTTTTGTTTCTTTCTGCAGCTCTCTTGCTTCTTTCTGCACCCCCTTGCCTCTTTCTAACCCCTCTTGGCTCTTTCTTCACCCCTGTTGTCTCTTTCTCCACCTCTGTTCCTTCTTTCTGCACTTCTTTTGTTTCTTTCTGCACTTCTTTTGTTTCTTTCCTGCACCTCTCTTGTTTCTTTCTGTATCCCTCTTGCCTCTTACTCCTCCCCACTTCCCCCTTTCTGCATCTCTGTTGCTTCTTTATGCACTTCTCTTGCTTCTTTATGCACCTCTCTTGCTTCTCTCTGCACCCTTGTGCCTCTTTCTGCACCCCTCTTCCCTCTTTCTGCACTCCTCTTGCCTCTTTCTGCACCTTTGTTGCTTCTTTCTGCACTTCTTTTGTTTCTTTCAGCACCTCTCTTGCTTCTTTCTGCATCCTTCTTGCCTCTTTCTCCACCCCTCCTCCCCGTTTCTGCATCTCTAGTGCTTCTTTCTATGCTTCTTTTGCCTCTTTCTGCACATCTCTCCCTTCTTTCTGCAACCCTTGTGCCTCTTTCTGCACCCCTCTTCCCTCTTTCTGCACTTCCCTTGCCTCTTTCTTCACCTCTGTTCCTTCTTTCTGCATTTCATTTGTTTCTTTCTACACCTCTCTTGCTTCTATCTCCACCCCTCTTGCTTATTTCTGCACCCTGATGCCTCTTTCACACCCCTCTTCCCTCTTTCTGCGCCCCTCGTGCCTCTTTCTGCACCCCTCTTCCCTCTTTTTGTACCCCTCTTGCCTCTTTCTGCACCTCTGTTCCTTATTTCTGCACTTTTTTTGTTTCTTTCTGCACCTCTCTTGCTTCTTTCTGCACCACTTGTGCTTCTTTCTGCACCCCTCTTACCTCTTTTTGCACCCCGCTTGCCTCTTTCTGCACCTCTGTTCCTTATTTCTGCACCCCTCTTGACTCTTTTTCCAACCCTGTTCCCCCTTTTTGCATCTCTGTTGCTCCTTTCTGTACTTCTCTTGCCTCTTTCTCCACCCGCATCCCTCTTTCCGCACCTCTGTTGCTTCTTTCTGCACTTCTCTTGCTTCTTTATGCACCTCTGTCCCTTCTTTCTGCAACCCTTGTACCTCTTTCTGCACCCCTCTTCCCTCTTTCTGCTTCCCTCTTGCCTCTTTCTTCACCCCTCTTCCCCCTTTCTGCATCTCTGTTGCTTCTTTTTGCACTTCTCTTGTCTCTTTCTGCACCCCTCTTCCCACTTTCTGCACCTCTGTTGCTTCTTTCTGTACTTCTCCTGCTTCTTTCTGCACCCCTCGTGCCTCTTTCTGCACCCCTTTTCCCTCTTTCTGCACCTTTCTTGCCTCTCTCTGCACCTATGTTCCTTCTTTCTGAACTTCTTTTGTTTCTTTCTGCACCTCTCTTGCTCCTTTCTGCACCCCTCTTGCCTCTTTCTCCACCCCTCTTACCCCTTTGTGCATCTCTGTTGCTTGTTTCTGCACTTGTCTTGTCTCTTTCTCCACCCCTGATCCCACTTTCTGCACCTCTGTTGCTACTTTCTGCACTTCCCTTGCCTCTTTCTCCACCCTCCTTCCTTCTTTCTGCACCTCTGTTGCTTCTTTCTGCGCTTCTCTTGCTTCTTTCTGCAACCCTCGTGCCTCTTTCTGCACCCCTTGTGCCTCTTTCTGCACCCCTCTTCCCTCTTTCTGCACCTCTCTTGCCTCTTTCTGCACTTCTCTTGCCTCTTTCTGCACCACTGTTTTTTTCTGCACTTCTCTTGCTTCTTTCTGCACCTCTGTTGCTTCTTTCTGTACCCCTTGTGCCTCTTTGTGTACCCCTTGTGCCTCTTTCTGAACCCCTCTTCCCTCTTTCTGCACCCCTCTTGCCTCTTTCTGCACTTCTCTTGCCTCTTTCTGCACCACTGTTGCTTTTTCTGCACTTCTCTTGCCTCTTTCTGCACCTCTGTTGCTTCTTTCTGCAACCCTCTTGCCTTTTTCTGTACCCCTTCCCTCTTTATGCACATCTCATCCCTCTTTCTGTACTTCTCTTCCATCTTTCTGCACTTCTCTTCTTTCTTTCTGCACCCCTCTTGCCTCTGTCTGCACCTCACTTGCCTCTTTCTGCACCTCTCCTGCCTCTTTCTGCACCTGTCTTGCCTCTTTCTGCACTTCTCTTCCTTTTTTGTGCACCTTTCTTGTTTCTTTCTGAAACTCTCTTGTCTGTTTTATCACTTCTCTTGCTTCTTTCTGCACCTCTGTTGCTTCTTTCAGCACTTCTCTTGCCTCTTTCTGTACCCCTATTGCTTCTTTCTGCACCCGTCTTGCCTCTTTCTGCACCCCTCTTCCCTCTTTCTGCACCTCCCTTGCCTCTTTTTCACCTCTGTTGCTTCTTTCTGACTTCCCTTGCATCTTTCTGCACCCCTCTTGCCTCTTTCTGCATCTCTGTTGCTTCTTTATGCACTTCTCTTGCTTCTTTCTGCACTTCTGTTGCTTCTTTCTGCACTCCTCTTGCCTCTATTTTGCACAATTTGTCCCTCTTTCTGCACCTCTCTTGCCTCTTTCTGCACCCCTGTTCCCTTTTTCTGCACCTCTCTTGCCTGTTTCTGCAACTCTCTTGCCTCTTTCTGCAGTTCTCTTGTGTTCTTCTGTACCTCTGTTGCTTCTTTCTGCACTTCTCTTGCCTCTTTCTACACCCCTCTTGCCTCCTTCTGCACCTCTGTTGGTTCTTTCTGCACTTCTCTGGCTTCTTTCTGCACCTCTCTTGCCAATTTCTGCACCCCATGTGCCTCTGTGTGCACCTCTCTTGCCTCTTTCTGCTCCACTATTGCCTCTTTCTGCACCCCTTTTGCCTCTTTCTGCACCTCATTTGCTTTTTTCTGCACTTCTTTTGCCTCTTTTTGTACCCCTCTTGCCTCTTTCTGCACCTCTGTTGGTTCTTTCTGCACTGCTCTTGCTTCCTTCTGCACCTCTCTTGAAAATGTTGGCACCACTCTTGCCTCTTTCTGCACCCCTCTTGCCTCCTTCAGCACCTCTGTTGCTTCTTTCTGCACTGCTCTTGCTTCTTTCTGCACCCCTCTTCCCTCTTTCTGTACCTCTATTGCCTCTTTCTGCACCTCTGTTGCTTCTTTCTGAACTTCTCTTGCCTCTTTCTGTACCCCTTTTGCCTCTTTCTGCATCTCTGTTGCTTCTTTCTGCACTTCTCTTGCTTCTTTCTGCACTTCTGTTGCTTCTTTCTGCACCCCTCTTGCCTCTTTCTGCACCCTACTTCCCTCTTTCTGCACCTCTCTTACCTCTTTCTGCACCCATTCCCTTTTTCTGCACCTCTCTTGCCTGTTTCTGCAACTCTCTTGCCTCTTTCTGTAGTTCTCTTGTCTCATTCTGCACCTCTGTTGCTTCTTTCTGTACTTTTCTTGCCTCTTTCTGCACTTCTCTTGCCTCTTTCTGTACCTCTCTTGCCTCTTTCTGCTCCTCTCTTGCCTCTTTCTGCACTTCTCTTGCCTCTTTCTACACTTCTCTTGCCTCTTTCTGCACTTCTCTTGCCTCGTTCTGCACATTTCTTACTCTTTCTGCACCCCTCTTGTTTTTTTCTACAATTCTCTTGCTCCTTTCTGTACTTCTCTCGCCTGTTTCTATATTCAAATGGGAAGTGTAAGCTGTCAAGTTTAAAAGTCTGCGTGCTCTCGTGACTGAGGTATATTTCTACTTGCACATGTATTCTCACATGTGTTATGTATCTGAAGTTGGTAGCTTAAAAAGCAGGCAGCTTCTTTTATAGGTGGTCAAATCTTCTTAGTTCTGCTCTGTCATTCAGTTGCAGAGGCAGACATGTCTTATGAATATATATGTGTTATAGAGCCCCTCAAATATACTGTTGAATACCCATGTGCCCTGTATTGTGAGCAGAAAGAAATGCATACACCTTTTTTTACACAAATTTACAGAGTATGCTGTTTGAAACACAGGTATTCAAGTGTTTGTATGTTTATTTTCATTTAACATGTCACTAGGTAAAAGCATAGACACGCATGCATACCTTGACAAACTTAGTCAGACTTACAACAGTGATATGCCTAGGATTGCTGTTTTATATTTGGTAGGCCTAACATTCTGAGCAGTCGATTAATAGTGAACCTTCAAGAGAAAAGTGAGGTTTAAGTTAAGACATCTTCAGAGAAGTATTAGTGATTAGGGTACTTTGTATGAGTCTGTTGTAAGGTACAGTCAAAGTAGACCTCTTTCTGCACCTCTGTTGGTTCTTTCTGCACATCTCTTGCTTCTTTCTTCACCTTTCTTCCTCTTTCTGGACTTCTGTTGCCTCTTTCTGCATTTCTCTTGCTTCTTTCTGTACCTTTCTTCGTCTTTCTGTACCTCTCTTGCCTCTTTCTGCACTTCTCTTGCTTCTTTCGGCGCCTTTCTTCCTCTTTTCTGCACATGTCCTACCTATGTAGGCATAGCTAGAAATTAGCATTTAATTGTATGTGATACATCTTGGTGCCTCATGCTCAAAAATAGCACCCGAGACACATTTTGCCTTCCATAAACAGTGCAAAATAGCATGCTGTATTGCACAAGCAAGTGGTCATTTTGATTATTCAGCCTTTAAAATTAAAAATTTTTAAACACATTGCCCCACCACGCTCCTGGTTAATTATGTCAGGCCAGTGGTGTGTCACTTGGCTCTGGATGCAGGGGACAATGGTGATGTGGTGCATCTCCCTACCACAGCTTGCACTCCTCCTCGCTGCAGTCCAGATGGTACTGTGTGTAAAAAATGAGAGCTGGCACCTCCGCATAGCTAAAAATGTGGTCCTGCAATACCCCTTCACGCTATCATCAACCACTTTGGGCTTCTACCATAGCTGGAAGGAAACTAATATATACGCCCAAAAGCAGACAAGCAGGTAGCAAAAAATGAAAAATAAAAGCACAGAGGCAGTCAAAGGGAAATAAAAAGTAAAAATAAAGTTGGAAAAGTATAGAGGTATACAAGAATACAATGACTGGATGGGACTGGAAAATAGGGAATACGAGGTATAGCTAGGCAGGAGAAGGCTGAATAATCGAAATGACCACGTGCTTGTGCAATGCGGCATGCTATTTTGCACTGTTTATTGAAGGCAAAATGTGTCTCTGTGATATTTTTTAACATGAGGTGATCCAGCGGTGTACTAACAGCAGATACTCCACTACCATATACTCACCCTGGCCCATATAACTACTTCCACAAAACAGCAAGTAGACCGCTGGAAACTTTAGTTTATGATTTTCATACTTCAAGATCTAGTTATTTCTTTCCCTAACTAAACCTTTCACTGATCAGTTAGTTCTTTCCTCTGGTCAATGGACCATTAGTTGGAACTAGTTGATGGTGATAATTAACATAACTTATTAAACATTTCTCGATTAAAATGAAATAATCACAGACTCAGAAAGTTTTAAAATCTTTATCTAAATTAGTTGCATGTGAACCATCTCAACCGTTTCAGTACAAACACCCTCATTCGCATGAGTGTCAATTCAATTCAATCAAGTTTCAAAAGAGAATAGCAATTCAGATCCACACAATAACTATGCTCAGAAAGAAGAGGACAGAGAAAGAAGAACATCTATCAATACAATGAATTTATAATTACCAAGTATGGTGTGAAGACCAACCCCTGGCCAAAGGGCTGGTAAGGGTCCCCCGGGATAGATCAGGAGACAAAGACTTCAGGACAGGAATCAGGACAGGATACTTCACCTCTCTAGATACCGACGACTGCGTCGCACCCCTCTCTGACACTCTCTTCCTCCTCGTGGTTCTTCCGCGATCTTCTTTCTAACCCAATTAAGTTAAATAGATGGTTCTGCATTTGATTTCTTCATCAGCGTCTCACTGCATCAGCACCACCCCCAGCACCGACAGCATCCCGAGCTCTGCTTCGCCTCTGCTTCTACCCGTGTCTGCTGCCAAAAAAGCTCTGTGTCAGCTCTCGAATCATCAGCAAGACTCCTGTAAAAGCTCTCTCCACTAACTAACTGAAACTACCTCAATTATACCTTTCCATAACCATGTACCACCCATTAATGTTTCAATTTTGCAAAATACTAACTCTGATTGGACAGGCAAGGGGGGATGATCATCACACCATGCTTACATTTCACTTATTTCATTAAACCATTGTTTCAAACCCCTCCCTCAAACTTTTATTAAATCATTTCCTTTCCCATACATCTCCAAACTTTATTAATACAAAATGTTGCGATGTCATGAATAAAGCTCCTTCATATGAACTCTTCACCCTCATGTTCCCAGGGCACATCTTCGCTGGCCTTCGACGCGTGACAAGTCCTTACTCATCTTTCTTTATTCTCTCTCTGGTGCGCATGCGTAGGGTCAAGTCAGTCAACTCAATTCAGACAAGTGTAGAGGGCCCAAATGCGCACTAATAATAAAGTCAAAAGAAGAAATGTTATTTTCAAAAATAAATGGTTTCACTGTACACCACCAACCTCTACTCTAACCCATTCTATTTATTATTACCCTTTCTGCATTTGCGTTAGTATAAAACTTATTTTCTAATTCAGCCAAGCAGGTGCCATGCATGTGAGCTTTCAAGCGGCAATTTTATAGTCTTTTGCGCAGGCGCAAGATTTTCCCTCCAAGCATTAGTACGTCATACTACGTAGATGTAGTAGACGCATGCGCAGTAAAGGTCCCATGTTATTGCAGTTAGTGAACACATAAGCAAGCTTCACTATCCCGCGTGTCTTTTTCTAAATGCGAATTTATTAATTACAAAAACGTTGTTAGTAATTCGTTAATGAGTTAAAACGAAAGGATTGCTTCCGAGCATGTCTCATTTACGAGTCCTTGCTCCATCAGAGGCACCAAGATATATCACATGCAATTATGCATAATTTTATATAATTCTTAGGAAATTTCACATAATTTCTGAAAAGGTAAAGGAGAAGCTGCAAAACTCAGCATACAAACAGGGGGAGTCAGAAAGGAGCAAAAAGAGCGAGGTAGAAGGAACATACCAGAGAGCAAAAAGTAGTGAATAATAGGCAGAGTGGTTCAAGAGTTAACCTCCAGAACAGTAATTAAAAAGGTGAAATGGCACCCAGTGTCAGGACCAGGACATGGGAAATGTGGGTGAAGGGAAGAAGAACATATGGAAACCTGTAGAATAACGAACTAAGAAAAACCATTACACGAGTAATGGCTTTAGGTGTAAAACATTTAAAGATCATTTAAAAAGGTATTCCATGAAATGGTTCCCACCAGATGGTACTTGCCATTCTTGAAAATATCGATTTAACAGTTAAGGTGAGATGGTTTCTTAGGACTGAGAATGGTTTAACAGACCAGAACTACGAATTAGTGTTATAAGAAATCACATATTAACATATGTTTATGAGAAGTAGGCACAATGCTGTACATCCACAATTTTCATAGATTTCTATGTTTACGCTTTTTGTGAATCTCGAGTAGTTACAAAACTTTAGAAAATCAAAGATAGCAGCCTTTGGCCCATAGACCGAATGTACAGAATGTGCCCTGACAAAATATTTGGGGCTTAATTATAAGCCCTGTGGGCCACTCGAACATCACATTCCCAGATTTACAACATTGCGTTGTGAGAAGTTGGCCTGGCATATGCTGTCCACTAATTATAGTGGGCACCTTGCACCAGTCCAAACAACCCCTTATTGGAGATAGGTTAAAGACAACCTTATTGAAAGCTATCCTAGTGGTAGCTATGGAGAGCAGCCTTCAGGCTAAGTCTTGAAGGAATGTAAAGCAGCTTGTTTTACCAGTCTATAATCTCTTGAGTGACCAAATGAAAGAGCACCACACCAGGTATATATTCAAAATATATGTATTTATTGCTAAACACACCCCTCTAGTCTCTTTATGAGGCTAGAGTTCGAAGTACATAAGTTATAAGTTATTAAATCACAGTAATAGCACAAATACACGTTTGGGCCCTAGGGGCGTACCAAACCATATACCAATAAAGTGGTATGCGAACCACGACTGAACTAGACACTAGGCCTAGAGCCTCTAGAAGTGCTTGGACCACAAGGAACCACCCAAGGTAGTGACACAGGGAACCTACGGGAGACGCGTGCAGTGTAAATACACAACCGCGATACGCCGTTGACTTCTATGGAGAAAGTCTGGATCGGGAAATTATAGAAAAGGGACACTTAAAAGAGGACTAGGACAAAACCCTTTGAGATCTAGGACTTTGAAGAGTCTCTACCCACGGGAGCACCGGATTACTCATGTTACCTCACCCAGGGAAGCCGGGTGCATAGGTGCCTTTCGGGGTCGGGTTTCGTCGTCGATTCGAATGGCGATCTGCTGCAAAGTGCTGCTGGCGGCCAAGAGAAAAGTGTCCGGGTGGATCCAAGAGTGGATCGGAGTTCTGAAGAACCTGAAAGCAGAGGGGACAGAGTCTGGGTCACTAGCCAGTGACCAGGAAGGCGATGGACAGATGCCCACCGATGTCGAGTGCTTCAGGTGCGTTGACAGTCGTCTTGACTCTTCAGCCACGAGGTCCAGGAGGCGCTGTCGGCGACCAGGAGCAGGATTCGGGCTGGTACACGATGTCTGTCGAGTGCTGAGGTGTCGGCGACCGGATTGGACCCAACAAGCCTTGGCAACGGCAAGTCTCGGTGAAGATGTAGATCGTCGATGGTGCAGACCAGCAAGGTCTGTGGAACTCACCCAGCAAGGGTAAGTGAGGGCAGGCCTGGAGCAACCAGGATGCCAAGTAAGAAAAGGATTGGCCTTCGTTAAGGGCTACTAGCCAACGGGCTAGCAACCGCGAAGGAGCCTTGTGACGCCGCACGTGGAGCTGGCTTACAGGACACTCGTGGAGTGGGGGCCAGTGATCTTCGGTGCAGGTGGTGCTGGAGGCTAGGGCTACTCGGAGCCCAAAGCATGACTTCTTGGGAGACCCAGAAGATGATGCACTTGCAAATGTGCTCGGTGTCCAGGGGTCACGGTCTCAAGTCACCCACGATAGCCATGGGCCTCAGCTTTGCTGGGGACTCAGGGTAGCCTCGGGAAGTCTGAGAATCCACCTCTGGTGATGCGATGACTTCGGCGTCCGACGGGAGCTTCAGAAATGCGAACCGGACAGATGCTTCTTTGGTGCCTGCCAAGCAGGGGAGTCACTCCTTGACCCCAAGGGAGATTCTTCTGTCCTCTAATCGTGAGTAGAGCATCGAAGGTCCAGGATTCAGTTTCAGAGTTTCGTCCAGGGATAATCTAAAGTCCTAAGGACTGGGTTCCTACCTTTATTCTAAAAATAGGGGTTGGACTACTCTGTGGCCCCACCTATGGGTGGGTCAGGGCAGAGGGGTGGCTACACCCTTTCCCTTTGTCCAGTTCGCGCCAAAGCAGGGGCTGAAAGCCCCTGATCCGGTTTGAACTGGGGTATGCACAGGGACACCAAATGTGCCCCCAGTGCAGGACTTCAAAGCACACAGATGGTGCTCCCGCCCAGCCCCAATACACATTATCCTGTCTGGGGAGGTGGTCACACCTCCCTGCAACAGGAAACCTATTGTCCAGGCCTCCCCTGCCGGAGTTTCGTCCAGCAGCAGGAGGCCAGACTTGTGTCTGTGGCAGCAGCATCCATTTTGTGATGCCAGGGCTTTGGAAAGAAGTTACCGGGCTAGTCAGAGTTAACATGTCTTTCCCTCTAAAAGGGTGGAATGCTACCCCGCCGCCAGAATTGGTGGGGGGTAGTATTCCAAGATGTTTGACACCAAACACGACATGTTTAGGTGCAGCCATTCCAAAGTTAGCATTTTACCGCGAGGATATAATGCGCTTAAGAGTATATGGTCAGGCTGCACTACAAACAGCATCAGAGATGGTCTCCGAACGCTGCAGAGGGGCCCTGCTCATGCAGGGGCACCCTCTCACATAGGAACCATGCACTCTGCCTTTAGGATTGATAAGGCCTGCCTTAGGAGTGACTTATAGGTTTATATGTGTGTATGTATTTCGTGATATAGGTAACCTATATCAGAGTAAGGGGTGCATGCACCACCTTACCCAGGCTGCAGTAGCAGACCTGTGGTGTCAGTTTGGATGGCCTTCCAGGGGTGGCATAATACATGCTGCAGCCCCTGGCAGGCCTCTGAGGTACCTATGCCCTTGGTACATAGTATACCATATACTAGGGACTTATAAGGGCACTCCAGATCCCAATCAGGGATGTGCCTAAGGCACATGGAAACCTTTTTACAGAGAAAGCAGATAGACTGGGGCCCTGAATAGCAGGATCCCAGTCCAACTAAGTCATAAACCAGCAAAACACCATAAAAAAAGTGGGGGCAACCATATAGTCAGATTCCACCTTCCTACATGCGTTTATCTGGGAATGTGTTAAAACTGTGCGTCTCCCCAGGGGTGGCGTAAAGAGGAGAAATAACATTATTTCTCCTTGTATTTTCCTCTTTCCAAGTGTGCTCACTCTGCACCACACACAGAAAGAGTAAAACACCTCCACTTATTGTTTTTGTGCAGGAAGGTGTCCATTCCAACACAAAAACAATCATGCCAACAACACAGACAGCCTTGAAAATGGTGCAAGGGTGCCTTCATGGTTCAATCAATAAATCAGGGTTGGTATAGCGCAGCTAATCACCCGCGAGGGTCTCAAGGCATCAGGAGGGTGGTGGCATCTCCGTTGAGTGCTGGGGTCATTCGAAGAGCCAGGTCTTGAGGTCCTTCCTGAACTGGAGCAGTGTAAGGACTTGCCGGAGGTGGAGCGGGAGGTCGTTCCAGGCCTTGGCTGTAAGGTAGGAGAAGGACTTTCCTCCCATTCTGGTCTTGTAGATGCATGGGATGGTAGCCAGAGAGAAGTCAGCTTATTGGAGGTGTCTCTTGGGTGCGTAAAGGAGAGGCGGTTGTTTAGGTATGCTGGTCCGATGTTGTGTATGGCCTTGTATGCGTGAGTGAGGAGCTTGAAGGTTATTCTTCTTTTGATGGGGAACCAGTGGAGATCGCAGAGGTGTTGGGTGATGTAGTTGTGACGGGAGATGTCTAGGATCAGTCTGGCTGCGGCGTTCTGGACTATCTGGAGTTGCGAAATAGTTTCTTGTTGATTCTGGTGGACAGAGCTTTGCCATAGTCCAGTCTGCTACTGATGAGCGCGTGCGTGACCCTTTTTCTGGATTCGGATGGGATGCATATGAATGTTTTTTGGAGTATCTGGAGGGTGTTGAAGCAGGCCGAGGATACGGCGTTGATCTGGCGGTTCATAATAAGCGATGAGTCTAGTATGATGCTGAGGTTTCGTGCATGGTCCGTCGGAGTGAGGGGTTTCTGGGGGTTGGGGGCCACTAGGTGTCGTCCCATGCAGAGGGGGTGGAGCCAAGGATGAGGACTTCTGTTTTCTATGAGCTGAGTTTCAGGCATCTCTTCTTCATCCAGGTGGTGACGGATTTCACCCCTTTTTGGAAGTTGTGTCTGGTGATGCTGGGTTCTTTGGTGAGGGAGAGGATGAGCTGGGTGTCATCGGTGTAGGAGACGATGTTGAGCCCGTGGTTTCTGATGATGGTTGCGAGGGGGGCCATGTAGATGTTGAAGAGTGTTGGGCTGAGGGAGGATCCCTGGGGCACTCCACATCTGGTCTCTGTTGGTTCCGAGAGGTAGGGCGGGACTCTGACTCTCTGAGTTCTGCCAGTGAGAAATGAGCATATCCAGTCAAGGGCATTTCTGCGCATGCCGGTTTCGTGGAGTCTAGTGGCTAGTGTGCGGTGGGAGACGATATCGAAGGCAGCTAAGAGGTCCAGGAGGATGAGGGCTGCCATTTGGCCCTGGTTGAGGAGGGAGCGGATGTCGTCGGTGGCGGTGAGTAGGGCGGTCTCAGTGCTGTGGTTGCTGCAGAATCCGGATTGGGAGATATCCAGGACGTTGTTGGCTTTGATGAAGTTTGCTAGCTGGGTGTTGATGGCCTTTTCGATGACCTTGGCTGCGTATGGAAGCAGGGAGATGAGCCTGAAGTTCTTGAGCTCCATCGGGTCTCCGGATGGTTTCTTCAGGAGGGGGATGACTTCAGCATGTCTCCAGTCTTCGGTAATGTTGCGGTTTTAAGGGAGCAGTTGATCGTTGGGCGTAGTTTGGGTGCGATGGCCATGGCGGCTCTGTGGAAGATGTGGAGAGGCCGGGGTCTGAGGGTGCTCTGGAGTGGATGCTCTTCTTGGTATTTAAGGTGTCTTCTGTCGTAAGCAGGGTCCAAGTGAGCAGGGTCTGTTGGGTGGCGTCACTAGGGGTGGGAGCTGGAGCGGTGCGGAGGTCTTGTTTGTCGAAGTTGTCGTAGATCATCTCAATCTTGAGGTGAAAAAAGGTGCTGAGTCTGTTGTAAAGGTCTTGGGAGGGTGGTACGTCTGTTGTTTCACTTCAGGGTTTGGCAAATTCCTTGATGATTGAGAAGAGTTCTTTGGTGTTGTGGGCGCTGGTGAGGATTCTGTCTTGGAGGAATTTCTTCTTTGTGGATTTGATGAGTTGGTGGTGTGCTGTGGTGGCTGCTATGTAGGTGGTGCGTGTTTCTGGGGTTTTTGTTGTTCCTCCATGCCTTTTTGAGTCGTCTGCACGAGTGCCTGGATTCTTGGAGTGCAGGGGTGAACCATCTTGCTTTCTTGATGTATCATCCTGTGACTTTCTTGAGGGGGGCGAGTGTGTCGGCGCAGTTCGTGATCCAACGGTGGATGCTGCGTGCCGCGGTGCTGATGATGCGGAGGTGAGCTGGTCTTCAGTGACTTTGTTCCAGCTTCTAAGGGGGAGGCGGTGGGAGTGCTTGTGTACGGTGGGTTTCCTGAAGGAGAAGTGGATGCAGTGGGGGTCTGTCCAGAGTAGTTCCATGGTGAGGCTGTAGGAGACGCTGTTTCCTTCTGCGAAGACAGGGTCAAGTGTGTGTACCGCTGTGTGTGTGGGGGGGGTGACAAGTTGCTTCAGTCCTATGTTGGTGAGGTATTCTAGGAGGGCGGTGGTGTTGGGGTCTTCGTGGTTTTCCAGGTGAAAGTTTAGGTCTTTGAGTAGAATGTAGTCAGTGGAGGCGAGGGTGTGGGGTGTGATGAGGTCGGCGATGGTGTCGGTGAAGGGAGCGCGGGCCAGGCAACCTGTAGATGAGGGTTCCGCAGAGAGTCATTTTAGGGTTGGTCTGGATCTGGAAGTGGAGATGCTCCATGAGGGTCGTAGTGTCATCCGGGCCGGTGGTTGTCATGCTGTGTGTGCTTTTGTGGATGATGGCGATGCCTCCTCGTGGGTGGGTGGGTGGGGCTGTTATTCCACAGGATCTTCTATCCTTCGGTAATGGCGGTGGCGATGTCGGGCGTGGAGTTGGCATTGGTCCAGGTTTCTGTGAGGAAGGCGACATCGGACGCATGGGTTTTGAGGAGGTGCCAGATTTCTATGGTGTGCTTGTGTAAGGAGCGCAAATTGAGGAGGATGCAGTTGAGTGGTTTGTGAGCAGTGATGTCCAGTTGGCTGGGGGCTGCATCTGGGGTCCAGAGGTGGGTGAAGGTGCCACAGCAGTGTCAACAGGAGATGGGGCCATGGGTGTTCCACGGCGTCGAAAGCTAGCAGTTGTTGCTGCATGGAGCGTGAGAGCGTGGAGGGTGCTGGAGTCATAGCGAAGGCGGGTCAGAGGACCATGGTCCCTGGTGCTGGTCATGGTCAGGTCGTGGACGGGTGCAGACAGGCTTGCCTTTGGTGCATGTTGGACTTGGCCTTTTTTTGCAGGGTCATCCCAGAACTTTTTGCCTTCCTCTGGTATTTTTTCTGAACTGTTGTTGGTGGTTTCAGTACTCTGGGCACTTTATCACTGCTGTTCAGTGCTAAGGTGCATGTGCTCTCTATGGTAAACTTGGTAAGATTGGTCTACACCTGTTTGGCGTATTTAATTTACCTGTCAGTCCCTTGAAAGTGGTATCTCATATACCCAGGGTCAGTAAATTAAATGCTACTGGTGGGCTTGCAGTGCTGCTTGTGCCAGCCACCAAAGTAGCCTTTCAAACCTGTCTCAGGCCTCTGCCATTGCATGGCCTGTGGGCGCAGTTTACTGCTGCTGTTGAAGGAAGTGGCCCTTAGGGGTCACCCGGGTTACTTACAACCACCTGCTATGCCTTCCCAAGAAATGAAGAGTCGGTCAGACAGAAGAGAATACAAACAAGCATTTATTAGTAATACTCTGCAGAGGAGTCCAATCTGACCTGCACCCTAAGATGTCTGCCGAGGGACTGGCTCCCCAATGGCCTGCAATGCATGATCATTCTTCCAAGAACCCCCAACCACACCCACAGTGGAAAGTTACCGGCCTGGGCCGAACATGAACAAAGAAGGCACAGAAGGAGGGGCTACCACCTGCCAGATGGATACATGCTATCAGCAACTCAAGGTTACCGCGCTGAGTCTCAGCGTCTCCTAACGTGGGAGCAGAACTACACACTCGGATAGGCATGCGAGGACAGAATGGCCTATTCATTAGTAAAGTCGAGAAGCAGCCTTGAACAGGAAAGAAAAATAGTAACTAAATAGAGTGTTCTGCTGAGGCAGGCAAATAATGAGGCCTAGTTCAGACACAGCCTAATAGGGATTACGAAATACAAAATGGAGTCACACTTGCTAACTAAAGCTTGCACGTTGCAGGAATAACTCAGTGGGTTGCATAACGAGAATACAAATGGCATCTATTTAGCCACACACTGCTAACCAAATGTAGCATGATACGAATGCATAGCAGGAATGGGATTTTCAAACCTATCAAGGACGAGCCCTGCCGATTGCCTGATAGAAACTGCCACCGCCGCGGCAGCCCTCAGGCAGCTCGGGAGAGTTCTTGCGACGTTATCAAGAATAGCTGAGAAATATGCGCAGGGTCTCTGCTTACCACCAAAACCCTGTGTTAGAACAGAAAGCGTGCAACCGTCCGACTCATGTACATAGAGTACAAAAGGCTTCTGGTAATCAGGAGTACCAAGCACAGGAGCAGAGCAAAGCGCAACCTTTAATTGCTCAAAAGCTTGCTGGCATGCAGATGTCCAAGGCAGGGGTTCATGCACTTCTTTGGTGGTCAGGTAAAGGAGGGGTTTCGTTAGTAAGGAATAGTTAGGGATCCAGTGACGACAATATGAAGTTATACCAATGAAAGCGCGTACCTCGCGTTGGGTCTTAGTAACAGACATATTAGTAATAGCAGCTATGCGTTCAGGTGTTAGTCTACGACCCTCCTTCGAGAGTAGGTGACCTAAATAGGTGACCTCCTGTCGACAATATTGAAATTTCGAAAGTGACACCTTGTGGCCATGGTGTGCCAAATGTAACAGCAGTTTAACTGTGGCCCCTTTACAACCATCTTCAGTGTCTGAAGCCACAAGGAGGTCATCAACGTACTGCAACAGCACATTACCAGGGGGAAGTTCTAAGGAATCCAATTGAGTTTTCAAAGCTTGGCTATAGATACTAGGACTCTCCGTATAGCCTTGTGGAGCACGACAGAACCTAAAGCTCCTTCCGGCTATTGCAAATCCAAACAGATATCTGCTATCTGTATGGATTGGAATGCTGAAGAAAGCATTCTTCAAATCTATCACAGAGAAGAATTTTGCAAATGGGGGAATCATTGTCAAGATCGTGGTAATGTCTGGGACTACAGGATACTGGGGAATCACTATTTTATTCACCTCTCTAAGGTCAATTACGAAGCGGTAAATGTCAGGGTGAGCGTCAGAAGAATCCAAGGGTTCCTTTTTAAGAATAGGAAGAATAGTGCTGTTACACACATTAGCCGCTGTCTCCTCAACCACACCAGACTTAATCAAATCCTGTATTATTTGCAATAAGGCCTTTTCTCCTGCCTGGGATATCTTGTACTGGGGAATACGTGGCAATACAGCATTGTCCTTAATCTGTACAGAGACCGGTGGGATCTGGAGTAACCCCACATCCGTGTCTCCTGTAGCCCACAGTGTGCGTGGCACATCTTTAAACTCAGCGGGGAGGGGGGCATCCTTTGCGGGACATTGTGTGGCACGGGCCACCTGCGGTCCAATAGTCATGTAAACACCGTCTGGAGAACAAAAAATTGTCGCATGCAACCTTTTTAACAAATCCAACCCTAACAAATTCTCCCCACAATAGGACGTTAGTAGAAATGGTGAATCAACCGTGAAGGGGCCAATAGTCAAAGCAAGAGGTTTGGAAATAAGGCTGACAACCGGCACGCCTGAGAAACCCACCGAAACGTTGTTTTGGCCAGACAGAGCCGCCCCCGGGACCAGTGAACTGGAAACAGAGCTATTCAAAGCCCCTGTATCAACTAAGATTTTCTCGGTCGTACCGTGTAAATCTGCAGTGACATAGGGTCCGCGCTGATCTACAGGCACCGGAACTGGTCCCTTGCCCTGTCCCTGGCTATCCTAGCTGTGAGACATCCCCGTCCCTTCGTCCATGTCATAGTCCTCATGATAGTACTGCCCCCCTCGGGGGTCGTCAAAATAGTTCCCGCCCTGTCTATTAAACGACGTATTCTCCGATCGCGTCTCCCCCCGGCCTCCTCCTCCTCTTCAACGTCCTCTAAAACCCCGCCCTCTCGGGGCCTCGTCTTTCTGGACTAACTCCGGACACTCATTCCGCCAATGACCCTCCTGCTTGCAATAAGCACATTGGTTGATCCCAATTGGTGCACTCGAGGAACCACCCCTGTTAGACCTGGGTAACCGCTGGGCCGAACATCTTCCTCTTCCGTTACCCCTCGCAACTTGCTGCATCAACACCCTTGTCTTCAAATCTTTCGACTTTTTCTCCACTTTCTCCTTCTCTTCATTCTCTCTATGCTAGTAGTACTGTGCCATGCTCAATATTACCGATGGGGAAGAGGTGCTCCAAGTGCTTTCTGAAGCCTGCAACCTAGTCGCAATCTCAGGAAGCAGATTGGTAACGAACCTGCTGACAAACAACCGGACACCATCTTCCAATGACAGATCCTGGCCACTAAAGTTGAGAAACACCCCTTCAAACCTAGTAAAGAAATCAGACACACTCTCGTCCTTCTTCTGACGACATGCAGTCAACTTGTCCCAATCCACCCGTCTCGGCGGGATAAGGGAATGCATATAGGTGATAATGCGGCGCGGTAAAGCCAATATCTCCGCCCTCGCCTTGTCACCGGGCTTGCGGTCCTTATCCCATGCCCTGATCTGATCCCATGTTCCTCCCAATTCCACCAAATGATCCTGTGTATGCACTTGCCTCCATATATCCACTGGTACCAACAAGCCAAAGAACAACTCAATATCTGCTAACGTCATCACCGTGGAGGAGGCCGCCTCTGTCAACTCTTTGTAATACGCAGTCGGGTTCTTCCGAGGGTCTGGCAACTGACTTTTAAGGGATATTACCTCACTCCTCTTCCAAGGAGTATAGATCCACTGTTCCTGGAACCGAGCATCGACTTGCGGCCTAATTACAGCATTTGTGGAGTCGCGCAGTTCTGGTATTTCAGGATGATAAATGGGATGGACCTCTCTCATGGGGTAATGGGTCACCATCGTCGGAACCTTTTGGTGCAATCTGCCCCGATAACCCACCAATGTCGTTACATTACTAAAAACATCCTTAGGAGCCATATCTGCAGCATATACCCTGTCCCGTGTGTCATAGATGATCTGCGGTGCAACACCCTGAAAACACTGCTCCCACAGTCCTATTAGCATGGCCGACATGTGCTTAAGGGTATGCTGCTGTATGAAAGGCTCATAATCTTTCATCACACTCCACACATCTTCCACACTATAGATCGGGCTCTGAGCCCACTGAGCCGCCTGAT
The DNA here is from genome assembly GCA_963921515.1 of Calotriton arnoldi. Classification (NCBI taxonomy): domain Eukaryota; kingdom Metazoa; phylum Chordata; class Amphibia; order Caudata; family Salamandridae; genus Calotriton; species Calotriton arnoldi. The sequence goes on along the minus strand of CAWUFW010009049.1, from coordinate 87,703 downwards.
TCACCACCATTTGCTTCTCCTCATCACCCACAGCAGAATGCACCAACACTTTGTCCATACGGTCTCGTGCTACCGCCCAGTTCCCCTCATGTATCCCACGTACAGGGGTCTCACCACTCGGCAGTACTAGGGGTGTCATACTTGAGGGAGAAAGAGCAGATGAGGAGACAGGTATCATCATGAAAGGAGACAGTGTTGTAGGAGGGAAAGGTGGTGTAGCAGTAGATACAGAGTCAGTAGACGGAACAGGAGAGCTAACGGCTCCCACCCCCGCTCCTAGCGTGAGCAGGGAAGGAGCAGGCGGGGCTGGGGCCAAAGCAGTTTGACTAGGGGCAGAAATACTAGGAAGAGCGGCACCAGAGGCCGGGGACTGAGATGTGGGAACCCTTGGGTATATCCGCTCAGGAGCATAAGGTGGAGGAGGGCGAGAATCCAATAGCTCTTCAACGAAAACATCACCTTCCTCTCTAGTGACATAACATTTATCTGTCTGCAATCGAAACTTTCTATCTGCACATTCTATGCCTTTCTCTATCCTTGCCCTTTCATAGGCCACTGCTTTCTGCGTTATGGTTTGTGTCTGCCTCTTCAGGGCCTCTTTCTCTGCTTTCATACGCCACTGCTTTGCTTCCTTCTGCTATACTCTTAGAGAATCAAACATCGACTGCCTGCTCTTTTTGGCGAACAATTTGACCTGCAAGAAATTCAATTTGTGCTCATCAAACGAGCCAGTAAGTGGCCATTGTAACTCAGCATTGTCCCTCGTATATTTATTCCACAATGTGCTAAACATAATAGGGCCAATACCATGCTTGACGTATACATCAAAATTTGGGGTACCCTCCGGAGGCGCAGGCTGACTCTCTTCCAATCGAGCCTCAGTAGAACAACACCGACATCCAAAACACCCCAGTTTACTTAGACAAGGCATCTTACCATAAGACACATGCGCTGTCCCCAACGAACAAATATAACACCAACCAACAAAATAATAATAGGAAAAAAAATTAAGAATACAAATATTTGTTCAATAACCAAACCAAGATGGTCTGAGGACCACTTCCTACAGTCCGTAGACTGTACCAAGTTCAAGAAGACAGGCTCTAGCCCCAGACCTTTTCAAGAGTAGACCAAATTTCCAGTTGGCCTGGCAGATTGTTCGCAAACAGCCCCAGACCTTTTCGAGAACAGGCCAAATTTCCAGTTGGCCTGGCAGACTGTTCACAAACACTCTGTGTCTTTTAAAGGGTCCGCAAACCCACCAAGTTCAAACCAAGACAGCCTGAAGACTGTACCAAGACCCAGCCCGTAGGCTTGTGCTGTTCAAGCAAGACAGTCCGGAGACCGTACCAAGACACAGCCCGTCGGCTAATGTCGTTCAAGCAAGACAGTCCAGAGAACGTACCAAGACACAGCCCGTAGGCTCGTGTCGTTCAAGAATGGCGCTATTTTTTCAAGAATCAAATCACTCACCTGGTGCACACAGGTCGAGTCAAGTTATTCTCCACTGCTGACTCTTCGAACCAAACGGTCAGCTCCAAGGTTTCGCCTTCTCAGGACCCCAGCCGGTGACCACTAGACGAGGAGTCGCCCGATCAGATGGGCGGGGCAGCTGCGAGAACCAAGCTTGATCGTTTGGGGTACCCCGATCTGCCTGACTGACCAGACGCAACCGCGACCCTGCAACCCGATTACAGGCAAGCTGGATCACCTTGCAGGGTCCCTGTTTGGGCACCAACTGAAGGAAGTGGCCCTTAGGGGTCACCCGGGTTACTTATAACCACCTGCTATGCCTTCCCAAGAAATGAAGAGTCGGTCAGACAGTAGAGAATACAAACAAGCATTTATTAGTAATACTCTGCAGAGGAGTCCATTCTGACCTGCACCCTAAAATGTCTGCTAATGGACTGGCTCCCCAACGGCCTGCAATGCATGATCATTCTTCCAAGAACTCCCAACCACTCCCACAGTGGAAAGTTACCGGCCTGGGCCGAACATGAACAAAGAAGGCACAGAAGGATGGGCTACCACCTGCCAGATGGGTACATGCTATCAGAAACTCAAGGTTACCACGCTGAGTCTCAGCATCTCCTAACGTGGGAGCAGAACTACACACTCGGATAGGCATGCGAGGGCAGAATGGACTATTCATTAGTAAAGTCGAGAAGCAGCCTTGAACAGGAAAGAAAAATAATAACTAAATACAGTGTTCTCCTGAGGCAGGCAAATAATGAGGCCTAGTTCAGACACAGCCTAATAGGGATTACGAAATACAAAATGGAGTCACACTTGCTAACTAAAGCTTGCACGTTGCAGGGATAACTCAGTGGGTTGCATAACGTGAATACAAATGGCATCTATTTAGCCACACACTGCTAACCTAATGTAGCATGATACGAATGCATAGCAGGAATGGGATTTTCAAACCTAACACTGTGACGTGGCACATAAAGTGATTGGCACGTCCGTGACTCCCCTTTTACTACATATCAGTCACCCCTAAGTTAGGCCCTAACTAGCCATGTGGGTAGGGTGCAGTGTAGGTAAAAGGTAGGACATGTGCCTTAGCTGTGTGGCATTTCCTGGTAGTGACAAACAGCCTATTTGTTTTCTCACTGCTGTGAGGCTGCCCTCTCATAGGAATGCATTGGGGATTCCCTGATATGTGCTTCAGTGGTAATTCCTGATCTGAGAAGGGTAGCATGATCAAGTTTGGTATGTTTGGAATAGTGGTGATAAATGCTGCGTTGTGGTGTTCGCAGATTTATTATCACTATTTTAGAAATGCCACTTTTAGAAGTGGGCATTTCTGTGTGCTATGTGTCTTTATGCCTGCCTGTTGTGTACTGACTGTCTGGCCTTGGAGTGACAAGGGCTGGGGAGGTGCAGTGACTCCAGAGGGTCTGGGTGAGTCAGCGCTAGGCTGAATAGGCCTGATCTGCATTTGGAGTGGTGGTAGGAGTAGCACCTGAACCTGAATAGGGCTGTGCCTGCCTTCCACAATGATGGTTCTGCCCCCCTGTGGTGTGTATGGGGCCAGGTTCTACACTGACAATGGAGGTTGTGGTACACTTGAAAAGATGTGTGTAAGTGCCCCCAGAACCGGTTTGGACAGGGCACAGAGCCCTGTGCCAGGTGGAAGAACCAAGGCACTTGGTGGTATAAATATTGGGGCTGTGACCCCATGTCTGGGGACTCACTACTGAACTGGTGCTTACTGGAGGACAGCTGGGTGCCAGGAGGAACTGCCACAAAGGACTTCCCTTCTTCTGGTGGGCCCTGTGAGCTGGCCTGCCTGGGCCCAGCTCTGCCTTGTGTGCTGGCCTGCCTTGTGGGACTCTGGAGTCTTAGCACCGGGCTGAGCGCTGTGCTTTATACATTGCCCTGGACCTGGGCTGGGAGCGCTGCAGGATTCCTCTGTGTTGAGCCCCTGGCCTGGTCTCGTGTCACAGCAGCGCGTGGTTAGCGCTCTTAACTTTATTGCCTGAGCCCAAGGAAGGGGGCTCTTATCTTGAGTGCGGCGGGCGCTGTCGCGCCGTGGCAGAGAAGCTGCAGAATGGGAAGCCAGGCGGCTGTTGCCTGGTTGTGGGCGGGGCCCCGACAGCGAGAGGAAGCTGAGCCTCGCGGGCTCGCATCAGCTGTGGGCTGCCAGAGTGTGGCAGCGTGAGGAGCAATGCCGGGAGCTTACCCCGCGGTATTGTGCCAGGAGGGCTGCTCTACATACCCTCGGCGGAGTGGGGTGAATTTGCGGCTGTCCAGACGGAAGCCACAGCAACCTCCAGAAGTCACGCAGAAGTACCCAGCCGCATGGCTGAGCCTGGTTGTGGGTGGGGAGAAGGAGGACCGCACTCCAGACCGCGAGACGGAGGAGACAGAGGAAAGGAGGACGGAGACGGATCAGAGCACCACCATTGGCCGCCTCCCCCAAGAAGTACAGAAGCCCTGGTGAGTGGTTGCAGCGGACGGCTGCAACCTAACTCACTCAGCCCCCAAGGAATGGTGAGTGGGGCTGAGCTTCTTTGTAGTAAGCCCCAGGGCGGTGTGCTCACGGGGCCAGTCCTTGGGGTGAAGGGAGGTCTGCGGCCAACTTGGGAAGAGCGGGTGCCTCCCCTACCCGTGGTGATCCCTTGCATGGGGGCACAAGAGACCAGGACAGGGTGGCTACTGTTGACGGAGGTCCCGTTCCTGCAATTACTGCGCTGCCCACACGGTAAGCACTGTGGCTGCAGAGTGGAGTAGAGGTGCCCATACTTCGGTGCCTGTGAGTACTGGAGTTTACCCAATGTGCATGTATCGTGCCCTGACGTAAGGGTACATTGCCAGTGAGGATCTTACGTATTTGATATTGCACTGTCTGGGCTGCACCCTAGGTACCGTAATGGTGACCTCCAGATTCCTAACGAGGGCATGGTGTGATTATAACATGTGCACACTAATAATGTTTGATATGTGCCCTGCTGATTGTGTCTATGCATAATGTTTTTTTATGCTGTCGTGGTAATGTGTGCACCCTATGGGCAATTACATTTATGCCTGAGAGGTACTCATGAGATGTGTACTGTGGCCAGTGTTTACTATGGTACACTGTTGCTGATTATGTTTTGCATAATATAATGTGCTAAGTGAAATGGTACCGAAATCTGATCCAGCGCTAACAATAAAAATTATTCTCCTATATGCTTCGGTCATCCAGGTGCAGCTATTCCTCCAACACACAAACTATATCCATATGACGGTGGGGCCCATAACACCGCATATACATTCACTTACTCATTTATTCCCTGGATTTCCTCCGTCCTTAACCTAGGAGAAAACGATTCGCTGGAAGGAGACGGGATACCTCTTTTAACATGTCATAATGTTTCTCATTTGCTTTAAGGTATTCCGCTCATTGGTCGATGGACCAACTAGTAGGAATCAGTTTGTGGTGATTAAGACCAGCTCAATCACAATAAACTCTTTAACATTTTACCTTAATCATTAAGCAAAAGAATCACTGAGTCATTTGTTTAAAGAATAATAGAGTTTATATAAAGTTTGAAGCAAGAAATAAGTTTTAGCTTATTATTCAGATTATTACATTTATCATCAATATAAGAATAAATTGAAATTGCAATGCATATCTATTAGACAGAAAAAATAAGGTTGTCATAGCAAGAACTCTAAAAGATCAATCTATCTGTCTTGGAAAAATCTAATAGTTCTAAATGAAAAATCTATCAGGAATAAAAAGGTTCTCCAAAAGCAGCATCTTATACTCAACTGGAAATAAAAAATAGCAGCAGCAGCATCAGCTCATCAGCATCAGCAAACGCAACTTCACCCATCTACAGCATCTAACTCTCCAGCATCTAACCCCTCCCACCAAGAGTAGGTCTTCTTATACCCTAATTCTAGCTTACTGAATAAAAATGTTGCATCTTCATGGCGTGATTCTCTCTCATTGGTTCACTCAGGCCCATATACATTTTAATCAAACTTCCTTGTCTTAACCAGTTCCTTGTGGAATGTCCATGCTTGCATCGTTTCCCACAGTTCATGACATTGCTCATCCATTTCGATCAGTCCAATTTGTATCTTTTTCTGCTACTTTTTAGATTCAACAGTTCCGTCCATTTATTCAGTTTGACTTCTCACGCTTCTTGCTGATCATCTTGGCACACATCTGCTCAGAAAGGTCACAATAGCCTTGACCATACTTCCGTCTTAGCCTCTCAGCATGAACACGTGGTCATCCCTTTTCACAGCCTCTCTCCTCTACCACACGGCTTCTTGGACATGCGTACTCTAGCTTATGGCGGCCATTTTATATCGCTGCTCAACAGGCCTAAGCGCACTATTTTCAAAGATAAACAAAATATTGTTAAAATAAAGAATATAAACCCTTTTGTTTCCCTCCCGTCTTTCTACGTACCCCAATTAGGTATTACCTAGCAAAAAAAAACAACATATAAAGCTGTCCCTTACTTACCATCGCTTTATTTTGCCACCACACGTTTTATTTAAAAAGCACAAATCATGCGTTTATTATTTATTAGTACCCAAATATTACGTTATATTAGACACGTAAACAATTATAAGTTGATTAATTTGCACACAAAATAGCGTGTTACCTTTACCCTTTACATGTAACATACATCGTTGGTTATTTACTTAAACGAACATGTTTATTAATTATTTTACGAAAATTATTAGGAGGTTAAAATTTTTTCATTTACCCTGCTCCATCAACTCCCCCTTTGGTGATTTTTAATATCACCACAAAACCCAAGTTATACAATTCTTTCAGACAGCATATATCTTTTATCCGTTTGCTTTTGTTAGTTTACACAACTGTATCCCTTTCAACTTGTCTCTTCGTCTTTTTGTACATGTTCTCTTTTATTTCTTCTAACTCTATTTCACCCATTTCTCTCTCTCTCTCCTTGTTTATCATATTTTCTTTTTCTATTTTATTCTGTCTTCTTCTTTTCTTTATACATGTAATTACAAGCTTCAGCACTAAAATTATTATTATTATCATGGTTGCTATTATTATAACTTTCCCTATTATTAATCCACTCATTCTTGTTAACCAATTTATTACTGAAGAAAACCCTTTACCAAGTTTTCCAAAAGCACTTTCAACCTCCAGTGGAACAAGTTCTTTGTGCAAACTTGTAATATTTGTTCTATACTTTTGTATATTTTCACTTTTATCTGGAATGTAAGTGCAACAATGTTGGACTTTCAGCATTCCACAGACTCCGCCCTCTTTTGCCAAAAGAATGTCAAGGGCAAGTCGATTTTGCATCACCATAGCTCTCATGGCAACCATCTCGGTATTTACCATCAAGAACCCTTCAGCAGTATCTGTAGATAAACGATCTACCACTGTGGATAATTTCCGAATTCTAAATGCATTCAAAGATATTCCCACTGCTGGTATCAATGCGCCAAAAATATCACCTACTTTACTGAAAAACTTTCCCTTTTTCTACGTGTAAAGGTATTTATCATTTTGTGTGTTCCTTTTTCTTTTCTATCCATATGAAAAATCTTTGGAAAGACCAGGCCTAAATAACATGACCCATACCAATGGTCCGGCAACCTATAATAAGCCATATTACCGCAAACATAATAGATCCCTGGAAATATTGGATCTTTTCCCCCTTTGAATCCCCATCCACCTAATATTTGATAATTGTCATGGCAAATACTGGAACCCACAAAATAATTGTCATATCTTGTCTTATTTCTCCTAATGCACAACCTTCCCTGTTGGGGCCAATCCAGAGTCATAGCTGCATTTGTCTTTTTCTTGTCATGATTGTCTTCCTCAAACGCCCAAAGAGGTGTTTTTGTCTCTTCTATCACTTTTCTTTGAAATTTCACTCTTCTCTCTTCAACCATCTCTAAAAATACTTTTTCTTCCTTCTTTAACTCACAGGTAAGGTTGTATTTTACTATATTATCTAATGTTAAAATCTTATCTTCTAAAAAATATTCACCAAACGTTTTTCCCTCTTTTATTTTGTTTAGCTCGGGAACTACAGAAACTTTCGCAAAAATCTTATCTATGTCAGTGTAATAATATTCTAATCTACCTGTTTTATAAAATAAACTTGCTAAAACACTACATGTTATTCCATACGTCAAAGGAAGGTGATGATAAGTCACACCCTCTGCTACAGATGCAGGCAATTGCATACAAACATAGCAATCTCTTACATCCATTGTTTCTACATACTCATATAATAATTTAGTAAAAACATTCTTAGAAAAATCTGTTATTGATTTGTCCTTATGTAATTCTGCACTACTTTTTAATATAACTGGTTCTTGATTGTTAGCTCCTTTTTCTTTCTCTGTTTTATTAGACGTTTCTACTACAGCTAAACTAATTGGAATAGTATTGCTAAAACCACCCATACTGTCATTAATAATCCTGTACAAAAACAGCACATCTTACACCATCTACTTAAAAACTCACATTTACATTTTCTATCTCTAGTATTCTCCATTTTGTTTTATAACCTTATTTATTTGTTTTCCAGAAAATTGTGTCACTACACCTCAGAAGTGACTTATTTGCCACTCTGCACTCCAATGTTTTTGTCTTTGCTTGGTACTTTCTTTTAATTCTTTTCAGAATTCTTTCTTTGTCAAATCCGGTAGAAATTCGTCATATCCAGTGTTTTGTCAAGTCCGGTAGAAACTGTTTAAACTTCTTCAAGTTTGTTGCACCTCACCTTCACCCATTAGGTTTCTTTGTTCTGGGTTCTCGTGAGTGTTCTTTTCTTCTTTGAAATCAGTCAAAGCAAGATACAACCATTCAGGCGATCTATACTTCGGATTTACTTTCTTTACTCTTTTCGTTTTCTGCAAGTTGAAGACTAGAGCTAGGGTTTTTGGCGTAGTCAGGAAGTGTGGCGCTCAGACTAGTATGCGTGGTGTAAATGTGAACTAGAGTAGGTACGGTGCTGCCAGGTCGGGGGATTTACCCAATAACCCCCGGAGGTGTGTGAGTCACAGGACCCACACTGGGAAAATAAGCACAGTCCCGGGCACACGTAGTAAGGGTATAACGATAGTGTGACCGTATTGTTCGAATAACAGTTGTGGGGGTCGACACCTATTAGAGTTGAAAAGTTATTTAATGAAAAACAACTGAATTAACAATAAACAACCAGCCGACACGTGTTTCGTCACTCAGAGTAATCCGGTGACTCTTCAGGGCTGGGAAGGATACAAAAAATGGGGTGAGGGGGTAAAGGGAAAACAATAGGAAAACATCGAACATTATAATCTCTACAGGATCAAGGAGAAAAAGGGATCACCTAAAGTGCATGTGCTGTGGGCATAACAGCAGAGGCGCATGGCAATAAGTGACTTGGGTGTAGGTGCCGCTCTCATGGTGTAAACAACATGAATGAATGCGCGGGAAAAGACAAGTACATAGTCACGTGACAAGGTAAAAAGTGGGCATCCGTGAGCGTGAATCACCTATAAACATCATGTACTCAGCGAATATGTGAGACTAAATCCATCACACAGAAAATAAAAACAACATGGAATGTACAACATTGAAGTGGGGTGCGTAGGAGTCCTGGATGCGGTAGTGAGAATCCCAATCGGAATACTAAACTAAGGTGAGAAGAGAGACAGAAGCAGGGAGAGCGCATGGTTGAAAAAGAGAAAAGCATAGAAAAGCATAAAAAATCATAAAAAAATGAAAGGGAATCAGGAGGTGGAGGAAAAAGGGGTGGGAAGAAAACAAAACTTGGAAAAGAAAGGAGGAAACTCAAAAGGAAAGAGGAGGAAAGAAAAGGAAGAAGTGAGAAATTACCTGTGTGGCAAGAGTGAGGATAGAAAAAGCAGAACCCTGCGGAAAGAAAAGTGGATGAACTGGGGCCACAGGGCGAGCAGAATAAGAGGGGAATCAAAAGTAAGGTGGGCAAAGCGAAGGGAGTAAAGGAAACTCACCGTAAGACCGGTGATAATTCCAACCCGGCTCGGGGGTGTGCGCAAAGCACTAATAAAAGGAGGAGACGGTGCTCCACGTAGAGACCGGGCACGGGGTGCGTGCCACGGGATTAGTCGTGAAGCCTGTGGGCGGTGTGGGCAGTGGTGCCAAGGAGAAGTAATCAGCGGAATGTAGCAGGCTTGAGTACTGGGACGAAGGTAGAAGTATCAGAACTGCAATAAAAGTTAATATAAGGTCACGAGACTAGGGTTGAGGGAAGAAAAGAAAGAAAATTGATGCCGGTGGCGAAGAGTGGAAAGAAGGGTGGACTTACCAATCCAAGTAATCAGGTCCAGAAACTGCGGGAGGACAGGGTAAAAAGCCAGGTGGCGGCGGAAGTAATGGAGCTGGAAAAGACGGAGTAGTTGAAAAGGAGCAGCGGGGCTGGGGGGGGGAGGCGGTATGGGAGCGACAAACAAAAAGTGTGCAGAAACTTACCCAGGAGGAGATTAACGGCGCTCCATGAGTATGAAGCGTGCCAAGAGGCGGATAAGCCTGGAGGAGGACGAAGAGAACGTGAGTGAGGACAAGGGGCTGGCGAGATGAGACAGACTGAAAACGGACTGGAAGCGGCAACAGAGGACGCCACTATACCTGTAGGGTAGCTCCGACGAAACCGGAAGCAGCTTGTGCCGAGGGATAGCTGGACTGGGACTGGGAAGGGGAGGGGTGTAATAATGGAAATAGGCACCATGGCGACTAGAACGCGCGAGGGTGTATCACGTGGTATACGTGTGTGAGGCTGCCATGTTGGGAGGGTGAAAAAGGGGGCAGAGGTGACGCGCTATGAAAAGGAATCTAGAGAAAGACCCAAGGGCGGGGAGAGATGCTGGCGCCGGCCAGCTCGCGAACAAAGATCAAAGGTAATGGAAACGCCTGGGATGGTAGGTCCGCGGGAAAGAAAGGCAGAGGCAAAAGGTGAGTACAGAATGCCTGCAATGAAGGGAGTAAAGAGAAGGGGCAAGGAATGGCGGACCTACGACTGGACTGAGCCCGGAGGGGATGCCCAGTGACCAGACGGTGGGGACTATTAAGTGGTGCAAAGCGAAGGTGGGGCAAGGGATAAGGCACAAGGGGAGAGAAAACGAAAGTAGATCGTATGAAACAATAGTCAGTAGAAGAGCATACCCAGGAGGCCCAATGTAAATGAGAAGTAGTGGGCGTTCAAACGAGAATAATGAGTAGGCATGAAACGTTGTAAATCATCAGCCACGTAAATAACAAGAGGAAATGACAAATGTGTACAAAGCAGCTAGGAAAGTGGTCCCCAATATGATGAAGTAAAGGTACCAGATAACATGTAGTACTCGTGAATAATCAAAAGTACAGAATCGGATAGTCCAAAAGACACGAACAACCGGACATAAGCTGTAGAATCTAGAATGCGTCACAATGAGGATAATGAGCGAGCAGGAACTCGTTTTTAAAAGTAATCAGCCACGTGATCCACAAAGGTATAATAATAAAGCTATAATAAAAGCGAATGTGTGGAAAAAAATAGCTAAGTAAGTTATCCCCAGAATGCGAAGAGGTAAAGGTACTGAGATGACATGCAGTACTAGTGAATGAACAATGTACAGAATACGAGAGCCAAAACAACAAAAACATGACGTTTCAATGCAGTTACTGGGTGCGGAGGTCATTCACCCAGAAAATAATGTAGCTCATGGTCTATGTTGAGTCCGTGTTGAACCGTACGTAGACGCATGATCCATGTGGCTTCCAGGCGTCTCAGTCTCAGTTCCCTGTTGCCACCTCTGGCGCTGACCACTGCCGTGTCAAATCCAAAGAAGGAGATCCTTTTCTTTGCACCTTGGTTGGGGCAGGTGGCTGCGTGGATAGCCATGGGATATCTCGTATCCTGATTTTGCAGGGCTCTGATGTGCTCGCCGATGCGTTGTTTCAGTGGTCTGATCGTACTGCCGATGTACCAGCGTTTGCAGGCACATTCCAGAATGTATACCACAAACTTGGTGTTACAGTTAATGTTATGCTTGATTTGGTAATGTTGCTTGTTGACAGCTGTGAAGCCTCTAATTCCATGTTGGGCTAGTCTGCAGACCCCGCAGCAACCACATTTGAAGAAACCAAGATTGGAGGTGGTGAGCCAAGAGGGGCTAGTGGTGGGACTAGGCACGCTAGGGCTGAGTCTAGTTCTAAGTGTTCTTCCTCGTCTGTAGGTGATTCGAGGTTTGGGGGGGATGACCTCTCTAAGAGTGGTGTCGGCTAGTAGAACGCCCCAGTGTCTGTTGAGGCTTGTCCTCATGGCTAGACCCATGTCACTGTAATCGGTGATTAATCTGACAGGCTGGTTAAGTTCAGGGGTTGTGTGTCGGGTGTGTAGTGTTTCTTGCCTATTTATGTTACTGATTCTCTTTTCGGCAGTGCAGATAGTGCGAGTACTATAACCTCTAGCCTTGAACCTATGTTTCATGTTGATCAGACATTTCTGGAACTCAGATTCTTCGCTACAATTCCTCCTTGCTCTTGTGAATTCACCATAGGGGATTGCTTGTATTTGATGTTGCGGGTGCGAGCTTTCAGCATGGAGGATGGCGATACATGATGTTGCCTTTCTATGTAACCGACTGTGAAGTATGTCTGACTTAGCGTAGATTTCAACATCCAGAAAAGTGACACTGGAGGTACTGGAGTAGCTAGTGAACCTCATGTTCATGTCGTTGGTGTTGAGATGTCTGCAGAATTCTTCAAGTTTACATTGTGACCCAGACCAGAGTAGGAGACAGTCATCAATGTAGCGTCCCCAGTAGATTATGGAGTCAACCCATGGTGCCCCTTTGGTGCTCCAGATCCATTTGGATTCCAGGGCACCCATGTACAGATTCGCAAAAGAAGGTGAGAACTTGGAGCCCATGGCAACACCCTTGTTCTGTTTGTACCAGATGTTGTCATAAATGAAGAAGTTGTTATTCAGGATGATGTCCATCATAGCACCAAGCATCTGAGTATGTTGCCATAAAGTGGCTGGTCTGTTGTGGAGTAGGCCAGTGACGGCTTGCAGCCCTAGTACTGGTTCGATGGTGGTGTAGAGGGAAACTACATCTAGGGTGGCCAGGATCATGTCAGGTTGCCATTGGACATCCGACAAGATGCTGAGAATGTGTTTAGTATCTTGTATGTATGAGGGCAGGTTTCTGACCAACGTACCAAGGAAGAGGTCCACATATTGTGCGAGTCTTTCGGTAGGTCCACCGATGCCCGATACTATAGGTCTTCCTGGTGGGAAGGGTGCAGATTTGTGTATTTTGGGCAAGGTGTAAAGCCATGGGAATGCAGGCTTGTGGACCTTGAGATAGAGAAGTTCTTGATCATCAATGAGACCCTGCGTGTGCCAATCGGATAAGCATTTGTTAATTTTGGTGACAAGTGCGGGCGTGGGGTTGTAAGAAAGCTGTTCATAACATGACGTATCATGAAGTTGAGACAGAATTTCCGCATGGTAGTCGGACCGATTCATAATCACTACATTCCCGCCCTTGTCTGCTTCCTTAATTATGATATCAGTATTGGAACTAAGATTTTTAAGAGCTGTGCGTTCCTCCCTGTGAAGATTGTCTCTCGTTCTATGCTTGGTTTTCTGTACTTTATTTTCGTATCGGTCCATGTCCGTCAGGACCAAGTTGTGGAATGTGTCGACTGCGTTGCCCCCTGGTAGTGTGGGTGTCCATTTAGACTTGGTTTTAAGGCCACTGCTGAGACTGAGGTCTGCCTCTATATCTAAATCTCGGAGAAGATCCTCCATATTGGTGGGTGTTTCATCTGAGTCCGTGAGTGATAAGAGTAGATGTGTGTCCTGAATATCCCTGATACTTTGAGCACCAGATGAGTTATCTGAACAGATCTTACTAATGTTCCTAGTGGTGGATGGAGTGCCGTTGAAGTGTTTTTTGATCTTGATACCCCTGATGAATTTGAACAAGTCTATTTTGTGTCTGCAGGTGTCCCCTTGTTCATGGGGATTAAAGCTTAGGCCTCTGCTGAGTAGAGAAATCATCCCACTGTCAAGCTGTTGGGAGGAGAGGTTGACTACCTGTATGCCTAGATCCCCTGGGTTAACTAGTTCTTCCCGTTCCCGGATCTCAGTTTTTTTCTGTAGTTTTCTGAGTCCTGCCCTTTTCCCTCTACGGGTCTTCTGTCTAGGGGTCCTTGTCTTTGTTGTGCCCTGTTTTCCCTCCGTATGGCTTGCACCTCCTTTAAAAAAGACGATGTCGTTAAACCCAATCTGTATGTATTGCTAGTTGGGTTCTCGTTATCGCTGTCACTAGTGTGTGTGGTATTGAGTGAAGTGGAGCTGGATGAGAGAGAGGGAGTATCAATGACGGTTTGTCTGTCTCCCTGTGTGTTGGTTTTGACTAGCTTATCGTATTTCCTGGCAAAGGTAAAGACACGGCCCTCCCTATAATCAGCCTCGTCTCTTTTAAGTTGTCGTGTCTTTCTGTCTTTGATTTCGTTCTGGTGTTTAGCCAAGATGTCATTCAAGATGACATAATTCTTGCCTGTCGCTTCTTGTAGGTTCAGGTCGACTATCTCTTTTTCGAGGTTGGCAATCTCAATCTGGAGTCTGGCAACCTTGCGTTCTGCGTTCTCAATTAGGATATCGATTAATGTGTTGGAGTTAGAATTGAGAGTTTCTTCCCATTTGCCCAATAAGTCATCATCTAAATCATCAAATGTAGGAAAAATTTGTGAGCGTAGTCCCCTTGGGACCCTTTTGAGTCTTTGGTATTGTTTGAGGGTGGCACTGTCCCACCACCTGGAGTTTTCTGTCTTTTTAAGTCTCTCTAATCTAAGAAATTTGTCCTTAAGACCCTCTTTGTGTGTAGGGTTGCTGCTAGTGGATGCAGGATTATCGGTGATCCCTTTTGATAGATTATCGAATAGCTCAGATGCGACCCTATCTCTATCCATAACCTATTATTGAAGTAAGGTATAGTGAATATATAAGTGCTGCGGCTGCCCTTCCTGAGACTGTAGATTGAAGACTAGAGCTAGGGTTTTTGGCGTAGTCAGGAAGTGTGGCGCTCAGACTAGTATGCGTGGTGTAAATGTGAACTAGAGTAGGTATGGTGCTGCCAGGTCGGGGGATTTACCCAATAACCCCCGGAGGTGTGTGAGTCACAGGACCCACACTGGGAAAATAAGCACAGTCCCGGGCACACGTAGTAAGGGTATAACGATAGTGTGACCGTATTGTTCGAATAACAGTTGTGGGGGTCGACACCTATTAGAGTTGAAAAGTTATTTAATGAAAAACAACTGAATTAACAATAAACAACCAGCCGACACGTGTTTCGTCACTCAGAGTAATCCGGTGACTCTTCAGGGCTGGGAAGGATACAAAAAATGGGGTGAGGGGGTAAAGGGAAAACAATAGGAAAACATCGAACATTATAATCTCTACAGGATCAAGGAGAAAAAGGGATCACCTAAAGTGCATGTGCTGTGGGCATAACAGCAGAGGCGCATGGCAATAAGTGACTTGGGTGTAGGTGCCGCTCTCATGGTGTAAACAACATGAATGAATGCGCGGGAAAAGACAAGTACATAGTCACGTGACAAGGTAAAAAGTGGGCATCCGTGAGCGTGAATCACCTATAAACATCATGTACTCAGCGAATATGTGAGACTAAATCCATCACACAGAAAATAAAAACAACATGGAATGTACAACATTGAAGTGGGGTGCGTAGGAGTCCTGGATGCGGTAGTGAGAATCCCAATCGGAATACTAAACTAAGGTGAGAAGAGAGACAGAAGCAGGGAGAGCGCATGGTTGAAAAAGAGAAAAGCATAGAAAAGCATAAAAAATCATAAAAAAATGAAAGGGAATCAGGAGGTGGAGGAAAAAGGGGTGGGAAGAAAACAAAACTTGGAAAAGAAAGGAGGAAACTCAAAAGGGAAAGAGGAGGAAAGAAAAGGAAGAAGTGAGAAATTACCTGTGTGGCAAGAGTGAGGATAGAAAAAGCAGAACCCTGCGGAAAGAAAAGTGGATGAACTGGGGCCACAGGGCGAGCAGAATAAGAGGGGAATCAAAAGTAAGGTGGGCAAAGCGAAGGGAGTAAAGGAAACTCACCGTAAGACCGGTGATAATTCCAACCCGGCTCGGGGGTGTGCGCAAAGCACTAATAAAAGGAGGAGACGGTGCTCCACGTAGAGACCGGGCACGGGGTGCGTGCCACGGGATTAGTCGTGAAGCCTGTGGGCGGTGTGGGCAGTGGTGCCAAGGAGAAGTAATCAGCGGAATGTAGCAGGCTTGAGTACTGGGACGAAGGTAGAAGTATCAGAACTGCAATAAAAGTTAATATAAGGTCACGAGACTAGGGTTGAGGGAAGAAAAGAAAGAAAATTGATGCCGGTGGCGAAGAGTGGAAAGAAGGGTGGACTTACCAATCCAAGTAATCAGGTCCAGAAACTGCGGGAGGACAGGGTAAAAAGCCAGGTGGCGGCGGAAGTAATGGAGCTGGAAAAGACGGAGTAGTTGAAAAGGAGCAGCGGGGCTGGGGGGGGGAGGCGGTATGGGAGCGACAAACAATAAAGTGTGCAGAAACTTACCCAGGAGGAGATTAACGGCGCTCCATGAGTATGAAGCGTGCCAAGAGGCGGATAAGCCTGGAGGAGGATGAAGAGAACGTGAGTGAGGACAAGGGGCTGGCGAGATGAGACAGACTGAAAACGGACTGGAAGCGGCAACAGAGGACGCCACTATACCTGTAGGGTAGCTCCGACGAAACCGGAAGCAGCTTGTGCCGAGGGATAGCTGGACTGGGACTGGGAAGGGGAGGGGTGTAATAATGGAAATAGGCACCATGGCGACTAGAACGCGCGAGGGTGTATCACGTGGTATACGTGTGTGAGGCTGCCATGTTGGGAGGGTGAAAAAGGGGGCAGAGGTGACGCGCTATGAAAAGGAATCTAGAGAAAGACCCAAGGGCGGGGAGAGATGCTGGCGCCGGCCAGCTCGCGAACAAAGATCAAAGGTAATGGAAACGCCTGGGATGGTAGGTCCGCGGGAAAGAAAGGCAGAGGCAAAAGGTGAGTACAGAATGCCTGCAATGAAGGGAGTAAAGAGAAGGGGCAAGGAATGGCGGACCTACGACTGGACTGAGCCCGGAGGGGATGCCCAGTGACCAGACGGTGGGGACTATTAAGTGGTGCAAAGCGAAGGTGGGGCAAGGGATAAGGCACAAGGGGAGAGAAAACGAAAGTAGATCGTATGAAACAATAGTCAGTAGAAGAGCATACCCAGGAGGCCCAATGTAAATGAGAAGTAGTGGGCGTTCAAACGAGAATAATGAGTAGGCATGAAACGTTGTAAATCATCAGCCACGTAAATAACAAGAGGAAATGACAAATGTGTACAAAGCAGCTAGGAAAGTGGTCCCCAATATGATGAAGTAAAGGTACCAGATAACATGTAGTACTCGTGAATAATCAAAAGTACAGAATCGGATAGTCCAAAAGACACGAACAACCGGACATAAGCTGTAGAATCTAGAATGCGTCACAATGAGGATAATGAGCGAGCAGGAACTCGTTTTTAAAAGTAATCAGCCACGTGATCCACAAAGGTATAATAATAAAGCTATAATAAAAGCGAATGTGTGGAAAAAAATAGCTAAGTAAGTTATCCCCAGAATGCGAAGAGGTAAAGGTACTGAGATGACATGCAGTACTAGTGAATGAACAATGTACAGAATACGAGAGCCAAAACAACAAAAACATGACGTTTCAATGCAGTTACTGGGTGCGGAGGTCATTCACCCAGAAAATAATGTAGCTCATGGTCTATGTTGAGTCCGTGTTGAACCGTCCGTAGACGCATGATCCATGTGGCTTCCAGGCGTCTCAGTCTCAGTTCCCTGTTGCCACCTCTGGCGCTGACCACTGCCGTGTCAAATCCAAAGAAGGAGATCCTTTTCTTTGCACCTTGGTTGGGGCAGGTGGCTGCGTGGATAGCCATGGGATATCTCGTATCCTGATTTTGCAGGGCTCTGATGTGCTCGCCGATGCGTTGTTTCAGTGGTCTGATCGTACTGCCGATGTACCAGCGTTTGCAGGCACATTCCAGAATGTATACCACAAACTTGGTGTTACAGTTAATGTTATGCTTGATTTGGTAATGTTGCTTGTTGACAGCTGTGAAGCCTCTAATTCCATGTTGGGCTAGTCTGCAGACCCCGCAGCAACCACATTTGAAGAAACCAAGATTGGAGGTGGTGAGCCAAGAGGGGCTAGTGGTGGGACTAGGCACGCTAGGGCTGAGTCTAGTTCTAAGTGTTCTTCCTCGTCTGTAGGTGATTCGAGGTTTGGGGGGGATGACCTCTCTAAGAGTGGTGTCGGCTAGTAGAACGCCCCAGTGTCTGTTGAGGCTTGTCCTCATGGCTAGACCCATGTCACTGTAATCGGTGATTAATCTGACAGGCTGGTTAAGTTCAGGGGTTGTGTGTCGGGTGTGTAGTGTTTCTTGCCTATTTATGTTACTGATTCTCTTTTCGGCAGTGCAGATAGTGCGAGTACTATAACCTCTAGCCTTGAACCTATGTTTCATGTTGATCAGACATTTCTGGAACTCAGATTCTTCGCTACAATTCCTCCTTGCTCTTGTGAATTCACCATAGGGGATTGCTTGTATTTGATGTTGCGGGTGCGAGCTTTCAGCATGGAGGATGGCGTTACATGATGTTGCCTTTCTATGTAACCGACTGTGAAGTATGTCTGACTTAACGTAGATTTCAACATCCAGAAAAGTGACACTGGAGGTACTGGAGTAGCTAGTGAACCTCATGTTCATGTCGTTGGTGTTGAGATGTCTGCAGAATTCTTCAAGTTTACATTGTGACCCAGACCAGAGTAGGAGACAGTCATCAATGTAGCGTCCCCAGTAGATTATGGAGTCAACCCATGGTGCCCCTTTGGTGCTCCAGATCCATTTGGATTCCAGGGCACCCATGTACAGATTCGCAAAAGAAGGTGAGAACTTGGAGCCCATGGCAACACCCTTGTTCTGTTTGTACCAGATGTTGTCATAAATGAAGAAGTTGTTATTCAGGATGATGTCCATCATAGCACCAAGCATCTGAGTATGTTGCCATAAAGTGGCTGGTCTGTTGTGGAGTAGGCCAGTGACGGCTTGCAGCCCTAGTACTGGTTCGATGGTGGTGTAGAGGGAAACTACATCTAGGGTGGCCAGGATCATGTCAGGTTGCCATTGGACATCCGACAAGATGCTGAGAATGTGTTTAGTATCTTGTATGTATGAGGGCAGGTTTCTGACCAACGTACCAAGGAAGAGGTCCACATATTGTGCGAGTCTTTCGGTAGGTCCACCGATGCCCGATACTATAGGTCTTCCTGGTGGGAAGGGTGCAGATTTGTGTATTTTGGGCAAGGTGTAAAGCCATGGGAATGCAGGCTTGTGGACCTTGAGATAGAGAAGTTCTTGATCATCAATGAGACCCTGCGTGTGCCAATCGGATAAGCATTTGTTAATTTTGGTGACAAGTGCGGGCGTGGGGTTGTAAGAAAG
This sequence comes from Calotriton arnoldi, assembly GCA_963921515.1. Classification (NCBI taxonomy): domain Eukaryota; kingdom Metazoa; phylum Chordata; class Amphibia; order Caudata; family Salamandridae; genus Calotriton; species Calotriton arnoldi. Next base: position 68,651 of record CAWUFW010009049.1, on the reverse strand, counting down.
CTGTTCATAACATGACGTATCATGAAGTTGAGACAGAATTTCCGCATGGTAGTCGGACCGATTCATAATCACTACATTCCCGCCCTTGTCTGCTTCCTTAATTATGATATCAGTATTGGAACTAAGATTTTTAAGAGCTGTGCGTTCCTCCCTGCGAAGATTGTCTCTCGTTCTATGCTTGGTTTTCTGTACTTTATTTTCGTATCGGTCCATGTCCGTCAGGACCAAGTTGTGGAATGTGTCGACTGCGTTGCCCCCTGGTAGTGTGGGTGTCCATTTAGACTTGGTTTTAAGGCCACTGCTGAGACTGAGGTCTGCCTCTATATCTAAATCTCGGAGAAGATCCTCCATATTGGTGGGTGTTTCATCTGAGTCCGTGAGTGATAAGAGTAGATGTGTGTCCTGAATATCCCTGATACTTTGAGCACCAGATGAGTTATCTGAACAGATCTTACTAATGTTCCTAGTGGTGGATGGAGTGCCGTTGAAGTGTTTTTTGATCTTGATACCCCTGATGAATTTGAACAAGTCTATTTTGTGTCTGCAGGTGTCCCCTTGTTCATGGGGATTAAAGCTTAGGCCTCTGCTGAGTAGAGAAATCATCCCACTGTCAAGCTGTTGGGAGGAGAGGTTGACTACCTGTATGCCTAGATCCCCTGGGTTAACTAGTTCTTCCCGTTCCCGGATCTCAGTTTTTTTCTGTAGTTTTCTGAGTCCTGCCCTTTTCCCTCTACGGGTCTTCTGTCTAGGGGTCCTTGTCTTTGTTGTGCCCTGTTTTCCCTCCGTATGGCTTGCACCTCCTTTAAAAAAGACGATGTCGTTAAACCCAATCTGTATGTATTGCTAGTTGGGTTCTCGTTATCGCTGTCACTAGTGTGTGTGGTATTGAGTGAAGTGGAGCTGGATGAGAGAGAGGGAGTATCAATGACGGTTTGTCTGTCTCCCTGTGTGTTGGTTTTGACTAGCTTATCGTATTTCCTGGCAAAGGTAAAGACACGGCCCTCCCTATAATCAGCCTCGTCTCTTTTAAGTTGTCGTGTCTTTCTGTCTTTGATTTCGTTCTGGTGTTTAGCCAAGATGTCATTCAAGATGACATAATTCTTGCCTGTCGCTTCTTGTAGGTTCAGGTCGACTATCTCTTTTTCGAGGTTGGCAATCTCAATCTGGAGTCTGGCAACCTTGCGTTCTGCGTTCTCAATTAGGATATCGATTAATGTGTTGGAGTTAGAATTGAGAGTTTCTTCCCATTTGCCCAATAAGTCATCATCTAAATCATCAAATGTAGGAAAAATTTGTGAGCGTAGTCCCCTTGGGACCCTTTTGAGTCTTTGGTATTGTTTGAGGGTGGCACTGTCCCACCACCTGGAGTTTTCTGTCTTTTTAAGTCTCTCTAATCTAAGAAATTTGTCCTTAAGACCCTCTTTGTGTGTAGGGTTGCTGCTAGTGGATGCAGGATTATCGGTGATCCCTTTTGATAGATTATCGAATAGCTCAGATGCGACCCTATCTCTATCCATAACCTATTATTGAAGTAAGGTATAGTGAATATATAAGTGCTGCGGCTGCCCTTCCTGAGACTGTAGATTGAAGACTAGAGCTAGGGTTTTTGGCGTAGTCAGGAAGTGTGGCGCTCAGACTAGTATGCGTGGTGTAAATGTGAACTAGAGTAGGTACGGTGCTGCCAGGTCGGGGGATTTACCCAATAACCCCCGGAGGTGTGTGAGTCACAGGACCCACACTGGGAAAATAAGCACAGTCCCGGGCACACGTAGTAAGGGTATAACGATAGTGTGACCGTATTGTTCGAATAACAGTTGTGGGGGTCGACACCTATTAGAGTTGAAAAGTTATTTAATGAAAAACAACTGAATTAACAATAAACAACCAGCCGACACGTGTTTCGTCACTCAGAGTAATCCGGTGACTCTTCAGGGCTGGGAAGGATACAAAAAATGGGGTGAGGGGGTAAAGGGAAAACAATAGGAAAACATCGAACATTATAATCTCTACAGGATCAAGGAGAAAAAGGGATCACCTAAAGTGCATGTGCTGTGGGCATAACAGCAGAGGCGCATGGCAATAAGTGACTTGGGTGTAGGTGCCGCTCTCATGGTGTAAACAACATGAATGAATGCGCGGGAAAAGACAAGTACATAGTCACGTGACAAGGTAAAAAGTGGGCATCCGTGAGCGTGAATCACCTATAAACATCATGTACTCAGCGAATATGTGAGACTAAATCCATCACACAGAAAATAAAAACAACATGGAATGTACAACATTGAAGTGGGGTGCGTAGGAGTCCTGGATGCGGTAGTGAGAATCCCAATCGGAATACTAAACTAAGGTGAGAAGAGAGACAGAAGCAGGGAGAGCGCATGGTTGAAAAAGAGAAAAGCATAGAAAAGCATAAAAAATCATAAAAAAATGAAAGGGAATCAGGAGGTGGAGGAAAAAGGGGTGGGAAGAAAACAAAACTTGGAAAAGAAAGGAGGAAACTCAAAAGGGAAAGAGGAGGAAAGAAAAGGAAGAAGTGAGAAATTACCTGTGTGGCAAGAGTGAGGATAGAAAAAGCAGAACCCTGCGGAAAGAAAAGTGGATGAACTGGGGCCACAGGGCGAGCAGAATAAGAGGGGAATCAAAAGTAAGGTGGGCAAAGCGAAGGGAGTAAAGGAAACTCACCGTAAGACCGGTGATAATTCCAACCCGGCTCGGGGGTGTGCGCAAAGCACTAATAAAAGGAGGAGACGGTGCTCCACGTAGAGACCGGGCACGGGGTGCGTGCCACGGGATTAGTCGTGAAGCCTGTGGGCGGTGTGGGCAGTGGTGCCAAGGAGAAGTAATCAGCGGAATGTAGCAGGCTTGAGTACTGGGACGAAGGTAGAAGTATCAGAACTGCAATAAAAGTTAATATAAGGTCACGAGACTAGGGTTGAGGGAAGAAAAGAAAGAAAATTGATGCCGGTGGCGAAGAGTGGAAAGAAGGGTGGACTTACCAATCCAAGTAATCAGGTCCAGAAACTGCGGGAGGACAGGGTAAAAAGCCAGGTGGCGGCGGAAGTAATGGAGCTGGAAAAGACGGAGTAGTTGAAAAGGAGCAGCGGGGCTGGGGGGGGGGGGGAGGCGGTATGGGAGCGACAAACAAAAAAGTGTGCAGAAACTTACCCAGGAGGAGATTAACGGCGCTCCATGAGTATGAAGCGTGCCAAGAGGCGGATAAGCCTGGAGGAGGACGAAGAGAACGTGAGTGAGGACAAGGGGCTGGCGAGATGAGACAGACTGAAAACGGACTGGAAGCGGCAACAGAGGACGCCACTATACCTGTAGGGTAGCTCCGACGAAACCGGAAGCAGCTTGTGCCGAGGGATAGCTGGACTGGGACTGGGAAGGGGAGGGGTGTAATAATGGAAATAGGCACCATGGCGACTAGAACGCGCGAGGGTGTATCACGTGGTATACGTGTGTGAGGCTGCCATGTTGGGAGGGTGAAAAAGGGGGCAGAGGTGACGCGCTATGAAAAGGAATCTAGAGAAAGACCCAAGGGCGGGGAGAGATGCTGGCGCCGGCCAGCTCGCGAACAAAGATCAAAGGTAATGGAAACGCCTGGGATGGTAGGTCCGCGGGAAAGAAAGGCAGAGGCAAAAGGTGAGTACAGAATGCCTGCAATGAAGGGAGTAAAGAGAAGGGGCAAGGAATGGCGGACCTACGACTGGACTGAGCCTTCTACCTTCGTCCCAGTACTCAAGCCTGCTACATTCCGCTGATTACTTCTCCTTGGCACCACTGCCCACACCGCCCACAGGCTTCACGACTAATCCCGTGGCACGCACCCCGTGCCCGGTCTCTACGTGGAGCACCGTCTCCTCCTTTTATTAGTGCTTTGCGCACACCCCGAGCCGGGTTGGAATTATCACCGGTCTTACGGTGAGTTTCCTTTACTCCCTTCGCTTTGCCCACCTTACTTTTGATTCCCCTCTTATTCTGCTCGCCCTGTGGCCCCAGTTCATCCACTTTTCTTTCCGCAGGGTTCTGCTTTTTCTATCCTCACTCTTGCCACACAGGTAATTTCTCACTTCTTCCTTTTCTTTCCTCCTCTTTCCCTTTTGAGTTTCCTCCTTTCTTTTCCAAGTTTTGTTTTCTTCCCACCCCTTTTCCTCCACCTCCTGATTCCCTTTCATTTTTTATGATTTTTTATGCTTTTCTATGCTTTTCTCTTTTTCAACCATGCGCTCTCCCTGCTTCTGTCTCTCTTCTCACCTTAGTTTAGTATTCCGATTGGGATTCTCACTACCGCATCCAGGACTCCCACTTCAATGTTGTACATTCCATGTTGTTTTTATTTTCTGTGTGATGGATTTAGTCTCACATATTCGCTGAGTACATGATGTTTATAGGTGATTCACGCTCACGGATGCCCACTTTTTACCTTGTCACGTGACTATGTACTTGTCTTTTCCCGCGCATTCATTCATGTTGTTTACACCATGAGAGCGGCACCTACACCCAAGTCACTTATTGCCATGCGCCTCTGCTGTTATGCCCACAGCACATGCACTTTAGGTGATCCCTTTTTCTCCTTGATCCTGTAGAGATTATAATGTTCGATGTTTTCCTATTGTTTTCCCTTTACCCCCTCACCCCATTTTTTGTATCCTTCCCAGCCCTGAAGAGTCACCGGATTACTCTGAGTGACGAAACACGTGTCGGCTGGTTGTTTATTGTTAATTCAGTTGTTTTTCATTAAATAACTTTTCAACTCTAATAGGTGTCGACCCCCACAACTGTTATTCGAACAATACGGTCACACTATCGTTATACCCTTACTACGTGTGCCCGGGACTGTGCTTATTTTCCCAGTGTGGGTCCTGTGACTCACACACCTCCGGGGGTTATTGGGTAAATCCCCCGACCTGGCAGCACCGTACCTACTCTAGTTCACATTTACACCACGCATACTAGTCTGAGCGCCACACTTCCTGACTACGCCAAAAACCCTAGCTCTAGTCTTCAATCTACAGTCTCAGGAAGGGCAGCCGCAGCACTTATATATTCACTATACCTTACTTCAATAATAGGTTATGGATAGAGATAGGGTCGCATCTGAGCTATTCGATAATCTATCAAAAGGGATCACCGATAATCCTGCATCCACTAGCAGCAACCCTACACACAAAGAGGGTCTTAAGGACAAATTTCTTAGATTAGAGAGACTTAAAAAGACAGAAAACTCCAGGTGGTGGGACAGTGCCACCCTCAAACAATACCAAAGACTCAAAAGGGTCCCAAGGGGACTACGCTCACAAATTTTTCCTACATTTGATGATTTAGATGATGACTTATTGGGCAAATGGGAAGAAACTCTCAATTCTAACTCCAACACATTAATCGATATCCTAATTGAGAACGCAGAACGCAAGGTTGCCAGACTCCAGATTGAGATTGCCAACCTCGAAAAGAGATAGTCGACCTGAACCTACAAGAAGCGACAGGCAAGAATTATGTCATCTTGAATGACATCTTGGCTAAACACCAGAACGAAATCAAAGACAGAAAGACACGACAACTTAAAAGAGACGAGGCTGATTATAGGGAGGGCCGTGTCTTTACCTTTGCCAGGAAATACGATAAGCTAGTCAAAACCAACACACAGGGAGACAGACAAACCGTCATTGATACTCCCTCTCTCTCATCCAGCTCCACTTCACTCAATACCACACACACTAGTGACAGCGATAACGAGAACCCAACTAGCAATACATACAGATTGGGTTTAACGACATCGTCTTTTTAAAGGAGGTGCAAGCCATACGGAGGGAAAACAGGGCACAACAAAGACAAGGACCCCTAGACAGAAGACCCGTAGAGGGAAAAGGGCAGGACTCAGAAAACTACAGAAAAAAACTGAGATCCGGGAACGGGAAGAACTAGTTAACCCAGGGGATCTAGGCATACAGGTAGTCAACCTCTCCTCCCAACAGCTTGACAGTGGGATGATTTCTCTACTCAGCAGAGGCCTAAGCTTTAATCCCCATGAACAAGGGGACACCTGCAGACACAAAATAGACTTGTTCAAATTCATCAGGGGTATCAAGATCAAAAAACACTTCAACGGCACTCCATCCACCACTAGGAACATTAGTAAGATCTGTTCAGATAACTCATCTGGTGCTCAAAGTATCAGGGATATTCAGGACACACATCTACTCTTATCACTCACGGACTCAGATGAAACACCCACCAATATGGAGGATCTTCTCCGAGATTTAGATATAGAGGCAGACCTCAGTCTCAGCAGTGGCCTTAAAACCAAGTCTAAATGGACACCCACACTACCAGGGGGCAACGCAGTCGACACATTCCACAACTTGGTCCTGACGGACATGGACCGATACGAAAATAAAGTACAGAAAACCAAGCATAGAACGAGAGACAATCTTCGCAGGGAGGAACGCACAGCTCTTAAAAATCTTAGTTCCAATACTGATATCATAATTAAGGAAGCAGACAAGGGCGGGAATGTAGTGATTATGAATCGGTCCGACTACCATGCGGAAATTCTGTCTCAACTTCATGATACGTCATGTTATGAACAGCTTTCTTACAACCCCACGCCCGCACTTGTCACCAAAATTAACAAATGCTTATCCGATTGGCACACGCAGGGTCTCATTGATGATCAAGAACTTCTCTATCTCAAGGTCCACAAGCCTGCATTCCCATGGCTTTACACCTTGCCCAAAATACACAAATCTGCACCCTTCCCACCAGGAAGACCTATAGTATCGGGCATCGGTGGACCTACCGAAAGACTCGCACAATATGTGGACCTCTTCCTTGGTACGTTGGTCAGAAACCTGCCCTCATACATACAAGATACTAAACACATTCTCAGCATCTTGTCGGATGTCCAATGGCAACCTGACATGATCCTGGCCACCCTAGATGTAGTTTCCCTCTACACCACCATCGAACCAGTACTAGGGCTGCAAGCCGTCACTGGCCTACTCCACAACAGACCAGCCACTTTATGGCAACATACTCAGATGCTTGGTGCTATGATGGACATCATCCTGAATAACAACTTCTTCATTTATGACAACATCTGGTACAAACAGAACAAGGGTGTTGCCATGGGCTCCAAGTTCTCACCTTCTTTTGCGAATCTGTACATGGGTGCCCTGGAATCCAAATGGATCTGGAGCACCAAAGGGGCACCATGGGTTGACTCCATAATCTACTGGGGACGCTACATTGATGACTGTCTCCTACTCTGGTCTGGGTCACAATGTAAACTTGAAGAATTCTGCAGACATCTCAACACCAACGACATGAACATGAGGTTCACTAGCTACTCCAGTACCTCCAGTGTCACTTTTCTGGATGTTGAAATCTACGTTAAGTCAGACATACTTCACAGTCGGTTACATAGAAAGGCAACATCATGTAACGCCATCCTCCATGCTGAAAGCTCGCACCCGCAACATCAAATACAAGCAATCCCCTATGGTGAATTCACAAGAGCAAGGAGGAATTGTAGCGAAGAATCTGAGTTCCAGAAATGTCTGATCAACATGAAACATAGGTTCAAGGCTAGAGGTTATAGTACTCGCACTATCTGCACTGCCGAAAAGAGAATCAGTAACATAAATAGGCAAGAAACACTACACACCCGACACACAACCCCTGAACTTAACCAGCCTGTCAGATTAATCACCGATTACAGTGACATGGGTCTAGCCATGAGGACAAGCCTCAACAGACACTGGGGCGTTCTACTAGCCGACACCACTCTTAGAGAGGTCATCCCCCCAAACCTCGAATCACCTACAGACGAGGAAGAACACTTAGAACTAGACTCAGCCCTAGCGTGCCTAGTCCCACCACTAGCCCCTCTTGGCTCACCACCTCCAATCTTGGTTTCTTCAAATGTGGTTGCTGCGGGGTCTGCAGACTAGCCCAACATGGAATTAGAGGCTTCACAGCTGTCAACAAGCAACATTACCAAATCAAGCATAACATTAACTGTTACACCAAGTTTGTGGTATACATTCTGGAATGTGCCTGCAAACGCTGGTACATCGGCAGTACGATCAGACCACTGAAACAACGCATCGGCGAGCACATCAGAGCCCTGCAAAATCAGGATACGAGATATCCCATGGCTATCCACGCAGCCACCTGCCCCAACCAAGGTGCAAAGAAAAGGATCTCCTTCTTTGGATTTGACACGGCAGTGGTCAGCGCCAGAGGTGGCAACAGGGAACTGAGACTGAGACGCCTGGAAGCCACATGGATCATGCGTCTACGGACGGTTCAACACGGACTCAACATAGACCATGAGCTACATTATTTTCTGGGTGAATGACCTCCGCACCCAGTAACTGCATTGAAACGTCATGTTTTTGTTGTTTTGGCTCTCGTATTCTGTACATTGTTCATTCACTAGTACTGCATGTCATCTCAGTACCTTTACCTCTTCGCATTCTGGGGATAACTTACTTAGCTATTTTTTTCCACACATTCGCTTTTATTATAGCTTTATTATTATACCTTTGTGGATCACGTGGCTGATTACTTTTAAAAACGAGTTCCTGCTCGCTCATTATCCTCATTGTGACGCATTCTAGATTCTACAGCTTATGTCCGGTTGTTCGTGTCTTTTGGACTATCCGATTCTGTACTTTTGATTATTCACGAGTACTACATGTTATCTGGTACCTTTACTTCATCATATTGGGGACCACTTTCCTAGCTGCTTTGTACACATTTGTCATTTCCTCTTGTTATTTACGTGGCTGATGATTTACAACGTTTCATGCCTACTCATTATTCTCGTTTGAACGCCCACTACTTCTCATTTACATTGGGCCTCCTGGGTATGCTCTTCTACTGACTATTGTTTCATACGATCTACTTTCGTTTTCTCTCCCCTTGTGCCTTATCCCTTGCCCCACCTTCGCTTTGCACCACTTAATAGTCCCCACCGTCTGGTCACTGGGCATCCCCTCCGGGCTCAGTCCAGTCGTAGGTCCGCCATTCCTTGCCCCTTCTCTTTACTCCCTTCATTGCAGGCATTCTGTACTCACCTTTTGCCTCTGCCTTTCTTTCCCGCGGACCTACCATCCCAGGCGTTTCCATTACCTTTGATCTTTGTTCGCGAGCTGGCCGGCGCCAGCATCTCTCTCCGCCCTTGGGTCTTTCTCTAGATTCCTTTTCATAGCGCGTCACCTCTGCCCCCTTTTTCACCCTCCCAACATGGCAGCCTCACACACGTATACCACGTGATACACCCTCGCGCGTTCTAGTCGCCATGGTGCCTATTTCCATTATTACACCCCTCCCCTTCCCAGTCCCAGTCCAGCTATCCCTCGGCACAAGCTGCTTCCGGTTTCGTCGGAGCTACCCTACAGGTATAGTGGCGTCCTCTGTTGCCGCTTCCAGTCCGTTTTCAGTCTGTCTCATCTCGCCAGCCCCTTGTCCTCACTCACGTTCTCTTCGTCCTCCTCCAGGCTTATCCGCCTCTTGGCACGCTTCATACTCATGGAGCGCCGTTAATCTCCTCCTGGGTAAGTTTCTGCACACTTTATTGTTTGTCGCTCCCATACCGCCTCCCCCCCCCAGCCCCGCTGCTCCTTTTCAACTACTCCGTCTTTTCCAGCTCCATTACTTCCGCCGCCACCTGGCTTTTTACCCTGTCCTCCCGCAGTTTCTGGACCTGATTACTTGGATTGGTAAGTCCACCCTTCTTTCCACTCTTCGCCACCGGCATCAATTTTCTTTCTTTTCTTCCCTCAACCCTAGTCTCGTGACCTTATATTAACTTTTATTGCAGTTCTGATACTTCTACCTTCGTCCCAGTACTCAAGCCTGCTACATTCCGCTGATTACTTCTCCTTGGCACCACTGCCCACACCGCCCACAGGCTTCACGACTAATCCCGTGGCACGCACCCCGTGCCCGGTCTCTACGTGGAGCACCGTCTCCTCCTTTTATTAGTGCTTTGCGCACACCCCCGAGCCGGGTTGGAATTATCACCGGTCTTACGGTGAGTTTCCTTTACTCCCTTCGCTTTGCCCACCTTACTTTTGATTCCCCTCTTATTCTGCTCGCCCTGTGGCCCCAGTTCATCCACTTTTCTTTCCGCAGGGTTCTGCTTTTTCTATCCTCACTCTTGCCACACAGGTAATTTCTCACTTCTTCCTTTTCTTTCCTCCTCTTTCCCTTTTGAGTTTCCTCCTTTCTTTTCCAAGTTTTGTTTTCTTCCCACCCCTTTTTCCTCCACCTCCTGATTCCCTTTCATTTTTTTATGATTTTTTATGCTTTTCTATGCTTTTCTCTTTTTCAACCATGCGCTCTCCCTGCTTCTGTCTCTCTTCTCACCTTAGTTTAGTATTCCGATTGGGATTCTCACTACCGCATCCAGGACTCCTACGCACCCCACTTCAATGTTGTACATTCCATGTTGTTTTTATTTTCTGTGTGATGGATTTAGTCTCACATATTCGCTGAGTACATGATGTTTATAGGTGATTCACGCTCACGGATGCCCACTTTTTACCTTGTCACGTGACTATGTACTTGTCTTTTCCCGCGCATTCATTCATGTTGTTTACACCATGAGAGCGGCACCTACACCCAAGTCACTTATTGCCATGCGCCTCTGCTGTTATGCCCACAGCACATGCACTTTAGGTGATCCCTTTTTCTCCTTGATCCTGTAGAGATTATAATGTTCGATGTTTTCCTATTGTTTTCCCTTTACCCCCTCACCCCATTTTTTGTATCCTTCCCAGCCCTGAAGAGTCACCGGATTACTCTGAGTGACGAAACACGTGTCGGCTGGTTGTTTATTGTTAATTCAGTTGTTTTTCATTAAATAACTTTTCAACTCTAATAGGTGTCGACCCCCACAACTGTTATTCGAACAATACGGTCACACTATCGTTATACCCTTACTACGTGTGCCCGGGACTGTGCTCGTTTTCTGCAAGTGTTTTCCACCTTGTTTTTCTTGCTCTTTCTGACTTGTTATTTCATTCACTTGTTCAGCACTTTTTCCATCCAACCTTATGATTCTGTATCTTAATTTTCTTACTTCGTTGGGCCAATTGTCTCCTTTTCTTGGCCTTTTGCCTCACTTCCTTTTTCCTCTCTTTCTGTTTTCCAATTCCTTTTTCTTGACTCTAGTTTTTGGTTTCTTTCTTCTCCACTTTCTTCAGACTCTGTTTCAGTTTTCTCGTTATTGTCTCTTATTTTGAATTTTATAATTTCTTCTTCCTCTACTTGTGGTTCTTTTCTTATCTTCCTTCGTTCACCTATTTCTGTCCCTCCTCGAGGTTCTTCCGAATTTGTGTTAGTTTCTCTATCTGCTTCTAAATTTCCCTGTTCTTTTGTTTGACTATCTGTCCCTATTGCTCCTCGGGGATCTTCCGATTTTTCTAACTTTCTGTTTGAAACTCTCCCTTCTTCATCTATTAATATTATTTCCGAAGGATTTTTACCACAACTTGTACTTGGTTGCTCACTGTTACTATCTTCTGGCTCAGTTTCTTCTCTTATGCTTTCAAATTTCCAATTTCTTTTCAGAGTTTCTTCACAATCTGAATGATCCGTATCAGATTCTGAACTGGTATCTGATATTTCCAGATGTCGACTCACATGTCGATCTTCAAGTTCTGGAACTTCAGCTATTTCCTCTACTTCTTCTGTCGTTGCACTTGTAGTTGGGTCTTTCAGATGTCGACTTACAGGTCGATCTTCAGATTCTGGCACCCTGTTAGTTTCTTCTTCCGCTTCTGATGCTGAACTGTTATCCAATATTTCCAGATGTCGACTCACATGTCGATCTTCAGGTTCTGGAACTCTGATGGTGTGACTGGCATGCACCCAGTGTTTCACTCCTGCACATTTGACTGCAGTGGTTGTCACCAGGATCACTTGTCGGGGTTCATCCCAGCGAGGAACCAAACAGTTTCTTCTCCTGTGGACTTTTATGCGGACCCAATCTCCTGGATTCAAGTCGTGAGCTGGTTTTCTTTCAAGAGTGGTCGCATCTGGTCCAACCTGATGAAACACAGAACGTACCACATCAGCCAATCCTTTGCAATAATCCAGCACCAGATCATCAGTTATAGTCAGTAGTTTGTTGACAGGTACATATGCTTGTCTCATTGCTCGTCCCATAATTATTTCATGGGGACTGAGTCCAGTTTTCCTTTCCGGAATACTTCTGATTGTCATTAAAACTAATGGCAAGGCATCTGGCCATTTGAGTCCTGTAGCTTGACACATTTTTCCTAACCTGTGCTTAATTGTTCCATTCACTTGCTCTACTATCCCAGAAGCCTCTGGTCTGTATGCACAATGCAATTTCTGTTTCATACTAAGTGCTTCACAAATCAGTTTAACTAGTTCATTTTGAAAATGTGTTCCTCTATCTGTTTCAATCGTGACTGGAAAACCATACCTCGGAATGAATTCTTGCAGCATAAGTTTTGCTACCGTGATTCCATCATTCCTTCTGGTCGGGTATGCTTCCACCCAACGGGAAAACAAACAGACGATCACAAGGACATACCTTAGTCTGTTGCACGGGGGCATTTTAATAAAATCCATTTGCATTCTGGTGAAAGGACCTCCTTCTCGTCATATTGTTCCTAGACTCATTACTGTCTTTCTTCCTGGATTTAACTGTTGACAAATAAGACATCTTTGACAAAGACTTTCAGCTATGGCTCTGAATTTTGGATTATACCATGTTTGTCTAAACAGTCTGATCATTGAATCTCTCCCAATATGGGCTTGTCCATGGTACATCCGTGCCATGTCAGAAATCATACTATCAGGCATAACTGGTCTTTCATCTCTGTAAACCCATACATCATTTTCTTCATGTTTTCTACATCCTGCTTTTATCCATGTATCTTTTCCTCATCATCTGCTGCTTCCTGTAACTGTCTCACCTCATCCCATGTCTCAACAGGGTTAGTAAAAGCAAAGGACAAGAAATATGCTCTCTTTCTCGGTTCCTGTTTAAAGAAACCACATTCTTTGCACAGTACTGTGCAATCTCGTCAGCATATTTATTACCAACAGTTATGTAGTCTTCCCCATTTTTATGTGCATTGCACTTCACAACAGCAATCTCTTTAGGCAGCTGTATCGCCTCAAGCAACCTTTTCACAAAATCTCCATTTCTAATTGGTGTTCCTGCAGACGTCAAGAAACCTCTTTGTGACCAAATCTGACCAAAATCATGCACCACCCCAAAGCCGTACTGGCTATCTGTCACAATCGTAACCCGTACATTTCTTCCCAACTTGCATGCTTGAATCAGAGCTACTAGTTCTGCGACTTGGGCAGACCGTATCCCTTTCAGACAAGATGCTTCCATTACAGTTGCTACTGTGCAAACCGCATATGCTGCACTTAGAACTCCATCACTCGTTCTCAAACATGAGCCATCCACAAACAGAATATAATCTGATTCCTTTAAGGGCTCATCTCGTATGTCTGATCTCGGTTTTGTACAATTTTCAAGCACATTCAGACAATCGTGATCTACTTCATCCATTTCAATTACACTCTCTTCATCTGGTAAAGATGTCGAAGGATTCACATTCATACATCTGTCAATGGTCACATTATCTGCACTCAAAATTACTTTTTCATACCTAGTCAGCCGACTATGTGTCATGTATTGGGTTTTCGTTCTTGTCAAGAGAATTTCCACAGAATGGGGAACATATACTCTCAGTGGATATCCCATCACTATGCCTTCACTCTGTTCCAGACTCACCCAAGTAGCAGCAACTGCTTTCAAACATCCAGGCAACGCTTTCGCTACAGGGTCTAAAACAGCTGAAAAATATGCAATGGGTCTTTTCATAGTTCCATGTCTCTGTACCAAGACTGAAAATGCACATCCATCTCTTTCACTGCAATACAACTCAAAATCTTTCTCATAGTCAGGCATTCCTAATGCTGGAGCTTCACATAATTTCTTTTTCAGCTCTCTGAATGCTTTCATTTCTTCATCATTCATTTCAAAAGGATCTTTAACATCCTTCTTTGTCAGTTTTTGCAACGGTTTAGCAATCAGCGAAAAACCGCTTATCCATTGTCGACAATATCCAACCATTCCCAGAAACATTCTTACCTCTCTTTGCGTTATTGGAGCTCTCATTCCTTGAATCATTTTTATTCTTTCAGTCGTTACCTTTCGCACTCCTTTCTCAATTTTATGCCCTAAATACTGGACTTCTTGTTGACAAAACTGCAATTTTGATGGGGACACTTTATGTCCTCTTTTGCTAAATGATTCAGCAAAGCAATTGTATCATTGACACATGCTTCCTTCATTTTTGATGCCACCAGTAGGTCATCAATATACTGAACCATTACTGACTTTTCTGGCATTTTTAAATCTTCCAACGATTTCTTTAAAATCTGATTAAAGATTGAGGGACTTTCTGTGTACCCTTGAGGAATTCGGCACCATGCCAAAATACGCTCTCCAAACCTAAACGCAAATAATGGCTGGCTATCTGGATGCAATGGAATAGAGAAAAATGCATGACATAAATCAATAACTGTGTACCATTCTGCTTCACGTGGAATCTGGTATAGAATCACAGTAGGGTTCGGTACTATTGGGCAACAAGGCACTACAATTTTGTTTACCTTCCTCAAATCCTGTACAATTCTATATGTTCCGTTTGGCTTTTTCAGTCCCATTATTGGCGAATTACATGGACTGCTCATAATTTCTTTTAGAATCCCTTGTTCAACCATTTTGTTTATTACTGGCGTTATCCCTTCAATTATTTCTGATGTCAGTTTATACTGAGGCGTATTTGGGTAACTCGTTCCTTCTTTTACGGTTATTTTAACGGGATCTACTTCTTTCATTAATCCTATATCTTCTCCTGTAAAATCCCATACTTCTTCTGTCACTGTCTTTTTTAATTCAATTGGGATTTTCTCTGCATCAAATACAGGAAACAAATCATTTACTTCTGGTTCCAAATTTACCATTGTCATTTTATACAGCACATCTTCATCTGGGGTCTGAAATGCAATTCCATCTGGAGTACAATAGATAGTGCAATTCATCTTGCACAATAGATCGCGTCCTAATAGGTTCATGGGACTACAATCGCATACCACAAATCGGTGCATTTCACTAAATGGACCAATCTTTACCTCCACTAAGAAGCGTCTTAATTTGCTGATTTGAAACTCCAACTACTTGGATATGTTCACCTGAGAGAGGAAGGTTTGGAATTTCCACTGACCTAACAGTAGAACGGGTAGCTCCAGTGTCTACAAGGAATGTTACATTTGCACCATTCACTTCTCCATCCACAAATGGACCAGACTGATCTACCTCTAGAGTTGCGCCAAGCACGCACTCTTCCCCCTCTCCTAGGCACCGTCAGAAACTTTCATCCGTGTCATCCTCACCCTGTCGTAACCAATATTGAGAAATTGCAGCTGCACGCAGCAACTGTGTTACCTGTTCTCCTCCATAGAATCCTGTTTCTGCACTGTATTTCTGTTGGTTAACACTCTTGGGAAGTGGTGGTTGTGGCACCTGACTCTGTTGAGTAACTACCTCACTCTGCAACTGTGAATTTAATGATTGATTTTCCACATTAAGTTTTGGAGGAAATTTACACTTGTTTCTCCAATGCCCTAGCTTTCCGCAGTTGTGGCATGGCCACTTTTTCTTTGCCTCATCTATGCTCATTTGTCCTTTTCCTTTACCTATATTTGGTCGAGATCTAGCCTGTCCTGCTTCATTACCTGTATTACTCAATTGAGCTTCTTGCTTCTCTGCAACTTTCACCTGTGCCCACATGGCTTTTTCTTTCAATTTACGCTGTCTACTCTCAATATCATCACTACAATACTTAGCATATCTCAAAACTTCATCAACTGTGCTATTCTGCCAGCAAATCATATGCTGCTTAATCATTTCACTTATCTCTGGTTTCAATCCATACACAAATCTATATACAAAATGACTCATATCCTTCTCATTTAGTGTCTCATAACCACTGTACTGTTTGAAAACCAACAACAGCCTTTCGTAATATGCATGCACTGATTCTTTACTTTCCTGCGTTGTTCTGTCTATTTTTACCCAATCTGTTTCTTTAGGTGGAATCTTATTCTTCAAAAAGGTAATTACTTGGTCATACTTCCTCATCACTTCTGGTCCTGGCGCTCCTGTTTTAGTATCCCTTGGATATTCTACAGTTGGCCAATCAATAGTAATCTTACATTCTGTCCACAAATCAGCTGGCACTACTATATCAAACAATCCATCCAAGTCTATCCACAACACTTTTGAAACCTTAACAAATCTTTCCACTTGTCTGTACCATTCTACTGGCTTCTCTCTCAATTTTGGAAAGTCATTTGTAAATGACAGTATATCCTGTCTAGTCCATGGAACATGCACATAAGTACCACCTGGATTTTCTCTCATCGGGTACTCCCTTACAATTTGTTCCTTATCTGTCACTGCAAAAGCCAAAGATGCTTTATCTGTTGTTTTCTCGTTCTTTTTCGTCCATCTATTTCTCCATCTATCCACATCACCCCATTTTCTCAGTAAAACAATTAACTCTTTTATTTGGGTCAGTCTTCCTGATGTGTTCAAATTCTCTATATCCTTCTCACAAAAATCTACTCTGTATTGTTTCTGCAACGTTCTCACTTTTACAAACTCTACTCCTAGTTCACTCGCTGTCTCTTCCAATTTGTCATGTAAATTCCTAGCTCTCCATGTAAGACTTTTGCACAAAAACATGATTTTATCATCCTGATAATTTTTTAATTTTTCTGTACCAATCGTTCCTAGAATCAATTCTTCCATGTCTATTTTCAACCTGATTACATCTAATGGTTTTACTTCTGTTTCTTTCATTTTTATTGTTTTCATCCATTCATTTAACTCATCTGGAGTCGGACCTACAGGCGTACTATTTAATTCTATCCAATTGCTACTTCTTTCTGGTGTCCCTGATGCAGACTCCGTTACCATAGGTATTCTCCTAATTTCATTCTCATTTATCGTCAAATTAGTAGGTGGGCTTGGTCTATAGGTACTAGCCAAATGGTGTGCACCTTCATTATTCAGTTCCATCCCTTCCCTTTTTCTTTGCAAATGTGAATTCATAGGAATCACTAAAGAATGTTCATCAATTTTCTGATTCTCAAAAATTGGCATTACTGGACCTATCGTTACTGGTACAGTTACAGCTTCCATATTCTTTGTCAATGCTCTTATTTTCTCAGTCAATTCTCTTGTTGTTTTTGCTAATTCTGTTGCATTGTCACTTTCTATCTCTTCATTTGGTGAAGTTTTTAATTGATCTTGTGACCTATTTATCTCATCTCTTCGTTCGGGATTTTTATTCCTCCCAGTTTCCATTGGCGGTGCATTAGGTGTCACCACCGCAGAAGTCTGTTGGTATGGAGGTGGGTTTCTGTTTAAAATATCTTCCAGCAATTCGTCATCCGTTTCACTACCACCATACACATACTTTTCTATAACTACATGTTTCTTTTTCTCTGTACACTTTCTCTTTGCTTCTTCCTCAACTGTAAAAGCTGGAAACAAACCTCCTGTCATATTAGCACATCTCCAACGCTTTATTCTGTCCTCATGATTTACTCCCCATAACCTTCCAGGCACAAACTCATGATTCTTTAATCCTCTAAATCTCTCTCGTTCATACATCTCATCTTCCCATTCAGTTAAAGCTTCAAACTGTGTCGGTCTAGGTCTAGGTTCTAACATTGCCATCTTTTATCTCAAATTCCGTAGTACAGCTACATTAAATGAACCATTCTCAGGGAAAGCCAAAGCTCCATCATTCTTGGTATATTTTGTCCAATTTTCTAACCATATGCATATATGATATCCATATTTCAGCATCATATGTGAAGCTGGTGATTTCGGCGGAGGAATTATTTGTCCCTCTCTAGTCACTACCTTTTTGTCTTTCTTAAAGAAGTTCTCAACTTTCGACATCCACGTCGTTTTCTCTCTACCATATTCATAATACGACATGATTCACAATCGCTTTTCTCCTCAAATGATCTGCAATTCAACACTGTTCTCTATGTGTTATTCCAACCAATACTAGCGCGACTCACACTAACACTCCAATCACAAACTTCCACGTCACTAGGCTATTCGTCCAATCCTAGCGCGACTCACACCAAAGCTTCAATCAGAGCGATTTCTGTCTATGGCGCACTGTCCAATCCCAGCGCTGCTTTTGTCTATGTCAGTTCTGCTCTTGTCTCCGTATGACTAGCGCACTGTCCAATCCCAGCGCGGCTTTTGTCTACGTCAGTTCTGCTCTTGACCCCTCCTTTACAAAATTTATCGGCAATTTCTTTTTCAACAATTCTTTGTTAGTTACAACATTTAAAACACATTTCCATTGTCTGATTCGCTAAACAAAAGAAATAGCTTTGACCATTTACACAAGAACTCTGTAATTTCCAGTAGGCAGCGCTTACCTCTACCCTACCACAGAATTTTCTGTTTCGCCGATAAAGTAGCACTTCCCTCTACCTTACCCTTCTTTCAAGCAAGCGGTAAACCCGTTTCTCTGGGGATAATCACATGTGGAGACTATACTGCTCCTGAGAATTAAGGCCAGAGTTTCACAAGAAAACCGATCACTATTTCACTTACACACCTATTATACGGAAAATGTCCCTATCATAACACAACCTGTGTTATTACCAATATGAACTCAGACAATGCACCATTCCATGTGACTTCTCTTGCCACACGTGTTCCACTTCCTACTTCCCAGAAGCGTGAAAACTTACATGTAACGTAATGCGACTCAACATAAAGTGTTAGACATGAACTTATCAATAATCAATAATCAATAATCACCAAACTAATCTATAGTAACCATCCTCTGCTACCAAGAAATCTGATCCAGCGCTAACAATAAAAATTATTCTCCTATATGCTTCGGTCATCCAGGTGCAGCTATTCCTCCAACACACAAACTATATCCATATGATGGTGGGGCCCATAACACCGCATATACATTCACTTACTCATTTATTCCCTGGATTTCCTCCGTCCTTAACCTAGAGAAAACGATTCGCTGGAAGGAGACGGGATACCTCTTTTAACATGTCATAATGTTTCTCATTTGCTTTAAGGTATTCCGCTCATTGGTCGATGGACCAACTAGTAGGAATCAGTTTGTGGTGATTAAGACCAGCTCAATCACAATAAACTCTTTAACATTTTACCTTAATCATTAAGCAAAAGAATCACTGAGTCATTTGTTTAAAGAATAATAGAGTTTATATAAAGTTTGAAGCAAGAAATAAGTTTTAGCTTATTATTCAGATTATTACATTTATCATCAATATAAGAATAAATTGAAATTGCAATGCATATCTATTAGACGGAAAAAATAAGGTTGTCATAGCAAGAACTCTAAAAGATCAATCTATCTGTCTTGGAAAAATCTAATAGTTCTAAATGAAAAATCTATCAGGAATAAAAAGGTTCTCCAAAAACAGCATCTTATACTCAACTGGAAATAAAAAATAGCAGCATCAGCTCGTCAGCATCAGCAACCGCAACTTCACCCATCTACAGCATCTAACTCTCCAGCATCTAACCCCTCCCACCAAGAGTAGGTCTTCTTATACCCTAATTCTAGCTTACTGAATAAAAATGTTGCATCTTCATGGCGTGATTCTCTCTCATTGGTTCACTCAGGACCATATACATTTTAATCAAACTTCCTTGTCTTAACCAGTTCCTTGTGGAATGTCCATGCTTGCATCATTTCCCACAGTTCATGACATTGCTCATCCGTTTCGATCAGTCCAATTTGTATCTTTTTCTGCTACTTTTTAGATTCAACAGTTCCGTCCATTTATTCAGTTTGACTTCTCACGCTTCTTGCTGATCATCTTGGCACACATCTGCTCAGAAAGGTCACAATAACCTTGACCATACTTCCGTCTTAGCCTCTCAGCATGAACACGTGGTCATCCCTTTTCACAGCCTCTCTCCTCTACCACACGGCTTCTTGGACATGCGTACTCTAGCTTATGGCGGCCATTTTATATCGCTGCTCGACAGGCCTAAGCGCACTATTTTCAAAGATAAACAAAATATTGTTAAAATAAAGAATATAAACCCTTTAGTTTCCCTCCCGTCTTTCTACGTACCCCAATTAGGTATTACCTAGCAAAAAAAATAACATATAAAGCTGTCCCTTACTTACCATCGCTTTATTTTGCCACCACACGTTTTATTTAAAAAGCACAATCATGCGTTTATTATTTATTAGTACGCAAATATTACGTTATATTAGACACGTAAACAATTATAAGTTGATTAATTTGCACACAAAATAGCGTGTTACCTTTACCCTTTACATGTAACATACATCGTTGGTTATTTACTTAAACGAACATGTTTATTAATTATTTTACGAAAATTATTAGGAGGTTAAAAAAATTTCATTTACCCTGCTCCATCACTGGCCAACCTAACTGTAATGTTATGACAGTGGCCCGATTGGCCCTGTGGTGTATATAATCTCTGTAAAGTCATGCCAAGTGCCAGGTGGCACAGTGTTTATATGTGATTATGTTCTAATGTGTTTTATGGCTAATACAAAGGCTATTTTTACATAACCTTGTGTGGAGTTTCTTTTGTGTGTCGCTGCTGTGAGTGCGTTGCGCAAACACTTTACACATTGCCTCTGGGATAAGCCTGACTGCTCTGCCAAGCTACCAAGAGGGTGAGCAAGGGTTATCTTCAGCGTGTAACTCCCTTGCCCTGACTAGAGTGGTGGTTCCTGCCTTGCCTAGGCGCTAGGCCTAGCCAACCAGAAATCCCATTTCTAACAGTGCGCCTTTGGTGCACCGGCGGCGGCTGGAAGGACACACTGGAGGGGGAGGGGCCATGGGGGCAGTAGCGGATAGACAACATGGGGAGCGCAAAGGAGAAGAGAACAGAGAGAGAACAGAGAAAAGATAAAAAAGAGAGAAAAGATAGCGGAGAGAGAAAAGAGAAGAGAAGAGAGAGAGAAGAGAGAAAGGAGAAAAAGAGAGAAAAGAGTGCAGAGAGCACAGAAAAAAGCCAGGAGAGACAGAACAGCAGAAGAGCAGAGTGCTCTCCCACTGGACCACAAGGGATGAGGCGCAGGCAGGAGCCTGCAGGTGGAGGAGGGCCTTGAAGACCCTGTACCCAAGCTCAGGTGGCAGTATTTAGTGGTGGAACTGGGCAGGGAAGGTCACACTGACCAGGTCAGTGGTTTAGCTCTTCTTGCCGCACAGCAGCCACCATTAAGTAGGGGTTGGGGGGAGGGCTGTCAGGTGGGAGGCGGGAGCGGGAAGTACACACTGGAGGGGGAGGGGTGGCGAGGGCAGCAGCAGCGTGGACAATGCAGGGAGCACGAGGAAGAAGAGAACAGAGAGAGAAGAGAGAAAAGAGAGCAGAGAGAGCAAAGAGAGAAAAGAGAAAAGAGGGCTCAGAAAAAAGCCAGAAGAGGCAGAACAGCAGAAGAGCATAGTGCTCTCACACTGGACCACCAGGGATGAGGCACAGGCAGGATCCATCGGGTGGAGGAAGGTCTCAAACACCCTGTAACTGAGCTCAGGGGGAAGCACTTAGTGGTGGAGCTGCGCGGGGGAGAGCAGTCACACTGACCATGTCAGTGGTCTAGCTCTTGCCGCGCAGTGGCCGCCATTAAGTAGGGGTCGGGTGGGCAGTCAGCTGGGAGGCGGGAGCGGGAAGGACCCCCTCAAGGGGGGAGGGGCCGCGGGGGCAGCAGCAGAGTGGACAACGCAGGGAGCGCGAGGGAGAAGAGAACAGAGAGAGAAGAGAGAAAAGAGAGAAAAGAGAAAAAAGAGAGAAAAGAAAGCAGAGAGAGCAAAGAGAGAAAAGAGAAAAGAGGACACAGAAAAAAGCCAAGAGAGGCAGAACAGCAGAAGAGCAGAGTGCTCTCCCACTGGACCACAAGGGATGAGGCGCAGGCAGGAGCCTGCGGGTGGAGGAGGGCCTCGAACAGCCTGTAACCGACCTCAGGGGCAGCACTTAGGGGTGGAGCTGCGCGGGGGAGAGCAGTCACACTGACCAGGTCAGTGGGCTGTTATTGTGCACGGGCTGAAAGGGCAGGAATGCACCATATCTTGTAAATATAGTGCATTCCTGCCCTTTCGAATTGGCATAGGGCAGCACAGCAAAATGACTTGCGGTGCTGCCCTACCCCTTCTTTGTAAATGCCCCCAAGTGTGTGCATGCAGTAAAGGTATTAACAATCAGGATCTCCTAAAGCAAATATTCAGTTGCTAGAAATTTAAAAAGCCCCCTTAACGGCTTGATCAGTTATCTTTAAGATTTTTTTCTAGTTCCCTAAAAGCATACAACACATTTTTAAAGGTCACCTACACACAGATAACAAATTCTCATAAAGAAATAGGCTGTGCTTAATTAAAATAGCAACGTAACATGCGAGTGAATTCAAAATTCTATAATTCTAAGTAAAAATGTACCAGTGTGCTCTACCATTAGAGATCTAATGGCATTGATTTGGTGCGTAGCAACTACACAAAACCTAATATATGGAAGGAAGGAAGTACATAGTAGGACAGGCATGTAGAAACATAGAACCAGGGAAACTGAATAAAACACTGATTAGAAAACGAACTTAACAAAGTAATTTGAGGAAGGAAAGGAAGCCTAAAGTAATTCGAGGAACAGTGTACCTATTACACTTCAAAATCAGGTAGCTTGAGAAAGCACGGTTCAGCTTTCTCTTCACAGACACACCAGGAGGCTTCCAACCCCACGACCAACATATCAGCAGCCGCTGTCAAAACAAGAACACAGTAATACAAAAGTCACTGTGCAGCCATTTAATTAGGACAACATGCCAATCAGGCAATGCAGGCACACAGCACGACTGTTCTAATAATATTTAAAAAAAAGTGCGTTTGAATCGGCAAACTAGTTTCAGTGCAAAAAAGAACGTAGTTGGAGTATACTTTATACCTTCGCAGATAAAAAATAAAATATGCATTTTGCAGATACCTCGTTTTTACTCATAGTCATCTTTAGTAAAAGAAACAGTCTAGAAAAAAACGAGTAGCATACAAGCAGCCAACAGGATGATGTGAACAAACGCTATTGTACTGAGGTCCATTATGCATGTTTGCACAACAGCAAATCACACATTGTCACCCCACTTCAACAGCACATGAGGATCAGTGAGAGTCCAGAGTAAGATGGGCATGACAGCAACCTAGGGAATTGTTTACAAAGCCTAGCTTTTCACCTGACATCCGTAATACATGGGCGCATCCTCTCCTGCTCTCCATTGACAGATCTCTGCTTCTCCTCATACTCATTCCGCCTCTGGCAGCAGCCAGCTTCTTCCAACCTGTAACTGATTGTTCTTTCGGGTGACACGATGACACTTTTCTCTTACAGATCTCCCGGCTCCTTTCTCGTGCTTCACACATGTCAGGGATTAAAGTAAAGTTCTGCCCCTCTTTGGTAGGTGTTGTTCAAATTTACACATGCACATCAAGCTCCACAACACATAACAATAATTCTGACGTGAAAAGTATCAGTCTAACTTCGCTAAGGAGCAATAACATGATACATATGATGTGCTGTTGCTGCAGCTTTTGGTTAACTGTAAAGTATCGCAGAGGCACAGGGTAATTACAAAGTTTCTAAACAATATATCACAACAGTTATAAAAACTTTTAGAAAAATATATATTACCCATAGTATAGAGTTGGGAAAGGCACATGACTATCTTTGCCTACTACAGTGAATAAGAAGTCATAGGGAATTGTTATTACTCTCCTTCAGTGCTTAATTTGTATAACAATAAGGGCCGGGCCCAAAGTTTTGCTCAGAAGACCCCAGCCAGTGCTCAGAATTTATTTATTTATTTATTTAAATTTATATATGGCGCACAGCTACCCGGAGGTTTCCCGGCGCCTATGGACACGACGTAACAAGAGAGGATCACGCGAGACAGAATCTATTGATTAAAGAGCCAGGTTTTCAGTTGTTTGCGTAATTTAAGATGGTGTTTTTCCGCGCGGAGGGGCATTGGAAGGGAGTTCCAAAGGAGGGAGACAGATAGGCAAAGGATCGTCCTCCCATTCTGGCTCGTTTGATCCTGGGTACTTGAAATTTTAATTGAGTCGAAGAGCGAAGTAGACGTGAGGGGCGGTAGTGTTGCACTAGGGCATTTAAATAGTGGGGGGCTAATCCTTCATTTATTTTGTGCATATAGCAGAGGGCTTTAAACTTGGCTCGATTGTCAATATGCAGCCAGTGCAGTTTGCGAAGCGCTCCTGATGCGGAGGCTGTTCTGGGAAGTTGGCATAGTAGTCGTGCTGCGGAATTTTGGATCACCTGGAGTTTACGAAGGTTTTCTTTGCTGGCACCCAGGTAGAGCACGTTGCCATAGTCCAGCCTGGACATTATCAAGGCCTGAATGACGGTTCTCTGTGTAGTGGTGGGAAGCATCCAGAGAATTTTTCTAAGCCATTTTAAGATGACAAAGCAGGTGGATGCTACCTTAACTATTTGCTGCCGCATGGATAATTGGTCGTCAACGATGACGCCCAGATTGCGGGCTGATTGAGATGGGAGAGGGAGGTCGCCCATTTGCGATGGCCAATGCTGGGGGCCCCAAAGCTTTTTATTGTTCCCAAAAATGATGAGTTCCGTTTTCCCCCCGTTGAGTTTTAATTTATTGAAGTGCATCCAGTCAGCAATCTTTTTAGCCCCATCTGGAGAGAGGATGCTTTGGTGGTCTCCTTCGAAGAAAGCGAGAAGATAAGTTGGGTATCGTCCGCGTATGAATAGATTGTTAGCCCAGCTTGCTCTGCTAGCGTAGCTAGTGGACTGACGTAGATGTTGAAGAGCAGTGGGCTTAGAATGGAGCCCTGGGGGACTCCATACGAGGAGATCAATGTTTTGGACTGAGCTGCGGAAGAGAAGACCTGAAAGGTCCTATTGGACAGGAAGCTGGACAACCATTCAAGTGCCGTGCCGCAGATGCCTTTAGAATGAAGGGTTTTTAAAAGTGTAGTATGGGAGACAGTGTCGAAAGCGGCACTCAAATCAAGAAGAATGAGTGCCACAGTATCTCCTTTATCGACCTGTTGGCGGATATTCTCAGTGACTCCCAGGAGAGTCGACTCTGTAGAGAATCCTGCTCTAAATCCTGACTGCGACGGGTGAAGAATGTTTTGAGATTCAACATATTTCGTCAACTGGGAATTAGTGTGTTTTTCAAGGATCTTGGAGAACACAGGAAGTAAGGAAATGGGACGAAAATTGGAAAGGATATTGGGATCTGAATCGGATTTGTTTAGTAGTGGAAGCACCATCGCATGTTTCCAAGCTGCAGGAACTTTAGCTTCAAGTAGTGATGCATTAAGGAGCTCCATAATGATATTAAGGATAGAGGAGTCTAGTTTCAGAAGGATGGAGGGAGGGAGAGGATCATTGGGAGAACCAGATTTGATACTCGAAAGAATGTAATAAAAGGTGGGCATATCAAGGGGAGACCATTTATCTAGCGAAGTGTTAATGTTCCCTTGTCCAACTTTTAGGGAGGGGCACGGTGTCAGTGGGTCATTGATATGCGGGTTAGCTGGTCGTTGTTTGTCAAAGTCCAAGTAGATTTCCTCAATTTTGGCAACAAAGAACTCCGCCAGGTCGTCGCATTGTTTTGAGTCGAGAACAGGTGGCTCAGATCGGCAATTTGCACCTGATAATGCTTTCACTACTTTAAACAGGACTTTGGGGCAGTTTTGTGAGAGTAGGATGGTATGATTGGCGTGTTCGGCACGAGCCGCCTTGCATAAAGAGTGATAAATATTGGGGGTGCCGAATGCCAAGGCTGTGCAATCTTGATTGCAGCTCAGGCCTCTTCCATCCACCACCAGACACTAATTTCCTCTTTATCTCACTCTAGCACAGGAGCCTATCGAAACCTGAGGAGGCCCTCCTGCAAAGACCACCCAGGGCTCACCACCTACCACTTTGCACTGTCATAAAATCCAGTATATTTTTAAAACTCCAACAGCAACAATTAATAAAATGCCTATATATTGTTTCTTGCTAATTTCATAGACAAGCACAGAAATTACATATCTCCAAATTTCTAATAAACGGTGAGAAACACTATTAACATATAAACAATGCCATTTGTAACCTTCTTGTATAAGGTCAGGTCCTTTTGATGCAGCGGCAATTTCACGGTAATTTCTCAATGCAAAACCTCATTTACCTCTATTTACCGCTGTAAAGATGTTGGGCCCTTGACACCATGTATTACCTTCAGGAGACTTTATATAAACATGAAAAATCAAAAATGCAATTAATATCTAAGCCAATAAAGAGAGTTGTGAGTATTTTAAAGGGTTTTATTTTCTAGTCAAAAGTTAAGGTTCTCTGACTCTTTATTCATTAGTCAAATATCAATCAGGTTACAGAATTGAAAAAATAGGAAAAATAGCATTAATATAGAACATATTACAGTCTGCATACGAGGCATTCCATGTATTAAGAAAATGTGGAGCAAAATTGTCAGTCAGAAACTCTTAAAGAGTTTCTAAGAAAAGAGTGAATCTTGCAAGGCTAATCAATAATTAATAATGGCAAAAATCTCCCATAAAGAGAAATAAATGCATAGGACAAATATATCTTTTCAAAAGCAGTTAGTCAAAGCATGAAATTTAAAGCTTAGCACCTAAAATCTAAACCTGTTCTGATCCTCTCAGCTCTCTCTCTCTGCCTCGCTGTGCTGGTCTGTCTCTCTGTCTCAGGAGCTGCAAAATAGCCCCCACAGACGCAGCCCCTCCTTCTCTCTCCTCCCCGTCTCTGTGTCCAGCACAGAAGCTGGGCCTGGCCCTCAGGAAAAATGAGCAAAAAGCCACCCCTCCCACTTGTAAGCCATATTTCAAGCAAAAGCCCATGTGCTTGGTCCTCGTAGCTGGTCCAATCAGAACTCCAAGACACATCATCTCCCCATGGGCTGACTGGATACGTCATTAATCAGGCGTGTTCCTCATTACATGACTTCACATCCTTTTACATTTTAAAAACAATTAAATTTTTCTGTAACAAAAAGTATTAATTGTGAGTTTTTCTCTTCACTCCAGGCTACAAAAAAATATGCAACATAGTGAAGGTCGAAGAGACGGAAACAGGAGGGCGTGATTTATTAACAAAGCCCTTTCATTGAAAGTTGGTAGGGAAGAGGAGCACATTCCATTCTAATCTTCAAGGGCAAAAACTACAGTAAGCTGAGTCTACTAAAACAAACTGATATTACGTGGTTTTCTACACCGCAAGAATGCGTGTTAATTCAGCACAAATATGCTAGTTCAAGACACTTTTTCTAAATTAATCTAAATCAAATATATATTTCTATAATGAGGTTAAATCTAAACTACACATTAAAACAACTATGATTAATTAAATGAGCATTGTTTTACATGATTTCATTTGCAGGCCTCTTTCATGTTTTCATTTGCATGCACCAAAATCTGCGTGCCATTTTAGAAATGCTGTCTGCAGCTTTTTGTCATATAATAATGCATACATTTTATAGGTGAAATCTGAGCTCCATCAATTCACCCTTTGATGATAACAAATCATGATACCTCAAATGATTTGTAAATCATCACACTTATTTATTTTCACAAGTGACATTTTTATTGCAAAAGCTGAGCATATAACAATTTTACTTCTATTTCTAAGGCAAACACAAGTCTTGTCTGTAATCAGATCATATATATCCAAGCTCAAAGTTTAGTGCAGAGTTCTGTAAGTAGCTTCTTGGAACTGTTAGTTTCTTCTAAAATAAGTAACTAAATAATAAAAAGAAAATTCAACAGGACAGTTCTCTTTTCTATTTTCTTTTCTTCTTTTCCTTTCATCATTCAAAGATTCTTTCTCTTCAGCTCTTTGACAGTTCTCATTTATTGTTTCAGCCTTTCTTTTTCTCTTTGTCACCAGCTTGCCATCAGGGTGGCTCATACAGTTCATTCAAAGTGACATTCTGTACTTTTTCCATGCATTTTGACCACTCAGGTGCTGAGAAACTCCGACAGAGCACCATCAATTCTCTGCACTTTTCCAATCCAAGCCTTTCACTTTTATTTTCACCTTGATCAGATTCAGATGTTTCAGCTTTGGGTGCAAATGATTTTTCAAGGGACCACTTCAAACTTTTTGGATACCCTTTCAGCCAGCTTTTTCCTACCTCCACTCGTAGGCCCACAGCACTAATTTCTTCTTCAGAGGCTGCACCTGACTCTTTCACCCTTTTGACACCGCTTTCATCTGAGTCAGTTTCCACTTTTTGCTTTTGCAGTGCCACTTGCTTTAGTGCTGCTTCAGACTCTGTGTGTTCCCTTACAGCTTGACTGACCCTCTTCTGTGGACTTTTGACCACTGCCGGCATTTTTTCTTGAAGAGGAGCTGTTTTATCAAAGGGACACAGGACCATACGTGTGTGAGAGGCATACACCCAATTTGGAAGGCCACCACATTTCACAACAGTCTTTGCCAGGATCATTTGGAACAGGCCTTTCCATTTCACAGCATCTCTCAGATCAAAGTCATTGCACCATCCATTATGCAGATCTTGTGTAGCAGCTGCAATCTGGTGAGAAACTGCACGCTCCACGTCAGTCAGACCTTCACAGGAATGGCTAGTGTTTTCATCAGTGTTTTTCACAAGTGCATTTGCATGTCCATTTTCAAGCCACTTCGGTGATGCTGAAACACAGTCTTTTGCAAAGTGTAACTCTGTGCTGTCTTTGTGTTGCTTTATTATGCTTGAAACTTCAGGCAGAGAGTTAAAATTCAATCTTTGTCCATTCTGTTGTTCTGCACACATCATCTTTGAGACCTCATTATGATCTGATTTCAGAGAAACTGGCAATCTATACCTGTGCATCAGTTTTGGCAATAACACATTTACTACTAACAGGATACAATATTGTGCAACTGAATTAGCATTTCTCTTTCCCAGGACAACAGTGACTCCCAATTGAGAAATTATATTGCATGTTATGGTAAGGGTAATCAATTTCGAATTTTGGGCTGAGGTAACTACTGAAAGCCATGAAGCTTTGACATCATAATGTATAAGGAGCACAGCATGTGCTGCTCTTAATGTGTCATTGTTACCTTTCAAATATGGGCCATCTACAAAATGGACATTGTTGGGCTGAATCAGACGTTCATCCTTAAAGACTGATATTGGTTTCAGGCAAAAATTCAGGACATTTAAACATTTAGGTTCAGTTTGATCACAAACAATTTCATTTGCTGGCAGTAAGCTAAATACATTTGAATTTAGACATTTCTTGGTCACAGTATTTTCCCAAAACAACTCCACAAAGGAAGCAACCATTTCAATAATTGGAAATTCAATTATTATAAACTCACTCTTTTTATGACTGACATCTACCACAGCTACTGATTTAAGGCAGCTGGGCATGTCTGTGATGTTGGGGTCAACGGTCATTGGGAAATACGTCACAGACCTTTGAACACATTCATGTTTTTGAACAGGCACTGAGAGAGCGCAGCCCTCCCTCTCACTGCAAATTGGTGTATTTTCTTTTAAATAAACTTTCATTCCTACTGCTGGGGCGCGACACTTTTTCTCTTTCAACTCTAGGAATGCTTTGGTGCAATTATTGTCCAATGGAAGCGGATCAGACACCTCCTTGTGTGTCAGCCTCAGTAAAGGGTTAGCCACTAGGGAAAGGTTTGGTAACCACTCTCTACAGCAGCTAACCATTCCCAAAAACATCTTGACTTCTTTCTGAATTTGAGGTGGATTCATCTGGTGAATTATTTCCACTCTCTCTGGTGACACCTTTCTAGCTCCCTTTCCAATTATGTGTCCCAGACATTCATTTTCTTTTTGACAGTACTCCTGACTATCCCCATGCAATGATACTGTGACATGAACTTGACAAAAATCAATAACAATAAGCCATTCTTCCGCACATGGAATGTGAAAAAATATATTGGCTGGATTCGGTACTACAGGACAACATGGAAAAGTTATGCTATTAATCTCCTGCACTAATCTGTTCTTTTCATTTAGTTTCTGTGAACCTGTGATCAGAAAGTTACATAAACTTCCAATCAATTCCATGAAAAATCTTTTACTCAGTTTATCTCCAATTATGGGTAAAATTTCTGCAACTGATGGTGTTCTTGAATACATGTCATCTGGTTCTAATTTGAATAAGACATGTTCTGAACATTTTATTAATCTGACATCTTTCTCTGTGAACTCCCTTACTTCTGTGTTTATTATTTCTTTCAAATCAGAAGGTAATTTTTCAACTGTCTTTTCTGAAAACAATGCTACAGCTGTCTCTTGTTGGGACATTTTAAAATGTACCTCCTCATCAGGAATCTGAAAATTAACATTATCTGGTGTACAGTAATCTGTGCTGTTTAATTTGTAAAATAATTGTTTTCCTGCTAGGCCTGAGTCGCAAACAACAAATTGGTAATTTTCCTCAAATGGGCCTATTTTTGGTGCAAATTCTTCTAAAACTGGGTTTGTAATTTCTCCTTTTAAAATTCCTACAACTCAGGGGTCGATTCCGATCTCGGCCAGAAGCGCACCTAACAGTATTCGTCCGGAAAAAAACTAAGTCGAACGCGTGTTTCCCGACCGATTCGAACACTCGTCCGAAGAACAAGTACGATGCGCATAACAGCCCAGATTCCGAGCGAGCCGTACTCACCAATTCCAGCTCCTGTTCCCCGCCCGAGCCGGATCCGTAAACGCCGATTCGAGTCGCACGGAAGCAAATACACAGCACCTTCCGACCGGACGAGTATGATGCGCCTTCCGTACGCGCCGAACCCGTCGCTACGTCCGGCACGTTTGAGCATCCGGGAGAGCTGTACATAAGCTCCAATTCGCGCCACAAGACGATCCACGGCGACGAGACGGACAAGCCAGCGACGAGTACGAGTCGAAGCCACGAGAAACCTGAACGAGACGACCCAACCATGAAACCCATCGCGCAGGTCCTACCAATACTCTACATCTATTACCGGGACCGGTACGGACGCGTACGGCGCAGACGGTAAGTCAAACACCCACAACACAAACAAACGACACGTACACGAAATATGTCACACACACATAGGGATGCAGAAATGACGTACACTAGCAACAGCAGAACCATAGGGGCGGGATGGCTATCACAAATGCCATACACACCCATAGGGGGATGGATGCCTACCACTAATACCCTCCCCACCCATAGGGGGATGGATGCCTGCCACTACTACCATCCCCACCCATAGGGGGATGGATGCCTACCACTAATACCATCCCCACTCGTAGGGGGAATGGATGCCTACCACTACCACCTCCCCTACTCAGGGGGGCCAGGATGCCTGTCACTACTACCCTCCCCACCCATAGGGGGATGGATGCCTGCCACTACTACCATCCCCACTCATAGGGGGATGGATGCCTACCACTAATACCATCCCCACTCATAGGGGCCTGGATGCCTGTCACTACTACCCTCCCCACCCATAAGGGGATGGATGCCTACCACTAATACCATCCCCACTCATAGGGGGATGGATGCCTACCACTAATACCATCCCCACTCATAGGGGGATGGATGCCTGCCACTACTACCATCCCCACTCATAGGGGGATGGATGCCTACCACTACCACCACCCCTACTCAGGGGGCCTGGATGCCTGTCACTACTACTCTCCCCACCCATAGGGGGATGGATGCCTGCCACTACTACCGTCCCCACTCATAGGGGATGGATGCCTACCACTACCACCACCCCTACTCAGGGGGCCTGGATGCCTGTCACTACTACCCTCCCCCCATAGGGGGATAGATGCCTACCACTAATACCATCCCCATTCATAGGGGGATGGATGCCTACCACTAATACCATCCCCACTCATAGGGGGATGGATGCCTGCCACTACTACCATCCCCACTCATAGGGGGATGGATGCCTGTCACTACTACCCTCCCCGCCCATAGGGGGATGGATGCCTACCACTAATACCATCCCCACTCATAGGGGGATGGATGCCTACCACTACCACCACCCCTACTCATGGGGGCCTGGATGCCAGTCACTACTACCCTCCCCACTCATAGGGGGATGGATG
This sequence comes from Calotriton arnoldi, assembly GCA_963921515.1. Taxonomy (NCBI): domain Eukaryota; kingdom Metazoa; phylum Chordata; class Amphibia; order Caudata; family Salamandridae; genus Calotriton; species Calotriton arnoldi. The sequence continues at coordinate 36,393 of CAWUFW010009049.1, read as the reverse complement.
CCTGCCACTACTACCATCCCCACTCATAGGGGGATGGATGCCTACCACTACCACCACCCCTACTCAGTGGGGCCTGGATGCCTGTCACTACTACCCTCCCCACCCATAGGGGGATGGATGCCTGCCATTAATACCATCCCCACCCATTGGGGGATGGATGCCTACCACTAATACCATCCCCACTCATAGGGGGATGGATGCCTACCACTACCACCACCCCTACTCATGGGGGCCTGGATGCCTGTCACTACTACCTTCCCCACCCATCGGGGGATGGATGCCTGCCACTAATACCATCCCCACTCATAGGGGGATGGATGCCTACCACCACCACCACCCCTACTCATGGGGGCCTGGATGCCTACCACCCACACAACCCCTACTCATAGGATGGGTAATGCATGACACAACCAGCATACGCCAACATAAGGAATGTCTGAAAAATACATCCCCCCCAACACCATGACAAGCATGTGTAGTCTGTGTCAAATGCCTACAACATTGAACATGACATTGAACAGACAATGTGACCCCCTATCACATGTGTCACACATAAATGTGTGTGGCCTCCACAATGCAAGCAGACCATGACCACTGTGGCAATGGGGTCTAAAGCCCTATCACCACAGTGACCAAAATGTAAGTGTGGGGTCCATAGCTGAAGCACATTTTGAACAGTGTGGCAATGGGGTCTAAAGCCCCATCACCACAGTGACCAAAATGTAAGTGTGGGGTCCATAGCTGAAGCACATTTTGAACAGTGTGGCAATGGGGTCTAAAGCCCCATCACCACAGTGACCAAAAGGTAAGTGTGGGGTCCATAGCTGAAGCACATTTTGAACATTGTGGCAATGGGGTCTAAAGCCCCATCACCACAGTGACCAAAAGGTAAGTGTGGGGTCCATAGCTGAAGCACTTTTTGAACAGTGTGGCAATGGGGTCTAACGCCCCATCATCACAGTGAACAAAAGGTAAGTGTGGGGTCCATAGCTGAAGCACATTTTGAACATTGTGGCAATGGGGTCTAAAGCCCCATCACCACAGTGACCAAAAGGTAAGTGTGGGGTCCATAGCTGAAGCACATTTTGAACATTGTGGCAATGGGGTCTAAAGCCCCATCACCACAGTGACCAAAAGGTAAGTGTGGGGTCCATAGCTGAAGCACATTTCGAACATTGTGGCAATGGGGTCTCAAAGCCCCATCACCACAGTGACCAAAATGTAAGTGTTGTCATGGGAAAAGCTGCAAATGCCAAACTGCATGGATGATTCCTGGTCACACAACAACAAACACATCAGTGGCATAGTAGTGCTTGTGTCCCATAGCAACATAGATTGGGTGAGGCAAACAGTGCAGTGGCAATGAAACATCGCTTTGGCCATGTGCAGACAAACATCACCCATGGGGGCTCACATTGTCAACATTCACGAATAACACAATGACAGAAGTGACCATTATAATGCAGACCCACACATCTGCACCAATGGACACACAAATGTAGATATCCTGTGGACACTGTAGATGTCAGGTGAACAAATACCATTCCATGGCAGCAATAGGACATACAAACCATGATCATTGTGCTGACTGATGACCTAGGAGTCCCATGGACAGCAGGGGAAACCCACCAAACAACATACAGCCAATGGCACACTAAAGAAATGCCAATGCTGTGGTGCAAATGCACAAACACAAACAGGCAGACTCACACTGCATATCAAACACAACAGGTGATGGGGGGGGGTGCCAGTGTCCCTAGGCAACCACACAACACATGAGGAGGCCTGAATCCCTATTACACAGATGTCAATACAGTGCCACACAAAAGTAACTCATGGATCGGATTCCCCTATGTGGGCAATCAGGCATTGTTAGATGAGAGGGAGCCCAAATTACAAATGTCACACAAGCTTGTAGGAACAGCAACTAACACAGCAAGAGACAGATCCACCACAGCACTACCCCCAGGGACCCCACATTGTGGTGACACTGGCCTGCATGATAATCCCACTGTGATGACAAAGGTAGATGTCGTACACACTGTGAACCACAGTCATGTGTCCTGAGCAAGTAACTACCATCGCACCTACACAAGCACAAATCAATCAGCACGGCCTGTCAGTCAAGGCCAACATGGAGGTAGGGGTCTAGCCGTGCAACAACTCTCATTTGCACACACTCAACACCACACACCTTGACCTCCACCAATGTACTGCAGTGAAGCTCACATGGACTGGTGACATTGCACATGCACCCTTGACAATCCCAGGGGTGGTGGGGGGAACTAAGGTGGAGATACCCATCTCACATGGCAAGTCAACAAGACTTGTGAATGTCTGACACACTGCACAGTACGCTGTACATGGGCATGACGTCAAATCCACACCAACCAATGGGATCCCGGCCACAGTCACACACCAATGAAGAAGCCAAGGTCACCCACAAAGAACACACATAGACAACTTCCAACATTGCAGCTCTGACCCTGAGGAGTGGCAGCAGTCACACACACAACGTGTCACAATCACTGAAAGCTAACACAAACTGTAAATTACATGACTTGTGTAACCAACAAGTGCCAAGGGGAATCCTGACTGTGTCTCATCTGCGTTTGCCCACAAACTCAGCCCTGACAGCAAACACACCTATGGATGACACCCTGATCACCAGTAATGTGCCATGCACCCACATCACAGAGAAACCAGGGCGAAGATTTGGGGGGAACATTGCTCAACTCAGCAAGCATCACAAACAGGAACATCACTAGGGAACCCAGCCTGCGTAGCAAAATGGAAGTGAACACACACAGACATGCTCACACAACACACACCTTGGGCTCAGGCAATGTCACGGAATTACACACTGCCATGAGGGGACTCCACTCCTGTGTACGGAAAGCTGTGCCATACGTTGTCTCTGCAGGGCTCAATCATGTCAGCAGAACACTTGGTCACTCAGTCAACAATTAGCACAAAATGAAGGCTCTCATCACATCAGCCTGGTCATGGCAGTGTCACCGAAATCATCTGCACCGATCAAATACACATGTATAGCAAGTTGCACTGATACCACAGATGAGTCCTTCCCCATTGATGCCCAAACTTGCATGTCCAGTGGAGATGGTCACACGGTCAGGGAAATAGGCAAATTGAACAATGGCAAGCACAACAGATGTGCAGGGGTGTAAGCCACAGATGTGATATTGCAAAAACATGTAGGGAATCCCATTGGCAAATATGAAAAACATGACACCCTCATATTGCTGCAAAGGATGACATGGCTACACACCAGGATAGGACACATTCACCCTGGACCACATGTGGTCCTGCACAGTAACACTTCATTTACCGGATAGCAAAAATCACCATCACTGCAGCAAGGGCATGTTTAGCATCCTCAACATCATGTACATCTGAAGCAAAACCACTGGAGAACTGAAAGGAGCTTTATTCAGCATATGTGATTTTGAAATAGAAAGTCCAGACAAAACCCAAAGGCCAATGGCCAGTCCATGACGAAAGTCCAAACAGGGTGACAGTGGCAGATGTCACCCTTTGCTTTCCTGCACTGCTACTAATCAGGGACACTCCCCTCGGAGGGGCATACAGGGGGTCAGGCCAGGCACCACAGGGACAGGATCAGGGCTCACCAGAAGGAGGCAGGGAAGGGGTGGCTGGTGGTGGAGAGACATAGACAACTGCAGTGGAGGTGTCTGACATGGTGTGTGCCGGCACAACTGGGGGGCATGAGTCAGATGGTGTGGGTGCCGGCACAACTCCAGTGGGCTGGCCAGATGGAGTGGACAGGTTCCCCACTGCAGTGCCCAAATCAGACGGGGTGGTAGTGGACTCCACTGCAGTGCCCATCTCCGGGGGAGTAGAATGGGGTTCAGGTAAGGTGGGCAGGACAGAGGGGAGGACACGGTCTCCACACCAGTGGCACAAACATGTGCAGCGGGGGTGTGGGGCTGGAAGAGCAAGTGGTAGGTGGAGAAGGCCGCATCATTTTGGGGATGGTGTATCTGTGGGTGGGGGAACCTGGGACAGGGTGTGGTGGGGGAACCTGTGTTGTGGGTGCCTGAGGGATGAAGGAAGGAGACTGTGTGGTTGACCTGCAGGGCGGTGGCGGGGTCTTGCTCTTCCGGGACCGGGGGACTTGCGGGTGGGGGCCTCAGTCTGTCTGCGCCTGGGGGAGGGTGTCCGGGGGCGAGGGGCACTCCCCTCTGTGTGGGTGGACTTCCTCTTCCCCCTGTATGCTGGATCAGCGGGATCGGAGGGGAAGAGGCTGAGGTCACAGAGGAAGAGCTGCTTTGTAGGTGGGGTTGCAGGTGAGGCAAGGGAAGGGGTCTTGGAGGGAGAGGATTTTGAGGACTGCGGAGTGACTGTGGATGCCTGTGTGTGTGTCTGTTCCCCATCCCCTGTGGGTGTGGTATCAGTCCCCTGAGGATGCTTGTGTGCACGTTTTGCCCTTGTTTGTGTGTTTCTGTGCTGCTCGTGTCTGTGTGTTTGGGTGATTGTGCAGGTGTGCATGTGCTTGGGACAGGTAGGGTGCCAGGAAGTGTGGATGGGGCAGAGGTAGGAGGGGTGATGGACTGTTGGAGGAGGGACACTGCTGCCGTCAGGTAGGAGTCCATGGACCTATTGCTCCTCTGTAGGGCAGACATGCCCGTCGAGATGCCCTCCATGAACGACACCAGCTGCCTGCCCTACATGGAGCTGCCGAAGTAAGTACACAGACTCCTCACTCAGGGCAGCAGGGGACAAAGGGGCAGGGGGTGCAGTGCCTGGCACAAAGGAGACACGCTCCCGAACACGGGAGCCTCCACGGACCTCTGGAATGGGAGCCAATGGGAGGGCGGTGGTGGTGGTGGTGGTGGTGGTGGTGGCGGGGCCATACATACTAGCTGGGGTGTGGTGGCTGCTGACACCCGCCTCCACAAGGGAGTCATCCTCCGAGCTGCTGTGGTCCTCAGCTGAGGTGGATGGTGCTGAGGACTCCTCGGTGTGGCTCCCCTCACCCTCCGTGCCACTGGGTCCCTCCGACCACTCATCGGCTGCTGACCCAGTCTGGCTCTGCAGCTCCTCCTGGTCCGTGGAGCTGTCCCCTCCTGTGGCCGTGGATGTATCTGCAAACAATTAGGGAAACAGACAAACATCAGTCACCTGCACTGACCGCACACACCACAGTAAGTACAGCACATTACAGAGCAAGCCCTGGCATCCTCAGTTGAACATTGCCAAAAGTCCTCACACAGATTAGGAGAAGCCAATTGTCAGTATGATGGTCAACCATGGCACTCACACCCCTCCTGCCCTTGCACCCATCTGTCTGGTGCCTGTTGGATGGCAATACCCCAGTGTGCATACATGCACCACGTACACAGTTGTTGGACATTGCAGAGAACACAGTGAAGTATGTGAACATGCACACATCACATCTCTTGCCACTGAGTTAGTAGAGGTGTCCGGATAAAGGGATGGCCAGAGTCTAATTAGAAATGCATGTGATGCATACCAGCACCAGACACCATGATGCACCCATGTCCGGATAGTCAATGCCACAATGGGGTGCATGTTTAACCCTGGGCGAAGTGCTACGCTACGCTCGCGTAGTTTGCGAAGTCTGCGCTACTTCGCACAACGCGAATTGCACGTAGCACAGTGCGAACACGCGTAGCGTAGCGTAGCGTAGTGCCGCGGTCATTTTTGCTTGCTCGCGGTCCTCAACGTCAAGTTGGCGACCGCGAGCAAGCAAAATGACATCCCGGCGAGACTTTTTCCTCGTTCGCGATCAGCAACATCAAGTTGCCGATCGCGAGCGTGGAAAATAAACCTCCCGGCGAGATTCTCAACGCGGGGAGGTCAGGTTTCTCATTGCGAGTGGTCGCGTATGCTCGCGACCGCTCGCGATGAGAAACTACCAGTCCGCGTTGAGAAAGCTGCCGCTCGAGTAAAAATCTACTCGAGCGGCAGTAAAAGACAGCTCGCACTGTGCAAGTTGCCGCTTTCAATGATTGCACAGTGCGGACAAGCATCCGGCACTGTGCAATCATTGCGAACAGTGCGCTACGCAGTTCCGCGTAGTGCTACGCGAAGCTTGCGTAGCGCGAACTGCACTTTGCGTAGCTTCGCGAAGCATTACTTCGCGAACTACGCCCACCCTTATGCATGTTGCACATGTCACTCCCCTGCAGGATCACTCTTAGGAAGTTAAATGCCATGGCACAGGCATGCCTGCAAAGTCATACATCACTGTCTCCAGTCACATGGGCATGGCAGCCAGCCAACAACAGTCTGCACTGTGTCACAATCCTAGGTAATGGGGAATGCAAGTTATGTAGCTGAGAAGTGCACATGTCCATCCCCCACAAACCACATCATCTGAACTCTTATTTGTCCACGTCATGCCAATTGGACATATGGGAGACATGAAACACAACTCTATGAACCTGAGCACCTCACAGTCTGCTGTGAATGAAAAACAGTGGCCTGAAGTTCACAGTTGCATACACCTGTGTGCACAGTCAAGTGATCAAACACCTATAAGTCACAGAAGTATCGTCTCTCATGGTCACATTTCAGATGGCATGCTGAGCCCTAAATGATAAACATCCCAGTAGTCCTGACAACGAAGCCACAGCACAATGACACAGAGGCAGACACCTGAGGGAACATTTCACTGATCACAACATGTCAGCTGATACACGTGAGTGGGAGTACAGAGTGTATTGTATGCCCTGGAGTAGGCATGACTGTCCTGCTCCACCTGAAAGAGGGATGAGCCCTGGACAGTAGGCAGGTGGCTAAGCATGTGTGACACACTTGATATACATACTCCGGAGGCCCAAACATTGTTCCCACCCGCAGCATGGGTGTGTGCCAAATACCCCAGGGACATGTGGTGATTCAGATCAGCAAGTGGACCACATATCAAAGTTACACCCAGATTACATGTCAGAACTTAGGCATTGTGTAAGCAATTGACCCACCCATGAATCCCACAACAAAGTCACAGGAACAAATGCTGTCCCCCACCTTGAGTGAAGCAAAATGCAAGGACACAGTACCCAAGTGACACAATTTCCTGACAGTAAGGGCCACACATATGCGTATCAGATGAGGAGTGGGCATGTCACAATTGAGGGACATGGGTCCTGGACCACAAGACTGATGTACTGTGGAAGTTTGACCAGGCCAGAGGAGGGCACATAGCATGTCAGAAAAAGTTCACAGTGCAGTCATGGACTCACCCCCTCCTTGCTGCTGTCTGGCCTTCAGCTGCCCATCCAGGTCAGGGAAGACCACCGCCAGGATCCGGAGCATGTGGGGGGTCAGGGTCCGGTGTCTGCCCCTCCTGCAAGGAGGCAACAGCTTCAGCTGGACCCTTGCGATCCTCCGGGTCCAGCCCCGAAGGTCCTGCCACCTCTTCTGGCAGTTGCGGATCCGGCGCTTGCAGACCCCCACGGATCTTACTGCCCGGGCGATGGTCAGCCAGATTTCCTGCTTCTGGTGGGCATCAACCTGTGAGGATGACAAAGTGAAAATGCCATTACTACACATGCAACATATACGTGCATCACACAGTTGGATATACATGTCTCAATCACAGGGGCATATGATGTACACAGGCAGTGCAACGATGGCTATGAACAGTTTGCCAGCAGTTACTACATGGTATCATTGTCTGGGAAGTAAAACCTTGTTGTAATGCACTGTTACTGCACTGTACCTGTTCAGTGCATGTAACTACACACTTTGGGGGTGAGAACTACTCAGTGAGCATGCTAGCCAGTGGTGTGCACACTGTAAGTCTTGCTAGTCAGACAACATGCACAATTAGTAAGGCAGTGGACAGCACACTCACCTGCTCCCCTGGTTTCCCATACAGCTTGCTGTACTGTGGAAGGAGGCTGTCCAGCAGGGCCTGGTTCCCCTCATGGCTGAAGGCTGGGGCTCTCTCCACAGTACGTGCCATTGCAGTAGCCAGAGGCTGCAGAGACAGCAGCAGTGTTGGTGGCAGATGTCGTCCTGGAGCATGTAGTGCAGGCAAGTGAGCTCTCAGGGGAACAGCCAGCATTATATGTGTGCTGCAGAGGCAGATACTGTCCCATGTGTCCAAAGTGATAGGTCCAAGTCGTTTGCATCTTCTGAATCTGGCCAATCCATTGGAATTGCACCACTTATACACGCCCACAGCATCCTTCAAAAGTTAAACTTCATGACACCCATGAATTTGCAACATTGTTGTGGCTGGCCAACTGAATTCACTGCATCAGACTCGTTACAGCTTCGAAAACGCGTCTGTTGCCATGCCAGGCCCTAGCCAATGTATGCGCACCGTCCGGACCATTGCTGTACAACGCATATTTCAAAAAACAACGCGTACACGCTCACATCAAATGCAATGTCCAATGCGTGCGCACCGATCGGTCCATTGCTGTACAACGCATACCCGCTCACAACAGATGCAATGGCCAGTGCGTGCACACCGATCGGTCCATTGCTGTACAACGCGTACCCGCTCACAACAGATGCAATGGCCAGTGCGTGCACGCCGATCGGTCCATTGCTGTACAACGTGTACCCGCTCACAACAGATTCAATGGCCAGTGCATGCACACCGATCGGTCCATTGCTGTACAACGCGTATTCCGGGAAACAACGCGTACCCGCTCACAACAGATTCAATGGCCAGTGCGTGCACACCGATCGGTCCATTGCTGTACAACGCGTATTCCGGGAAACAACGCGTACCCGGTCACAACAGATTCAATGGCCAGTGCGTGCACACCGATCGGTCCATTGCTGTACAACGCGTATTCCGAGAAACAACGCGTACCCGCTCACAACAGATTCAATGGCCAGTGCGTGCACACCGATCGGTCCATTGTTGTACGACACGTCCCTGTACAGGTCACTCGCATATGTCACCATGCTTGTCACTGGTGAACGTATGCCAGCCACATATACTTGCCAGGGACTCAGGGGCACACCTACAACACCACAGCCTGTCCACACTGTATCCTAAGGCATGTAAGGCTGCATTACCTTTTCTGTGTATGGGGGTCAGCATGTGGTTTTTGGGGTGGCACTTGGGGGCAGCCACTCCCAGGCTGTGCACGTGTTCATGGGGACAGGATCCTTTGTGTGTTGTGCACATGACCACTGTGATGTGTAACTGTTCATTTCAGAGCATGTGGCATGGTCACATTTCAAGGTTGTGTATGTGTATGACATGTCACATACCCCCAGAGTCCCATGTGGGAAGGTATGTATGTCACAGGGTGACCCATTGCCACAATAGTGATGGCCCTCCACAGTCTGTGTGCATGTTGTGTTTCCGATGTCTCTGATTCCATGTGCACAATGGGAGACAGTCTCCACATCCACGTTGTTTGCGCATGTTGTGCGTGTGTGTGTCACAGACGTCCATGTCTGTCCTGCGGAGGCAACAGGGGCCACTACCTGTGGGAGTCATGTTTGTTTTTCTGACGTGTACATGATATGCCATGTCATGCCAGTGTCCATGTGGCAAGACAGGGTCCCTGGGAATCTACCTGTCAATGAGCTGGGATGCCTGTGGCGCATCTGTCCAGACATGTCACTGTGGTGTGTGTTTGGAACGTGACAGCAGTAAATGGGTACTGTGACACAGCCTAATGGTTTCCCATAGCACAACCTGGAACCTGTTGTCAACACATGTTGAACTGAGATGTTAGATGATGGCCATGTAGGTGCCATATATGTTCATACAGAACGGCACACACATCAAGTACTTGTGTCTCGTAATGATGTATCATGTGATATTGAGTATGGTGAATGGCACATATGTGGGGTGACTGACAATCTTTCTTTCTTCACCTATGCACTGCAGGGCACCAGCTGTCCATAGACCATTCCCTGACCTAGCAACGATGGTGGAACGTGACAGCATCCGATGGTACCGCTTCACCAGGCATCTGATTGAGGATTTGGCAGTGTGCTTGGCCCCACATTTGCAACCTGGCCGGCCGTACCCTACAGCGCTGACCCCCAAGGTGAAGGTGATGGCAGCCCTACACTTCTTTGCCACCGGTACCTTTCAACACACTGTGGCGACTGCTGGTGGGATGTCACAGACTATGTTCAGCCGTGTGCTACGCGATGTTTTGGAGGCAATGTTGAGATGCCTGAACCAGTACATCTATTTCCCTAAACGTCAACAACTCACTGACGTCAAGAGTGACTTCTATGCCCTGGGGAGGATGCCACATGTCATTGGCTCCATTGATGGGACACATGTGGCTTTGGTACCACCACAGGCACATGAGCAGGCATACAGGAACAAAAAACATTATCATTCGATCAATGCTCTGGTGGTATGTCTTGCAGATATGAGCATCTCACATGTGTGTGCCCGTTTCCCTGGTTCGGCACACGATGCCTACGTGATGAGGAGTAGTCGCATCCCGAGGATGATGTCACAGATGCAGAACCAGCGTGCCTGGCTTGTCGGTGTGTACTGACTTTGTACCATTGTGTGTGTTCTGCTATGTTGTATTCCGCCCTCTTTTCCAACTCTCTTGTACAATTAACTAAATTATCTTATCACTTTTATACAACACAAAAACAATTTCAGCCGAATGGAACACACGAAAAGAAAAACAGATTAGTGGGTAACAAGTTGTTTTATATAAATTACATCATTTATAAATTACCCATATTTGAATGTACGGCTGTCAAAAGGTGAAGTTATATGGTGACGGGTGACCAAGTGACATATTGTGCTCAGTGATACAGTTGAGTGAATGTTATGTACAAAGTGATTAAAATATGTACAAAGGAGGGAAAAGGAAGGCCAGACTAGGGACAATAACTCTGCTATTAATCCACTATTATCAGTGCAAGGGTGTTGCCATGGGTGCTACTTACGCACCGAGTCTGGCGAACATCTTCATGGATGACTACGAGGAGGAATACTTGTACAGCCTTGACAACCCCTACATAAACAAGATTGATGTGTGGAAGCGTTACATAGATGACGTCATAATGATTTGGTTGGGCACCGAAAATGAACTCAAGAAATTTCAGGATTGGCTGAACACCAGAACAAGAGACATCCAGTTCACCATGACCAACAACAATGAATCCATTGACTTTCTGGACCTCACGTTCCGAGTAGAAGAGGGCTGTTTGTTCTGTGACCTTTATCGCAAACCAACCGAAAGGAACACACTCCTCAAATATGAATCTCATCACCCGCGTAATTTGAGGGACAATCTGCCGTATGGCCAGTACCTCAGACTCAGGAGGAACTGTACAAGAAGGACAGACTTTTTTAAGGAGACAGAAACTTTAACTACTCGTCTAAAAGAGAGAGGTTATCCGACAGGGCTGTTGAAACGGGCGCGCAAACGTGCCTGGTACTGTCCACGTGACCAACTACTGCAGGTGAAACAGAAACCGGAAAGGACCGAAAAGATCGTTTGTGTGACAACATTTAACACCAAGAGCAACAGTATAAAAAAGATTGTGAAGAAATATTGGAACCTTGTTGCAAGTGAATTGAACACATCTGCAGAACCCCTGTTCGCCTTCAAGGGGGGCAGAAACATAAAGGACAATGTTGTCAAAGCGTATCTTGAGCCTCCTAAATCTATGAATATTCGAAGCCATTTGGGCCTACCACCCATAATTGGCCATCGTAAATGTGGCCAATGTAAAGCCTGCCCATTGACCATTGAAGGATCCACATTCACACACAACAACAGAACACATAAGTTGTCACAGTTCACCAATTGCAATAGCAATAATGTGATATATACCATTCGCTGTCCATGCGACTTACTTTATGTGGGACAAACCACTCAGAAAGTCAAGACCAGGATACTGCAACACATGAGCAGAGTGAGATGTAAAGTGCAGGGAGCTCCATTAGTTGATCACTTTGTCACACATAACCATACCCCAGAGAGTATGAAATGGTGGGTTATCGAGAAAATCTGTCCCCATCCAAGAGGGGGTTCGCTATCAGTGGCCCTCAACCGTAAGGAGTGTAGGTGGATCCATTCCCTTAACACTGTAATGGTGGGATTGAATGAGTTTGAGGAGACTTCAAAACAAATGGGCCAACTTTAGCCATGATGTGTGCCCACCACACACACAAACTAAGATGATCTACACTGTATAGGTCAGCAGCAAGACGAATGGGCCAACTTCGTTGAATTAAGATTATCTACGCTAGACTACAACCATCAGGATCACCACTAATTGCACTTATGGTTGACCACCCATTGTCTGGAGGCTTATCTATGATACAAATGTGCTATTGCAATCGCTGAGATTGTTCTGGTTGTCTTGTTTTATGGTTAAACGAATTCTTATGTGTGTTTTGTAATTATCAAAGACGTGGTATCTCTGATATCCAAATAATCTACTGTTAAAGTGACCATGTGACCATGTATCTTAATGTTGTGAGTGCATCACGGATATACACGAGATGTCTTTTAATTATTTTAATTAACTTACTTAACTAATGCATGGTATCCCTTGCCTCTATCCAAATGTGCAAGATTTTTTAATACTAAATGCGGCACCACCCGTCCTTACTTATACTGTAAACATTGTTCATGCCAACAACCGATGTAATCTTGGAACGTTACTATGCACGTTGTAACTTTAAAATGTGCACAAAATAGGGCAGTCGTACAAATCCCTAAATCCCCTTCTCTGTAACTGACGTGACATCGGGTTTGAAACAGCAAAGCTCGGTTGCTAGGCAACTGATGTTGCTAGCATCCCGCTGCTGCACACGCGAGCGCGCTGTGCACGCGAACGCCGGCTTCCGCCTCTTTTAAGGTGAGTCGATCACGGGGAGGCTGGCTGATACATCGCAGCGGTCTGACAGGACGTTTGCCTGCCACCGCCACTTGAAATCGACCTTCCGTATTTGCCACGGATTGACATTGATTAGGTAAGCACCGTCTTAGGCATACGGACGGTTTAACTAACAGCTATACAAACGGGTTATATACTGACTTCTCCTCCCGTTTCTACTTTCTCGACAGAATTTACTTCTTCAAACCGGACTTTGCGTGCCTCTATTATTCGGGAATGCGGATTTAACCCATTGCTTCCCTCTCTCATGCCATCCTACTGGGTGAGTTTTTTCCCCCGTTTCAATCTAGTTAGAACTATTTAGTATATCCCTTGATTATTAGGTTAAATAAATACCAATCCTCTGAGAGGGCCTTGACCACGCTGACCTGAGCCTTTTTCCACAGAATTGACTTCTACCCTGAGCCCGACATTGTGTGCCTCTGTCAATTGGGAAAGAGGATTTACTCATTACCTCCTGATCCCCTGCAATTGTACTGGGTGAGTGTTTACCCTCATAATCAATTTACAACTATTGAGTATATCATGTGAATAATAGTTCAATACAAATCCTAATCCTTCTTCCTCAGAATTTATCTGATAGGGGCCATGAGCACGCGGACCTGAGCCCTTTGCCCAACCACTATTGATTAACTCTGGATACATTAGGTGAGTCTAGAGCCTTTGTATATTGCTGTCTGGAACACACTCCAATGCAATGCAATATGCTTAACCCACGTTCTGTCTAAATTCACAGGCTGCCACTTTCCTCCCTCCCTCCACTGTCCTGGTGAAGACCCGCAATGACTACTCAATAGTGTGGAGATTGGGTTGAAACGTCGACGCTACCTCTTGGTCCAGATCAAGGCTCTGCCCGAAAAAATTGGAATTGGATTAATAGCAGAGTTATTGTCCCTAGTCTGGCCTTCCTTTTCCCTCCTTTGTACATATTTTAATCACTTTGTACATAACATTCACTCAACTGTATCACTGAGCACAATATGTCACTTGGTCACCCGTCACCATATAACTTCACCTTTTGACAGCCGTACATTCAAATATGGGTAATTTATAAATGATGTAATTTACATAAAACAACTTGTTACCCACTAATCTGTTTTTCTTTTCGTGTGTTCCATTCGGCTGAAATTTTTTTTGTGTTGTATAAAAGTGATAAGATAATTTAGTTAATTGTACAAGAAATTTGTTACGCTTACCCGACAGAACCATTGTTTTTTCTTTATAAAATACCCAGGTTCTGAGGGACACAGGGTCACCCCATTGTTTGTTTTGACTCTTTTCCAACTCAGCTAATGTGCAATTGTCTGTCTGTAGGTGACTCCGGATACCCCAACATGCCGTGGTTGCCGACACCCCTCAGGAACCCTGTGACACCAGCCCAGATGCGCTACAATGAGGCACATGGTCGGACCAGGAGAGTGATCGAGCGGACATTTGGTCTCCTGAAGAGCCGCTTCCGCTGCCTGGACAAGACAGGAGGGGCCCTCCCATATGCCTCAGCAAAGGTGTGCAAGATTGTTATCGTCTGCTGCATGCTACACAACCTGGCAGTGCGGAAGGAGTTGCCTCTCATCCTGGATGACGATGACCAACATCCGCCACCTGTGGAGGATCCTGGCCTGGGCCACGATGCCAGTGATGATGATGATGATGATGGTGATGTCCGCACACAGCTCATCACCAACTTCTTCAGCTGAATGTGAGTATCCAGAGAGTTGTCATGCCAATGATGTGAGTTTGCGTGATATGTGTTGGTGGTGCTCTGGTGCTGTTTGAGTGTGGCCATGTGCTACTTGACTGGAAGCGTGCAGCGATGTGTCCTTACAGGTAGTCTGTACTCCCCAACAGTGTTGACATGCTAACTTGGTTTTCTGTAAGTATCTTGTGACATGTATTGGGCATGAGCATTGCAGTTCTGCCCTGTTCTTCAGTGCTTTTGACTGTGTGTCATATCTGTCCTTCACAGGGTACTTTCAGAGTTGTTCGGTCAACTGTGATCCCCGACACCATGATTCAACTTCCAGGGTGGAAGCAGTCGTTTCCCTACAGGTGATGTGCCACACACCCCTGGACTTTATTTCTACTACACTTGTTGACTTGTGTGGCCCCTGCCACGTAGGATTACCTTGCATCTGTAGTGGAAACAACATGTTGCAAATGTGTAATAAACCTGTGCTTCACTTTGGGATGTGCGTTGTCTGTGGTCACACATCTGACTGATATGTGCTTACTGCACCTGTGGGCTAGTTAATACAGACTCTGAATAGGTGTGGTGTCTGTGCATTCCACTGTATTTCCTGGCAACATCAGTGTAGGCGATGAGTCTGATGGCCCTGGTGTGTATGTGTTGTGTAGCCCTAGTGGTGTGTCTCCCTCATATGTGTCACGTCGCCATGACTCACATGACGGTGTTGAACTTGCTGTAGCAGTTAGCATGCACAGTGTCATTTAGCAGATCACCATCTCCATGACAGAAACCACGTTGGAATCACAACAGAGGCAAGTATGGTGTATTAGTGAGTTTATTTACATACATGTGTGAGGATAGTGCACAGGATGGTGGGTGCTGTACATTGGGATTGGAATCCAAAGTTCCCAGATGAGTTGGAAGTCTTGGTAGCAGAAATGTCCTGAGTAAAGTCCACAGTCATCTGATACATTGGGCCAACTTAAGCTCCCCATGTCATGTGGGAGAGTTGGGTTGCATTTGACAGGGTGAACAGTTTGCACACAAAGGAGAATTTCCAGAACAGGTGTTGGGTTCCTGGGGGATGTACATGGCCATCGGCCTCTCAGTTTTCCTTCCTCGGACGACCCCTCTTCTTTCGGGGGACCCTCACGTGCAGGCTGCTGCGGTGCAGAGGACTCTCCGCCAGAGTCATCCTCCCTCCCTGTGGCAGTTGCAGTTGTTGCAGCACCAGATGTTGTGGGCACACAGGGAGGTGTGGCCATGTTGGTGCTAATCTGGCAGAGGCATGTCAATATGTCCCTATGCACCGCTGTCAGTTCTTCCAATGTGTCCCACTTGGACTCCATGCCAGACATGTGTGTCTCCACACGGGACATGTGTGTCTCCACACGGGACATGCGTGAGTCCAAGCGGGCATGATGGGCAGCCTGCTGCTGTTGAATGTCCTTGAGGATCCCCACTACCTGGCTGACCTCTCCGGTGCTATTCTGGTACGCATCAGCAATGCGTGCCAGTTGTGGGTCATCATGCAGTCCAGACCCCTCTGCAAACAGCGACCTATGTCTACCACCCCTCCCACCACCCCTGGCGACACGTGTGGGACCTGCGGTGGCACGCACAGGTGACAGGAGGCCCACTTGGGGGTTGTTACTGGGCTCGTTGTCCGTTGCTCCACGTTGGGCCGGGGTCCCTGTGCTGTTGTCATCGGTGGTCCTTGGTCTGTCCGTGTCGGCAGGGGTGGTCTGTGTGTTGGCAGTTGTTGGAGGGGTGGGTGCAGGGGGTGCAGATGTTGGTCCTGCTGGTGCTGCATGATGACTCACACCGGAGGGGCCAGGTAGGTCTTCGCCATCCGAGGAGGGCAGAGGCTGTTCCACACCAGTGAGCTCAGTGTCCCCAGGAGCCTGGGACAGGGACTCCTCATCGTCTGCTGCTGTGTCCCCATCATCACCTGTTTTTGGAAGAGACACACAATGTATGTTATGTTTCTACAGGCATCAATGGTTCACACACCTGACAGTTGTGACTGTACCTCTGGATGCGGGCCTGTACATTGCATTGTCCTAAGTTGTCACAGTCAGAGGTTGATATTGGTGTAGCACATTGTCCTGCCAACCTGAAGCTTTTCAATGTGAATGTTGAGGTGTGTGCATGGCCAGCATTGGTGGTATTTGGTGGACATCCGGCCCTCCTTCTCCTCCCAGCCCAGTTATCCCACCATGAAGCATGCCACCCTTGCAGTGTGTGCAGGTTGACTCTCAAGATGTCAGTCAGTGGTGTCCTGCTGTTGGTTGTTGCACAGTTCCCAGCAGGGCCTTGTGCTCCCACAGCTGAGGCCAGTGTCAGACATCTTTGAAGTGGCTTTTCACTGCCTGTGAGGTGTGCATGCTTCAGTGTGAGCTTGCTGGGCCATGTGGGTGGGGGATGTTGGGCTGTGACTGCCACTCCCATCATGCTTTTGCCTGTACCCCCCTTCCCAGCATGGCCATACTTCCTTCCTTTTGACTCTGCTTCCCTGTGGGGTAGTGTGCCTGTGCTGACAGGATGGCTGACAGTGTGGTCCTGGCGTTTGTTTGGCTACAAGTCCCAAGAGTGTCCCTGTGCTTCACACAGCATAACCCAGGGTGGTGGTTCTTTGTGGGATATTTAATTGGAGTGTGAGGCATTGCATTCTCCCAGGTGAGTTGTGTGGAGTTTGTGTTAAGGGGTGTGTAAGAAAAGCTGCTTGTAACTATGGTCAGAGCTGTCAGTCCTCCTTCCCACCCAGCCAGATATCCCACCATGGAACGTGCTTCCATTGCAGGGAGTGCAAGTTGGCTTTCAGGATGTCAGTCAGTGGTGTCCTGCTGTTGGTTGGTGCCCAGTTCCCAGCAGGGGCTTGTGCTCCCCACAGCAGTACCCAGTGTCAGCCATCTTGTCAGTTGTTTTCCACTCCCTGTGATGTGAGCATGGTTCAGAGTGGTGTTGATGGGCCAATTGTGAGGGTGACCAATATCTGTGACTACAACTCCCATCATGCTATTGCCTACACCCCCTTCCCAGCATGCCCATACTTCCTTCCTTTTGAGTGGACTTCATTGTGTGTGAGTGTGACAGCAATGGCAAGATGGCTGACAGTGGTGTCCTGCTGTTGGTTGGTGCCCAGTTCCCAGCAGGGGCTTGTGCTCCCCACAGCAGTACCCAGTGTCAGCCATCTTGTCAGTTGTTTTCCACTCCATGTGATGTGAGCATGGTTCAGAGTGGTGTTGATGGGCCAATTGTGAGGGTGACCAATATCTGTGACTACAACTCCCATCATGCTATTGCCTACACCCCCTTCCCAGCATGCCCATACTTCCTTCCTTTTGAGTGGACTTCACTGTGTGTGAGTGTGACAGCAATGGCAAGATGGCTGACAGTGGTGTCCTGCTGTTGGTTGGTGCACAGTTCCCAGCAGGGCCTTGTGCTCCCCACAGCTGAGGCCAGTGTCAGACATCTTTGAAGTGGCTTTTCACTGCCTGTGAGGTGTGCATGCTTCAGTGTGAGCTTGCTGGGCCATGTGGGTGGGGGGTGTTGAGCTGTGACTACCACTCCCATCATGCTATTGCCTACAACACCCTTCCCAGCATGCCCATACTTCCTTCCTTTTGACTCTGCTTCCCTGTGGGGTAGTGTGCCTGTGCTGACAGGTTGGCTGACAGTGTTGTCCTGGCGTTTGTTTGGCTACAAGTCCCAAGAGTGTCCCTGTGCTTCACACAGCATAACCCAGTGTGGTGGTTCTTTGTGGGATATTTAATTAGAGTGTGAGGCATTGCATTCTCCCAGGTGAGTTGTGTGGAGTTTGTGTTAAGGGTGTGTATGAGAAAAGCTGATTGTAACTATGGTCAGAGCTGTCAGTCCTCCTTCCCACCCAGCCAGATATCCCACCATGGAACGTGCTTCCATTGCAGGGAGTGCAAGTTGGCTTTCAGGATGTCAGTCAGTGGTGTCCTGCTGTTGGTTGTTGCACAGTTCCCAGCAGGGCCTTGTGCTCCCCACAGCAGTACCCAGTGTCAGCCATCTTGTCAGTTGTTTTCCACTCCCTGTGAAGTGACCATGGTTCAGAGTGGTGTTGATGGGCCAATTGTGAGGGTGACCAATATCTGTGACTACAACTCCCATCATGCTATTGGCTACACTGACTTCACCAGCATACACAGAATTCCTTCCTTTCAGTGAGCTTCCCTGTGAGGTGGTGTTCTAGTGGTGGCAAAATGTCTAACTGTGTTTGTTGGTTATATTTGTGCCACTGCCTTGCTGTATTTGTAGTTAGGTTTGTACATATCATGACACAGTTACATATCACTATGAGATGGCATGTATTGTGTTTATCTGACTGACAAACAAATCTTGGGGTGATTATCTTTTGATTGCTGTGGATTTGCTAAGGGTGCATGGTTTGACTATCCCCTTGACAGTGATGTGTGTGTATTGTCACACAATATTGTGTATATTAGTTGTGTACTCACCAGGCTCTGGGATGTTTGATAGTCCATATACGCTCACTGGTGGTAGGATGACCCGCACCTTCTCCTCCCAGGGCCTGAGGTATAGTGGTTTGGCAGGAGGGCCACTGCCGGTGCGCTGACTCACGATATAATCCTTCTTTAGTAGGTCCCTGACCCTCCTGCGCACATCATACCACCTGTTCTGGATGTCTTCCTTTGTGCGCAAACATGGGGATTGTGAGTTGACCCTGTCGACGATCCTCTCCCACATCTTGGTTTTCTGCGACATTGGGGTCTGTTGGACCAATGTACCAAACAACTGTGGCTCTACCCTGAGGATCTCATCTACCAGGACTTCCAATTCACTGTCTAGGAACTTTGGATTCTTCTTTGGGGGCATGGTGATGGGTGGTGGTGGTGATTGATGTGTGTGTGTGTGCAGGTGAGGGTGTGTGAGTGTAGGTTTTGCTGGGTGTATGTGAGGGTGCTATTTGTTGAGGTGCTAATGGTGTGTGGCTTGTGTGTGGCTGTGAGTGTGTCTGTGGTTGCTGTGTGATGGTGTTCTGTGCTGGCAGGTCAGTTGAATTTGCAAAGGATCATGGTAGGGATTTGTGGCCTTTATATAGGTGGAGTTGGGGGTGTGTCCTTGTTCCATGCTTTATTTCCCTGTATTTATTGACTTTGTCATTGCTTGTTTGGCCCTTTTTTGTGTATTTTTTCCTTAGTATTTTTTGTGCATGTAGGAGACGTTCTTCTGACCGAGTAGGATGCTGCAGTTGTCTCGTGCGAGCTTCTCCGAGTCGTTCACGCTGTGTTTCTGCTAGGTTTATTGTGCGGCGTACCCGTCGGTCGCCGAGTATTGGCTTCCTTCGGCTGGCTTTTGTATGCGTGTCGGTCGTTCGGCTTGAGCTCCGTGCGACTCGGTCTGGTTTTCCACGCATTGCATCGTACTGCGCGGCTCGGAGTTCGCGGGTAGGTTTCGTTCGGGTTCATTCCTGGTGCGTGTCGGTCGGTTCGATTCGCGTGGTTTCCCGGCCGGATAGCTTGTTTCCGGCCGGTTCGGTCGTTCGGCTTGTGTTCCGTACGAGTCGGTCGTGATTCACATGCATTTCATCGTACTACCCAGGTCGGGCAGCGCCGTTACGTGTCGGTCGGACTATATTCCCGTACCGAGTCGGTCGGTATGTTTTCCGGCCCGAATCGGAATCGGCCCCTCGGTCTGGATCTTCCACTGCTTTCACAATGGACTTGGTAAATTCAGAATTGTTAGGGCTAAAACTCTCATTTTCAAATATAGCAACCTGTTGAACTGGGTTCTGATTTTGTTTCTGAAAATAATTCACATTTGCCCTGGACAACTTATTTAAATTAATTTTAGCATTTTTCATATTTTGTGGGAGCATCTGGGCTTGAAAAACTCCTGCCATTGGTACCTGTTTCTGAACTGATATTTGCATTTGCTTGGCTGACACATCTTGCACCTGCATTTCTCTCTGTGTTTGTATATTTCCAACTGCTGCATCATGTTTAAATTTAAATTTCTTCTTCCAATGCTCAAATCTGTTATAAAGATGGCAAAAGGACACCCTTTGCAGCAGTACAACATCCATACCTGAATGTGCACAGACCAAAACACCTTTACTTCCATCCTGTGTTCTTTTAATCTGTACCCAATCAACATCCTTTGCTGGCACTCTGCCCTTCAGGAAAGTAATCACTGCTACGTTTTTCTCACTAACAACAGAAAATGATGGTGCATTCATGCAAACCCTTTTCATTGTCTCCTCACCTGGCCTTTGCACAGCAACTTTATATTTAAACCACAATTCAGTCTGCATGGCAATGTCAGAGAACATTTGCAAATTAATACACAACTCTTTTAAAATTTCAACAAATCCATCAACTTGTGGGTACCCCAGCATAAGTTTGTCTCTCAATTGTGGGAATGTGTTCAGAAATGCTGCAAGTTCACTTTTGTTCCGTGGCACATGAACATGCACTTCTCCCACCTTTTCTCTCAATGAGTAAGCAAAAGCTTCTCCCTCATTCTGCTTATTATTTTCCTCAATTAGATCTGGTGGTTTCTTTTTCTTATCCAGTTTCCTTGCTAGGTCTGGTGGTTTCTTTTTCTTCTCATGTTTTCTTGCCCACTTGTCTCCTAATTTCTCAAACCCATTGCATTAAAAAATATATTTCATTTCTGCAATGTGCAATTGCATTCCTGAAGAACACATTGTCTCATTTGCCTCATCATTCATATGTACCCTGAAGCTTTTCTGAAATGGAAAACTTCCTGAAACATTAATTTCATATTTTTTAGCCAAATCGGTCAGTCTACCATGTGTAGTTACTGCACATGTATTTGTTTCCTTACTCAGGGAAATTAATTCTTTTTCCTGACACTGGTTCACATTTTCATGATTTGAACAGCAGGGACTGTTAATTTCTTCATGTTCAAATGTTGATTTTAAAACACATAGGGGTCGGTTCCGATGTCGGCCGGAAGCGCACCTAACAGTATTCGTCCGGAAAAAATACCAGCCGAACGCGTGTTTTCCGACCGACTCGAACACTCTACCGAACGAACAAGTACGATGCGCATAACAGCCCAGATTCTGAGCGAGCCGTACTTACCCATTCCAGCTCCTGTTCCCCGCCCGAGCCGGATCCGTAAACGCTGAATCGAGTCGCACAAACCAAATACACAGCACCTTCCGGCCGGACTAGTACGATGCGTCTTCCGTACGCGCCGAACTCGTCGCTACGTCCGGCATGTTTGAGCATCCGGGAGAGCTGCACATAAGCTCCGATTCGCGCCACAAGACGATCCACGGCGACGAGACGAACAAGCCAGCGAAGAGTACGAGTCGAAGCCACGAGAAACCCGAACGAGACGACCCAACCATGAATCCCATCGCGCAGGTCCTACCAATACTCTACATCTATTACCGGGACCGGTACGGATGCGTACGGCGCAGACGGTAAGTCAAACACCCACAACACAAACAAACGACACGTACCCGAAATATGTCACACACACATAGGGATGCACAAATGACGTACACTAGCAACAGCAGAACCATAGGGGTGGGATGGCCATCACCAATGCCATACACACCCATAGGGGGATGGATGCCTACCACTAACACAACCCTACCACCACCCCTACTCATGGGGGGCTAGATGCCTGCCACTACCACCACCCCTACTCAGGGGGGCCTGGATGCCTGTCACTACTACCATCCCCACCCATAGGGGGATGGATGCCTACCACTAATACCATCCCCACTCATGGGGGGCTGGATGCCTGCCACTAATGCCATCCCCACCCATAGGGGGCTGGATGGCTGTCACTACTACCATCCCCACTCATGGGGGGCTGGATGCCTGCCACTACTGCCATCCCCACCCATAGGGGGATGGATGCCTACCACTAACACCACCCCCACTCAGGGTGGGCTGGATGCCTACCACTACTACCATCCCCACTCAGGGTGGGCTGGATGCCTGTCACTACTACCATCCCCACTCATGGGGGCTGGATGCCTACCACTACTACCATCCCCACTCATGGGGGGCTGGATGCCTGTCACTACTGCCATCCCCACTCATGGGGGGCTGGATGCCTGCCACTACTGCCATCCCCACCCATAGGGGGCTGGATGGCTGTCACTACTACCATCCCCACTCAGGGTGGGCTGGATGCCTGTCACTACTGCCATCCCCACCCATAGGGGGCTGGATGCCTACCACTAACACCACCCCTACTCAGGGTGGGCTGGATGCCTGTCACTACTGCCATCCCCACCCATAGGGGGCTGGATGGCTGTCACTACTACCATCCCCACTCATGGGAGTCTGGATGCCTACCACTACTACCACCCCCACTCATGGGGGCTGGATGCCTACCACTACTACCATCCCCACTCATGGGGGGCTGGATGCCTACCACTACTACCATCTCCACTCATGGGGGGCTGGATGCCTGCCACTACTGCCATCCCCACCCATAGGGGGATGGATGCCTACCACTAACACCACCCCCACTCAGGGTGGGCTGGATGCCTGCCACTACTGCCATCCCCACCCATAGGGGGATGGATGCCTACCACTAACACCACCCCTACTCA
Organism: Calotriton arnoldi; assembly: GCA_963921515.1. Classification (NCBI taxonomy): domain Eukaryota; kingdom Metazoa; phylum Chordata; class Amphibia; order Caudata; family Salamandridae; genus Calotriton; species Calotriton arnoldi. The sequence goes on along the minus strand of CAWUFW010009049.1, from coordinate 13,234 downwards.
GGATGGGCTGGATGCCTGTCACTACTGCCATCCCCACCCATAGGGGGCTGGATGGCTGTCACTACTACCATCCCCACTCATGGGGGTCTGGATGCCTACCACTACTACCATCCCCACTCATGGGGGGCTGGATGCCTACCACTACTACCATCCCCACTCATGGGGGGCTGGATGCCTGTCACTACTGCCATCCCCACCCATAGGGGGCTGGATGGCTGTCACTACTACCATCCCCACTCATGGGGGTCTGGATGCCTACCACTACTACCAACCCCACTCATGGGGGGATGGATGCCTACCACTAACACCACCCATACTCAGGGTGGGCTGGATGCCTGTCACTACTGCCATCCCCACCCATAGGGGGCTGGATGGCTGTCACTACTACCATCCCCACTCATGGGGGGCTGGATGCCTACCACTACTACCATCCCCACTCATGGGGGGCTGGATGCCTACCACTACTACCATCCCCACTCATGGGGGCTGGATGCCTGCCACTACTGCCATCCCCACCCATAGGGGGATGGATGCCTACCACTAACACCACCCCTACTCAGGGTGGGCTGGATGCCTGTCACTACTGCCATCCCCACCCATAGGGGGCTGGATGGCTGTCACTACTACCATCCCCACTCATGGGGGTCTGGATGCCTACCACTACTACCATCCCCACTCATGGGGGCTGTATGCCTACCACTACTACCATCCCCACTCATGGGGGGCTGGATGCCTGCCACTACTTTCATCCCCACCCATAGGGGGATGGATGCCTACCACTAACACCACCCCTACTCAGGGTGGGCTGGATGCCTGTCACTACTGCCATCCCCACCCATAGGGGGCTGGATGGCTGTCACTACTACCATCCCCACTCATGGGGGTCTGGATGCCTACCACTACTACCATCCCCACTCATGGGGGGCTGGATGCCTACCACTACTACCATCCCCACTCATGGGGGGCTGGATGCCTGTCACTACAACCACCCCTACTCATAGGACGGGTAATGCATGACACAACTAGCATACTCCCACATAAGGACTGTCTGTAAATTACATCCCACCCCCAACACCATGACAAGCGTGTGTGGTCTGTGTCAAATGCATACAACACTGAACATGACATTGAACATACAATGTGACCCCCTAACACATGTGTCACACATAATTGTGTGTGTGGCCTACACAATGCAAGCAGACCATGACCACTGTGGCAATGTGGCCCAAAGCCCCATCACCACAGTGCCCAAAAGGTAAGTGTGTGCTCCATAGCTGAAGCACATTTTGAACAGTGTGGCAATGTGGCCCAAAGCCCCATCACCACAGTGCCCAAAGGTAAGTGTGTGCTCCATAGCTGAAGCACATTTTGAACAGTGTGGCAATGGGGCCCAAAGCCCCATCACCACAGTGCCCAAAAGGTAAGTGTGTGCTCCATAGCTGAAGCACATTTTGAACAGTGTGGCAATGTGGCCCAAAGCCCCATCACCACAGTGCCCAAAAGGTAAGTGTGTGCTCCATAGCTGAAGCACATTTTGAACAATGTGGCAATGTGGCCCAAAGCCCCATCACCACAGTGCCCAAAGGTAAGTGTGTGCTCCATAGCTGAAGCACATATTGAACAGTGTGGCAATGGGGCCCAAAGCCCCATCACCACAGTGCCCAAAAGGTAAGTGTGTGCTCCATAGCTGAAGCACATATTGAACAGTGTGGCAATGGGGCCCAAAGCCCCATCACCACAGTGCCCAAAGGTAAGTGTGTGCTCCATAGCTGAAGCACATTTTGAACAGTGTGGCAATGGGGCCCAAAGCCCCATCACCACAGTGCCCAAAAGGTAAGTGTAGTCCTGGTAAAAGCTGCAAAAACAAAACTGCAGGGATTATTCCTGGCCACACAACACCAAACACTACAGTGGCATTGTAGTGCTTGTGTCCCATAGCAACATAGATTGAGTGAGGCAAGCAGTGCAGTGCCAATGACACATCGTTCTGGCCATGTGCACACAAACATCAGCCATGGGGGCCCACATTGTCTACATTCACAAATAACACAATGACAGAAGTGAGCATCATAATGCAGACCCACATATCTGCACCAATGGACACACAAATGTAGATATCCTGTGGAGACTGTAGATGTCAGGTGAACAAATACCATACCATGGCAGCAATGGGACATACTAACCATTATCAATGTGCTGACTGATGACCTAGCAGTCCCAGGGCCAGCAGGGGAAAGCCAACAAACAACATACAGCCAATGGCAAACTAAAGATATGCCAATGCAGTGGTGCAAATGCACAAACACAAACAGGAAGACTCACACTGCATATCATACACAACAGGTGAGGGGGTTGTGTGCCAGTGTCCCCAGGCAAACACACAACACATGAGGAGGCCAGATTCACTAATACACAGATGTCAACACAGTCACATACAAAAGTAACTCATGGATTGGATTCCCCTATGTGGGCAAACAGGCATTGTGAGATGAGAGGGAGCCCAAATTACACATGTCACACAAGCTTGTAGGAACAGCAACAAACACAGCAAGAGACAGAACCACCACAGCACTCCCCCAGGGACCCCACATTGTGGTGATACTAGCCTGCATGACAATCACACTGTGATGACAAAGGTAGATGTCATCCACACTGTGAACCACAGCCATGTGTCCTGAGCAACAAACTACCATCACACCTATACAAGCACAAAGCACTCAGCATGGCCTGCCAGCCAAGGACAATATGGAGGTAGTGCCCCAGCCGTGCAACAACTCACACTTGCACACACTCAACGCCACACACCTTGAACTCCACCAATGTGCAGCAGTGAAGCTCACATGGACTGCTGACATTGCACATGCACCGATGACAATCCCAGGGGTGGTGGGGGAAATAAGGTGCAGAAACCCATCACACATGGCCAGTCAACAATACTTGTGAATGTCTGACACACTGCACAGTATGCCGTACATGGGCATGACGTGAAATCCACCCCAAACAATGGGATCCTGGCCATAGTCACACACCAATGAAGAAGCCAAGCTGACCCACAAAGGACACACATAGACAACTTCCAACATTGCAGCTCTGACCCTGAGGAGTGGCAGCAGTCACACACACAACGTGTCACAATCACTGAAAGCATACACAAACAGAAAATCACATTACTCGTGTAACCAACAAGTGCGTCCCATCTGCGTTTGCCCACATCCCCAGCCCTGACAACCAAGACAACTAGGGATGACAACCTCATGAACATTAGTTTGCCATGCACCCACATCCCGGAGAAACCAGGTCCAAGATGCTGGATGAACACAGAACAACTCAGCAAGCATCACAAACAGGAACATCCGTAGGGACACAGCCTGTGTAGGAAAAGGAGAAGGGAACACGCACAGACATGCCTACACAACACACAACACGGGCACAGCCAATATCACGGAATCACGCACTGCCATGAGGGCACTCCACTCCTGTGGAAGGTCAGCTGTGCCAAACCTTGTCTGTGCACGACTCAAACATGTCAGCAGAACACTCGGTCAGTGAGTCAACAACTACAACACACTGAAGGCTCTGCTCATATCAGCCTGGGCACGGGAGTGTCACGTCAGTCATCTGCATACACCCAAGACACGTGTCAAGCAACTTGCACTGTGTACACAGATGAGTCCTCCAAATTTGATGTGCTAAACTGCATGTCCATTGGAGACGGGCACACAGTCAGGGTACTAGGAACATTGGACAGTGGTAAGCCCACCAGATGTGCATCAGTGTAGGACAAAGATGGTAATCTACAAATGCTAAACGTACATCCCTGTGTCAAATGCTGAACATTACACCCTCAGACTGCAGCAAAGGATGCTATAGATCCAGACTAGATTAGGACACATATCCCATGGACCACATGGAGCCCATCACAGCAAAACTTCATTTACCTGATCTGAACACTATTACAACAGCAAATGCATGATTCTACACATCTACATCATGTACCTCCAAATATTAACCACAAGTAAACAAAAAGAGGCTTTATTCAGCAAGTGTGCAACTCAAATCAAAAGTCCAAAATAAACTAAGGCCAATGGCCAGTCCAAATATACAGTCCCAACAGGGTGATGTGTGACAACTTGTCAACAATTGCTTGCCTGCACAGGTACGGACAGGGGACATCCCCCTTGGAGGGGCATACGAGGGGCAGGCCAGGCACCGCAGGGACAGGATCAGGGGATGTCAGAAGGAGGCAGTGAAGGGGAGGTGGGTGCAGGAGTGTCACCGGCAACTGCAGTGGAGGTGTCTGACTCAGGGGGGGGCTGGCATCACTGCAGGGCTCAAGTCAGATGGTGTTGGTGCTGCAACCACTGCAGTGGGCTGGTCAGATGGAGTGGACTGGGTCCCCAATGCAGTGCCCGAGTCAGACGGGGTGGTTGTGGACTCCACCGCAGTGCATGACTCCAAGGTAGTGGAAGGGGGGCAGAAGAGCTGGGCAGGACAGAGGGGGGACACAGTCTCCACACCAGTGGCACAAACAGGCAGAGCGTCTGGTTTTGGGGTGGAAGAGCAAGTGGCAGGGGGAGGGCCTAAGCAGTTTGGGGATGCGGTATCGGTGTGTGGGGGAACCTGGGGCAGGGTGTGGCGGTGGAACCTGTGGAGTGGTGGCCTGGGGGATGGAGGTGAGAGACTGGGTGGTTGACTTGCAGGGCGGTGGCGGGGTCTTGCTCTTCCGGGACCGGGGGGACTTGCGGGTGGGGGGCTCACTCTGCCTGCGCCTGGGGGAGGGTGTCCGAGGGCGAGGGGCACTCCCCTCTGTGTGGGTGGACTTCCTCTTCCCCTGGTATGCTGGATCAGCGGGATTGGAGGGGAAGAGGCCGAGGTCAGAGAGGAAGAGCTGCTTATCAGGTGGGGTTGCAGGTGAGGCAAGGGAAGGGGTCTTGGAGGGAGAGGATCTTGAGGATTGCGGAGTGACTGTGGTTGCCTGTGTGTGTGTGTGTTCCCCATCCCCTGTGTCTGTGGTATCAGTCCCCTGAGGATGCTTGTGTGCACGTCTTGCCTTTCTCTTGGGTGTGTCTGTGCTGCTCGTGTCTGTGTGTTTGGGTGACTGTGCAGGTGTGCATGTGCTTTGGACAGGTAGGGGGCAGGAAGTGTGGATGGGGCAGAGGTGGGAGGGGTGAGGGACTGTTGGAGTTGGCAGCACTGCTGCCATCAGGGAGGAGTCCATGGACTTATTGCTCCTCTGTAGGGCAGACATACCCGTCGAGATGCCCTCCATGAACGACACCAGCTGTGTCAACAGAGTGGTGTGTGCATGGAGGGCACTCAGCATTGCTGTCTGCCCTACATGGAGCTGCCGAAGGAGGTACACAGACTCCTCACTCAGGGCAGCAGGGGACACAGGGGCAGGGGGTGCGGTGCCTGGCACGAAGGAGACACGCTCCCGAGTACGGGAGCCTCCACAGACCTCAGGAATGGGAGCCAATGGGAGGGCGGTGGTGGTGGTGGCGGGGCCAGACAGACTAGCTGGCCTTTGGTGGCTGCTGAGACCCTCCTCCACAAGGGAGTCATCCTCCGAGCTGCTGTGGTCCTCAGCTGAGGTGGATGGTGCTGAGGACTCCTCGGTGTGGCTCCCCTCGCCCTCCGTGCCACTGGGTCCCTCTGACCACTCGTCCGATGCTGACCCAGTCTGGCTCCGCTGCTCCTCCTGGTCCGTGGAGCTGTCCCCTCCTGTGGCCGTGGATGTATCTGCAAACAATTAGGGAAACAGACAAACATCAGTCACCTGCACTGACCGCACACACCACAGTAAGTACAGCACATTACAGAGCAAGCCCTGGCATCCTTAGTTAAACATTGCCTAAAGTCCTCACACAGATTCGGGGAAGCCAATTGTCAGTCTGATGGTCAACCATGGGACTCACACCCCTCCTGCCCTTGCACCCATCTGTCTGGTGCCTGTCTGATGGTAAGACCCCAGTGTGGACACATGCACCACCTACACAGTTGTTGGACATTGCAGGGAACACGGTGAAGTATGTGAACATGCACACATCACATCTCTTGCCACTGAGTCAGTGCAGGTGTCCGGATAAAAGGATGGCCAGAGTCTAAATAGAAATGCATGTGATGCATACCAGCACCAGACACCATGATGCACCCATGTCCGGATAGTCAATGCCACAATGGGGTGCATGTTGCACATGTCACTCCCCTGCAGGATCAGTCTCAGGAAGTTTAATGCCATGACACAGGAATGCGTGCAAAGTCATACATTACTGTCTCAAGTCACATGGCCATGGCAGCCAGCCAACAACAGTCTGCACTGTGTCACAATCCGAGGGCATGGGGAATGCAAGTTATGTGACTGACAAATACACATGTCCATCCCCCAAATACCACAACATCTGTACTACTATTTGTCCACGTCATACCAACTGGACATATGGGGGACATGAAACACAACTCTCTGAACATGAGCACCTCACAGTGTGCTGTGAATGACAATACAGCTGCCTGAAAGTCACAGTCGCAAACACCTGTGTGCACAGTCAAGTGATCAGACACCTATAAGTCACAGAAGTATCGTCTATCATGGTCACATCTCAGATGGCATGCTGAGCCCTAACCGATAAACATACCAGTAGTCCTGACAACGAAGACACAGCACAATGAGACAGAGGCAGACACCTGAGGGTACATTTCACTGATCACAACATGCCAGATGATACACGGGAGTGGGAGTACAGAGTGTATTGCATGCCCTGGAGTAGGCATGACTGTCCAGCTCCACCTGTAAGAGGGATGAGTCCTGGACAGTAGGCAGGTGGCTAAGCATGTGTGACACACTGGATACACAAACTCCTGAGGCCCAAACATTGTTCCCACCAGCAGCATGGGTGTGTGCCAAATTCCCCAGGGACATGTGGTGAGTCAGAGCAGCAAGCGGACCACATATCAAAGTTACACCCAGATTACATGTCAGAACTTAGGCATTGTGTAAGCAATTGACCCACCCATGAATCGCACAACATAGTCACGGGAACAAATGCTGTCCCCCACCTTGAGCAAAGCTAAATGCAATGACACAGTCCCCAAATGACACAATTTCCTGACTATAAGGGCCACACATATGCGTATCAGAGGAGAAGTGGGCATGTCACAAATGAGGGACATGGGTCCTGGACCACATGACTGATGTACTGTGGAAGTTTAACCAGGCCAGAGGAGGGCACATAGCATGTCAGACAAAGTGCACAGTGCAGTCATGGACTCACCCCCTCCTTGCTGCTGTCTGGCCTTCAGCTGCCCATCCAGGTCAGGGAAGACCACCGCCAGGATCCGGAGCATGTGGGGGGTCAGGGTCCGGTGTCCGCCCCTCCTGCGAGGAGGCGACAGCTTCAGCTGGGCCCTTGCGATCCTCCGGGTCCAGCCACGACGGTCCTGCCACCTCTTCTGGCAGTTGCGGATCCTGCGCCTGTAGACCCCCACGGATCTTACTTTCTGGGCAATGGTCAGCCAGATTTCCTGCTTCTGGTGGGCATCAACCTGTGAGGATGACAAAGTGAAAAGGCCATTACTACACATGCAACATATACGTGCATCACACAGTTGGATATACATGTCTCAATCACAGGGGCATATGATGTACACAGGCAGTGCAACAATGGCTATGAACAGTTTGACAGCAGTCACTACATGGTATCATTGCATGGGAAGTAAACCTAGTTGGAATGCACTGTTACTGCACTGTACCAGTTCAGTGCATGTAACTACACACTTTGGGGTGTGACAACTACTCAGTGGGCATGCTAGCCAGTGGTGTGCACACTGAAAGTCCTGCTAGTCAGACAACATGCACAATTAGTGAGGCAGTGGACAGCACACTCACCTGCTCCCCTGGTTTCCCATACAGCTTGCTGTACTGTGGAAGGAGGCTGTCCAGCAGGGCCTGGTACTCCTCAAGGTTGAAGGCTGGGCCTCTCTCCACAGTACGTGCCATTGCAGGAGCCAGAGGATGCATAAACAGCAGCAGTGTTGGTGGCAGATGTCGTCCTGGAGCATGTAGTGCAGGCAAGTGAGCTCTCAGGGGTACAGCCAGCATTATATGTGTGCTGCAGAGGCAGATACTGTACCATGTGTCCAAAGTGATAGGTCCAAGTCGTTTGCATCTTCTGAATCTGACCAATCCATGGAATAGCAGCACTAATACACGCCCACAGCATCCTTCAAATCTTCAACTTCATGACACCCATAATTTTGCAACATTGTTGTGGCTGGCCAACTGAATTCACTGCATCAGACTCGTTGGAGCTTCGAAACGCGTCCGTTGCCATGCCAGGCCCCAGCCAATGTGTGCGCACCGTTCGGTCCACTGCTGTACAATGCGTATTTCGGGATACAACGCGTACCCGCACACATCATATGCAATGGGCCGGCCGGGCACACCGATCGGTCCATTGCTGTTCAACGCGTACCCGCTCACATCCAATGCAATGGGCCGTGCGGGCACACCGATCGGTCCATTGCTCTACAACGCGTACCCGGGATACAACGCGTACCCGCTCACATCCAATGCAATGGGCCGTGCGGGCACACCGATCGGTCCATTGCTCTACAACGCGTACCCGGGATACAACGCGTACCCGCTCACATCCAATGTAATGGGCCTTGCGGGCACACCGATCGGTCCATTGCTCTACAACGCGTACCCGGGATACAAGGCGTACCCGCTCACATCCAATGCAATGGGCCGTGCGGGCACACCGATCGGTCCATTGCTGTACAACGCGTACCCGGGATACAACGCGTACCCGCTCACATCCAATGCAATGGTCCGTGCGGGCACACCGATCGGTCCATTGCTCTACAACGGGTACCCGGGATACAACGCGTACCCGCTCACATCCAATGCAATGGTCCGTGCGGGCACACCGATCGGTCCATTGCTGTACAACGCGTACCCGCTCACATCCAATGCAATGGGCCGTGCGGGCACACCGATTGGTCCATTGCTGTACAACGCGTACCCGCTCACATCCAATGCAATGGTCCGTGCGGGCACACTGATCGGTCCATTGCTCTACAACGCGTACCCGGGATACAACGCATACCCGCTCACATCCAATGCAATGGGCCGTGTGGGCACACCGATCGGTCCATTGCTCTACAACGCGTACCCGGGATACAATGCGTACCCGCTCACATCCAATGCAAAGGGCCGTGCGGGCACACTGATCGGTCCATTGCTGTACAACGCGTACCCGGGATACAATGCGTACCCGCTCACATCCAATGCAATGGGCCGTGCGGGCACACCGATCGGTCCATAGCTCTACAACGCGTCCCTGGACAGGTCACACACATATGTCACCATGCTGGTCACTGGTGAACCTATGCCAGCCACATATACTTTCCAGGGACTCAGGGGCACACCTACAACACCACACCCAGTCCACACTGTATCTAAGGCATGTCTGGCAGCATAACCTTATCTGTGTATGTGGGTGAACATGTGGTTTTTGGGGTGGTGCTTGGGGGCAGACACACCCAGGCTGTGCACGTGTTCATGGGGACAGGGTCCTTTGTGTGTTGTGCACCTGACCACTGTGGTGTGCAACTTTTTATTTTGGAGCATGTGTCATGGTCACATTTCCAGGTTGTGTATGTGTATGACATGTCACATACCCCCAGGCTCACATGTGGGAAGGCATGTACGTCACAGGGTGGCCCATTGCCACAATAGTGATGTCCCTCCGCAGTCTGTGTGCATGTTGTGTTTCACATGTCTTTGACTCCATGTGCACAATGGGAGACAGTCTCCACATCCACGTGGTTTGTGCATGAACTTTGATGGTGTGTGTGTGTGTGTCACAGACGTCCATGTCTGTCCTGCAGAGGCTACAGGGGCCACTACCTGTGGGTGTCATGTTTGTTTTTCTGACGTGTACATGATACGCCATGTCATGCCAGTGTCCATGTGGCAAGACAGGGTCCCTGGGAATCTACCTGTCAATGAGCTGTGATGCCTGTGGAGCATTTGTCCAGACATGTCACTGTGGTATGTGTGTGGAACGTGAGAGCAGTAAATGGGTACTGTGACACAGCCTAATGGTTTCCCATAGCACACCCTGGAACCTGTTGTCAACACTTGTTGAACAGAGATGTTAGATGATGTCCATGTAGGTGCCATATATGTCCAAACAGAATGACACACACATCAAGTACTTGTGTTTGTTAATGATGTATCATGTGAAATTGAGTATGGTGAACGGCACATAGGTGGGGTGACTGACAATCTTGCTTTCTTCACCTATGCACTGCAGGGCTCCTGCTGTCCATTGACCATTCCCAGACCTGGCAACGATGGTGGAACGTGACAGCATCCGAAGGTACCGCTTCACCAGGCAGCTGATTGAGGATGTGGCAGTGCGGTTGGACCCACATTTGCAGCCTGGCCATCCGTATCCTACAGCGCTGACCCCCAAGGTGAAGGTGATGGCAGCCCTACACTTCTTTGCCATCGGTACCTTTCAACACACTGTGGCGACTGCCGGTGGGATGTTTTGGGGGCAATGTTGAGATACCTGAACCAGTACATCTATTTCCCAACACGTCAACGACTCACTGACGTCAAGAGTGACTTCTATGCCCTGGGGAGGATGCCACATGTAATTGGCTCCATTGATGGGACACATGTGGCTTTGATACCACCACAGGCACATGAGCAGGCATACCGGAACCGTAAACATTACCATTCGATCAATGCTCTGGTGGTATGTCTTGCAGATATGAGCATCTCACATGTGTATGCCCGTTTCCCCGGTTCGGCACACAATGCCTACGTGATGAGGAGTAGTTGCATCCCGAGGATGATGTCACAGATGCCGAACCAGCGTGCCTGGCTTGTTGGTGTGTACTGACTTTGTACCATTGTGTGTGTTCTGCTATGTTGTTTTCCGCACACATTTTCAAATCGGCTAATGTGCAATTGTCTGTCTGTAGGTGACTCGGGATACCCCAACATGCCGTGGTTGCTGACACCCCTCAGGAACCCTGTGACACCAGCCCAGATGCGCTACAATGAGGCACTTGGTCGGACGAGGAGGGTGAATGAGCGGACCTTTGGTCTCCTGAAGAGCCGCTTCCGCTGCCTGGACAAGACAGGAGGGGCCCTCCCATATGCCCCAGCAAAGGTGTGCAAGATTGTCATCGTCTGCTGCATGCTACACAACCTGGCAGTGCGGAAGGAGTTGCCTCTCATCCTGGATGACGATGACCAACGTCCGCCACCTGTGGAAGATCCTGGCCTGGGTCACGATGCCAGTGAAGATGATGATGATGATGATGGTGATGTCCGCACACAGCTCATCACCAACTTCTTCAGCTGAATGTGAGTCTCCAGAGGGTTGTAATGTCAATGATTTGAGTTTGCATGATATGTGTGTGTGGTGCTCTGGTGCTGTTTGAGTGTGGCCATGTGCTACTTGACTGGATGCGTGCAGCAATGTGTCCTTGCAGGTGGTCTGTACTGCACAACAGTGTTGACATGCTAACTTGGTTTTGTGTAGTTATCTCGTGACATGTATTAGACATGAGTATTGCCGTTCTGTGCTGTTCTTCAGTGGTTTTGACTGTGTGTCATGTCTGTCCTGCACAGGGTGCTGCCGGAGTTGTTTGATCAACTTGGATCCCACGAATCCATGATTCAACTTCCAAGGTGGAAGCAGTCGTTTCCCTACAGGTGATGTGCCACACACCCCTGGACTTTCTATCTTCTGCACTTTTTGACTTTGTGGCCACAGCCAGGTTGGATTAGCTAGCATTTGTAGTGGAAACAACATGTTGCAAATGTGTAATAAACCTGTGCTTCACTTTGGGATGTGTGTTGTCTGTAGTCACACATCTGACTCACATTTGCTTACTGCACCTGTAGTCTAGTTGACACAGACTGTAAATAGGTGGCGTGTCTGTGCATTCCACTGTATTTAGTTGCAACATCAGTATAGGTGATGAGTCTGATGGCCCTGGTGTGTATGTGTTGTGTGGCCCTAGTGGTGTGTCTCCCTCATATGTTTCACGTCACCATGACTGACATGACGGTGTTGGACTTGCTGTAGCAGTTAGCATGCACAGTGTCATTTTTCTGATCACCATCTCCATGACAGAGAGCACGTTGGAATCAAAACAGAGGCCGATATGGTGTATTGGTGAGTTTATTTACATACAGGTGTGAGGATGGTACACAGGATGGTGGGTGCTGTACATAGAAATTGGAATCCAAAGTTCCCATGTGATTCGGAAGTCTTGGTAGCTGAAATGTCCAGAGTAAAGTCCACAGTCATCTGATAAATTTGGCCAACTATAGCTCCCCATGTCATGTGGGAGAGTTGGGTTGGCTTCGACAGGGCGTGCAGTTTGCACACAGAGGAATAGTTCCAGAACAGGTGTTGGCTTCCTAGGGGATGTAGATGGCCATCAGCCTCTCAGTTTGGCCTCATCGGATGGCCCCTCTTCTTGGGGGGGGATCCTCAGGTGCAGGCTGCGGCGGTGCAGGGGACTCTCTGCCAGAGTCCTCCTCCCTCCCTGTGGCATTTGCAGTTGTTTCAGCAGCAGATGTTGTGGGCACACAGGGAGGTGAGGCCATGTTGGTGCTGATCTGGCGGAGGCATGTCAGTATGTCCCTATGCACCGCTGTCAGTTGTTCCAATGTGTCCCACTTGGACTCCATGCCAGACATGTGTGTCTCGACATGTGACATGTGTGTCTCGACATGTGACATGTGTGTCTCGACACGGGACATGTGGGAGTCCAAGCGGGCATGATGGGCAGCCTGCTGCTGTTGTATGTCCTTGAGGAGCCCCACTACCTGGCTGACCTCTCCGGTGCTAGTCTGGTACGCATCCGCGATGCGTGCCAGTTGTGGGTCATCATGCAGTCCAGACCCCTCTGCAAAGAGCGACCTATGTCTACCACCCCTCCCACCACACCTGGCGACACGTGCAGGACCTGCGGTGGCACGCACAGGTGACCGTGGGCCCACTTGGGTGTTGTTCCTGGGCTCGTTGTCACCAGCTCCAGTTTGGGTCTGGGTCCCTGCGCTGTTGTCATCTGTGGTCCTTGGTCTGTCCGTGTTGGCAGGGGTGGCCTGTGTGTTGGCAGTTGTTGGAGGGGCGGGTGCAGGGGGTGCAGATGTTGGTCCTGCTGGTGCTGCATGATGACTCACACCGGAGGGTCCAGCTGG